>JAJHZJ010000594.1:0-600000 GCA_023548195.1 Bettongia penicillata ogilbyi
AAAATATGTCAATTAATGTGGTTTTGATGATTGCCACATTATAATACAATTTCCGATGTGGTATGACTAGGCCAACCCTCATAGCATCAATATAGCATTATATAAACCTACTTTGTGTGGCAGGAGCAGACCTTAAAGTTCAGATGAGCTCTCCCTGGACACATCTGGTCATAGTTGTGCAGCCCTGGCAGACTGTAGGCTAATCCACAATCCTTTAGTACCATTTATAGCCACAAGAGGAGGCCAACCACATGCCACTTCAAATCTTCCCCACCAGTAGTTTTACTGCCTTAGTTAGACTGGCTTGTCTGGCCCCAAGTGAGCAGGTAATGGGGATGTTTGACTGGCTTCTTGTTCACATGAAGTGCTTCCCCCATGTCTGACTCTGTGTGCTGAGCCAGACCAGTGTTCTGGGAGAGGCACATATATTCCTAAGTCTCTAGGGTTCCAGGTGCTGAGCTGTTGCCATCATGGTCTTAGGGGACATGGTGGTTGAGATGGTGGGTGTAGTGCGACTTACCTGGTACTAACTGCCTCCTGGATCTTCCTCAGTGACACTTTCTTCTTCAGGGAAGAATACATGGAAGGGTTGGAGATGGTGAAATGCTCTAATTTCCAAAAAGGGGAAGGGAATGAAACCTGCCAATTATAGATGAATGAACTTCACGCCTGATTTCGGCGTGAATGTGTTTGTAAGTCATCTGGGGTGGTCAGGGCCAAAACACAGCACCAAAGCAGCTTTGTTGCTGACCCCTATGCACAGTAACAATAGCGTTGGGCATGAGCTGGGGAAGAACACTGACTTTAAGTGTTCAGAATACTTCTTGTTACAGTGAAAATTCATTACCATTTAATCCAGGATCTTGTAGGTGAGTAAGGCTGTGTGAACCTTAATTTAGCTAATTAACTGTAAAAACCTTTATCTGTAATGTAAAGAGAGAAATAGGTATGGAGATACTTAATGCTGCTTGGGGACGCTCTGCCTATTCTTTTGGTAGGGGGAGACTTAGTGATTGTGACTCAAGAACTGTCAGCCTTCCCTGAACCTGAACAGATTCTAGCCACCCCACCCTTGGCTTTGATGACTTAGATGGCTATGTGCTGAGGGCTGCCTGCAACCCCTTGCGGTTCAGTGAACAGTGACAACGAAAGATACGGGTCAGAGGATGACTGTAAAGAGCAGCTCCCATTTATTAATCTGAGGGTAGGGGTTTATATAGACTTTTCACAGGCAAACGAGCAAGAAAGCTTATTTCCATGAGAACATATTTTACTTTACTTTTTGCATTCTTAAACTAATCCCTGTTTCTCACAATAGTTATCTTCAAGCTTATCTATTTCTTCACTCAAGGCCTTGCCCTCTACAGGTTCTCTGGGTTCTCATGGATCCAAAAAAAGAAGAGGTCATGACCTCTCAGAGAGAGACAGAGGGCCATAACCCATATTTGTGAGCACAGGTTGTAGAACAGACTACAGAGAAACTCTGGCCTGGACTTTGCTTGCTCTCCATCTTGGCTGTCAACCTCTATGGTGAAATAAATAAAGACCAGATAGGAAAAAAAGAGTATCAGTACCAGTCCCAGAAGAACCCTGTGTGGTGAGTCCAGTGGAGAAACGTTCCAAGTGTCAGGTCTAGTGAGAGTGATGTGGCACCATCATTAGAAGCAACACTGGAGGTCATAGTTTTCCCTATGTGGGCCCTTGTTGTGTGATTACCAGGGGTTCCCATTCCCCACTCCTATCCCCAGCAATGGGGATCTATGTATGCGAGAGTGTGCCCTATGGATATTATGGGGATTGGTCTATTGCAGATTTCACTCTGCTATTTCATTATATGCCTTTGGTTTGAACAATTTCTGTCCTTTGACTAGAGAAAAACGGGAGCTCCGGAGCTCTCATTTGGTGAATGTGGACACACGGAGCATCTTGAAGGTAGCGCAGGTGTTGTAGGGACTCTAAATGGAAGAAGAGATGTCACAGATCCTCCATACTGTTAAATAGATGTGCAGAGAACATGTAGCAAAGAGAATGGTGAAGAGAAAATCAGTTTGACTTCATCGAAAACAGAGCAAGCCAGAGTCACTTCATTTCCATTCCTTGACAGAGTTGCTAAAATGGTTTTATCCGTATATCTACAAAGTATTTGACTAATGAATATTGCTTTTTTATTAAAAATGGTGTGGAGATGTAACCGAGGGGACAGTGAAATTAGACTTACAATTGGCTGAGGGATTGGAGTATAAGGATTCCAGGACAACTGGACAGCTGATTTCTAGTGGAAAGCCTGAAAGGCTTGTCAGTGACCAATTTCTGCTTATTGTCAAGCACAATATCAGGCAGAAGGACGATACAGCAAAAACCACCAAAGGGAACCTTTTCAGCCTGACGTCAAAGAAAACAGATGTAATAGGTCATTCATGGTCCAGATAAGGACTTTCTTTCCCTCTCCAGGTGCTAGTGCCTTTTCCCTGAATGTTTTTCGTTTTAAATTTCTGTAAAATTAACATTTACAAAATTAATATGTTTTCTACATACAAAGACACAGAGATACACAGAGAACGACACTCTCACAAACACAATAAATATTTGTGTGTGTATGCACACACATAGTATATATGCATATGTGTACATATGTGTATATATGTGTGTGTCTTTGTGTGTGTATACTCATGTATATGTATTCCATGATAGAATATACATTCCTTAAAAGATGAGATTCGTTGATTATTTTTGTTATTTTTTTTTTTTTGGTATCCCTAGGGTCTGGCACAATGTCTGGTAAATTCTACGTACTTAACAAATACCTGTTGCTTAGTTTCTTCATCTTTCAGGGCAGGAAGTCTTTTCAGTGTTGATCAAATAATATCACAAAAATGACTTTCTCCCTTTCCTTAGGTTTCTCCTTGGCAAGGAAAATGTTATAACTGAGTGTATAAATTGACCATGATATCTGGTGGCATTTTCCATAAGCTGGTGTTAGAGTGACACCTAATCATCTTGAGGTCACAGATCTACTACTCAGCAGTCTCCCATTATCCCCACTGTCACTCTCATGCTACTCTCTCCTCTCAGGCATTGTTCCAATTGTATTGCTTTGGTTCCCAAGGTCCCTGCTCTGTCACATACACCTGCCCCTTTTGCTCTATGATCCCTTGGAAACAGGCACTTGAATTGTATCTCATTGCATTCCTTGACTCTTCTATGTCACTGTGTGCACAACACCAAGGCCATCCCCTCAAGAAAGTCATTGACATGAGTCTTGAAGAACTTCCTCAATCCAGCTCCGTGGCCCAACCTGAAGCAAGTGCTTCCCAAAGCACTTCCTGCCCTGGACTGGAGATGTGGAGGAAATCTTCCTATTCATTCCAGCGCTCAACAAATATTCCCCTCCAAGTAAATTTGTGTGTGCTGGGTCACAAGAGCTCAGCTGCATCGAGCGGTCCCTTCCAAAGTGCTGATCTGGCTTTGGGTTCTTATCCTCCCAATTCCTCTAATCCACCTTACTGAAAATATCCCCCTGATGTGGTTTGAGAGGTTCAGGGACTCCTCAAGGTCCAAAGGGCAGGAAAGGGTCATCTGGAATGTAGTCACACATTTGAGCATTCTTTAAGTCAAGGTGACAAAGGTTTATTTTAATGCCAACATGGGAGGCAGAGCTCCTTAAACTTCACAGCAATGATGCTAAATGTTATATAGGAAAAGGAGTAGATTATCTGGCAGATATTAGAACTAGGTTATAACATGCCACCTGTATCACAGGCATCATTCCCTAGTAGAAATAGAGGGGAGGAGGTGTTTCCTAAGGTCCCTTATTTCTGTAACAAGATTGCTTTGGGAGTTCACATGTAGAGCAGGCTGGATTGTATACAGTAACTCTGGGAAGCAGTTCTTGATAGCTCTGCCTAATACAAGATACTTCTGTTCCTACAGGGGAAATTCTACAGAGTTCCACTTGTTATTGTGACAGGGAGAGATGGTTTCCCTCACTGGGGCCCACTCATGAACTATTGCTAGTCATTGTGTCCTTGGGCTGGGGAGAAATCTGTCAGGGATAGTGTTTTGAGGCTGTGGAGAAATGTGATCTTCGAAGTAGCTTCCAAGGGAAAACACCTAAGCCTACCCCATCACCCCTACTGTGGAACCATCTCTGTTCTTCTAGGAAAGGCAGTCAGGGCCTCTCTACAAGTCCAGGTGTATCTAGTGGAACTCCTCAACTGACCTGGCCTGAAAGGAATGACTAATTGACCAATCTCTGTACATTAAAAATGCTTGGTGTCTTCTACTAATGAAATAGACTATCATCCCCACTTTTACAGTCAGTTTCTACCATTTCCTTACAATCCCATCCAATCCCATTTCACAGTGGGTGGATCATTGTTACTGTCACTGCAGGAATTTGCCTTGTGTACACACTAGCTTGAACTATTTATCAGGAACAAAGTGACAAACCTTTCAATTCTGGAGTGATTCTAACTGGAAAGGTGATAATGTGTTTAGTTGCTGAATGCAATGAAATGCGATACCATATGGAAAGCCCTTCCTACTGCTCTCATTGAAGAGGATGAAAGGTCTTGAATCTGTATGATCTAAGCATGGAAGTACCAAGGTGCTTGCAGTGACATGTGTGTGATTTTCATAGATCCATTCAAAACTTCCCACAATGATATCCCTAATATTGCGGGCGTTCCCACCGCTTCCCCTAGACCTGTACTGCCTAGGTGCAGAGCAGCCCATATTCCTTTTTTCACATGTTGCTCCCATTCCAGTAGGGCTGCCATCTGCTGCACTTCTGGCATCTGTGCCATACGTATGCATGGAAACAAAGATGAGGCATTGAACAGGATGGGGCATTCATCGCAATCTCTGACATTACCAAGAAGCCCCACTCCTGCTAAAAGGGTGCAGTATAACAATATTATGTTATGTTCAAACATATACAGAATAGGTTTATTCTGTGTGTACTTTGGCCTTTGTGGATGCGTAATGTTAGCAGTCATTTAAACCATGACTGAAAAAATATTTATTCATGCTCTGAAGGAAACCTACTAATCTCTGTCTTAATGGGGGGGGATGTTGACAGGAAAATGCTTGGGGGTAACAACATCAGGAGGGAACTCCTGGTTAAAGACCTTCAGCAAGTCCTATTTAGGTGAGAATCCTCTCAGCTCCTGAAGGAAGTCTGCCTGGGTGAGAAAGAAGTCTCTGGTGTCTCCTGAGCATGCTCAGGGAGTTTTTCCATGGGAAAGCCTACCTTGGCTGGAGCTGCAAACAGCATTTTTTTATGTGGCCATAACAACGGTAGCCCCAATACCACCTCAGATGCATCCATGCCTGTAAAGCTCACTCATCCACCCTCTCTTAGAACCCTCTGCCCTGCAAATAAAGGGAGAGCTATTCCGGCTTCCCAGGTCCCTATCCAAAATATGGCCTTCTTAAAGTAGCAATCCTCTCATATAGAGCTTAATGTAGAAAAGCCCTCTCTTATTTCTGTAATAATGGAAAACAGACTTAGAACGTATGCTTAAAAAAACTAATAATGAAGCACAGTGATGAATACTTCCTTTTAGAAGCACATATGAAAGAAGTTAAAAATGGATAGAAACACCTGTGGAACACATAGATGTAATACTTCACTAAAGTAGAGTTAAAGTAAGTCAAGAGAAATGAAATAGATCCTCACACCTGGATGTGTCCAGTGTATCTGCAAGTGGTCAATCTATGGGGGAAATCAATAAAACAACAAAGAGTGGACTACAGATCAACTCCATCGTGATGTTCCACAGAATTGATCCAACAATATGTGTACAGAGAACCACAGAGCACATGCTGATTACGGAAGATTGTTTATAGAAATGGTGGATGGTTTCTGATGACAATCCCACATCAGGTCATTGCCAAAGGATATTATAGACTGTGTTTCAGGAGCACAGATCTATGAATCAGCACAGACTATGGAAGGAAGGAGTAGAAACTGAACAACTCTGCACGGAAACTGGTAAAACATTAGTACCTAATGAATACTTAGCAAGACATGACATGAATTGGTTCCTGGAATTATGCACCAGAATCTCAATATCTTTGAAAAATGCACAGATGACAAACGTTCCCATTATACATGGAGACATTAGGAAATCCTAGGGAATTAAAATATAAATGGTACTGGAACTGCAACATTGTCATGGAGCAAAACTGTGCTTTCCATATCCTCCTCATAACATTGATCCCCAAACATTGAAGAACTATGTTTTTAATATCACAGTAAGTTTTCCTAATCTCAAAACTGCCTGGTTGCAAAGATTGTAACAAAAAGAGACCTAGGGGAAGACCTGAGAACTGTGTTGAAACATCAGGAAGAATATGTGATGCCCAAAATCCTTTCTCCTCGCAGCGTTGTCCTAAAGATGTATTCATGGAGCCTGCAGCAGATGAGTTAGCATCATTATCATCCTACTGAGTTACAAAAGACAATAATTTTGTGCAACGATCTGAAGAACGTCACACAGAAAAGCATCAATAGCCCAACATGTAAACTACATCCAAAAGACTGACAGATGATTAATAATGATCATAATCATAAATCCTTCTATAGTGATTTGTGATGTAAGGAAGCACTTTGCAAACATCTCATTCGTACCTCACAAACCTCCTTGATAGGTATTTGCTACAGGTATTATCACCCGGTTTTCCAGATATTAAAATTGAGTTTTAGAAAGTTTAAGTGACTTGCCCAGCGTCACACAGTGAGTAAAGCAGAACGTCAGTCTGGGGCTTGTGCATCCAATTCCAGGTATCTCCCCACTACAACATTTTATTAATGGCAGGGCAACTGGTGTTGGAGAAAACAAAGCACCGCATCAGAAATACTTCTAGAACGAAATTTACTAAGTCACTTGGTAGTGACTGAGGCAGAAAGGAGGGTGTGGCTCCTTTTTTTCCAGACTCTGGAAGTTTTATATGACATAATGCTTCAGACCAGAGTACCCACACTTTAACGGCAGAGGCAGACTCGCTGCCTCCCTGGGTGGCCCCTGTTCCTCCCCAACCTGCCGGATCTTTGTCTTCTATGGCCTGGAGAAAGGAGACTGAGCCCCGCCCCTTCCCTCCTCTGGGGTTTGTGAGGAATCCAGGTCCCATTCCATGACTGCTCCTTTGTAGATGCTGCTTTACGTCCTGTGCTCTTTCTTTCGTTTTTTGGAGTCCACAACGGGCTGCCTCGACGTCCTCCTTCCACTCTTTGTCTTCCCCCTTTCCCTCTTTGTCCTCCCCCCGTTTCTCTCTTTGTGGTTGTCCTCCCAGCTTCTGTAAAGTGTCTGACCCTCCACAACCCCAAGCTGTGTTCAGCTGCACCCCCGACCCACCTCAGCCACATCAGCCTCTCCACAGAAGCCTGGGAGCCTAGGAAGCCCTGGCCCCACCTCCAAATGGAGAATGCACCTGCCGCCTCGTCACCTAGATAGATAGGGTCACGGGGGCTGAGAGAAAGGAGTGGGGTGGGGGGCTCAACACTGCTCCGGACCTGATGCCAGAGATACCCTCCCTCTGTCTTCCCTCTTTGTTCTGGGAGGAGACTATCCCCTCCCCGTATTCATGTCACCGTGCTCGCCCCCTCCCACCCTATATTAAGTGTTAATGTTTTTTGTCTGGAGGAGGATGTGACTGGGGCGAACAAGAGAAGGTCTCTGCACCTCTCACCCAGTTCCCTTCCCCTTTCACTCCATACCCTCCCCTTCCCTCACTTTCAATTATCTGCCCCCCATCTTACAGAGTGGCTGATCCCGAGGGTACTGCTAGTGCCTAATTGACTCTAATAGGTAAGTTGTCCCTCCCTGCCCGTGCCTCAGCCTCTCCCTTTCTTCTCTATTTCTTCTCTTCCCTCCGCCCTCCCCCGCACCCGCAATCATTTCTTCATTGGGATCCCTCTCCCCAGTTGCTTTCCCTTGGTGCCCAGAAGGATGTGTGTAAGGTTGTGTGGAAGGGCCTGGCATTAACAATATCTTTGTGTATGCCTGAGCTGTGTACAGAGGTAGGATAATCTCTCTCTCTCTCTCTCTCTCTCTCTCTCTCTCTCTCTCTCTCTCTCTCTGTGTGTGTGTGTGTGTGTGTGTGTGTGTGTGTGTGTGTGTGTGTGTTCAGGGCTGAACCTGTGTGTGCTTTCTCCTGCAGGCGTGCTCCTATCTGGGGATTCCTACCTTACCAGGCCCTAGTGTGGAAGTGGGGTCTTGGGGTTGGGTGGGGTCATGGGGTTGGGTGATTTCAATAGAGGACAGCAAAGGAGAAGCCGTTGGGGACACGCCCTCCCCTCCTCAAGTGGAGTTTCTCATCCTTTCTTCCTCCAGTCCTTGACTTGACCTCAGGCCTGGCCAAAGAGGAGACAGAGTAGGAAATCTTCTCCTCCCCTTCTCCTGGTCATCTCTTGTTTAGTGTTGTTTCATTAATTCCGAGATTTATTTTTGTTCTGGTTTGAAGAAGAATCTGTTGAAAGGGCTATTTTCCAGGAACTTTAGGGTTGAACAGACAGAGGGGACTGTTCCAAAGATAAAGTAGACATGTTTTAAAGTGCACTTCGCTCATCGTGAGGAATTTGGCCCATTGTGTCACAGGGTTATTGATAGCTTGAATTTCTTCCTTTGAAAACTTCCTGTTCCATTGACTATTGAAGAATGATTCTTAATCTTAACGAAATGGAATCAGTTTGTTTTATATCTTGCCTATGCAACAGTTCTCAGAGAACATTATTGCAAAGACGTTTTTCCTCATTTAAAGTTATTCCACGTTTGTACAAAAACATTTCAACCTTATAGAAGCAGAATCATCCATTTAACTTTCTGTGTTTACCTCTGCTGTTGTTCTGTCATAACCTCTTCCCTTAATAGATGTGAAAAGTAATTTCCTCCTTGTTCCTCTGAGTTGCCATTGATTACTCTTTTACACCTAATCCATCTGCCTTTTGTAATTTAATCTGAATGGCTAACTGCTTTTCCCTTATCCCATGTGTTTTTTTTTTCTTAAATTGAATAGTGTGTCCTCCCCTGGCCTTCCTCCCTTTAACTTTTATATTAAGCATGATTTTATTTTATTTTATTTCATTGGCTTGCTTCTGTACTTTGCATACCTAAACTTTTCTATTCATCACCCTTTCAATTTTTAACAAGATCTATTTCTTTTTCCGAATTGCTAGGTATTCTGCAGGGGCTGAAGACAGAACGATTCGTCTTCTTAACTTCAATCCTGGCTGCAGAAACTTACCAGCTTCATGACCCTGGGCGAGTCACAATCCTGTTTCCCTCAGTTCCTCATCTGTCCAACGAGATGCAGAAGGAAATGGAAACCAGTCCAGTATCTGGTCAGGGAAAGTCACTCAGGACTAAGTAACAATGAAAATTGGTTCCGTAATCACTGATCTATAGCAGAGTTTGAGATCTCCTTCTGATAATCTCTAAACTCACATCCCACTTTCTCCTTTCTCCCTCCAAATATATCCCTTCAGATAATGGACCTCTTTTTAAAAAGTTTTTGATGATTTCTTTTTCTTTTATCACCTGGGTATCCATGTATTCCTGCCTCTCTCCATCCTCCAGAGTCATGCCATGTAAGAAATTGTCTTTTTGTTTCAGGGACGAAAAGAAAAACAAGCCCAGCTGATCAGTGCATTCATGTCAAGGTGTGCAATGGGTAACACCTGTGAACCTCTCACCTCCTGGATGGGGTAGGGTGATGCTGTCTTCTCATCTTCCCTTTTCAGGCCCACTTGATCTAGAACATTTTGTTATGGGTACTTTTGCACATGTGGCTATAACCCCTTCTTAAAGGATGGGGGGGAGCACTGAGTGGGGGAGGAATACCTGAAGCTCCAGATCTTTTCACACTGCTGTTCTCAGTCCTAGTTCTGGAGGTTAAAAATAATTAAATTCCATTAAAATAATGGAATATTATCACCTTAATGAAATGTTTCAGACAAATGCCTTAATGAAAGGTTTCAGACAAACTTTAGTCATCCAGTATCAAGAATCATAAGCCCGGTATATGGATAAAGATTTAGACTTGCTCTTCTCAGCTCTAGATATCATAGACATGAGCAATAGCTGGAAGTTATGAAGGGGCCAATTTAGGCCTACTATCCGGAAAAACTTCCTGAACCTGAGCATTCTCCAAAACTGTAAGGGGCTGACTTTTACAGGTGGTGGTTCCCTCTCCTTAGAAGTATTCAAGGAGGGCTGCCATCTTGCTCTCCCGCGTGTGTTCCCCCTTCTTCGACTCTTCTCCCTGCGACCTCGCGAGTAACAGCCCCGGTCATCCGCGCAGCTCCGTTTCCGTTCTGGCAAGATGAAAGAAACGATCATGAACCAGGAGAAGCTCGCCAAGCTGCAGGCGCAAGTGCGCATCGGCGGCAAGGGAACTGCTCAGAGAAAGAAGAAGGTGGTTCATAGAACAGCTACGGCAGATGATAAGAAACTTCAGTTTTTCTTAAAGAAACTAGGAGTGAACAATATCCCTGGTATTGAAGAGGTGAATATGTTTACCAACCAGGGGACAATGATCCACTTTAATAACCCTAAAGTCCAGGCGTCATTGGCGGCAAACACTTTCACCATCTCAGGCCATGCT
The DNA here is from genome assembly GCA_023548195.1 of Bettongia penicillata ogilbyi. Classification (NCBI taxonomy): domain Eukaryota; kingdom Metazoa; phylum Chordata; class Mammalia; order Diprotodontia; family Potoroidae; genus Bettongia; species Bettongia penicillata. The sequence continues at coordinate 10,606 of JAJHZJ010000594.1, forward strand.
GAGACAAAGCAGCTAATAGAAATGCTCCCCAGCATCTTAAACCACCTAGGAGCTGACAGTATGACTAGGTTAAGGAGGCTGGTGGAGGCTCTGCCCAAACAACCTGTCGATGGAAAAGCACCACTTGCCACTGGGGAGGATGATGATGATGAAGTTCCAGATCTCGTTGAGAATTTTGATGAGGTTTCTAAGAACGAGGCAAACTGAATTGGATATCAACTTGTGACAGTTAAAACTTGAAAGTTATATGGAGCTGATATTTTATATTGTGTGACTACTTTTTTCCTTCTTTGTTTTTGGAAATAGAAAATTAGATCTCTAATATTTTGAAGCCCGTTGGACATTGCAGCTCTTTTCATTTATAGCTTATACACAATTCATTATTTGCAGCCTAACTATGCTGAACAAGCCTGGAATTAAAGTTTGAAAAAAAGGTTAATAAAATCTTTACCTAAAAAAAAAAAAAAAAAAAGAAGTATTCAAGGAAAAGCTGAATGACCTTTTCTCTCTTAGACTGGAAATTCCTTTTGTATACAGTTTGGATGTGATGCTTGCTGTGATCCCTTCTAGCTCTCAAGTTTTATGCAATTTATATGAACCAAGGCTGACAGGGAAATCTGAGGATAACATTTTGATTTTCTAGTAATATGTTATTTTCTCCCAGTTGCCTGTAAAGATGATTTTTAATACTCATTTAAAAAGTTTTGAGTTCCACATTTTCCCTCTCCTTCCCTCACCTTCCTGCTAAGTGAGTAAGCAATCTGGTATGGGTCATACAATAGCAATGATAAAATCCTATTTCTCGACTAGGTATGTTGTAAAAGATTGTATAGAACCAAAGGCAAAAATACAGGAAAAAACACAGAAAGTGAAAAAGAATATTGACCGGGGCCGATCCCGGTCCCACGATCCTTCACCGACCACGGACCCCTCTCCCCCAGCTCCGGGCTTCGGACGTCTCCGGACCGCCCCCGGGGATAAGGGCGGCTCTCAAGCAGACAGGACACGGAGTGCAGGTATGAAGCGTTTATTGAGCGGTTCAGCCAGAAGTCCCCCGAGCCCTTCCTGCCTGTGCCTTTTATCCCTAGTGTCTTGCCCTCCTCTTCCGGGTAGGTTCCTCCCCAGTTCCTCCCTGAGGGCGGAGTTTTTCATCTCATTGGTGCGAGCCCCTCCAGACCAAACCAAAAAAGGGCACGATTCCCTATCCCGGGTCGTATCCCCTTCTGGTTGGTTGGTGGCTGCTTAGTCTCAGACCAGGAAGTCTTTCTAGTGCTGAGCTGGCAGAGCCACGTCAGCAGGTCAGGACTTCCTAGTACTCTCTTCCCCCCAGGAAGGGCGTTGGTCCATTGTGCCCCTGACAACTCCCCCTTTTTGTTTTATAAGGGCAGGTGAAGGGCCTGTCTTAGGCTATGTGGCCTGACTCCATGCCTGGTACCGAAAGTGGGCAGGGCCCCTGTCTTAGGCTATGTGGGTGGCCCCCACCTCCAGCATTTCTGGCAGGTGGACCCACAATAATCCCGTCATTGGGTACTTCTGCAGCCAATGGCATGATTATCCAGGTCATGGGGCCACAATATTCCCGTCATTGGCACAGTCACAGCGAAAGCCCATTATTGGTTATAGCGGGGTACAGGGACGCTTTTGAAAAGTTTGATGGTATAATTAGCAGTAACCCTAATATAGTCCCAGGAGGAAGAAGGACCCCAATAAGTGTCATCCGTGGTTTCCCAGTCCCAGCTACGGCAGTAATAATCAGTTATGCATCCGGAGCCAGTATGTTGTTTCTATTGCCCGAGTTGTTCGTCTCTTCCTTCATCCTCGCTTCCTTTTCCATCACCCGAGTTGTTCAGTTCTTCCTTCGTCCTCGCTTCCCTCGTCTCCTTTTCCTGCTTTTCTGGGTTGGCTGGGGGGACCTCTCGTGCGTCCCGGGATGGGATCCAGACCCCTTCATGGTTGGTATCTGTGGAGACACAAAGATATCCTTTTCCCCTTATTAGTACCATCCCTGGTCCATTCCAATTGCCTTTCGCATCCTTCCACCAAATCATGCTACCTTTTTTACATGGGGTTGGTGTTGACCCTGGTGGATGTGGGATTGTAGAGGACGCTATTCGGGCGTTACCAGGATCGGGGTAGCCGGAAAATCGCATGGCCGGTGTTAGGCCGTTATCCCGAAATTGCAAAAAATTCATGGTATAAACCGTTTGCGCGACTTGTGCATGTGTAAGCCGTCCTGGAACTCCCCCTTTTTGTTTTTTGATGGTGTTTTTAAGGGTCCTATTAGCACTCTCCACAAGGGCCTGGCCTGTTGGATTATATGGGATGCCAGTAATATGACATATACCAAATTCCATGCAAAAGACGGCAAAGGCCCATGAAGTATAGGCAGGACCATTATCAGTTTTAATAGCACTAGGGGCTCCAGCCATTGAGAAACATTGTAATAAATGAGAAATAACTGCAGTAATAGATTCTCTGGGTTGCAGCGTAGCCATTACAAAGGAGGAACAGGTATCTATACATACATGTATATAAGAGGTGTTATAATGTGTAACATCCATTTGCCAAAGATCATTGGGTAGTTCTCCTTTGGGGTTAAAAGTCTTCTCTGGAGGTGGAGGGCGGAAAGGAATACAATTAGTATAGCGTTTCACAATCTGTCTAGCTTCTTCTCTAGGAAGGTGGTAGAGCAACCGTAAGGAACGTGCAGACAAATGGAATTTGGAGTGGGCCTCTTGTGGTGATAGAGAAAGGAGGAAGGCGCCTCCCTTATTAAGGGCATTGTCTGCAACGTGATTGCCCCAAAAGATAGGGCCCTCTGTGGATATGTGAGAACGTACATGGAGAACATAAAGAGGATCATTACGAAGTAACAAAAGCTTTTGAGCAGTTTTTAGCAAAGGAGCAATAGTAGAGCGATTTTCCATAATATGAGAATTTTCTAACAACAAAAGAACATTAGCACAATACATACTATCTGCAATTAAATTAAAGGGCTCCTCTGAAAACAATTGAAGGGCTCATATTACGGCTGCTAATTCGTTTTTCTGTGCCGAGGAATATGGTGTGGAGACTACCTTTAGAAGGTGTCTCTGAGGGGCATAAATGGATGCTTTTCCGGTTTTTGTTGCATCAGTAAATACATTCGGTCCTTCAACGGGGGCTAATGAAACAATGGACGAGGGTGTGGACAGGGGCAAGGTTTTCCATCCACGTAAAGGTGGAGGCAATGAGCTATTAGAGAAGACATGGGTCACGTATAAAGACGCCCAGTCAATAGAATTTTGAGCTAGAAGATGTAAAGCTTGAGGAGTAACGGACAGATTGAGGATAGGCTGAGTCCCAAAAATCTGAACGCACCTCTCACTCGCTTTGAGCAAAAAGAGCGCAAGGGTTTCCCATTTATCAGGCAAAACTTTAGTAGCCTTTGGGCGATATAGCCACTCCAAAACACCATGTGCTTGATATAGAGCCGCAATACCTCGGTCCTCCTGTAGGACCACCAACATAATAGGACTCTCAGGATTGAAGCGGACTAATGATGAGGAGGCTTTCTTTTGTATATCCTGTATAACCTGAAGGGCTGCAGTCGTCCATTCTCGGGGAGAGGTAAGGTTAGAATCGCCCCGCAACGTTTGATACAAAGGCTCAAGTTCCTTATCAGGTATGGGAATTACAGAACATAGCCATTGAATAGAACCAATTAGTTTCTGAAAATCATTAAGTGTTCTTGAGTGTCATGATAAGTACGAGAAAAATGAAAGGAGTCATCGTGACCTAGTTGATTAAGCTTCTCCAGAAGTTTTTTCATCCGGCGCTGATAGCACCTCCTCACTCCCTGTGACCACTTCACCTTGGCGATTGTCCTCTATCACTCTTATCCTTTTCACTGGAACCCAAACTTCTTTATTATCATCTGTTAAAACACAAACATACCCTTTTCCCCACGTTAACACTGTATGAGGACCAAACCAATTTTTATTCTCATCGTGCCACATTACTTTATTGGCTGCTTTCAGGGCACTTGTTATTGCTGATTCATTCTTTGCAGACTCCTTATTAGGAAATGTTAAGAATTTCATAGCAGCCAATAAGCCATCATTATCAAATTTTAAATAATTTAGAGTATAAACAGCCAAAAGCCAATTGTAATTTATCATCAATTTGGAGTATAAACAGCCAATTGCGAATTTATCATCAATTCCTGGTCCAACTACTCCCCTTTTTTGTTTTTGCAAGTGCGCCAGATGTAGCGGACGCCCCTGCGTCCCTACATGGCTCAGTGATGTGGTTGAAAGAAAGAGTCGAGGGAGGTGGGAATAGACCAGTTCCTTTTATTGATCTGAGGGTTTGGGTTTATATAGACAAGGTACTGAAAGTCTACGTGACATTCTGCTATTGTGTCCCAGTGATTAAATCAATCAGGATGATTAAATCAGTCTTCTGATTAAATCAGACCACAAGACTAGGAGCATCTATTCTACATATCCCTTGTTTTCTGTAATTCTCTTGTTTGTCTCACAGAGACAACATCTGGGGGGCATGGAGAGCCATTCTGGATGATAATGAGCACAGTCTCAAAGATCAGTTTCCCCAAAGGTCTATCCTGATCTCATCAACTGCACTCCACCCTGACCCTCAACAATAATGAGCACAGTCTCAAAGATCAGTTTCCCCAAAGGTCTATCCTGATCTCGTCAACTGTACTCCACCCTGGCCCTCAACAATTCTCCCTTTCTTTTGTGCAAGTAGGTGTCCAGGGAGCGATTTGCTAATTCCACTATAGCTTGACCAGTGGGACTATGGGGGATTCCAGTGACATGTAAAATGGAAAATTCCACCATGAACTGTTCATCCCAACCCCTACCCTCGGGAAGGGCAAATTAAATTCCCTACTATTCTTTAGCATTCTCTTCCCTTGATCTAATCTGGGATGATAAAAGTTACAATTGACTGTAGTCCTAGCTGGTTGATGAGTTGGGACTGCAGGGCAAAAAATCTTAATGATTCTAACATTTACTCAAGTAAATTTTTCTTCCATATCCACTCCTTAAGAACATCTTTGAAAGAGAGAGCTTTTGAATCTATCAGCTGAAGTGAGGGAGACTTCTGGACAAATATCCAGTGGCGCCAAGTCCCCTCCGTTCTACTGGAGAGTTTCAAAAGCTTTATCTCTGCTGAGGTGTCCCTTTAAGATTTATGCATATTTCCAATTTGCCTAGTGCCAAATAATATAACAAATCCTGATCTATTTTAAACATCCAATTAGGAGTGACACGTTTCACTTAAAATGTGACCAGAATAACTACCTTTTGGTTACTTCTCATTATACAAAATACTTTTCTTTTAGGTGAGATTTAGGTGAAAATGCTGATCAGCCTGCCCCAGATCTCCTCTCGTCTCTCTCTCCACCTTCACAATCTGGCCAGCATTGGAAGGTAAAGCGAGAGAGAGAGTTTAACCAAAAACTTTCAAATAATTTCCAAAACTTTTATGCTTTCCTTAAACTTCATATCCATGTTGTTTTCCTAATGGGCTTTGATTAAAGCCCCCCTTAAAACTGCACAGACACTATGTCCCTGCATTTCCCATCCAAGACTACACCTTGCAATCACATAAACTAAATAATATAAGATTAGTTCCTCTCTTTCTCTCTCCCATACTTCTCCCCGATGCTGCAGCCATCAGAGAGAAGGGAGGAGGGGGAGGAAAAGAGATAACATTCCAAGGTCCAGCTACCATGGAGTTGACTGTAATGACTCACAAACACACGCACACAGGACATGTAAAGACAGAACACATATACAGACAATAAAAGAATCCAAAAACTGAGAAAAGATTGTCAGAAATCCTCTGTACACATTATAACTCTGGCTTAACTTCTATCACTGTGTAACTAAGCCTTGCATAAGATTCCCTGCCTAAACTTTCTCCCGTACAAGATTGCTTTTTTAGACTTACTCCTGCAACCTTTTACTTCACCACAGATCTGTGCCGAGTTACTCCTGCAACCTTTTACTGCACCACAGATCTGTGCTGAGTGCCAGCGCTGGAAGAACATCCGGGCCGCTGAATTCACCACTGTGCCACAAATCCTGGGCAAATTTTTTGCTGTGCCACAAAACCAGGCCCTGGGGCAAATTTTTTGTTGCGCCACAAATCCAGGCCCTGGGCCAACTCTGGATGTATTTCCTGGTTGAATTTCTGACTGCGCCAACTCCCTCTTTCCTCTCTGTCTTATCTGGTCATGATTGTCTCCTGAGCTCCCAGACCACCAAGATTGTATGGCCGTCTGTACATAAGCAGAGCCAGGGCCATATTTTGTTACGGCCTCTTTCAGGTCCCGTATGAACTTAAAGGGAACAGAGCGATGGTGCCTCCTTTCATCCTGAGTTCCGGGATGTTCTACAAAGATTGGGAATACTGACGACCACTCGTTCCAATCTATGTCCTCTCCTTCACGTACTGCTTGTTGTAAACTAGTTGTGAGGAGGCTCACCGGCTTGGATGGGCCCTTGGGGGTACTAGAATGGTAACTAAATCCCCTTATCCCTTCTAAAGACAATTGTGCCATACGGGCGGTGGCTCCTGCTGGGTCACCTGACACTTCCCCTTTTTCACTTGGAGGAGGTGGCCACTCCCAGTTCCCCATTTCTGTCCTTAACTGAGCTTCTTTCTCTTCTTGCTCTAGGGGGAGCTGGGATGTTGGTGTTCTACTAGCTTCCTCAGGGACTTTCCAGTTTTTCTCTTTGTTACTTGAAATCGGAAAGTCCCAGTCCCTACATGTTCTAATATGAATTTGTACTCCATTTTTCTTGCACAGCTTGTACAGCTGGCAGGCTAGCACTCCCTTGTCTTCTGGCTTAACCTGTGCTGAACCCATTCTGCCTTCTGAGCGTCCTCAAACACACAGAGAACACAGCGGCGGCTTTAGTTTCGGTTTCCCCCGAGCGTGCTCGGCTCCCTCCGAACTTGGTTTCGCTTTCCCCCGCCGCGCCCCCGTCCCGCTCAGGCTGCCTGCTTCTTCTGTCCCGACCCGCAGGACAGGTAGGGGCCCCGGCTACTCACCCTGTCGATGGCTCTCAGTCCCTGTTCAGGCGCCAACTGACCGGGGCCGATCCCGGTCCCACGATCCTTCACCGACCACGGACCCCTCTCCCCCAGCTCCGGGCTTCGGACGTCTCCGGACCGCCCCCGGGGATAAGGGCGGCTCTCAAGCAGACAGGACACGGAGTGCAGGTATGAAGCGTTTATTGAGCGGTTCAGCCAGAAGTCCCCCGAGCCCTTCCTGCCTGTGCCTTTTATCCCTAGTGTCTTGCCCTCCTCTTCCGGGTAGGCTCCTCCCCAGTTCCTCCCTGAGGGCGGAGTTTTTCATCTCATTGGTGCGAGCCCCTCCAGACCAAACCAAAAAAGGGCACGATTCCCTATCCCGTGTCGTATCCCCTTCTGGTTGGTTGGTGGCTGCTTAGTCTCAGACCAGGAAGTCTTTCTAGTGCTGAGCTGGCAGAGCCACGTCAGCAGGTCAGGACTTCCTAGTACTCTCTTCCCCCCAGGAAGGGCGTTGGTCCATTGTGCCCCTGACAGAATATGCTTTCTTCTTCATTGAGACTTCATCAGTTCTTTCACTGGAGGTAGACAGCACTTTTCATCATGCATACTTTGGTATTGTCTTGGAGAACTGTGTTGTGGAGAGCAGCTAAGTCCTTTACAGTTGATCATCATATAGTATTGTTCTTGGTATGTACACTGTTGTCCTGCTACTACTCCATTCGTTTTCATCAATTCAGATAACTCTTCCAGGTCATTCTGAAATATGGGTGCTCATTATTTCTCATGCAACTGTAATATTGCATTCCAACAATATGTCAGAGCTTCTTCAGTCATTCCCCAGGCCATGTCCATCCCTTCAATTTCCAGTTTATTCCACCAAAGAAAGAGCTGTTACAAGCATTTTTGTACAAATAGGTCCTTTGCCCCTTTAGGATATAGAGTGAGGAGTGGTATTGAGGGATGAAGTGTATACACCATTTCAGAGCTCTTTAGGCATATTGCTAAAGTGCTCTCCAGAATAGCTGCATCAGTTCCCAACTCCACCAATAGTGCACTAACCTTCCAATTTTTGGCATCCCCTCCAAAATGTGTTTTCTTTTTTTGTCTAATTAACCAGTCTCCTAGGTGTGAGCTAGCACCTCGACTTGTTTAAATTTGCATTTCTCCAATTTGTACAGAGGCAGAGCATTTTTTTCTTCTGTAAATATATATAGCTTTGTTTTCTTTCATTTGAAAACTGCCATTTCATACTCTTTAACAATTATTTAATTGGTGAATAACTTGTATTCTTGTAAATATAAGGCAGTTCCCTATATATTTGAAGAAGGAGTCCTTTATCACAGACAATTTTTTTTTAAAATGGCTTCCAGCTTTCTGCTTCCTTTCTAATGTTGTTGCATTGATTTTGTTTCTGCAAAACCTTTGTAAGTTAATGCAATTAAAGTTGCACATTTCTATCTCATAAGGTCATGTCTCCCTTGTGGGATAATAAAATCTACCCCTCTGTGTAGATGTGACAGGTAAAAGCTATTCCTAGCTCTCCCCCTTAGGTTAGGGTATCACTCCTTATGTGTAAGTCATCTGCTCACTTGATCTCTCCTTATTGTTGTTCACTTATGCATCCACCGTCCTGGAAGAGAAACAATGACCTTAAGGGGGCGACGTCTTGGCTTGCAAGAGAATTGAATGTGAGGCAGGGACGTGTAAAATCATCTTCTCCTCCAGAGTTATGTGAGGCCCGTGACAATACAAGATGGCCCCTAATACAGTGGGAGGTCTGTCCATTTTTAAGGTAAGATCTTTCCATGTCTCAGGTTGTCTGAGGCAGCTCCAATTCAGTGACTGAAGGGGAGGTAAAAAAGAGGCAAAGATGCTCTAATTTGCCTGCTCAGTAAAGAAAAAAATGAATCTTGGTGGGGAAGACCCTTAGGGATTGTGGTCAGAACAGAATCAATCGCTATCTCCATTCAGTTTTCTCTAGAATGCTATCATATATAATTTTTCTGAATTTCTAATTTCTCCTTAAGCTACTTCTTTATCTTCTGTCTACATTTGACTTGTTCTGAGAGGCAAGAATTGAGGTCCCCCACTAGACATTTTCTATCAGTTTTCTCCAATAACTCATTAACTACATAATGGACATTATCCTCTCTGTGTATACATGTTAAATATTTAACTGTGGTATCTTTGAGCAAGTATTTTTCATTAGATCTCTTTTTACTTTTGCTTTGTCTGAGATGTAGGTTGTGATCTCTGCTTTGTTTTTTCTTACTTCAGCTGAAACATAGTATATGTATTGCTCTGACATTTACCTTTACTCTGCTTGTGGCTCTGCTTCAAATATGCTTCCTGTAAACGATATAGTATAGGATTCTGGCTTGTAATCCACTCTGCTATCTGTTTCTTTTCTATGGTGTCTTTATCCCAATGACCTGTAGAATAATGATGACTAACTGTATGGATCCTGTTTATACTTTTCTTTCACTCTCCAGCACCGCGTTCCTCCTCACTAATGTTCTGATTCTGTCCAACCCCTCCCTTCACTCTGCCTTCCCTTCCATGAGGCCCCCATGTTTTCTTATCTCCTCATTTCCTATTTCAATACAGGGTGAGATAGATCTCTATGCCCAACTGAATGTGTATGTCATTTCCACTCTGAGTCAAGGCTGTTCAGAGGATTAAAGCAATGCCTACCTCCTCCCTTCTTTCCTTCCTCTGCAATAGGTATTTTGCATCTTGAAATGTGATATTGGTTACTCCATTGTTCCTCTCCCTCCTAACTTCTCCCACTGCAGCCCAACTTCTCACCCTGAACATTTTTGATATATTGCACTAACATCAATTTATACCCACAGGAGTAAAGATACACTTCTTAAGAGTTAGGAATGTTGACTAGGGGCAGCCAAAGTGCCAGAATTGAAGTTAGGGCCTCATTTGAGCTTTCCCGCCAATCCCTCCAAATACCTGTGAAAATGGCTCTGATCAAACTCTAGAGAAGCAGAACACACAAAACCAGGTAGTGAAAGAAATTTCCAGCCCAAGGCCACTTGGAAGGTTTAGATGAAAGGTCTGTTGCATCAGCCTAGGAGAGAAGAGCACTCCAGCATGAGCCAAGGTAGCAGAGAATAAGTACCCCAACAAATCCAGACCAACACTCAGGGGACTGAATCACTACCAGCTGTATTGGTTTGTGCAATGCTTAGAGTCAGGAAGAAGGGGATTCAGATCCTGACTCTAATACTTACAAATGTACTGACTCTGGGCAAGTCTTTTAACCTGTCCCCAACATCTTGGTACAGTTCTGGGAAAACTAAACCCAGTGTTGAGAGGGTTTCCCTGAGGCCCTCCTGTTTCCATTCCACAGGGAAGTAACTTGTTAGGACACGCACCATCCAAGGAATGGAATTCCTTATTCTATGTGCTAATGGGAAAGTGTTTGATTCCAAAGAAAGAAACAGGTTAGAACACCAATCATGATTATATATGTTAGGCTTAGTGATTACACTGATTGTGTTGTGTAAGGGAATTTACTCATGAGACCAGCCCTATGGTGGCAAAAAACTGAGTGTTGCATCCTGCATTGCCCTTGGGTCAGACCAGGTATTGTGGGAGGACAACCAAAAAGGCCACAAGCCAGGGATGACTGGTGGTTGTTTTTATTGATTCCAAGTTTTCCCATGGGACAGTTGAAGCTTCTCTTGCTGCTTACATTAAAGGTAGTTTACATTCTCTAACTCCCAGACCCTTGCAAATACTGTACATAAAGTTACTTGGCGAGTTCCTAACGCAGGTAGAGCCTTTCCACAGGGTGGATGGTGAATGGAGGAGGGACTGAGCACTTGTGAAACTTCCCTGCAGTGAGAATGAGCTCTTTTCTTATCCCTCCCAGGCCTCCAGGCAGCCTCCTGGACAATGGCTTGGTAGTAGTCTTCTAGGATCTCTGAATCTTTCCATCTCAGTGTTTCACTGGTTATAGCACTGGGCTTAGAGTTAGGAAGATATGGGTTCAACTCCAGCCTTAGGCACTTATATGTTATGGCACATTGGGAAATGGCAAGTCCAAGTGTTCCAAGTCAAACACTCTTTCATCCTTCTGCCTCCTCAGTAAGTTGAGCAACCCATATTTAATGTGTCTGTGACCTTACTGAGTGATCTCAGGCACTGAGAGGTGAAGTGACTTGACTGTGTTCATGCTGCTAGCATGGAAGTGAGAGAGGACTTGACCTCTGAGCCCTTCTGACTCTCAAGCAGAGATTCTTGGGCCTCACGGAATCCCTCTTTTCCATGCAGTCAATTCAAGCATCATTCCCATACATGAAGCCTTTCTTGATTCCATCTGGTAGTGGCCTGGCTCCCAGACTGCCTTGTACGTTGCCTTTATTTCTTGTTTTTTTCTCCATACACTTCTATGTATTTTCTGAATCCTTATAACCTAAACTTGTGGTGGTTGGGGACTGTACATGTTCAGAGCGTCGACTTGTGCCCTTTTTGCAGGAGATACTTAAGAAATACTTCTTGACTTTTATATTACCCCAACTCTGTTTTTTGAGCCCAACACATGAGAGGAGCTTAACCTATAGCTAAGGATTGAATAAATTCCTGAGTTGTGGGTCTAAACTAGAGAAAGTGATAATGATTATAAGCACATATTTCATAGAGTGTCATTTGTAATTTTCATCACTCATCATTTTATTATTTTGATGATCGTATTTATTTCATGTTTTCCCTTATAGTTTAATGAGATACGTGTTGTGAGGCCTTGATCGCCTATCAAATTTCTGTCAACCTTCTTTACACTTCTGCCATTTGTCTTTTGTTGTTGTTTTGATTACAGAGTTCTTGTATTGTTTCAGCAAACGGTTGGGCAAGGGATGGTGGTAAGAACGGGGTTACATATATGTGGTGGGAGAGGATCAGGGGATGGTTTAAGGACAGCTGGTGGCCAAGAACCAAGAATCCAGGAGGAACAGACAATGTCGAGGCCAGGCACATGATGGCCTGCTGAGAATCTAAAAGAAAAGGCAGGGGATAGACACATGGAGTCTGGACATGGCCACACACAGGAAAGGACAGGCTCTTATGCATGGACAGAAGAAAGACACCCAGTACCCAAGAATGAATGCACAGAAGACAATCATACAAATGCGAGATACACAGATCAATTGACAGAGAAGCCAAGATTCTCCTCTCTCAGCACTGGTGGTCTCAAGCCATGCACTGATCCTGAGGCTGCAGAGCTGGATGGAATCAGTCTGCACCTCCAAAACTCCTTATTCCCCCTTCTCACCAGTTGATGAATGGCCCTTTAGATCCTTCACCTCACTTAGAAACTTTTTGTTTCTGTTTCCTGTATCTGATATCACAGTATGCTCTGTATCCCACCTCTCTCTCTCCTTCTCCCTGAGAGTCATGTCATGTGACCAATGATATTTTTTGTTGTAGGAGGGAAAAGCAGTCAACTATATTACACAGAGGAAAAGGTAATTGAGGCAGAAGACACACTCTCTGACAGCATTCTACTTACTACAGACTTACTCTCTGTGGAAACACATCTACCCTCCTAACACTCAGAGGAAAAGATAATTGTGGCAGGAGGTACACTCTGAGAACATTCCAGTTACTATGGGCTTACTCTCTGGGGAAGCACATCTAATATCAGAATATTCAGTGGATGAGATGCTGATAGGTGGACACACAAACTCTGAGAACATTCTACCTACTAGAGGCTTGCTCTCTGTGGAAGCACATGTACTCTCTGAACATTCAGAGGAAAAGGTACTTGTGGTGGGAGACAGTCTTTCTGAGAACATTCCAGTTACTATAGGTTTACTCACTGGGGAAGAACATCTAGCCTCCGAACACTCAGCAGACAAAACATTTGGGGGTGAAGACACAAGCTGAGAACATTCTGCTTACTACAGGCTTGCTTTCTGGGGAATCACCTCTACTCTCTGAACATTCAGAGGACAAGATATTTGAGGCAGAACACACACTCGTTAACAACATTCCTCTTACTATGGGTTTGCTTTCTGGGGATATACATCTAGAAAAAAATATGAACATTTAATTAAATAGAGGCCTATAAAGTATTCTTGATGAAAAGACCAGAGCTGAAGAGAAAATGTGACTTTCAAGTACAAGACTCAAAAGAAGCATTGAAAGGTAAATATGAAAGAGAAATCTTAAGTGACTCAATAGGTTCAGTCTGTGTACTTTCCTTGAAGGGAAGATGAAATGCATATCTTCCATGAATGTAATCATGACTCAAATAGGTAGAAGGATTCTCTCTGGAACGAATGTTTGAAAATGAGCCAATTGGTGGTGATGCAAAACAAGTAGGGGAGAAATACGGACACTCTGGGACAGGTTAGAAAGGAGAGAAAGAATGGGGAAAATGACCTCACATGAATTATGCATGCAAGGTAGAGGTTTTACATTGGGTTGAAAAATGGTGACATGGGAGGGGATGTCACACAGACCTTGCACCTCAGCCATCTAAGTTCCTTCAGTAAGGGAAAATAAATATTGATTTAATTGGTCCTCAAATTGTATCTTACCCCACAGGTAAGTAGGAGAAGGGGATAAGAGAAAGAAAAAGTAGTAATAAAAAGGTGGTCCCATAAAAGAAGTCAGTGTCCATATAGGAAATATACATTCGAGGAAGGACAGGATAAAAAGAGAAAAAGAGTAGGAGAAACCGAATTAAATAGGATGGAGGGAAATGCAAAATCATTAATTCTAGCGGTGTCCGAGGGATGAATTCATTCATAACGTGGAAGGAGGTAGCAAAATCGATTTGAAAGCAAAATAGAGTCTTTAGTACGTTTTTACAAAAGGCCTCTCAATAAAACTGAATTGAAATAGAAAGGAGTGCAGAGAGATGTTGCTTTAGGTAAATTCATATTATAAAAATTCAAATTTTTGAAGGAATTCCATCAGAATCTACCTTCACCAAAACCCAGCCATGTAATCCTTATCAGAGAGCAATGGGATCTCTTTCTGCTCCTGCCCCTGGCCCTGGCACTCTGTCACCTCCTACATGCCAACTCCCAAAAAGGCTTTACAAAGTCATCCATGCACAAGCAGAAGAGAGCTGCAGAACGAAGCCACCACCATGCCTGGATCGGGGCTTGGACTGAGAACTCCAGCGCTAAGAGAGGAGACCTTGGTTTCAGGTGGCCGACCCACCAGAGAGTTTGGTTGCTGTTTTGGGGTATTTAGTTCATCCCCCTTTGGATACCCTGTGTCAGGCCTTCACCTGAATATTCCGTGTCCCGGCCCCATCTGTCTGTCTGCCTGTTTCTTTTATCCTCCTGCTCTTGCTTCTCCATGACCAGCCAATGCTTGTGCGTATCCTACAACAATGTGCCAGCCCCACCTCCATGGGGGCACAGCCCCTTCCTGCCTCCCTCCTGTTGAATGGGAAAATTCACATTATCTTAAGGGTCTGAAGAATGATTCAATTTCTTTTAATATGTACTTCATAGTTTATTACCGCAATTACATGTCACATTTTTTATCTTTTTTTCTTAAATTTTGAATTTCAAATTTTCTACCTTGCTCACTCCTCACTCCTCTCATTGAGAAGGCAAGTAATCTGATATAGCTTATACTTGTGCTGTCATGTAAAATACATTCCTTAGTAGTCTTCTTGTGAAAGAAACCATAGACCACAAAACTTCTTAGAGAAAAATTCAGAAGGTTAAAAAAAGTATGCTTTGATCTGTTTTCAGACACCATCACTTCTTTCTCTGAGAATGGATAGCATTTTTTATCCTAAGTCCTTCAGAATTCACTTGGATCACTGAAATGTTGAGAATAGCTAAGTTCTTCATGGCTGATCATCTGAGAGTACTGCTATTACTGTGTACAGGGCCTCCTGGTCCTACTCATTTTGCTTTGCATTAGTTTATGTAAGTCTTCCTAGGTTTTTTGAGAGCATCCTGCTCATAATTTTTACTCTATGATAGTATTCCATTTCAATCATTTGTCAGAGTTTTTCAGTCATTCCCCAGTTGATGGCTGTCCCCTGAGTATCCATTCCATTTCTACCAGACAGTAGCTTCTGTAGATATATTTTACATGTACGTCTGTTACCTTTTAAAATTTTTTTTAAAATGTCTTTGGGAACAGGTCCTAGCAGTCCTACTGGCAGCTCTAAAGGTGTGCGTGATTTTATACCCTTTGTTCATAATTCCAAATTTCTTTCAAAAATGGTTGGATCTCTTCACAATGCTACCAACAGAGTCTTTGTGTCTCAATTTTTCCACAACCCTATAACATTTGTCATTTTCCTTTTCTGTCTAATTAGCCACAAAAATAGGTGTGAGGAAGTAGCTCAGAACTTCTTAAAATTGCATTTCTCCAATCAGTAGTGATTTAAAGAATTTTTTCATGTGACTAGAGACAGCTTTGAATACTTCATCTGAAAACTGACTGTTCATACCTTTTGATCATTCATCTCTTAGGGAATGGCTCTTCGTTGATATAGTTGTCTGATTTCTCTGTACATTTGAGACAAGGGGACTTTAATCAGAGAACATTGGTTTTTGGAATTTTTTCATTTATGATTGTTAATTATATTTCTCTCCATCTTATTAGCCCATGTCTTTTCCATTCTCTTTCCATTCCCCATTTACCCCCTCAAAAGTGTTTTGCTTCTGAACACAATTCCCCCAATCTGTACTCCCATCTGTCACACAGACTGCCGTCTCTTATGCCCATCACCTCCTTCTTTGATGTAGGGTAAAGTAGATATCTATATCCAAATGAGTGTATATGCTATTCCCTCTTTGTTCCAATTCCAATTCATTGTCTATGGTACTGTTTTTACTTGTTTTATTTTTAATGTATAGAATAAAACAAGCATTTACATGGCATAGTACAATAAAAGAAAATGATTGCACGTGAAACTGTGAATCCACTATTCACAACTTGCTGTTACTTCGAAGAACACATCGAAATTATCCTACACATTTCTTTTTTAACTTTCTCCCCCCCCATGTTGCTGCGATTACAGACAGGTATATATTTATATCTATATGTATATATATATATATATATATATATATATACACATATACATATATATATAGCTATATAGGAATGTATATATATATATATATGTATATATATATATATATATATGTAAAATTGTTCTATGGACACTTCTATTTATCAGTTATTTCACTGGATGCACCAATCATCCTTCTTCTTATACCCTTTATAGTCATTTACAACATTTATAATAGGCAAAATAACTTATTCACTCAAAGTCATTCTTAAAACAATATTACTATTGCAGTATACAATGTTCTCTTGGATTTTATTCTTCTCTTTTTTAAAAAAATATTTATTTTAGATTTTAAACATTTATTCCGACAAGATTTTGAATTCCAAATTTCCTCCCTATCTCTCCCGTGCCCCCAAGACGCTGTGCATTCTGATTACCCCTTCCGCCAATCTTCCCTCCCTTCTATCACACCCCTCCCATCCCTTATCCCCATCTTCTCTAATTTCTTGTAAGGCAAAATAGATCTCTAAGCCCCATTACCTGTACTTCTTATCTCCCAAATAAATGGAAAATAATTCTCAACATTCAGTCCTAAATCTTTGATTTCCAACTTCTATCCCTCCCCCACCATCACCGCTGAGAAGACAAGCAATTCAATATAGGCCATACGTGTGTAGTTATGCAAAAGACTTTCTTAATAGTCATGGTGTGAAAGACTAACTATATTTCCCTCCATCCGATCCTACCCCCCCATTTATTCTATTCTCCCTTTTGACCTTGTCCCTCCCCAGCAGTGTTTACTTTGCATTACTCCCTCCTCCCATTTGTCCTCCATTCTATCATCCCTACACCCCATTATCTCCTTCCCTTCTCCCCTCCTTTCCGGTACCGTAAGATAGATTTTCATACCAAATTGAGTGTGCATGTTACACCCTCCTTAAGTCAAATGTGATGAGAGTATGCTTGACTTTTTCTTTCTCACTTCCCACCTTTTGCCCTCCATTGAAACAGCTTCCCCCCCCCCTCTCTCTCTCTCTATATATATATACATATATATATATACATATATATATCTCCCTCTGTATGTGTGTGTGTGTGTGTGTGTGTGTGTGTGTGTGTGTGTAATCCTTCTAACTCCCCAAATGCTGAGAAATGTCTCAAGAGTTACAAATATTATCTTTCCGTGGAGGAATATAAACAATTCAACTTTAGAAAGTCCCTTCTGATTTCTTTTCTGTTTACCTCTTCATGCTTGTCTTGATTCTTACTATTGAAAATGAAATTTTCTGTTCAGTTCTGGTCTTTTCATCAAGAATGCTTGAAAGTCCTCTATTTCACTGAATGACCATTTTCCCCCCTGAAGTATACTACTCAGTTTTGCTGACTAGGTGATTCTTGGTTAATCCTAGTTCCTTTGACTTCTGAAATATCATATTCTAAGCAATTCGATTTAAGCCATTCAATCCCTTAATGTAGAAGCGGCTAGATCTTGTGTTCTCCTGATTGTATTTCCACAGTACTTGATTTTTCACTTTCTAGCTGCTTGAAGTATTTTCTCCTTGACCTGGGACCTCTGGAATTTGGCTTCAATATTCCTACAGGTTTCAGGCAGTCCTATAATTTTTAAATTGTCTCTCCTGCATCTATTTTCCAGGTCAGTTGTTTTTGCACTGAGATATTTCACATGGTCTTCTAGTTTTTCGTTCTTTTGTTTTTGTTTTATATTTTCATGGTTTCTCATAAAGTCATTAGCTTCCAACTGCTCCATTATAATTTATAAAGAACTATGTTCCTCAGTGAGATTTTGAACCTCCTTTTCCACTTGACTAATTATGCTTTGTAAAGCATTCTTATCCTCACTGGCTTTTTGGACCTATTTTGCCATTTGAGTTATTCTATTTTTAAAAGTGTTATTTTCTTCAATATTTTTATCTCTCCTTTAGCAAGCTGCTGACTCACTTTTCGTGAATTACTTGTGTTGCTCTCATTCCACTTCCCACTTTTTCCTCTACTTCTCTTTCTTGATTGTCAAAATCCCTTTTGAGCTCCTCCCTGACCTGAGGCCACTGCTATTTTTTTTTGAGGTGTTAGATGCAGAAGCCTTCACTTTGCTGTCTTCCTCTGATGGTGTGCATTGTTCTTCTTCATCTGAAAGGATGGAAGAAAATAACTTTTCACCAAGAAAACAAAATCATATATTCTTATTTTTTCCCTTTTGTGGGCATTTTCAAATCCTGTTACTTCATTTTTGAGTTCTTTATCAAGTGGAAGATGTACTGTAGGGACCTGAAATTTCTCATTTACTTCAAGGTGGCACAATGAAATGAGAGGAGTTTACACCTCTTCTGGCCCGTGTTCTGGTCTGTAAGCTACCACAAGTTTTTCTACCCAAAATCTGAGCGAAGTTCTTCTTCTTCAGAGTCTCCACAAGCTCCACCACCCCAGTGCTCTACCTCATCCCAGGACTGCCACTCAGGCTTGAGACACAGATGGGCTGCTCAATTTCTCCAGGGACTATAGGTCCAGGGCTTTACGAATGGGTGTTGGGCCACAGTGTCTTCCACAGCTCTAGGTTCAGGCCTGGGATGGACCATGCTTCCTTCTCACCTGAATGAAAGAGGTTTCTCAATGAATTTTGAAGCATTTTTGGCGTGTGTGAGCTGAGAAACCTTGGAACCATAGGTGCTGCCTGTGGTTCCACTCCCTGAATCCTGCTCCACTCCTGCCCATGCCATGCTACATGGTCACGGATTGGTTGTGCTCTGCCCCTGAGACTGATGTCATAGACCTTTCCTGTCAATCTTTCAGGCAGTCTTGGGCTGGAAATCTCTTTTACTCCATAGTTTAGTGGCTTCACTTGTCCTAGAATTTGGTTATAGACATTTCTTACAGGTGTTATATGGGCTATGGCGGGAGAGCTACAGCAGGTCCATCCTTCCACTCCAATCCCTTGCCTCCAATCCCAGCAAGAAGAAGTTTCTTTTCCTTCCTTCAATATCTCTTTTATTTGGGTAGCTAGTTGGTGCATTGGTTAGACCACCAGTGCAGGAGTTAGGAGGAACTGAGTTAAAATTTCACCTCACACACTTGACTTTCACTAGCTTGGTGACTTTGGGAAGTCTCTTGACCCCTATTGCCTAATTCTGGGTCATGTCCAGTCATCCTGATGCATATCTGGTCACTGGATTCACATGGCTCTGGAGGAGAAGTGAGGTTGGTGACCTGCACAGTCCTCCCTCACTCAAAGCAAAGTCAAGTGTAAGTCCTAGCGTTATTTCTCTCATATCATGGTCTTCTTCAGCAACGAAGGATGAACACACACACACAGACACACACACACACACCTGTTTTAATTGCTTTTATCTTTGCTTTCCCTCTGCTAAGGTCCGGTTTGCAACCCCTGCTTTTTTTGTAATTTCAACTGTAACTTAATAGGTAATGTTCCAGCCCCTTACCATTACTCTGCTTGTGTTACTCTGCTTCAGATGTGCTTCTTGTAAGCAACATATGGTAGGTTTCTGGTTTTTGATCTGCTCTGGTGTCTGCTTCTATTTTGTGGAAGAGTGCATCCCATTCACAGTAATGATGACTACCTGTGTATTTTCTTCCATCCTATTCATCCTCTTGTTTGTCCTCTCTCTCCTTTCACCCTTTCCCACATCACCATTGTTTTGGTGCTGCTACCACTTCCTGTTATGTTCCCCTCCCTTAAGTCAGTCACCAGAACCCTCACCCCCATGACTTAATCTTCTCACTTCCTACTTCCCTGTCAGGTAAAAGAGATTTCTATATTCCACTGATTCTGTATGCTATTTCTTCTTTGCTCCAATACTGATGAGAGTAAGTTTCAAGTGATGCACATTGTCCACCCTCATATGTTCTCCTCCACTGTGAAAAGTCTTTCCTGCCTCTTCACGTGGTTTAATTTGCCCGAGTCTACCACTCCCTTCTTTCTGAACCCTTTTCACTTCTCTTTCTCAATCCTTCATACATTTTTGTCCTTCTCTCACATTCACCTAAGACCCCTAGTGTCTGTCTGTATATTCCTTCTGTCTCTACTGTTAGGGATACAGTTTTTTAACAGTTATAAGTATCATCTTGCTGTTCAGGAATATAAACAATCTAAGCTTTATTGAATCTCTTCTCTTTTCTTTTTCCCTTTTTACACTTCTATGGTTCTCTTGGGTCTTTATATTGAAGTTCCAATTTTTGTTTTAGTTCTGGTCTTCTCTATATGAAGGCTTGAAATCCATTTATTTCACTGAATAACCTTTTTCCCTTCATGAGTCATGCTTAATTTTGCCAGGTGAGTGATAATTGCTTGTAGTCTTAGCTCTGTTCCTCTGTGGAGTACCATGTCCCTTAAGCTCCAGTACTTTAATGTTGCAGCTGCCACATCCTGTATGATCCTGATTGTGACTCCCCAAATATGAAATCTTTCTTGTTGGCCGCATGTATTCTTCCATGACCTGACAGTTCTGAAATTTGGATATAATGTTCCCTGAGTTTTTTTGAGGGGGTGGTGATCTCTATTCTGAGGTGAATGTTGAATTCTTTCAATGCCTCCTTTGACCTCTGGTCCAGGACATCAGTGTAGTTTTACTTGATAATTTATTGATAGATGCTGTCCAAGTGATGGAATCCTAATCAAGCTACCCTTAGCCGCAGTAGTCTAACTTCATTTTAGGCCCCACCGAACCACAGGCTCACACTACCTACTTGCCACCCACCCATGTCTTAACTTTGTCACTTGGCTCTGCCAAGTGGAACAAATTTTGGAACAAATCTGACTTAGGAGATTTAAGAAGAAAACATCTCATATTTATTCTAATGATGCCTAACCTCAGTAGGATCGGAGAATACATGAGTAACAAAAAAATAAAACATAATACAAGAGACAAGAGACTGCTTCATTCTGTGTTCTGACTCTGTAGTTCTTTCTCAGGATGCAGATGGCGTTTTGCCACAAGAGTCCTTTGGGGATGTTTTAGTTCCATCCATTCCTATGAAGGGCTTAGTCTATCAGAAGCAACTCCCACACACTGTGGCTGTTGCTTTGTATACTGTTCTTCTGGTTCTGCTCATTTCATTCAGCATCAGTTCATGTAAGTCTTCTTAGATTTCTCAAGAGGCCTCCTGTCCTCATTTCTTACAGCACAGTAGTATTCCACTACATTCATAGACCACAACTTGTTGAGCCATTCCCCAATTGATGGACATCCCCTCAATGAACAGTTCATAGTCACTACAAAAAGAGCCACTCCAAATATATTTTTCATGTGGGACCTTTTCCCATTTTCATGATCTCTTTGGGATACAGCCCTAGAAGCGATATGGATGTGTCAAGGGTTATGTCCTTTTTGGAGTACTTTGGGCATATTTCCAGATTGCTCTCCAGAAAGAATGGATCAGCTCACAGTTCCTCCAACAATGAAGTAGTGTTCCAACTCTCCCACATATTCTCCAACATTTACCATCTTCCTGTTTTGTCATGTTAGTCAATCTGATAGGTGTGATGTGGTATCTCGGAGATGTTTGGATTTGCATCTCTCTAACCAGTAGTGACTGATTGCATTTTTTCATATGCCTGCAGATAGCTTTAATTTCTTCCTCTGAAAGCTGCCTGCTCATATCCATTGATCATTTATCAAGGGAGTAATGACATGTATTCTTGTACATTTGATTCAGTTCTTTATGTATGTTAGAAATAAGGCCATTGTCACAGACACAAGTTGTAAAAACTCTTTACCAGTTGTCTGCTTCCCTCTTCAACTTGGTTGCGTTGAATTTGTTTGTAGAAAAATATGTCAATTAATGTACTTAAAATTATCCATTTTGAACTTCATAATTTTCTCTGTCTCTTTTTTGGTTATACAATTCGCCATTCTCCATGGATTTGACAAATACACTACCCCTGACTGCACTAATGTGTTTATACTATCAGTCATTATATGTAGATCAAGGACCCGTTTGGACTTTATTCTTGTGTGTGGTGTCAGGCATTGTTTTATGCCCAGTTTCTCTCACACCATTATCCAGTTTTCCCAGCAGCATTTGCCAAATAGTGAGTTCCTATCTCAGAAGCTGGGGTACTTAGGTTTATCAAATGGTACACTGCTATATTCATTTTCTACTCTGTCTTGAGTACCTAACCTATTCCACTGAAATACCCCTCTGGCTCTTAGACAATGCCAGGTGGTTTTGATGATTACCATATTATAATACAATTTCCAATGTGGTAGGACTAGGCCAACCTCCGTAGCATCAACATAGGGTTTTGTATACTTATTTTCTGGGGCAGGAGCAGACCTTAAAGCTCAGATGAGCTCTCCCTGGACATATCTGGTCATAGTTGTGCAGCCCTGGCAGACTGTATGCTAATCCAGAATCCCTTAGCACTACTTATAGCCACAAGAGGAGGCCAACCACATGCCACTTCAAATCCTGCCCACCAATAGCTTTACTGCGTTAGTTAGGGTGGCTTTCCTGGCCCAAAGGGAGCAGGAGATTGGGAAGATTGACTGGCCTCTTGATCACAGGAAGTACTTCCCCCATGTCTGACTCTGTGTGCTGAGCCAGACCAGAGTTCTGGGAGAGGCACATATATTTCTAAGTCTCTAGGGTTCCAGGTTCTGAGCTGTTGCCATCATGGTCTTAGGGGAAATGGTGGTTGAGATGGTGGGGATAGTGTGAGTTACCTGATACTAACTGCCTCTTGGATCTTCCACAGTGACACTGGCTGCTTCAGGGAAGAATACATGAAAGGGTTGGAGATGGTGAAATGCTCTAATTTCCAAAAAGGGGAAGGGAATGAAACCTGCCAATTATAGATGAATGAACTTCATGCCTGATTTCGGGGAGCTCTTTTAGAATGTGTTTGTAGGTCATCTGGGGTGTTCAGTGGCCAAAACATAGCACCAAAGCAGCTTTGCTGCTGACCCATATGCACAGTAATAGTATCGTTGGGTATGAGCTGGGGAAGAACACTGACTTTAAGTGCTGAGAATACTTCTTGTTACAGTGTAAATTCATTAGCACTTAATCCAGGATCTTGTAGGTGAGTAAGACTGTCTGAACCTTAATTTAGCTAATTAACTGTAAAAACCTTTATCTGTAATGTAAACAGAGGAATAGATATGGAGATACTTAATGCTGCTTGGGGACACTCTGCCTATTCTTCTGGTAGGGGGAGATTTAGTGATTGTGACTCAAGAACTGTCAGCCTTCCCTGAACCTGGACAGGTTCTAGACACCCCACCCTTGGCTTTGATGACTTAGATGGCTATGTGTTGAGGGCTGCCAGCAACCCCTTTTGGTTCAGTGAGGTAGTGATGACGAAAGACATGGGTCAGAGGATGACTGTAAAGAACAGCTCCCATTTATTAATCTGAGGGTAGGGGTTTATATAGACTTTTCACAGGCAAGTGAGCAAGAAAGCTTATTCCCATGAAAACATTTTTTATTTTACTTTTTGCATTCTTAATCTAGTCCCTGTTTCTCACCATAGTTATCTTCAAGCTTATCTATTTCTTCACTTAAGGTCCTTGCCCTCTACAGGTTCTCTGGGTTCCCATGGATCCAACAAAGGAAGAGTTCATGACCTCTTAGAGAGAGAGAGAGAGAGCCATAACCCTTGTTTATGAGCACAGGTTGTAGAACAGACTACAGAGAAACTCTGGCCTGGATTTTGCCTGCTCTCCATCTTGGCTCTCAAACTCTATGGTGAAATAAATAAAGACCAGATAGGAAAAATAGAGTGTCAGTACCAGTCCCAGAAGAACCCTGTATGGTGAGTCCAGTGGAGAAATGTGCCAAGTGTCAGGTCTAGTGAGAGTGATGTGGCACCATCACCAGAAGCATCACTGGAGGTCTTAGTTTTCTCTATGTGGGCACTTCTTGTGTGATTACCAGTGGTTCTCATTCCCCACTCCTATCCCCACCAATGGGCATCTATGTGCGGGAGAGTGTGCCCTATGGATATTATGGGGGAATGGTCTATTGCAGATTTTACTCTGCTATTTCATTAAAAGCCTTTAGGTTGAACAATTTCTGTCCTTTGATTGACTGGAGAAAAACGGGAGCTCCTGACTTCTCATTTTGTGTCTGTGGACACACGGAGCATCTTGAAGGTAGAGTAGGTGTTCTATGGACTCTAAATGGAAGAAAAGATGTCACAGATCCTCCATGCTGTTAAATAGATGTCCAGTGAACACCTAGAAAAGAGAATGGTGAAGAGAAAAATCAGTTTGACTTCATGGAAAATAGGGCAAGCCAGACTCACTTCATTTACAGCTCTTGACAGTTGCTAAAATGGTTTTATCCATATATCTACAAAGTATTTGACTAATGAATATTGCTTTTTTATTAGAAATGTTGTGGAGATGTGGGTGACGGGAGTGAAATTAGACTTACAATTGGCTGAGGGATTGGAGTATAAGGATTAAAGGTCAACCGGACAGCTGATTTCTAGTGGAAATCCTGAAAGGCTTGTCAGTGACCAATTTCTGCTTATTGTCAAGCACAATATCAGGCAGAAGGACGATACAGCAAAAACCACCAAATGGAATCTTTGCAGCCTGACGTCAAAGAGTACAGACGTAATAGGTTATTCATGGTCTAGATAAGAACTTTCTTTCCCTCTCCAGCTGCTAATGCCTTTTCCCTGAATGTTTTTCGTTTTAAATTTCTGTATAATTTGCATTTACAAAATTAATATGTTTTGTACATACAAAGACCCAGAGATACACAGAGAACCACACTCTCACAAACACAATATATATATGTATATGTATGCACACACATAATATATATGCCTATGTGTATAGACGTGTATATATGTGTGTGTGTGTATAGTCATGTATATGTATTCCATGATAGAATATACATTCCTCAAAGGATGAGATTTGTTGTTTATCTTTGTTATTTTTTTTTTGGTATCCCTTGGGTCTGGCACAATGTCTGGTAAATTCTATGTACCTAATAAATACCTGTTGCTTATTTTCTTCATCTTTCAGGCCAGGAAGTCTTTTTAATTTTGATCAAATAATATCACAAAAATGACTTTCTCCCTTTCCTTAGGTTTCTCCTTGGTAAGGAAAATGTTATAACTGGGTGTATAAATTGACCATGATATCTGGTGGCATTTTCCATAAGCTGGCGGAGAGTGACACCTAATCATCTTGAAGTCACAGATCTACTACTCAACCAAGTCTCCCACTTGCCCCACTGTCCCTCTCAAGCCACTCTCTCCTCTCAGGCATTGTTCAAAATGTATTGCTTTGGTTCCCAAGGTCCCTGCTCTGTCACATACACCTGTCCCTTTTGCTCTATGATCCCTTGGAAACAGGCACTTGAATTGTATCTCATTGCATTCCTTTACTCTTCTATGCCACTGTGTGCACAACACCAAGGCCATCCCCTCAAGGAAGTCATTGACATCAGTCTTGAGGAACTTCCTCAGTCCAGCTCCGTTGCCCAACCCTGAAGCAACTGCTTCCCAAAGCACTTCCTGCCCAGGACTGGAGATGTGAAGGAAATCTTCCTATTCATTCCAGTGCTCCACAAATATTCCCCTCCAAGGAAATTTGTTGTGTTCTGGGTTGCAAGAGCTCAGCTGCATGGAGCTGTCCCTTCCAAAGTGCTGATCTGGCTTTGGGTCCTTATCCTCCCAATTCCTCTAATCCACCTTACTGGAAATATCCCCTTGATGTGGTTTGAGAGGTTTAGGGTCTCCTCAAGGACCAAAGGGCAGGAAATGGTCATCTGGAATGTAGTCATACATTTGAGCATTCTTTAAGTCAAGGTGACAAAGGTTTATTTTAATGCCAATATGGCAGGCAGAGCTCCTTAAACTTCAAAGGAATGATGATAAATGTTATATAGGAAAAGGAGTAGATTATCTGGCAGTTATGAGAACTAGGTTATAACATGCCACCTGGATCACAGGCATCATTCATTAGTAGAAATAGAGGGGAGGAGGTGTTTCCTAAGGTCCTTTATTTCTGTAATAAGATTGCTTAGGGAGCAGATATGTAGAGCAAGCTGGATTGTATACAGTACCTGTGGGAAATAGTTCTTGATATCTCTGCCTAATACAAGCTACTTCTTTTTCTACAGGGGAAATTCTACAGAGTTCCACTTGTTATTGTGACGGGGAGAGATGGTTTCCCTCACTGGGGCCCACTCATGATCTCTTGCTAGGCATTGTGTCCTTGGGCTGGGAAGAAATCTGTCAGGGATAGTGTTTTGAGGCTGTGGAGAAATGTGATCTTCGAAGTAGTTTCCAAAGAAAAACACCTAAGTTACCCCATTACCCCTGCTGTGGATCCATCTCTGTTCTTCTAGGAAAGGCAGTCAGGGCCTCTCTACAGGTTCAGGTGTATGTAGTGGAACTCCTCAACTGACCTGGCCTGAAAGAAATGACTCATTGACCAATCACTTTGTGCATTAAAAATGCTTGGTGTCTTCTACTAAACAAATAGACTATTATGCCCACTTTTACAGTCAGTTTCTACTATTTCCTCATAATCCCATCTAATCCCATTCCACACTGGATAGATCATTGTTACTGTCCCTGCAGGAATTTGCTTTGTGTACACACTAGGTTGAACTATTTATCAGGAACAAAATGACAAGCCTTTCAATTCTGGGGTGATCCTAACTGGAAGGGTGATAATGTGTTTAGTTCCTGAATGCAATGAAATGTGATACAATTTGGAAAGCCCTTCCTACTGCTCTCATTGAAGAGGATGAAAGGTCTTGTATCTGTATGATCTAAGCATGGAAGGACCAAGGTGCTTGCAGTGACATGTATGTGATTTTCATAGATCCATTCAAAGGTTCCCACAATGATGTCCCTAATATTGCTGGCCTTCCCACTGCTTCGCTAGACCTGCGCTGCCTAGGTGCAGAGCAGCCCATAATCCTTTTTTCACATGTTGCTCCCATTGAATTAGGGCTGCCATCTGCTGCACTTCTGGCATCTTTGCCATACGTATGCATGGAGACAAAGATGAGGCATTGAACAGGATGGGTCATTCATCGCAATCTCTGACATTACCAAGAAGCTCCAGTCCTGCTACAAGGGTGCAGTATAACAATGTTATGTTATGTTCAAACATATATAGAGTAGGTTTATTCTCTGTGTACTTTGGCCTTTGGGGATACATAATTTTAGCAGTCATTTAAACCAATACTGAAAAAATATTTATTGATGATCTGAAGGCAACCAACTAATCCCTGTCTTAGTGGGGGGGATGTTGACAGGAAAATGCTTGGGGGTAACAACATCAGGAGGGAACTCCTGGTTAAAGACCTTCAGAAAGTCCTATTTAGGTGAGAATCCTCTCAGCTCCTGAAGGAAGTCTGCCTGGGTGAGAAAGAAGTCTCTGGTGTCTCCTGAGCGTGCTTAGGCAGCTGTTCCAGGGGAAAGCCTACCTTGGCTGGAGCTGGAAACAGTATTTGTTCTATGTGGCCATAACAACGGTAGCCCCAATACCACCTCAGGTGCATCCATGCCTGTAAAGCTCCCTCATCCACCCTCTCTTAGAACCATCTGCCTGGCAAATAAAGGAAGAGCCATTCCAGCTTCCCAGGTCCCTATCCAAAATATGGCCTTCTTAAAGTAGCAATCCTCTCATATAGAGCTTAATGTAGAAAAGCCCTCTCTTATTTCTGTAATAATGGAAAACAGACTTAGAACGTATGCTTAAAAAAACTAATAATGAAGCACAGTGATCAATACTTCCTTTTAAAAGCACATATGAAAGAAGTTAAAAATGGACAGAAACACTTGTGGAACACATAGATGTAATACTTCACTAAAGTAGAGTTAAAGTAAGTCAAGAGAAATGAAATAGATCCTCACACCTGGATGTGTCCAATGTATCTGCAAGTGGTCGATCTATGGGGGAAATCAATAAAACAACTCCATTGTGATGTTCCACAGAATTGATCCAACAATATGTGTACAGAGAACCACAGTACACATTCTGATTAAGGAAGATTGTTTATACAAATGGTGGATGGTTTCTGATGATAACCCCACATCAGGTCATGGCCAACAGAAATTATAGACTATATTTTAGGAGTACAGATCTAGGAATCAGCACAGACTATGGAAGGAAGGAGTAGAAACTGAACAAATCTGCACAGAAACAGGTAAAACATTAGTACCTATTGAATACTTAGCAAGACATGACATGAATTGGTTCCTGGAATTATGCACCAGAATCTCAATATCTTTGAAAAATAAACAGATGAAGGGTGGAGCCAAGATGGCGGAATAGAAAGACTCACGTATGCTAGCTCCGAACCCACAGCCCATATATTTCCTGCAAGAAAAACTCCCCACAAAATCTGGATCACTGCAAGGTGCGTAGAAACGCAGTGGTAAAATATCCATTCCAGAGAGCCCTGGAGAGCCATCCCCCTGACAGCAGAGTCCACCCCTTGCACTACCCTGGCAGCACAGCCCCACAGGAGCAGATATGAGCAGGCTTCAGGGACAGAACCTCTGGCCTTCTGGGAAGGTTACTCCACCCACAGATACTACAGGTCAGAGAGAGAGAGACGTCTGGGCTGGCCGAGAGGGGAGTGGGGTGTCTTTGTGACTCGGGTGCCCTCAGGAGGCAGCTGGGGAGGGAGCGGTAGCGGCGGAGGCAGTGACAGAGGCAGCGCTGGCGGCCTGGGACAGCAGGCAGCATCAGGCAGAAGTTCAGGGCCATTACCAAAGTTCTCTGCATAAACCCCCTGATGGAACTGAGCCTGGGACATGGCACTGGCCCACTCACCCACTCACTCCATTACTGAAGGTCTCTGCAGAAAGCCCCTCAGGGAACAGAGACTGGGAGGTGACTCTGCCCCCCCCCCCCAGAGCACCAGAACTTCGGCTCACATTGAATAGCAGCCATGCCTGCCGCAGAAAGCCCATTTGAATCTCAGACCCCAAGCAGTAACTGGGCAGACCTAGGCGGGGGTGGACAGGAATCTCAGAAATCAAGTAACTGGCTGGGACAATGCCCAGAAAAGGGAAGAATAATAAGACAATAGAGAGCGACTTTGAGGGAGTACAGATGTTCCCGCCTTTCAATTCTGATGATGATTAAGGATACTTACCATCAGGGAAAGATGTGGAGGTCAGGGCCTCTGTATCTTAGACATCCCAGGGGCATGTTCGGTGGGCGCAGGCCATGGAAGAGTTCAAAAAGGATTTTGAAAATCAAGTTAGACAGGTGGAGGAAAAACTGGGGAGAGAAATGAGAGAGATGCAAGAAAAGCATGAGAAATGGGTCAGTACCTTTGTAAAGGAGACCCAAAAAACTGCTGAAGAATATAACACCTTGAAAAGTAGGCTCACTCAATTGCTAAAAGAGGTTCAAAAACCAATGAAGAGAGGAATGCTTTCAAAAGCAGAATTAGCGAAATGGAAAAAGAGGTTCAAAAGCTCACTGAAGATAATAGTTCTCTCAAAATTAGAATGGAACAGATGGAGTCCAATGACGTTCTGAGAAAGCAGGAAATTGCAAAACAAAACCAAAAGAATGACAAAATGGAAGAGAATGTGAAATGTCTCATTGGAAAAACAACCGACCCTGAAAATAGGTCCAGGAGAGACAATTTAAAAATTATAGGACTACCTGAAAGCCATGATCAAAAAAAGAACCTAGACATCATCTTCCATGAAATTATCGAGGGAAACTGCCTAATATTGTAAAACCAGAAGGCAAAATAAGTATTGAAAGAATCCATTGATCACTGCCTGAAAGAGAAACAAATAGAGAAACTCCTAGGAATATTGTGGCCATATTCCAGAATTCCCAGGTCAAGGAAAAAATCTTGCAAGCAGCTAGAATGAAACAATTCCAGTATTGTGGAAATACAATCAGGATAACTCAAGATCTAGCAACTTCTACCTTAAGGGATCAAAGGGCGTGGAACAGGATATTCCAGAAGTCAAAGGAAGTAGGACTCAAACCAAGAATCACCTACCAACCAAAACTGAGTGTAATACTTCAGGGGAAAATATGGTCCTTCAATGAAATCGATGACTTTCAAGCATTCTTGATGAAAAGACCAGAGCTGAAAAGATAACTGGACTTTCAAACACAATAATGAGTAGAAGCATGAAAAAGTAAACAGCAAAGAGAAGTCATAAGGGACTTAGGAAAAGTGAACTGTTTACATTCCTACATGGAAAGACAATATTTGTAATTCTTAAAACTTTTCATATCTGGGTAGTCGGTGGGACCACACACACACATACACACACACACACATGTACACGTGTGCATGCACACACATATACACCCATGCACGCACATACAGAGACAGAGAGCACAGAGTGAATTGAATAGGATGGGACCATATCTTAAAAGAAATTAAGGTAAATGGTGAGAGAGAAATGTAGTGGGAGGAAGGAGGGTGAAATGGAATGGGCTAAATTATATGTCATTCAAGAGGCAAAGAGGAGACGTTTTAGTGGAGGGAAAAAGAGGAGAGCTGAGAAAAAAACAAGAAGTTTACCCTCATCACATTCGACTAAAGGAAAGAATAAAATGCACACTCATTTTGGTATGAAAATCTATCTTACAATACAGTTGAGTGGGGGAGAAGGAGATAAGTCAGGGGGGAGGGGTTGATGGAAGGGAGGGCAATGGGAGGAGAGAGCAATTTGAAGTCAACACTCCGGGAGGGACAGGATCAAAAGACAGAATGGAAACAATGGGGGGCGGCATAGGATGGAGGGTAATACAGTCAGTCTTCCACAACTCGACTATTATCGAAGTCATTTGCAAAACTACACAGAGAGGGCCTCTATTGAATTGCCTGCCTTCCCAAAGGGAATGGGTGGGGAGGGAGGGATGGGGAGAATTTGGAACTCAAAGTTTTAGGAGCAACTGTTTAGTATTGTTGTTGCTACTAGGAATTAAGAAATACAGGTAATGGGGAATAGAAAGTCATCTGGCCCTACAGGAGAAAAGAGAAGATGGGGATAAGAGAAGGGAGGGATGATAGAAGAGAGGGCCGATTGGTGATAGGGAAAATTAGATTGCTCGGTGTATTGGGGTGGGGGGCCGGTATAAAAGGGGAGAAAATTTGGAACGCAAAATTTTGTGAAAATGAATGTCAGAAGTTAAATACATAAATTTTTGTTAAAAAAAAATCGTACTGGAACTGGAACATTGTCATGGAGCAAAACTGTGCTTTCCATCTCCTAACATCTCCCATCTCATAACATTGATCCAGAAACTTTCAAGAACTATGTTTTTAATATCACAGCAAGTGTTCCCAATCTCACAACTCCCTGAATGCAGAGTTGTAAAACAAAGAGACCTAGGGGAAGACCTGAAAACTGTGTGGAAACAGCAGAAAGAATATGTGATCCCTAAAATCCTTTCATGTCCCAGTGTTGTCCTAAAGATGTATTTATGGAGCCTGCAGGAGATGAGTTAGCATCATTATCATCCTACCGAGTTACAAAAGACCATAATTTTGTGCAACGATCTGAAGAACATCACACAGAAAAGAATCAATAGCCCAATATGTCAACTACATCCAAAAGACTGACAGATGATTAATAATGGCCATAATAATAAATCATTCTATAGTGTTTTATGATGTAAACAAGCAGTTTGCAAACATATCATTTGTACCTTACAACCACATTGATAGATATTTGCCACAGGTATTATCACCCGGTTTTTCAGATACTAAAATTGACTTGCCCAGAGTCACACAGTGAGTAAAGCAGAACGTAAGTCTGGGGCTTGTGCATCCAATTCAACGTATCTCCCCAGTGCACCACTTTATTAGTGGCAGGCCAACTTGTGATGGAGAAAACAAAGCACCGCATCAGAAACACTTTTAGAATAAAATTTACTCAGTCACTTGGTAGAGACTGAGGCAGAAAGGAGGGTGTGGCTCTTCCTGTCCAGACTCTAGAAGGTTTATATGACAGAAAGATTTAGACTAGAGTACCCACACTTTAATGGCAGAGGCAGACTCGCTGCCTCCCTGGGTGGCCCCTGTTCCTCCCCAACCTGCCGGATCTTTGTCTCCTATGGCCTGGAGAAAGGAGGCTGAGCCCCGCCCCTTCCCTCCTCTGGGGCTTGTGAGGAAACCAGGTCTCATTCTAGGACTACTGCTTTGTACACGCTGCTGTATGTCCTGTGCTCTTTCTTCCCTTTTGTGGACCCCAGAACAGGCTCCCTCGACCTCCTCCTGCCCCATTGTCTTCCCCCTCCCGCTCTTTGTCCACCCGTTTCTCTCTTTGTCGTTGTCCTCCCAGCTTCTGTAAAGTGTCTGACCCTCCACAACACCAAGCTGAGTTCAGCTGCAACCCCCACCCACTTCAGGCACATCAGCCCCCCGACAGAAGCCTGAGAGCCTAGGAAGCCCTGGCCCCACCTCCAAATGGAGAATGCACCTGCCGCCCCCTCCCCTAGATAGATTGGGTCACGAGGGCTGAGAGAAAGGACGGGGGTGGGGGGCTCGTCACTGCTCTGGGCCTGGTATCAGAGACCCCCCTCCCTCTGTCTGCCCTCTTTGTTCTGGTATCCACTCCCCGCATTCACGTCACCTTACCCGACCACTCCCAGCCTATATTAAGTGTAAGTCTTCTTTGTCTGTAGGAGAATGTGAGTGGGGCGAACAAGAGGCGGTCTCCGTACCCCTCACCCACGTCCCTTCCCCTTCCCCTCCACACCTCACCTTCTCCTCCCTTACCCCCATCTGCCGCCCCCATCTTACAGAGTAGCTGATCCTGAGCATCCTGCTAGTGCCTAATTAACTCTAATATGTAAGTGGGCCCTCCCTGCCCGTGCCTCAGCCTCTCCCTTTCTTCTCTATTTCTTCTCTTCCCCTGCTCTCCCCCACACCGGCAATCATTTCTTGATTGGGTACCCCTCTCCAATTGCCTTCCCTTGGTGCCCAGAAAGATGTTTGTAAGGTTGGGTGGGTGGGGCTGGTATTTTCAGTATCTGTGTTTATGCCTGTGCTGTGGACAGAAGTAGGATAATCTCTGTGTGTGTGTGTGTGTGTGTTTGTGTGTGTGTGTGTGTTCAGGGCTGAACCTGTGTGTGCCTTCTCCAGCAGGCCTGCTCCTATCTGGGGCTTCCTCCCTTCCCAGGCCTTAGTCTGGAAGTGGGGTCTTGGGGTTGGG
Source organism: Bettongia penicillata ogilbyi (assembly GCA_023548195.1). Classification (NCBI taxonomy): domain Eukaryota; kingdom Metazoa; phylum Chordata; class Mammalia; order Diprotodontia; family Potoroidae; genus Bettongia; species Bettongia penicillata. Next base: position 43,830 of record JAJHZJ010000594.1, read on the forward strand.
TGGGGTCATGGGGTTGGGTGATTTCAATAGAGGACAGGAAAGGAGAATTCGTTGGGGACACGTCCTCCCCTCCTCAAGTGGAGTTTCTCATCCTTTCTTTCTCCCCTCCTTGTCTTGACCTCAGGCCTGGACAAAGAAGAGACAGAGTAGGAAATCTTCTCCTTCCCTTCTCCTGGTCATCTCTTTTGTTTAGTGTTGTTTCATTAAATCCGAGATTTATTTTTGTTCTGATTTGAAGCAGAATCTGGTGAAAGGGCTTTTTCCAGGCACGTTGTGATTGAAGAGGCAGAGGGGACTGTCCCAAAGATAAACGAGAGATGTTTTAAAGTGCACTTCGCTCACCGTGAGGAATTTGGCCCATTGTGTCACAGGGTTATTGATAACTTGAATTTCTTCCTTTGAAAACTTCTTGTTCTGTTGACTATTGAAGAATGATTCTTAATCTTAAAAAAATGGACTCAGTTTCTTCTATATCTTGCCTATGCAACAATCCTCAGAGAACGTTATTGCAAAGATGTTTTTCCTCATTTAAAGTTATTCCACATTTGTACAAAAACATTTCAACCTTATAGAATCAGAATCATCCATTTAACTTTCTGTGTTTCTCTCTGCTGTTGTTCTGTCATAACCTCTTCCCTTAATAGATGTGAAAAGTAATTTCCTCCTTGTTCCTCTGAGTTACAACTGATTACTCTTTTACACCTAATCCATTTGCCTTTTGTAATTTAATTTGAATGGCTAACTGCTTTTCCTTAATCCCATGTGTTTTTTTCTTAAATTGAAGAGTGTGTCCTCCCCGGCCTTCCTCCCTTTTACTTTTATCTGTGGATTTATTAAGCATGATTTTATTTTATTTTATTTCATTGGCTTGCTTCTGTACTTTGCATACCTAAACTTTTCTATTCATCACCCTTTCAATTTTTAACAAGATCTATTTCTTTTTCCCAGTTGCTAGGTATTCTGCAGGGCCTGATGACAGAAAGATTCGTCTTCTTAACTTCAATCCTGGCTGCAGAAACTTACCAGCTTCATGACCCTGGCTGAGTCACAATCCTGTTTCCCTCAGTTCTCTTCTGTCCAATGAAATGCAGAAATGGAAACCAGTCCAGTATCTGGTAGGGAAAGTCACTCAGGACTAAGTAACAATGAAAATTGGTTCCATAATCACTGATCTATAGCAGTGTGTGAGATCTCCTTCTGATAATCTCTAAACTCACATCCCATTTTCTCCTTCCTCCCTCCAAATATATCCCTTCAGATAATGGACCTTTTTTAAAATTTTTTTGATGAATTCTTTTTCTTTTATCACCTGGATATCCATGTATTCCTGCCTCTCTCCATCCTCCAGAGTCATGCCATGTAAGAAATTGTCTTTTTGTTTCAGGGACGAAAAGAAAAACAAGCCCAGCTGATCAGTGCATTCATGTCAAGGTGTGCAATGGGTAACACCTGTGAACCTCTCACCTCCTGGATGGGGTAAGGTGATGCTGTCTTCTCATCTTCCCTTTTCAGGCCCACTTGATCTAGAACATTTTGTTATGGGTACTTTTGCACATGTGGGTATAACCCATTCTTAGAGGATAGGGGGGAGCATTGAGTGGGGGAGAAATACCTGAAGCTCCAGATCTTTTCACACTTTTCACACTGCTGTTCTCAGTCCTAACTCTGGAGGTTAAAAATAATTAAATTAAATTAAAATAATGGAATATTATCACCTTAATGAAATGATTCAGACAAATGCCTTAATGAAGGGTTTAAGACAAACTTTAGTCATCCAGTGTCAAGAATCATAAGGCTGCTATATGGATAAAGATTTAGACTTGCTCTTCTCAGCTCTAGATACCATAACCATGAGCAATAGCTGGAAGTTATGAAGGGGCCAATTTAGGCCTACTATACGGAAAAACTTCCTGAACCTGAGCATTCTCCAAAACTGTAAGGGGTTGACTTTTAGAGGTGGTGGTTCCCTCTCCTTAGAAGTATTCAAAGAAAAACTGAATGACCTTTTCTGTCTTAGACTGGAAATTCCTTTTGTATACAGTTTGGATGTGATGCTTCCTGTGATCCCTTCTAGCTCTTAAGTTTTATGCTATTTATATGAACCAAGGCTGACAGGGAAATCTGAGGATAACATTTTGATTTTCTAGTAATATGTTATTTTCTCCCAGTTGCCTCTAAAGATGATTTTTAATACTCATTTAAAAAGTTTTGAGTTCCACATTTTCCCTCTCCTTCCCTCACCTTCCTGCTAAATGAGTAAGCAATCTGGTATGGGTCATATAAGTTCAATGATAAAATCCTATTTCTCGACTAGGTATGTTGTAAAATATTGTATAGAACCAAAGGTAAAAATACAGGAAAAACACAGAAAGGGAAAAAGAGTATGCTTTCATCTTCATTTAGACTTCATCAGTTCTTTCACTGGAGGTAGACAGCACTTTTCATCATGCATACTTTGGTATTGTCTTGGAGAATTGTGTTGTGGAGAGCAGCTAAGTCCTTCAGAGTTGATCATCATATAGTATTGCTCTTGCTATGTACACTATTCTCCTGCTATGACTCCATTCATTTTCATGAACTCAGATAACTCTTCCAGGTCATTCTGAAATCTGGGTGGTCATTATTTCTGAGGCAACTGTAATATTGCATTCCAACAATACGTCAGATCTTCTTCAGTGATTCCCCAGACAATGTCCATCCCCTCAATTTCCAGTGTATTCCACCAAATAAAGAGCTGTTAGGAGTATTTTTGTACAAATAGGTCCTTTCCCCCTTTTTAATCTCTGTAGGATATAGAGTGAGGAGTGGTATTGAGGGGTGAAGTGTAAACACCATTTCAGAGCTCTTTAAGCATATTGTTAAAGTGTTCTCCAGAATAGTTGCATCAGTTCCCAACTCCACCAATAGTGCACTAATCTGCCAATTTTTGGCATCCCCTCCAACATTTGTTGTTTTCTATTTTTGTCTTATTAACCAGTCTCCTAGGTGTGAGCTAGCACCTCGACTTGTTTAAATTTGCATTTCTCCAATCTGTACAGAGGCAGAGGATTTTATTTTTCCTGCGAAGATATATAGCTTTGTTTTCTTTCATTTGAAAACTGCCGTTTCATACTCTTTAACAATTATTTAATTGGTGAATAACTTGTATTCTTGTAAATACAAGACAATTCCCTATATACTTGCAGAAGGTGTCCTTTATCAAAGATAATTTTTTTTAATAATGGCTTCCAGCTTTCTGCTTTCTTTCTAATGTTGGTTGCATTGATTTTGTTTCTGCAAAACCTTTGTAAGTTAATGCAATTAAAGTTGCACATTTTTATCTGAAAAGGTCATGTCTCCCTTGTGGGATAATAAAATCTACCCCTCTGTGTAGATCTGACAGGTAAAAACTATTCCTAGCTCTCCTCCTTAGCTTAGGGTATCACTCCTTATGTGTAAGTCATCTGCTCACTTGATCTCTCCTTATTGTTGTTCACTTATGCATCCACCCTCCTGGAAGAGAACCAATGACCTTAAGGGGGCGACGTCTTGACTTGCAAGAGAATTGAATGTGAGGCAGGGATGTGTAAAATCATCTTCTCCTACAGAGTCACGGGAGGCCCGTGACAAGACATGGGTCAGCGCAACAAGATGGCCCCAAATACAGTGGGAGGTCTCTCCATTTTTAAGGGAAGTTCTTTCCCTATCTCAGTTTTCCTGAGGCAGCTCCAATTCAGTGACTGAAGGGGAGGTAAAAAAGAGGGAAAGATGCTCTAATTTGCCTGCTCAGTAAAAAAAAAAAATCCATCTTGGTGGGGAAGACCCTTAGGGATTATGGTCAGAACAGAATCAATCGCTATCTCCATTCAGTTTTCTCCAGAATGCTATCATATATAATTGATCTAAATTTTTAATTTCTCCTTAAGCTACTTCTTCATCTTGTGTCTGCATTTGACTTGTTCTGAGAGGCAAGAATTGAGGTCCCTCATTAGACATTTTCTATCTCTTTTCTCCAATAACTCATTAACAACATAATGGACATTATCCTCTCTGTGTATACATGTTTAATATTTAACTGTGGTATCTTTGAGCAAGTATTTTTCATTAGATCTCTTTTTACTTTTGCTTTGTCTGAGATGTAGGTTGTGATCTCTGCTTTGTTTTTCTTACTACAGCTGAAGCATAGTGTATGTATTGCTCTGACATTTACCTTTACTCCGCATGTGGCTCTGCTTCAGATATGCCTCCTGTAAATGATATAGTATAGGATTCTGGCTTGTAATCCACTCTGCTATCTGTTTCTTTCCTAAGGCGTCTTTATCCCAATCGCCTGTAGAGTAAAGATGACTAACTGTATTGACCCTATTTATACTTTTGTTTGAGTCTCCAGCACCGTGTTCCTCCTCACTAGTGTTCTGATTCTGTCCAACCACTCCCTTCACTCTGCCTTCCCTTCCATCAGGCCCCAATGTTTTCTTATCTCCTCATTCCCTATTTCAATACAGGGTCAGATAGTTCTCTATGCCCAACTAAATGTGTATCATTTCCTCTCTGAGTCAAGGCTGTTCAGAGGATTCAAGCAATGCCCACCTCCTCCCTTCTTTCCTTCTTCTGCAATAGGTCTTTTGCATCTTGAAATATGATATTGGTTACTCCATTGTTCCTTTCCCTCCTAACTTCTCTCACTGCAGCTCCACTTCTCACCCTGAACATTTTTTATATATTGCACTAACATCAATTTATACTCACACGAGTAGAGATACACTTCTTAAGAGTTAGGAATGTTGACTAGGGGTAGCCAAAGTGCCATAATGGAAGTCAGGGCCTCATTTGAGCTTTCCCCCCAAACCCTCCAAATACCTGTCAAAATGGCTCTGATCAAATTCTAGAGAAGCAGAACACACAAAACAAAGGACTGAAAGAAGTTTCCATCCCAAGGCCACTTGGAAGGTTTAGATGAAAGGTCTGGTGCATCAGCCTAGGAGAGAAGAGCACTCCAGCAAGAGCCAAGGTAGCAGAGAATGAGCACCCCAGCAAATCCAGACCAATACTCAGGGGACTGAATTACTACCAGCTGTATTGGTTTGTGCAGTGCTTAGAGTCAGGAAGAAAGTGATTCAGATCGAGACTCTAATACTTACAAATGTACTGACTCTGAGCAAGTGTTTTAACCTCTCCACCATCTTGGTATGGTTCCGGGAAAATTGAACTCAGTGTTGAGAGGGTTTCCCTGAGGCTCTCCTGTTTCCATTCCACAGGGAAGAAACTTGTAAGGACACGAACCCTCCAAGCAATGGAACTCCTTATGCTATGTGCTAACGGGAAAGTGTTTGATTCCAAAGAAAGAAACAGGGAAGAACACCAACCATGATTATATATGTTAGGCTTAGGGGGTCTCATTGTGTTGTGCAAGGGAATTTACTCATGAGACCAGCCCTATGGTCTCAAAAGAACAGAGTGTTGCATCCTGCACTGCCCTTGGGTCAGGCCAGGTATTGTGGGAGGAGAACCAAAAAGGCCACAAGCCAAGGATGACTGGTGGTTGTTTTCATTGATTACAAATTTTCCCATGGGACAGTTGAAGCTTCTCTTGCTGCTTACATTAAAGGTAGTTTACATTCTCTAACTCCCACACCCTTGCAAATACTGTACATAAAGCTACTTGGCGAGTTCCTAATGCAGGTAGAGCCTTTCCACAGGGTGAATGGTGAATGGAGGAGGGACTGAGCACTTGTGGAACTTCCCTGCAGTAAGAATGAGCTCTTTTCTTATCCTTCCCAGTCCTCCAGGTAGCCTCCTGGACAATGGCTTGGTAGTAGTCTTCTAGGATCTCTGAATCTTTCCATCTCTGTGTTTCACTGGTTATAGCACTGGGCTTGGAGTTAGGAAGATATGAGTTCAAATCCAGCCTCGGGCACATATATGTTATGGCACATTGGGCAAGGGCAAATCCAAGTGTTCCAAGTCAAACACTCTTTCATCCTTCTGCCTCCTCGCTAAGTTGAGTAACCCATATTTAATGTGTCTGTGACCTTACTGAGTGATCTCGGGCACTGAGAGGTGAAGTGACTTGACTGTGTTCATGCTGGTAGCATGGAAGTGAGAGTGTACTTGACCTATGAGCCCTTCTGACTCTCAAGCAGAGATTCTTGGGCCTCAGGGAATCCCTCTTTTCCATGCAGTCAATTCAAGCATCATCTCATCCATGAAGCCTTTCTTGATTCCATGTGCTAGTGGCCTGGCTCCCAGACTGCCTTGTACTTTGCCTTTATTTCTTGTTTTTTCTCCATATACTTCTATGTATTTTCTGTCTCCTTATAACCTAAGCGTGTGGTGGTTAGGGACTGGACATGTTAAGAATCTAGGCCTGTGCCTTTTTTGCAGGAGATACTTAAGATATACTTCTTGATTGCTGTATTAGGCCAACTCTCTCTTTTGTTCCCAACACATGAGAGGAGCTTAATCTATAACTAAGGATTGAATAAATTCCTGAGTTGTGGGTCTAAACTAGAGAAAGTGATAATGATTATAAGCACATATTTTATAGAATGTCATTTGTAATTTTCATCACTCATCATTTTATTATTTTAATGATTGTATTTATTTCATGTGTTCCCTTACAGTTTAATGAGATACGTGTTGTGAGGCCTTGATCGCCTATCAAATTTCTGTCAATCTTCTTTACATTTATGCCATTTGTCTTTTGTTGTTGTTTTGATTACAGTGTTCTTGTATTGTTTCAACGAACGGTTGGGCAAGGGATGGTGGTAGGATCGGGATTACACATATGTGATGGGAGGGGGCCAGGGGATGGTTTAAGGACACCTGGTGGCCAAGAACCAAGAAGCCAGAGCAGGAGGAAGAGAAAATGGTGAGGCCAGGCACATGATGGCCTGGCGAGAATCTAGAAGAGGAAAACGTAGGGGATAGACACATGGAGTCTGGACACGGCCACACACAGGAAAGGACAGGCTCTTACACATGGACAGAAGATAGACACCCAGTACCCAAGGATGAATGCACAGAAGACAGTCATACAGATGACAAATACACAGATCAATTGACAGAGCAGCCAAGAGTCTCCTCTCTCAGCACTGGCAGTCTCAAGCCAAGCACTGATCCTGAGGCTGCAGAGCTGGATGGAATCACTCTGCACCTCCAAAACTCCTTTCTTTCCCCTTCACACAGTCAATAAATGGCCCTTTAAATCCTTCACCTCACTTAGAAACTTTTTATTGCTGTTTCCTTTATCTGATATCACAGTATGCTCCGTATCCATGTCACGTGACCAATGTCCTTCTCTCACATCCACCTAATACCCCTATTGTCTTCTGTCTCTACTGTTAGGGATACAGTTTTTAACAGTTATAAGTATCATCTTGCTGTGCAGGCATATAAACAATCTAAGGTTTATTGAATCTCTTCTGTTTTCTTTTTCCCTTTTTACACTTTTATGGTTCTCTTGGGTCTTGATATTGGAGGTCAAATTTATGTTTTCGTTCTGGTCTTCTCCATATGAAGGATTGAAATCTCTTTATTTCTCTGAATAACCATTTTTCCCTTGATGAGTCATGCTTAATTTTGCCAGGTGAGTGACTATTGCTTGTAGTCTTAGCTCTGTTCCCCTGTGGAATATCATGTCCTATAAGCTCCAGGACTTTAATGTTGCAGCTGTCAGGTCCTGTGTAATCCCGATTGTGACTCCCCAATATTTGAAATCTTTCTTGCTGGTCTCTTGTATTTTTCCATGACCTGATAGTTCTGAAATATGGCTATAGTGTTCCCTGTGTGTTTTATTTTGGGGGGATATCACAATCCTGTGGTGATTGGTGAATTCTTTCAATGTCTGCTTTACCGTCTGGTGCCAGGGCATCTGGGTAGTTTTACTTTATAATTTATTGAAAGATGCTGTCCAAGTGATGGAATCCTAATCAAGCTGCTCCCAGCCCCAGTAGTCTAACTTCATTTTAGGCCCCACCAAACAACAGGCTCACTGTACCTACCTGCCCTCCACCCATGTCCTAACTTTTTCACTTGGCTCAGCCTTGCATTTTTGGAACAAATCTGACTTAGGAGATTTAAGAAGAAAACATCTCATATTCTAATAATGCCTAACCTCTATAGAAGGGGAGAACACATGAGTAACAAAAAAATAAAATAAAATATAACACAAGAGAAAAGAGACTGCTTTATTTTGCATTCTGATTCTGTAGTTCTTTCCCATTTTCATGATCCCTTTGGGATACAGCCCTAGAAGCAATATTGATGGGTCAAAGGGTAAGCCCTTTTTGGAGTATTTTGGGCATATTTCCAGATTGTTCTCCAGAAAGACTGGATCAGCTCACAGTTCCTCCAACAATGAAGTAGTGTTCCAACTCTCCCACGTATTCTCCAACATTTATCATCTTCCTGTTTTGTCATGTTAGTCAATCTGATAGGTGTGATGTGGTATCTCAGAGATGTTTCGATTTGCATCTCTCTAACCAATAGTGACTGATTGCATTTTTTCAAATGCCTGCAGATAGCTTTAATTTCTTCCTCTGAAAACTGCCTGCTCATATCCATTGATCATTCATCAAGGGAGTAATGACTTGTATTCTTGTGCATTTGACTCTGTTCTTTATATATGTTAGAAATAAGGCCATTATCACAGACGCAAGGTCTCAAAATTCTTTACCATTTGTCTGCTTTCCTCTTAAACTTGGTTGCATTGAATTTGTTTGTACAAAAATATGTCAATGTAATGCCCTTAAAATTATGCGTTTTGAACTTCATAATTTTCTCTATCTCTTTTTTGATTATAAAATTCATCATTCTCCATAAATTTGACAAATACACTAGCCCTGACTGCACTATTGTGTTTATACTATCAGCCTTTACACGTAGATCATGGACCCATTTGGGCTTTATTGTTGTGTGTGGTGTCAGGTATTGCTCTATGCCCAGTTTCACCCACACCATTATCCAGTTTTCTCAGCAGCATTTCCCAAATAGTGAGTTCCTATCTCAGAACCTGGGGTACTTAGGTTTATCAAATGATATACTGCTATATTCATTTTCTACTCTGTCTTGAGTACCTAACCTATTCCACTGAAATACCCCTCTGGTTCTTAGACAATGTCAGGTGGTTTTGATGATTGCCATATTATAATACAATTTCCGATGTGGTATGACTAGGCCAACCTCCGTAGCATTAACATAGGGTTTTATAAAACTATTTTCTGGGGCCGCAGCAGACCTTAAAGCTCAGATGAGCTCTCCCTGGACATATCTGGTCAGAGTTGTGCAGCTCTAAGAGACTGTAGGCTAATCCACAATCCTTTAGTACTACTTATAGCCACAAGAGGAGGCCAACCACATGCGACTTCAAATCTTCCTCACCAGCAGCTTTTACTGCCTTAGTTAGACTGGCTTGTCTGGCCCAAAGGGAGCAGGTAATGGGAATGTTTGACTGGCTTCTTGTTCACATGAAGTGCTTCCCCCGGGTCTGACTCTGGGTGCTGAGCCAGACCAGTGTTCTGGGAGAGGCACATATATTTCTAAGTCTCTAGGGTTCCAGGTTCTGAGCTGTTGCCATCATGGTCTTAGGGGACATGGTGGTTGAGATGGTGGGTGTAGTGTGACTTACCTGGTACTAACTGCCTCCTGGATCTTCCTCAGTGACACTTGCTTCTTCAGGGAAGAATACAGGAAAGGGTTGGAGATGGTGAAGTGTTCTAATTTCTAAAAAGAGGAAGGGAATGAAACCTGCCAATTATAGATGAATGAACTTCATGCCTGATTTCTGGGAACTCTTATAGAATGTGTTTGTAGGTCATCTGGGGTGTTTAGTAGCCAAAACCTAGCACTAAAGCAGGTTGTCTGCTGACCTATATGCACAGGAACAATAGCGTTGGGTATGAGCTGGGGAAGAACTCTGACTTTAACTGCTCAGAATACTTCTTGTTACAGTGTAAATTCATTATCACTTAATCCAGGATCTTGTAGGTGAATAAGGCTGTCTGAACCTTAATTTAGCTAATTAACTGTAAAAACCTTTATCTGTAATGTAAACAGAGGAATAGATATGGAGATACTTAATGCTGCTTGGGGACACTCTGCCTATTCTTCTGGTAGGGAGAGATTTAGTGATTGTGACTCAAGAACTGTCAGCCTTCTCTGAACCTGGACAGGTTCTAGACACCCCACCCTTGGCTTTGATGACTTAGGTGGCTATGTGCTGAGGGCTGCCAGCAACTCCTTGTGGTTCAGTGAAGCAGTGTCGAAGAAAGACACTGGTCAGCAGATGTCTGTAAAGAACAGCTCCCCATTTATTAATCTGAGGGTAGGGGTTTATATAGACTTTTTACAGGCAAGCGAGCAAGAAAGCTTATTCCCATGAGAACATTTTTATTTTACTTTTTGCATTCTTAATCTAGTCCCTGTTTCTCACAATAGTTATCTTCAAGACTATCTATTTCTCCACTCAAGGTCCTTGCCCTCTGCACGTTTTCTGGGTTCCCATGGATCCAACAAAGCAAGAGGTCATGGAGAGCCATAACACATGTTTATGAGCACAGGTTGTAGAACAGAATACAGAGAAACTCTGGCCTATACTATACCTGCACTCCATCTTGGCTCTCAACCGCTATGGGGAAATAAATATAGACCAGATAGAAAAAAAAGAGTGTCAGTACCAGTCCCAGAAGAACCCTGTGTGGTGAGTCCAGTGGAGAAACGTGCCAAGTGTCAGTTCTAGTGAGAACGATGTGGCACCATCACCAGAAGCATCACTGGAGGTCATCGTTTTCCCTATGTGGGCCCTTCTTGTGTGATTACCAGGGGTTCTCATTCCCCACTCCTATCCCCAGCAATGGGGATGAATGTATGGGAGAGTGTGCCCTTTGCATATTATGGGGGGATTGGTCTATTGCAGATTTTACTCTTCTATTTCATTAAGTGCCTTTGGTTTGAACAATTTCTGTCCTTTGATTGACTAGAGAAAAATGGGAGCTCCTGAGCTCTTGTTTTGTGTCTGTGGACACACGGAGCATCTTGAAGGTAGGGCAGGTTTTCTAGGGACTCTAAATAGAAGAAGAGATGTCACAGATCCTCCATGCTGTTAAATAGATGTCCAGTGAACACCTGGCAAAGAGCATGGTGAAGATAAAAATCAGTTTGACTTCATCGAAAATAGGGCAAAGCAGAGTCACTTCATTTCCATTTCTTGACAGAGTTGCTAAAATGGTTTTATCCATATATCTACAAAGTGTCTGACAAATGAATATTGCTTTTTTATTAGAAATGGTGTGGAGATGTGGCTGAGGGGATAGTGAAATTAGACCTTCAGTTGCCTGAGGGATTGGAGTATAAGGATTCCAGGTCAACTGGACAGCTGATTTCTAGTGGAAAGCCTGAAAGGCTTGTCAGTGACCAATTTCTGCTTATTGTCAAGCACAGTATCAGGCAGAAGGACGATAAAGCAAAAACCACCAAATGGAATCTTTGCAGCCTGACGTCAAGGAACACAGAAGTAATAGGTCATTCATGGTCTAGATAAGGACTTTCCCTCTCCAGTTGCTAGTGCCTCTTCCCTGAATGTTTTTCATTTTAAATTTCTGTATAATTTGCATTTACAAAATTAATATGTTTTGTACATACAAAGACACAGAACCACACTCTCACAAATAAAATATATATGTGTATATATTATATATATATACAAACACATAATATATATGTCTATAGACGTATATATATATATATATATATATGTGTGTGTGTGTATGTTTGTGTATACTCATATATATGTATTCCATGATAGAATATACATTCCTCAAAGGATAAGATTGGTTGTTTATTTTTGTTAATTTTTTTTGGTATCCCTAGGGTCCGGCACAATGTCTGGTAAATTCTAGGTACTTAATAAATACCTGTTGCTTAGTTGCTTCATCTTTCAGGGCAGAAAGTCTTTTCAGTTTTATCAAATAATATCACAGAATAGACTTTCTCCCTTTCCTTATGTTTCTCCTTGGTAGGGAAAATGTTATAACCTAATGTGGAAATTGACCATGATATGTGGTGGCATTTGCCATATGTTGGTCGTAGAGTGACACCTAATAATCATGAGGTCACAGATCTACTACCCAGCAGAGTCTCTCAGTTTCCCCACTGTCCCTCTCAAGCCACTCTCTCCTCTCAGGCATTGTTCCAAATGTATTGCTTTGGTTCCCTAGGTGCCTGCTCTGGCACATTCACCTGTCCCTATTGATCTATGTTCCCTTGGAAACAGGCACTTGGATTGCATCTCATTGCAGTCCTTGTCTCTTCTATGCCACCTAAGCATACCCCATTACTCCTGCTGTGGAACGATCTCTGTTTTTCTAGGAAAGGCAGTCAGGACCTCTCTGCAGGTCCAGGTGTATCTAGTGGAACTCCTCAACCAACCCGGCCGGAAAGGAAGGACTAATTGACCAATCTCTCCGTATATTAGAAATGCTTGGTGCCTTCCACTAAAACAAATAGACTATTAAATTATCCCCACTTTTACAGTCAGTTTCTAGCATTTCCTCATAATCCCTTCTAATCCCATTTCACACCGGGTAGATCACTGTTACTGTCACTGCAGGAATTTGCATTGTGTACACACTAGCTTCAACTATTTGTCAGGAAAAAAGTGACAAAACTTCCAGTTCTGGGGTGATCCTAACTGGAAGGGTGATAATGTGTTCAGTTGCTGAATGCAATGAAATGTGATACCATATGGAAAGCCCTTCCTACTGCTCTCATTGAATAGGATGAAAGCTCTTGAATCTGTATGATCTAAGCATGGAAGGACCAAGGTGCTTGCAGTGACATGTGTGTGATTTTCATAGATCCATTCAATGGTTCCCACAATGAGGTCCCTAATATTGCTGGCCTTCCCACTGCTTCCCCTAGACTTGTGCTGCCTAGCTGCAGAGCTGCCCAGATTCTTTCTTCCACTTATTGTTCCCATTCCAGTGGGGCTGCCACCTGGTGCACCTCTGGGATCTTTGGCATATGTATGCATGGAGACAAAGATTAGGCATTGAACAGGATGGGTCATTCATCGCAATCTCTGACATTACCAAGAAGCCCCAGTCCTGCTACAAGGGTGCAGTATAACAATGTTATGTTATGTTCAAACATATACAGAGTAGGTTTATTCTGTGTGTACTCTGGCCTTTGGGGATACATAATGTTTGCAGTCATTTAAACCATGACTGAAAAAATATTTATTGATGCTCTGAAGCAAACGAACTAAACCATTTCTTAATGGAGGGGATGTTGACAGGAGAAGGCTTGGGAGTAACAAAATTAGGAGAGAACTCCTGGTTAAAGACCTTCAGCAAGTCGTTGTGTTTTGGTGAGAATTCTCTCTACTCCTGAAGGAAGTGTGCCTGGGTGAAAAAGAAGTCTCTGGTGTCTGCTGAGCATGCTTAGGGAGTTTTTACATTGGAAAGCCTACCGTGGCTGGAGCTGCACACAGCACTTGTTTTATGTGACCATAACAACAGTAACCCCAATACCATCTCAGATACATCCATGCCTATAAATCTCAGTCATCCACCCTCCCTTCGAATCCTTGGCCTGCCAAATCAGGGGAAGCCTGTCCGGCTTCCCAGGTCGTCTTCCAGTATATGGCCTTCTTAAAGTAGCCATCCTCTTCTACAGGGCTAAATGTAGAAAGGACCTCTCCTGTTTCTGAAAAAATGGACAACACACTTAGAATGCAGCCTTAAAAACTGATAATGAAAAACATTTATCAACACTTCCCTTTTATTTAAAAGCACATACGAAACAAATTTGAAACGGACAGAAATACTCGTGGAACTCAGAGACGTCATATTTCACTAAACTAGAGCAAAAGTAAGTCAACAGAAATGAAATAGATCCTCACATCTGGGTTTCGGCAGTGTAGCTGAAAGTGGTCAATCTATGGGGGAAGGTTAAAAACAGGAAAGATCCAAGAGTGGAGTACAAATATACTTCATGGTGATGTTCCACAGAATTCATCCAACAGCATGTGGACAGAGAACCACAGAGCACATGCTCCTTATCCGGGTTTGTTTATAGAAATGGGTGGGGAGGGGGGCGGGTTTCTGATGGCAGTCCCACATCAGGTCATTGTCAGCAGAAATTATAGACTGTGTTTCAGGAGCACAGATCTGGGAATCAGCACGGACTATGGAAGGAAGGAGTAGAAACTGAACAATTCTGCACTGAAACTGGTAAAACATTAGCACCTAATGAATACTTAGCAAGACATGACATGAACTGCTGCCTGGAATTATGCATCAGAAGCTCAATATCTTTTAAAAGTGAACAGATGACCAAGGTTCCTATTACACATGAAAACCTCAGGAAGACCTTGAGAATTAAAAAATAAATTGCACTGCAACTGGAACGCTGTCATGGACCAAAACTGTGCTTCCCATCTCCTAGTCATAACATTGATCCTTTAAAACATTCAAGAACTATGTTTTTAATGGCATAGTAAGTGTTCCTAATCTCTAAACTGCCTGGATGAAAAGCTTCTAACACATAGAGACCTAGGGGAAAACCTGAAAACTGTGTGGAAACAGCAAGAAGAACATGTGATCCCCAAAATTCTTTCACCTCCCAAACTTGCCGTAAAAATGTATTCCTGGAGCTTGCAGCAAATGAGTTAACATCCTAAAAATCTGACTTAGTTACAAAAGACAGTAATTTTGTGCAACGATCTGAAGAACATTTCACAGAAAAGAATCAATAGCACAATATGTAAACTCCATCCAAAAGACTGACAGATGAGTGATAACGACCATAATATTAAATCCTTCTGTAGTGCTTTATGATATAAACAAGCACTTTGCAAACATCTCATTAGTACCTTACAACCACCTTGTTACATATTTGCCACAGGTATTATCACCCAGTTCTCCAGATATTAAAATTGAGGTTTAGAAAGTTTAAGTGACTTGCCCAGAGTCACACAGTGAGTAAAGCAGAACGTCAGTCTGGGGCTTGTGCATCCAATTCCAGGTATCTCCCCACTACACCACTTTATTATTGGCAGGGCAACTGGTGTTGGAGAAAACAAAGCACCCCATCTGAAATACTTTTAGAAAGAAATTTGCTAAGTCACTTGGTAGAGACTGAGGCAGAAAGGAGGGTGTGGCTCCTTCCTGTCTAGACTCTGGAAGGTTAATATGACATGAAGATTTAGACCAGAGCACCCTCACCTTAATGGCAGGGGCAGACTCACTGCCTCCCTGGGTAGCCCCTGTTCCTCCCCAACCTGCCGGATCTTTGTCTCCTATGGCCTGGAGAAAGGAAGCTGAGCCCCGCCCCTTCCCTCCTCTGGGACTTGTGAGGAATCCAGGTCTCATTCTATGACTGCTGCTTTGTAGATGCTGCTGTACGTCCTGTGCTTTTTCTTCCCTTTTGTGGATCCCAGAACGGGCTGGGATCCTCGACGTCCTCCTTCCCCTCTTTGTCTCCCCCCTTCCGCTCTTTGTTCCCCCGCCACCGTTTCTCTCTTTGTGGTTGTCCTCCCAGCTTCTGTAAAGTGTCTGACCCTCCACAACACCAAGCTGAGTTCAGCTGCACCCCCCCCACCTCAGCCACATCAGCCCCCCCACAGAAACCTGGGAGCCTAGGAAGCCCTGGGCCCACCTCCAAATGGAGAATGCACCTGCCGCCCCCTCCCCTAGATAGGTTGGGTCACGGGGCTGAGAGAAAGGAGTGGCGTGGGGGGCTCAACACTGCTCTGGGCCTGATGTCAGAGACCCCCCTCCCTCTGTCTGCCCTCTTTCTTCTGGTATCCACTCCCCGCATTCACGTCACCTTACCCGACCACTCTCAGCCTGTATTAAGTGTAAGTCTTCTTTGTTTGTAGGAGAATGTGAGTGGGGCGAACAAGAGGCGGTCTCCGTACCCCTCACCCACGTCCCTTCCCCTTCCCCTCCACCCCTCACCTTCTCCTCCCTTACCCCCATCTTCTGCCCCCATCTTACAGACTGGCTGGTCCTGAGCGTCCAGCTAGTGCCTAATTGACTCTAATAGGTAAGTTGCCCCTCCCTGCCGGTTCCTCAGCCTCTTCCTTTCTTCTCTATTTCTTCTCTTCCCTCTGCCCTCCCCCGCACCCGCAATCATTTCTGGATTGGGTCCCCCTCTCCAATTGCCTTCCCTTGGTGCCCAGAAGGATGTGTGTAAGGTTGGGTGGGAGGGCCAGGCATTATCAATATCTGTGTTTATGCCTGTGCTGTGGACGGAGGTAGGATAATCTGTGTGTGTGTGTCTGTGTGTGTGGTTGTGTGTGTGTTCAGGGCTGAACCTGTGTGTGCTTTCTCCTGAAGGCCTGCTCCTATCTGGGGCTTCCTCCCTTCCCAGGCCTTAGTCTGGAAGTGGGGTCTTGGGGTTGGGTGGGGTCATGGGGTTGGGTGATTTCAATAGAGGACAGCAAAGGAGAAGCCCTTGGGGACACGTCCTCCCCTCCTCAAGTGGAATTTCTCATCCTTTCTTTCTCCCCTCCTTGTCTTGACCTCAGGCCTGGCCAAAGAGGAGACAGAGTAGGAAATCTTCTCCTCCCCTTCTCCTGGTCGTCTCTTTTGTTTAGTGTTGTTTCATTAAATCCGAGATTTATTTTTGTTCTGGTTTGAAGCAGAATCTGTTGAAAGGGCTTTTTCCAGGCACGTTGTGGTTGAGCAGACAGAGGGGACTGTCCCAAAGATAAACGACAGATGTTTTAAAGTGCACTTAGCTCATCGAGAGGAATTTGGCCCATTGTGTCACAGGGTTATTGATAGCTTGAATTTCTTCCTTTGAAAACTTCCTGTTCCGTTGACTATTGAAGAATGATTCTTAATATTAAAAATATGGAATCAGTTTCTTTTATATCTTGCCTATGGAACAGTTCTCAGAGAACATTATTGCAAAGATGTTTTCCCTCATTTAAAGTTATTCCACGTTTGTACAAAAGCATTTCAACCTTATAGAAGCAGAATCATCCATTTAACTTTCTGTGTTTCTCTCTGCTGTTGTTCTGTCATAACCTCTTCCCTTAATAGATGGGAAAAGTAATTTCCTCCTTGTTCCTTTCAGTTGCCATTGATTACTCTTTCACAGCCAACCCATCTACCTTTTTGTAATTTAATTTGAATGGCTGACTGCTTTTCCCTTATCCCATGTGTTTTTTTTTTCTTTAATTGAATAGTGTGTCCTCCCCTGGCCTTCCTCCCTTTAACTTTTATCTCTGGATTTATTAAGCATGTTTTTATTTTATTTTATTTCATTGGCTTGTTTCTGTACTTTGCATACCTAAACTTTTCTATTAATCACCCTTTCAATTTTTAACAAGATCTATTTCTTTTTCCGAATTGCTAGGTATTCTGCAGGGCCTGAAGACAGAAAGATTCGTCTTCTTAACTTCAATCCTGGCTGCAGAAACTTATTAGTTTCATGATCCTGGGCGAGTCACAATCCTATTTCCCTCAGTTCCTCATCTGTCTAGCGAGATGCAGAAGGAAATGGAAACCAGTCCAGTATCTGGTCAGGAAAGTCACTCAGGACTAAGCAACGATGAAAATTGGTTCCATAATCACTGATCTATAGCAGAGTTTGAGATATCCTTCTGATAATCTCTAAACTCACATGCCATTTTCTCCTTCCTCCCTCCAAATATATCCCTTCAGATAATGGACCTCTTCTTAAAAATTTTTTGATGATTTCTTTTTCTTTTATCACCTGGGTATCCATGCATTCCTGCCTCTTTCCATCCTCCAGAGTCATGCCATGTAAGAAATTGTCTTTTTCTTTCAGGGACGAAAAGAAAAACAAGCCCAACTGATCAGTGCATTCATGTCAAGGTGTGCAATGGGTAACACCTGTGAACCTCTCACCTCCTGGATGGGGTGGGGTGATGCTGTCTTCTCATCTTTCCTTTTCAGGCCCGCTTGATCTAGAACGATTTGTTATGGGTACTTTTGCAGATGTGGGTATAACCCATTCTTAGAGGATGGGTGGGAGCACTGAGTGGGGGAGGAATACCTGAAGCTCCAGATCTTTTCACACTTTTCACACTGCTGTTCTCAGTCCTAGTTCTGGAGGTTAAAAATAATTAAATTACATTAAAATAATGGAATATTATCACCTTAATGAAATGTTTCAGACAAACGCCTTAATGATGGGTTTCAGACAGTCTTTCATCATCCAGTGTCAAGAATCACAAGGCTGGTATATGGATAAAGATTTAGACTTGCTCTTCTCAGCTCTAGATACCATAACCATGAGCAATAGCTGGAAGTTATGAAGGGGCCAATTTAGGCCTACTATCCGGACAAACTTCCTCAACCTGAGCATTCTCCAAAACTGTAAGGGGCTGACTTGAAGAGGTGGTGGTTCCCTCTCCTTAGAAGTATTCAAGGAAAAGCTCAGTGATCTCTTCTCTCTTAGACTGGAAATTCCTTTTGTATACAGTTTGGATGTGATGCTTGCTGTGGTCCCTTCTAGCTCTCAAGTTTTATGCAATTTATATGAACCAAGGCTAACAGGGAAATCTGAGGATAACATTTTGATTTTCTAGTAATATGTTATTTTCTCCCAGTTGCCTGTAAAGACGATTTTTAATACTCATTTAAAAAGTTTTGAGTTCCACCTTTTCCCTCTCCTTCCCTCACCTTCCTGCTAAGTGAGTAAGCAATCTGGTATGGGTCATATAATATCAATGATAAAATCCTATTTCTCGATTAGGTATGTTGTAAAAGATTGTATAGAACCAAAGGCAAAAATACAGGAAAAACACAGAAAGTGAAAAAGAGTATGCTTTCAGCTTCATTTAGACTTCATCAGTTCTTTCACTGGAGGTAGACAGCACTTTTCATCATGCATACTTTGGTATTGTCTTGGAGAATTGTGTTTTGGAGGGCAGCTAAGTCCTTCACAGTGGATCATCATATAGTATTGCTCTTGCTATGTACACTGTTCTCCTGCTACGACTCCATTCGTTTTCAGCAATTCAGATAACTCTTACAGGTCATTCTGAAATCTGGGTGGTCATTATTTCTGAGGCAACTGTAATATTGAATTCCAGTGATACATCACAACTTCTTCAGTCATTCCCCAGGCGATGTCCATCCCCTCAATTTCCAGTTTATTCCACCAAATAAAGAGCTGTTACAAGTATTTTTGTTCAAATAGGTCCTTTCCCCCTTTTTAATCTCTTTAGGATATAGAGTGAGGAGTGGTATTGAGGGATGAAGTGTATACACCATTTCAGAGCTCTTTAAGCATATTGCTAAAGTGCTCTCCAGAATAGTTGCATCAGCTCCCAACTCCACCAATAGTGCACTAAATTGCCAATTTTTGACATCCCCTCCAACATTTATTGTTTTCTTTTTTTGTCTTATTAACCAGTCTCCTAAGTGTGAGCTAGCACCTCGACTTGTTTAAATTTGCATTTCTCCAATCTGTACAGACGCTGAACATTTTTTTTGTGCTGTGGAGATGTATAGCTTTGTTTTCTTTCATTTGAAAACTGCCGTTTCATACTCTTTAACAATTATTTAATTGGTGAATAACTTGTATTCTTGTCAGCATAAGGCCGTTCCCTTTATATTTTTAGAAGAAGTTCTTTATCAAAACAACTTTTTTGTAAAAATGGCTTCCCGCTTTCTGCTTTCTTTCTAATGTTGGTTCCATTGATTTTGTTTCTGCAAAACCTTTGTAAGTTAATGCAATTAAAGTTGCACATTTTTTTCTGAAAAGGTTATGTCTCCCTTGTGGGATAATAAAATCTACCCTTCTGTGTAGATCTGACAGGTAAAAACTATTCCTAGCTCTCCCCCTTAGGTTAGGGTATCACTCCTTTTGTGGAAGTCATCTGCTCACTTTGATCTCTCCTTATTGTTTTTCACTTATGCATCCACCCTCCTGGAAGAGAACCAATGACCTCATGGGCGTGATTTTCTCCTTGCAAGAGAAATGAATGTGAGGCAGGGATGTGTAAAATCATCTTCTCCTACAGAGTCATGTGAGGCCCGTGACAAGACATAGGTCAGCGCAACAAGATGGCCCCAAATACAGTGGGAGGTCTGTCCATTTTTAAGGTAAGATCTTTCCCTATCTCAGTTGGTCTGACACAGCTCCAATTCAGTGACTGAAGAGGAGGTAAAAAAGAGGCAAAGCTGCTCTAATTTGCCTGCTCAGTAAAAAAAAAAAATAATCAATCTGGGTGGGGAAGACCCTTAGGGATTGTGGTCCGAGCAGAATCAATCGCTATTTCCATTCAGTTTTCTCCAGAATGCTATCATATATAACTTTTCTAAATTTCTAATTTCTCCTTAAGATACTTCTTCATCTTGTGGCTAGATTTCACTTGTTCTGAGAGGCAAGAATTGAGGTCCCCCACTAGACATTTTCTATCAATTTTCTCCAGTAACTGATTAACTACATAATCGACGTTATCCTCTCTGTGTATACATGTTTAATATTTAACTGTGGTATCTTTGAGCAAGTATTTTTCATGAGATCTCGTTTTGTTTTTGCTTTGTCTGAGATGTAGGTTGTGATCTCTGCTTTGTTTTTTCTTACTTCAGCTGAAGCATAGTATATGTATTGTTCTGACATTTCCCTTTACTCTGCATGTGTCTCTGCTTCAGATATGCCTCCTGTAAACGATATAGTATAGGATTCTGGCTTGTAATCCACTCTGCTATCTGTTTCTTTTCTATGGGGACTTCATACCAATCACCTGTAGAGTAATGATGACTAACTTTATTGACCCTGTTTATACTTTTGCTTGACTCTCCAGCACCGTGTTCCTCCTCACTAGTGTTCTGATTCTGTCCAACCCTTCCCTTCACTCTGCCTTCCCTTCCATCAGGCCCCCATGTTGTCTTATCTCCTCCAGTCCTATTTCAATACAGGGTGAGATAGATCTCTATGCCCAACTGAATGTGTATGTCATTTCCTCTCTGAGTCAAGGCTGTTTAGAGGATTCAAGCAATGCCTACCCTCTCCCTTCTTTCCTTGTTCTGCAATAGGTCATTTGCATCTTGAAATGTGATATTGGTTACTCCATTGATCCTTTGCCTCCTAACTTCTCCCACTGCAGCCCAACTTCTCACCCTGAAAATTTTTTATATATTGCACTAACGTCAATTTATATTCAGACGAGTAGAGATACACTTCTTAAGAGTTAGGAATGTTGATTAGGGGCAGCCAAAGTGCCAGAATTGAAGTCAGAGCTTCATTTGATCTTTCCCCCCAAACCCTCCAAATACCTGTCAAAACGGCTCTGATCAAATTCTAGAGAAGCAGAACACACAAAACAAAGGAGTGAAAGAAATTTGCATCCCAAGGCCACTTGGATGGTTTAGATGAAAGGTCTGGTGCATCAGCCTAAGAGAGAAGAGCACTCCAGCATGAGCCAAGGTAGCAGAGAATAAGCACCCCGGCAAATCCAGACCAACACTCAGGGGACTGAATCAGTACCAGCTGTATTGTTTTGTGCAATGCTTAGAGTCAGGAAGAAGGGGATTCAGATCCTGACTCTAATACTTACAAATGTACTGACTCTGAGCAAGTGTTTTAACCTCTCCACCATCTTGGTATGGTTCCGGGAAAATTGAACTCAGTGTTGAGAGGGTTTCCCTGAGGCTATCCTGTTTCCATTCCACACGGAATAAACTTCTTATGACACGCACCATCCAAGCAATGGAACACCTTATGCTATGTGCTAACGGTAAAGTGTTTGATTCCAAAGAAAGAAACAGGTTAGAACACCAACCATGATTATATATGTTAGGCTTAGGGGGTCTCATTGTGTTGTGTAAGGGAATTTACTCATGAGAGCAGCCCTATGGTGGCAAAAGAACAGAGTGTTGCATCTTCCATTGCCCTTGGGTCAGGCCAGGTATTGTGGGAGGA
Organism: Bettongia penicillata ogilbyi; assembly: GCA_023548195.1. Classification (NCBI taxonomy): domain Eukaryota; kingdom Metazoa; phylum Chordata; class Mammalia; order Diprotodontia; family Potoroidae; genus Bettongia; species Bettongia penicillata. The sequence goes on from JAJHZJ010000594.1 coordinate 65,718, forward strand.
GAACCAGAAAGGCCACAAGCCAAGGATGACTTGTGGTTGTTTTCATTGATTCTAAGCTTTCCCATGGGACAGTTGAAGCTTCTCTTGCTGCTTACATTAAAGGTAGTTTACATTCTCTAACTCCCAGACCCTTGCAAATATTGTACATAAAGCTACTTGGCGAGTTCCTAATGCAGGTAGAGCCTTTCCACAGGGTGAATGGTGAATGGAGGAGGGACTGAGCACTTGTGGAACTTCCCTGCAGTGAGAATGAGCTCTTTTCTTATCCTTCCCAGGCCTCCAGGAAGCCTCCTGGACAATGGCTTGGTAGTACTTTCGAGGATCTCTGAATCTTTCCATCTAAGTGTTTCACTGATGATATCACTGGGCTTGGAGTTAGGAAGATATGAGTTCAAATCCACCCTTGGGCACTTATATGTTATGGCACATTGGGCAAGGGCAAGTCCCAGTGCTCCAAGTCAAACACTCTTTCATCCTTCTGCCTTCTCAGTAAGTTGAGCAACCCATATTTAATGTGTCTGTGACCTTACTGAGTGATCTCGGGCACTGAGAGGTGAAGTGACTTGACTGTGTTCATGCTGCTAGCATGGAAGTGAGAGAGGACTTGACCTATGAGCCCTTCTGACTCTCAAGCAGAGATTCTTGGGCCTCAGGGAATCCCTCTTTTCAATGCAGTCAATTCAAGCATCATCTCATCCATGAAGTCTTTCTTGATTCCAACTGCTAGTGGCCTGGCTCCCAGACTGCCTTGTACTTTGCCTTTGTTTCACACTTTTTCTCCATATACTTCTATGTATTTTCTGTCTCCTTATAACCTAAGCTTGTAGTGGTTAGGGCCTGGACATGTTAAGAATCTAGGCCTGTGCCTTTTTTGCAGGAGATACTTAGGATATACTTCTTGATTGCTGTATTAGGCCAACTCTCTCTTTTGTTCCCAACACAGGAGAGGAGCTTAATCTATAACTAAGGATTGAATAAATTCCTGAGTTGTGGGTCTAAACTAGAGAAAGTGATAATGATTATAAGCACATATTTTATAGAGTGTCATTTGTTATTTTCATCACTCATCTATTTATTATTTTAATGATCGTATTTATTTCATGTTTTCCCTTATAGTTTAATGAGATACGTGTTGTGAGGCCTTGATCGCCTTTCAAATTCCTGTCAATCTTCTTTATACTTAAGCCTTTTGTCTTTTTTTGTTGTGTTGAGTACAGAGTTCTTGTATTGTTTCAACGAACGGTTGGGCAAGGCATGGTGGTAGGAATGGGATTACACATATGTGATGGGAGTGGGCCAGGGTATGGTTTAAGGACACCTGGTGGACAAGAACCAAGAAGCCAGAGCAGGAGGAAGAGAAAATGGCGAGGCCAGGCACATGATGGCCTGCTGAGAATCTAGAAGAAGAAAAAGTAGGGGATAGACACATGGAGTCTGGACACAGCCACACACAGGAAAGGACAGGCTCTTACACATGGACAGAAGATAGACACCCAATACCCAAGGATGAATGCACAGAAGGCAGTCATACAGATGACAGATACACAGATCAATTGACAGAGCAGCCAAGAGTCTCCTCTCTCAGCACTGGCAGTCTCAAGCCAAGCACTGATCCTGAGGCTGCAGAGCTGGATGGAATCACTCTGCACCTCCAAAACTCCTTTCTTTCCCCTTCTCACAGTTAATAAATGTCCCTTTAAATCCTTCACTTCACTTAGAAACTTTTTATTGCTGTTTCCTTTATCTGATATCACAGTATGCTCTGTATCCATGTCACGTGACCAATGATATTTTTTTTGTAGGAGGGATAAGCAGTCAACCATATGACACAGAGGAAAAGGTAATTGAGGCAGAAGACACACTCTCTGACAGCATTCTACTTACTACAGGCTTACTCTCTGTGGAAACACATCTACCCTCCTAACACTCAGAGGAAAAGATAATTGTGGCAGGAGGCACACTCTGAGAACATTGCAGTTACTATGGGCTTACTCTCTGGGGAAGCACATCTAATATCAGAATATTCGGTGGATGAGATGCTGATGGGTGAACACACAAACTCTGAGAACATTCTACTTTCTACAGGCTTGCTCTCTGGGCAAGCACATCTACTCTCTGAACATTCAGAGGAAAAGATACTTGTGGCAGGAGACAGTCTCTCTGAGAACATTCCAGTTACTATAGGCTTGCTTTCTGGGGAAACACGTCTAACATCAGAATATTCAGTGGATGAAATGCTTATGGGTGGAGACACAAATTCTGAGAACATTCTACTTTCTACAGGCTTGCTCTCTGGGGAAGCACATCTACTCTCTGAACATTCAGAGGAAAAGATACTTGTGGCAGGAGACAGTCTCTCTGAGAACATTCCAGTTACTATAGGCTTACACTCTGGGGAAGCACATCTAGCCTCCGAACACTCAGCAGACAAGACATTTGGGGCTGAAGACACAATCTGAGAACATTCTGCTTACTACAGGCTTGCTTTCTGGGGAACCACCTCTACTCTCTGAACATTCAGAGGAAAAGATATTTGTGGCAGAAGACGCACTCGTTAACAACATTCCTCTTACTATGGGTTTGCTTTCTGGGGATATACATCTAGAAAAAAATATGAACATTTAATGAAACAGAGGCCTCTAAAGCATTCCTGATGAAAAGACTAGATCTGAAGAGAAAACGTGACTTTCAAGTACAAGTCTCAAAAGAAGCATTGAAAGGTAAATATGAAAGAGAAATCTTAAGTGACTCAATAGTTTTAAACTGTGTACTTTCCTTGAAGGGAAGATGAAAGCATATCTTCCACGAATGTAATCATGACTCAAATAGGTAGAAGGATTCTCTCTGGAAAGAGGGCCTGAGAATGAGCCAATTAGTTAAGGATGATGCAAAACAAGTAGGGGAGAAATATGGACACTCTGGGACAGGTTAGAAAGGAGAGAAAGAATGGGGAAAATGACCTCTCATGAAATATTCATGCAAGGTAGAGGTTTTACATTGGGTTGAAAAATGCTGGCATGGGAGGGGATGTCACACAGACCATGCTTGCACCTCAGCCATCTAAGTTCCTTCAATAAGGGAAAATAATTATTGTTTCATTTGGTCCTCAAATTCTCTCTTACCCCACAGGTAAGTAGGAGAAGGGGATAAGAGAAAGAAAAAGTAGTGATAAAAAGGTGGTCAGATAAAAAAAGTCAGTGTTCGTATACAAAATACACATTCGAGGGTGGACACGATAAAAAGAGAAGGAGAATAGGAGAAACAGAAATAGGATGGAGGGAAATGCAAAATCAGTAATCCTAGCAGTGTCGGAGGGATGAATTCATTCATAAAATGAAAATAGGTCGCAAAATGGATTATAAAGCATAATAGAATTCTAGAAAACTTATTGATAAGAGGCCTCTCAAAAAAACTGAATGGGAAAGGAAAGGAGTGCAGACAGATGTTGCTTTAGGTAAATTCATATTGTAAAAATTCAACTTTATTGAAGGAATTTCATAAGAATCTACATTCACCAAAACCTAGCCATGTAATCCTTATCAGACAGCATTGGGATCTCTTTCTGCTCCTGCCCCTGGCCTTGGCACTCTGTCCCCTCCTACACACCAACTCCAAAAAGGGCTTTGCAAAGTCCTCCATGCTAAAGCAAAAGAGACCTGCAAAAAGAAGCGACCACCATGCCTGGACCGGGGCTTGGGCTGAGAACTCCAGCGCTAGGAGAGGAGACCTTGGTTTCAGTCGGCCGACCCACCAGAGAGTTTGGTTGCTGATTTGTGGTATTTAGTCCACCTTCCTTGGGGTACCCTGTGTCGGACTTTTACCTGTATATTCCGTGTCCAGGCCCCATCTGTCTGCCTGCCTCTTTGTTTTTCCTCCTGCTCTTGCTTCTCCATGCCCAGCCAATGCTTGTCCATATCCTGCAACAATGTGCCAGTCCCTCCAACGTGGGGGCACAAGCCCTTCCTGCCTCCCTCCTGTTCAGTGGGAAAATTCACATTATCTAAAGGGTCTGCAGAATGATTCAATTTCTTTTAATATTTACTTCATAGTTTATTACCCCAATTTCATGTTACATTTTTTATCTTTTATTTTTAAAATTTTAAATTTCAAATTTTCTACCTTGCTCACTCCTCACTCCTCTCATTGAGAAGGCAAGTAATCTGATATAGTTTATACATATGTTGTCATGTAAAATACATTTCCTTAGTAGTCTTCTTGTGAAAGAAACCATAGACTAAAAAGCACCTTAGATAAAAATTCAGAAGGTTAAAAAAAGTATGCCTTGTTCTGTTTTCAGACACCATCACTTCTTTCTTTGAAAATGGATTTAAAAAAAAAGAAAATGGATAGCATTTTTTATCCGAAGTACTTCAGACTTGTCTTCGATCAACGAAATATTGAGAATAGCTAAGTTCTTCACGATTGATCATCTCTACAGTACTGCTATTACTGTGTACGAAGTTCTCCTGGTTCTACTCATTTCACTTTGCATTAGTTCATGTAAGTCTTTCTAGGATTTTTGAGAACATCCCGCTCATAATTTTTACTCTATGATAGTATTCCATTTTAATCATTTGTCACAGTTTTTCAGTCATTCCCCAGTTGATTCCTATCCTCTGAATATCCATTCTATTGCTACCAGACAATACCTTCTGTACATGTAAGTCTGTTACCTTTCTCAATTCTTTTTAAAATGTCTTTGGGATCAGGTCCTAGCAGTCCTACTGGCAGCTCATAATGTACGCTTGATTTTATACCCTTTGGTCATAATTCCAAATTCCTCTCAAAAGTGGTTGGATCTCTTCACAGTGCTACCAACAGAGTCTTTGTGTCTCAATTTTTTCACTCCCCTACATCATTTGTCATTTTCCTTTTCTGTCTAATTAGCCACATAAATAGGTGTGAGGAAGTAGCTCTGAAGTTTTTAAACTTGCATTTCTCCAATTAGTAGTGATTTAAGATTTTTTCATGGGACTAGAGATAGGTGTGAATACATCGTCGGAAAAGTGGCTGTTCATATCTTTTGATCATTCATCTCTTAGGGAACGGCTCTTTTTTAATAAATTTAACTCATTTCTCTGTACATTTCAGGCATGGCGACTTTAATCAGAGAACATTGGATCCTGGAATTTTTTCAGTTATCATTGGTAATTGTATTTCTCTCCATCTTATTGGCCGATGTCTATTCCATTCCCTTTCCATTCAACATCTACCCCCTCAAAAGCGTTTTGTTTCTGAACACCAATTTCCCCAATCTGTGCTCTCATCTGTCACACAGCCTGCTTTCTTTTACGCCCATCCCCTCCTTCTTTGATGTTGGGTCAGGTAGATATCTATACCCAAATGAGTGTGTATGATTTTCCGTCCTTGATACAATTCCACTTCATTGTCTATGGTGCTATTTTTGCTTCTTTTATTTTAAATTCATGGAATAAAACAAGGTTTTCTATGGCATAGTACAATAAAAGAAGATGATTGCACGTGAAACTGCAAATCCACTATGCACAATTTGCTATTGCTTTCAAGCACACAGCGAAATTATCCTACACATTTCTTCTTTTTCTTTCTCCCCCATATGGCTGCCATTACACACAAATATATATTTATATCTATATATCTATAGCTATATAGATTTGTGTATATATATATATACATATGTAAAATCGTTCTATAGACACTTCTATTTATCAGTAATTTCTCTGGATGCACCAATCATCTTTCTTCATATACCCTTTATAGTTATTTACAACATTTATAATAGGCAAAATAACTTACTCACTCAAAGTCATTCTTAAAACATCATTACTATTACTGTATACAATGTTCTGTTGGATGTAATTCTTCTCTTTTTAAAAAATATTTATTTTAGATTTTCAACATTCATTTGCACAAGATTTTGAGTTTCAAATTTTCTCCCCATCTCTCCCTTCCCCCCACCCCAAGACACTGTGCATTCTGATTACCCTTTCCCACAATCCTCCTCCCCTTCTGTCACACCCCTCCCATCCCTTATCCCCATCTTCTCTCATTTCTTTTAAGGAAAAATAGATCTCTAGGCTCCATTACCTGTACTTCTTATCTCCCAACTAAATGGAAAATAATTCTCAACATTCAGTCCTAAATCTTTGGTTTCCAACTTCTATCCCTCCCTCCCCACCCATCACCGCTGAGAAGACAAGCAATTCAATATAGGCCATAAGTGTGTAGTTATGCAAAAGACTTTCCTAATAGTCATGGTGTGAAAGAATAACTATATTTCCCTCCATCCTATCCTACCCCCCATTTGTTCTGTTCTCTCTTTTGACCTTGTCCCTCCCCAGAAGTGTTTACTTCTAGTTACTCCCTCCTCCCATTTCTCCTCCATTCTATCATCCTCCACACCACATTATCTCCTTTCCTTCTCCCCTCGTTTCCTGTAGCGTAAGATAAATTTTCATGCCAAATTGAGTGTGAATGTTATTCCCTCCTTAATTCAAATGTGATGAGAGTATGCTTGACTTTTTGTTTCTCACCTCCCTCCTTTCCCCCTCCATTGAAACAGCTTTCTCCTTCTCTCTCTCTCTCTCTCTCTCTCTCTCTGTCTCTCTCTCTCTCTCTGTGTGCGTGTTTGTGTGTGTTTGTGTGAGTGTGTGTATAATCCCTTCAAGTCCCCAAATACTGAGAAATGTCTCAAGAGTTACAAATATTATCTTTCCGTATAAGAATATAAACAGTTCAGCTTTAGGAAGTCCCTTCTGATTTCTTTTCTGTTTACCTTTTCATGCTTGTCTTGATTCTTGTTTTTGAAAGTGAAATTTTCTGTTCACTTCTGGTCTTTTTATCAAGAATACTTGAAAGTCCTCTTTTTCACTGAATGACCATTGTTCCCCTGAAGTATGCTACTCAGTTTTGCTGACTAGGTGATTCTTAGTTTTAATCCTAGTTCCACTGACTTCTGGAATATCATATTCTAAACCATTCGGTCCTTTAATGTAGAATCTGCTAGATCTTATGTTATCCTCATTGTGTTTCCACAGTACTTGATTTTTTTTCTTTCTAGCTCCTTGCAGTATTTTCTCCTTGACCTGGGACCTGTGGAATTTGGCTACAATATTCGTACGAGTTTTTCTTTTTGCATCTCTTTCAGTAGGCGATCTGTCGTTTCTTTAATATTTATTTCGTCTTCTGTTTCCAGAATATCAGGGCAGTTTCCTTGATAATTTCATGAAAGGTGACATCTTGGCTCCTTTTTTGATCTTGGCTTTCAGGTCATCCTATAATTTTTAATTGTGTCTCCTGGATCTGTTTTCCAGATCAGTTGTTTTTGCGCTAAGATATTTCACATGGTCTTCTAGTTTCCCTTCTTTTGTTTTCTGTTTTCTAATTCCTTGGTTTCTCATAAAGGCATTAGCTTCCAACTGTTACATTCTAATTTTTAAGGAACTATACTCTTCAATGAGATTTTGATCCTCCTTTTCCTCTTGACTAATTTTGCTTTGTAAAGCATTTTTATCGTCACTGGCTTTTTGGATCTCTTTTGCCATTTGAGTTACTCTATTTTTAAAAGTGTTACTTTCTTGAATTTTTTTATGTCTTCTTTAGCAAGCTGCTGACTAGCTTTTCATGAGTTACTTGTGCGGCTCTCATTCTACTTTCCAGTTTTTCCTCTACTTCTCTTTCTTGTTTGTCAAAATCCCCATTTGAGCTCCTCCATGGCCTGAGACCACTGCTATTTTTTTGCAGGTGTTAGATGCAGAAGGCTTGATTTTGATGTCGTCCTCTGGTGGTATGCACTGTTCTTCTTCATCTGAAAGGGTGGAAGAATATACCTTTTCACCAAGAAAGTAATCTTACATATTCTTATTGTTTTCTCTTTTGTGGGCATTCTCATAGCCTGTTACTTCATTTTTGAGTTCTCTGTCAAGTGGAAGATATATTGTAGGGACCTGAAATGTCTCATTTACCCCAAGGTGGCACAATGAAATGAGAGGAGTTTGCTCCTCTTCTGGCCTGTGTTCTGGTCTGTAAGCTACCACAAGTTTCTCTGCCCAAGATCTGAGAGTAGATCTTCTTCTTCAGAGCCTCCACAAGCTCCACAAGCCCAGTGCTCTACCTCAGCGCAGGACTGCCACTCAGGCTTGAGACACAGATGGGCTACTCAATTTCCCCAGGGACTATAGGCCCAGGGCTGTAAGAATCGGTGTTGGGCCACAGTGTTTGGCACAGTCCTAGGGCTGGACTCTGCTTCCTTCTCACCTGAGTGAAAGAGGTTTCTTCGTGAACTTTGAAGCATTTTTGGTATATGTGGGATGCGAAACCATGGAACCACAGATGCTGCCTGTGGTTCCACTCCCTGAATCCTGCTCCAGTCCTGCCCATGCTATGCTGCATGGTCAAGGATGGGTTGTTCTCTGTCCCTGAGACTGATGTCATATACGTTTCCTGTCAACTTTCCAGGCAGTCTTGGGCTGGAAATCTCTTTTACTCCATATTTTAGTGGCTTCACTTGTCCTAGAATTTGGTTATAGACATTTTTTACAGGTATTTTATGGGCTATGGTGGGAGAGCTACAGCAGGTCCATCCTTCCAGTCCACCACCTTGGCTCCAATCCCTGCTGTACCTTTCATCAAGAAGAAGTGTCCTTTCCTTCCTTTATTATCTCTTTTATTTTGGCAACTAGTTGGTGCATTGCCTCGACCACCAGTGCAGGAGTCAGGAGGACCTGAGTTCAAGTTTCACCTCAGACACTTGACTCTCACTAGCTGTGTGGCCTTGGGCAAGTCTCTTCACCCCTATTGCCTCATCCTGGGTCATCTCCAGTCATCCTGATGAATATCTGGTCACGGGATTCACATGCCTCTGGAGGAGGAGTGAGGCTGGTGACCTGCACAGCCCTCCCTCACTCAAAGCAAAGTCAAGTGCAATTCCTAGCATTATTTCTCTCATACCATGGTCTTCTTCAGCAATGAAGGATGAACACATACACACACACACACGCACACACACACACACATCTCTTTTAAATGTGGTTATCTTTGCTTTCCCTTTTGCTAAGGTCAGGTTTGCTACCCCTGGCCTTTTTTGTTTTTCTATTTCCACTGAACTCAATGGATAATGTCCCAGCCCCTTAGCGCTACTCTGCCTGTGTCTCTCTGCTTCATATGTGCTTCTCGGAAGCAGCATATGGTAGGATTCTGGTTTGTGATCTGCTCTGATATCTGCTTCTGTTTTGTGGAAGAGTGCATTCCATTCACAGTAATGATTACTACCTGTGTATTTCCTTCCTTCCTATTCATCCTCTTGTTTGTCATCTCTCTCCTTTCACCCTTTCCCACATCACCAGCATTTTGCTGCTGTTACTACTTCCTGTTATGTTCCCCTCCCTTGAGTCAGTCACCAGAACCCTCACCACCTTGACTTAATCTTGTCACTTCCCACTTCCCTGTCAGGTAAAAGAGATTTCTATGTTGCACTGATTCTGTATATTATTCCTTCTTTGGTCCAATACTAGTGAGAGTAAGGTTCAAGTGATGCACATTGTCCACCCTCATATCTTCTCCTCCACTGTAAAAAGTCTTTCCTGCCTCTTCATGTGCTATAATTTGCCCGAGTCTACCACTCCCTTCTTTCTGAACCCTTTCCACTTCTCTTTCTCATCCCTTCCTACATTTTTGTCCTTCTCTCACATTCACCTAATACGCCTATTGTCTTCTGTCTCTACTGTTAGGGATACAGTTTTTAACAATTATAAGTATCATCTTGCTGTGCAGGCATATAAACAATCTAAGGTTTATTGAATCTCTTCTGTTTACTTTTTCCCTTTTTACACTTTTATGGTTCTCTTGGGTCTTGATATTGGAGGTCAAATTTATGTTTTCGTTCTGGTCTTCTCCATATGAAGGCTTGACATCTCTTTATTTCAAAGAATGACCATTTTTCCCTTGATGAGTCGTGCTTAATTTTGCCAGGTGAGTGATTTTTGCTTGTAGTCTTAGCTCTGTTCCCCTGTGGAATATCATGTCCTTTAAGCTCCAGCACTTTAATGTTGCAGCTTTCTGGTCCTGTGTAATCCTGATTGTGCCTCCTCAATATTTGAAATCTTTCTTAGTGTTCTCTTGTATTTTTCCACGACCTGGTAGTTCTGAAATATGGCTATAGTGTTCCCTGTGGGTTTTATTTTGGGGGATATCACTCTCCTGTGGTGATTGGTGAATTCTTTCAATGCCTGCTTTTCTGTCTGATTCCAGGACAACTGGGTAGTTTTACTTTATAATTTATTGAAAGATGCTGTCCAAGTGATGGAATCCTTATCAAGCTGCTCCCAGTCCCAGTACTCTAACTTCATTTTAGGCCCCACCAAACAACAGGCTCACTGTACCTACCTGCCCTCCACCCATGTCCTAAGTTTTTCACTTGGCTCAGCCTTGCATTTTTGGAACAAATCTGACTTAGGAGATTTAAGAAGAAAACATCTCATATTTCTTCTAATAATGCCTAACCTCTATAGAAGGGGAGAATACATGAGTAACAAAAAAATAAAACATAACACAAGAGAAAAGAGACTGCTTCATTCTGCGTTCTGATTCTGTAGTTTTTTCTCAGGATGCAGATGGCATTTTGCCACAAGAGTCCTTTGGGGATGTTTTAGGTCCATCCATTCCTATGAAGGGCTTAGTCTATCAGAAGCAACCCCCACACACTGTGGCTGTTGCTGTGTATACTGTTCTTCTGGTTCTGCTCATTTCATTCAGCATCAGTTCAAGTGTTTCTAGGTTTTTCAGGAGGCCTCCTGTTCTCATTTCTTACAGCACAGTAGTATTCCATTACATTCATATACCACAACTTGTTGATCCATTCCCTAATTTATGGACATCCCCTCAATGGACAGTTCATAGTCACTACAAAAAGAGCTGCTCTAAATATATTTTACATGTGGGACCTTTTCCTATTTTCATGATCTCTTTGGGATACAGCCCTAGAAGCAATATTGATAGGTCAAAGGGTATGTCCTTTTTGGAGTACTTTGAGCATATTTCCAGAATGCTCTCCAAAAAGACTGGATCAGCTCCCAGTTCCTCCAACAATGAAGTAGTGTTCCAACTCTCCCCCATATGCTCCAACATTTATCATCTTCCTGTTTTGACATGTTATTCAATCTGATAGGTGTGATGTGATATCTCAGAGATGTTTGGATTTGCATCTCTGAAACCAATAGTGACTGATTGCATTTTTTCAAATGCCTACAGATAGCTTTAATTTCTTCCTCTGAAAACTGCCTGCTCATATCCTTTTATCATTTCTCAAGGGAGTAATGACTTGTATTCTTGTACATTTGACTCAGTTCTTTATATGTTAGAAATAAGGCCATTATCACAGACACAACGTCTCAAAATTCTTGACAAGTTGTCTGCTTCCCTCTTAAACTTGGTTGCATTGAATTTGTACAAAAATATGTCAATTAATGTACTGAAAATTATCCATTTTGAACTTCATAATTTTCTCTATCTCTTTTTTGGTTGTAAAATTCGCCATTCTCTATAAATTTGACAAATGCACTACCCCTGAGTGCACTAATGTGTTTATATCATCAGCCTTTACATGTAGATCATGGACCCATTTGGACTTTATTCTTGTGTGTGGTGTCAGGCATTGCTCCATGCCCAGTTTCACCCACACCATTATCCAGTTTTCCCAGCAGCATTTGCCAAATAGTGAGTTCCTATCTCAGAAGCTGGGGTACTTAGGTTTATCAAATGGTACCATGCTATATTCATTTTCTACTCTGTCTTGAGTACCTAACCTATTCCACTGAAATACCCCTCTGGTTCTTAGACAATGCCAGGTGGTTTTGATGATTGCCACATTATAATACATTTTCCGGCGTGGTATGACTAGGCCAACCTCCGTAGCATCAACATAGGGTTTTATGAATCTATTTTCTGGGGCCACAGCAGACCTTAAAGCTCAGATTTACTCTCCCTGGACATATCTGGCCATAGTTTTCCGCCATCCACATGCCACTTCAAATCTTTTGCACCAGTAGCTTTACTGCCTTAGTTAGACTGGCTTGTCTGGCCCCAAGGGAGCAGGTAATGGGGATGTTTGACTGGCTTCTTGTTCACATGAAGTGCTTCCCCCAGGGCTGACTCTGGGTGCTGAGCCAGACCAGTGTTCTGGGAGAGGCACATATATTTCTAAGTCTCTAGGGTTCCAGGCTCTGAGCTGTTGCCATCATGGTCTTAGGGGAAATGGTGGTTGAGATGGTGGGTGTAGTGTGACTTACCTGGTACTAACTGCCTCCTGGATCTTCCTCAGTGACACTTGCTTCTTCAGGGAAGAATACATGAAAGGGTTGGAGATGGTGAAATGCTCTAATTTCCAAAAAGGGGAAGGGAATGAAACCTGCCAATTATAGATGAATGAACTTCATGCCTGATTTCCGGGAGCTCTTCTAGAATGTGTTTGTAGGTCACCTGCGGTGTTCAGTCGCGAAAACATAGCACCAAAGCAGCTTTGCTGCTGACCCATATGCACAGTAACAATAGCGTTGGGCATGAGCTGGGGAAGAACACTGACTTTAAGTGCTCAGAATACTTCTTGTTACAGTGTAAATTCATTACCACTTAATCCAGGATCTTGTAGGTGAGTAAGGCTGTCTGAACCTTTATTTAGCAATTAAGTGTAAAACCCTTTATCTATAATGTAAGCAGAGGACCAGATGTGGAGATACTTAATGCTGCTTGGGGACACTCTGCCTATTCTTCTGGTAGGGGGAGATTTAGTGATTGTGACTCAAGAACTATTAGCCTTCCCTGAACCTGGACAGGTTCTAGACACCCCACTCTTGGCTTTGATGACTTAGATGGCCATGTGCTGAGGGCTGCCAGCAACCCCTTGTGGTTCAGTGGAGCAGTGACAACGAAAGACATGGGTCAGAGGATGACTGTAAAGAACAGCTCCCATTTATTGATCTGAGGGTAGGGGTTTATATAGACTTTTCACAGGCAAGTGAGCAAAAAAGCTTATTCCCATGAGGACATTTTTTATTTTACTTTTTGCATTCTTAATCTAGTCCCTGTTTCTCACAATAGTTATCTTCAAGACGATCTATTTCTTCACTCAAGGTCCTTGCCCTCTGCAGATTCTCTGGGTTCCCATGGATCCAACAAAGGAAGAGGTCATGACCTCTTAGAGAGAGAGAGAGAGCCATAACCCATGTTTGTGAGCACAGGTTATAGAACAGACTACAGCGAAACTCTGGCCTGGACTTTGCCTGCACTCCATCTTGGCTCTCAACCTCTATGGGGAAATAAATAAAGACCAGATAGGAAAAAAAGAGTGTCAGTACCAGTCCCAGAAGAACCCTGTATGGTGAGTCCAGTGGAGAAATGTGCCAAGTGTGAGGTCTAGTGAGAGTGATGTGGCACCATCACCAGAAGCATCACTGGAGGTCATTGTTTTCCCTATGTGGGCCCTTCTTGTGTGATTACCAGGGGTTCTCATTCCCCACTCCTATCCCCACCAATGGGGATCTATGTATGGGAGAATGTGCCCTAAGGATATTATGGGGATTGGTCTATCGCAGATTTTACTCTGCTATTTCATTAAATGCCTTTGGTTTGAACAATTTCTGTCCTGTGATTGACTAGAGAAAAACGGGAGCTCCTGATCTCTCATTTTGTGTCTCTGGACACATGGAGCATCTTGAAGGTAGGGCAGGTGTTCTAGGGACTCTAAATGGAAGAAGAGATGTCACAGATCCTCCATACTGTTAAATAGATGTGCAGTGAACACCTAGCAAAGAGAATGGTGAAGAGAAAATCAGTTTGACTTCATCGAAAATAGGGCAAGGCAGAGTCACTTCATTTCCATTTCTTGACAGAGTTGCTAAAATGGTTTTATCCATATATGTACAAAGTATTTGACTAATGAATATTGCTTTTTTATTAGAAATGGTGTGGAGATGTGACCGAGGGGACAGTGAAATTAGACTTACAATTGGCTGAGGGATTGGAGTATAAGGATTCCAGGTCAACTGGACAGCTGATTTCTAGTGGAAAGCCTGAAAGGCTTGTCAGTGACCAATTTCTGCTTATTGTCAAGCACAATATCAGGCAGAAGGACGATACAGCAAAAATCACCAAAGGGAACCTTTGCAGCCTGACGTCAAAGAAAATAGATGTAATAGGTCATTCATGGTCTAGATAAGGACTTTCTTTCCCTCTCCAGGTGCTAGTGCCTTTTCCCTGAATGTTTTTCATTTTAACTTTCTGTATAATTTGCATTTACAAAATTAATATGTTTTGTACATACAAAGCCCCAGAGATACACAGAGAACCACACTCTCACTCACAATACATATGTGTAAATGTATGCACACACGTAATATATATGCATATGTTTATAGATGTGTATATGTGTGAGTGTGTGTGTGTGTGTGTGGGTGTATACTCACATGTATGTATTCCATGGTAGAATATACACTCCTCAAAGGATGAGATTTATTGTTTCTTTTGTTATTATTATTTTTTTTTGGTATCCCTAGGGTCTGGCAAAATATCTGGTAAATTCTATGTGCTTAATAAATACCTGTTGCTTAGTTTCTACATCTTTCAGGGCAGGAAGTCTTTTCAGTTTTGATCAAATAATATCACAAAAATGACTTTCTCCCTTTCCTTAGGTTTCTCTTTGGTAAGGAAAATGTTATAATTGAGTGTATAAATAGACCATGATATCTGATGGCATTTTCCGTACGCTGGTGTTAGAGAGACACCTAATAATCTTGAGGTCACAGATCTACTACTCAACAGTCTCCCACTTTCCCCACTGTCCCTCTCAAGCCCGTCTCTTCTCTCTGGCATTGTTGCAAATGTATTCCTTTGGTTCCCAAGGTCCCTGCTCTGTCACATTCACCTGTCCCTATTGCTCTATGTTCCTTTGGAAACAGGCACTTGGATTGTATCTCATTGCAATCCTTGACTCTTCTGTGCCACTGTGTGCACAACGCCAAGTCCTTCCCCTCAAGAAAGTCATTGACATCATTCTTGAAGAACTTCCTCAATCCAGCTCCGTTGGCCAACCCTGAAGCAACTGCTTCCCAAAGCCGTTCCTGCCCTGGACTGGAGATGTGGAGGAAAACATCCTATTCATTCCAGCGCTCAACAAATATTCTCCTCCCGGTAAATTTGTGTGTTCTGGGTTGCAAGAGCTCAGCTGCATGGAGCTGTCCCTTCTAAAGTGCTGATCTGGCTTTGGGTTTTATCCTCCCAATTCCTCTAATCCACCTTACTGAAAATATCCCCCTGATCTGGTTTGAGAGGTTCAGGGACTCCTCAAGGTCCAAAGGGCAGGAAAGGGTCATCTGGAATGTAGTCACTCATTTGAGCATTCTTTAAGTCAAGTTGACAAAGGTTTATTTTAATGCCAATATGGCAGGCAGAGCTCCTTAAACTTCACAGGAATGATGCTAAATGTTATATAGGAAAAGGAGTAGATTATCTGGCAGATATTAGAACTAGGTTATAACATGCCACCTGGATCACAGGCATCACTCACTAGTAGAAATAGAGGGGAGAAGGTGTTACCTAAGGTCCCCTATTTCTGTAACAAGATTGCTTAGGGAGCTGATATGTAGAGCAAGCTGGATTGTATACAGTAACTCTGGGAAGCAGTTCCTGATAGCTGTGCATAATACAAGATACTTCTGTTCCTACAGGGGAAATTCTATAGAGTTCCACTTTTTATTGTGATGGGGAGAGATGGTTTTCCTCACTGGGGCCCACTCATGAGCTATTGTTAGGCATTGTGTCCTTGAGCTGGGGAGAAATCTGTCAGGGATAGTGTTAGGAGGCTGGGGATTAATGTGATCTTCGAAGTAGGGTCCAACGAAAAGCACTGAAGCATACCCCATTACCCTTGCTGTGGAACCATCTCTGTTCTTCTAGGAAAGGCAGTCAGGGCCTCTCTACAGGTCCAGGTGTATCTAGTGGAACTCCTCAACTGACCTGGCCTGAAAGGAATGACTCATTCACCAATCTCTCTGTGCATTAAAAATGCTTGGTGTCTTCTACTAAACAAATAGACTATTATTCCCACTTTTACAGTCAGTTTCTACCATTTCATCATAATCTCATCTAATCCCATTTCACACTGGATAGATCATTGTTACTGTCACTGCAGGAATTTGCCTTGTGTACACACTAGCTTGAACTATTTATCAGGAAAACAGTGACAAAACTTCCAATTCGGGGGTGATCCTAACTGGAAGGGTGATAATGTTTTTAGTTGCTAAATGCAATGAAATGTGATACCATATGGAAAGCCCTTCCTACTGTTCTCATTGAATAGGATGAAAGCTCTTGAATCTGTGTGATCTAAGCATGAAAGTACCAAGGTGCTTTTAGTGGGATGTGTGTGATTTTCATAAATCCATTCAAAGGTTCCCAAAATGATGTCCCTAATATTGTGGGCCTTCCCACTGCTTCCCCTAGACCTGTGCTGCCTAGGTGCAGAGCAGCCCATATACCTTTTTCCACTTGTTGCTCCCTTTCTAGTAGGGCTGCCATCTGCTGCACTTCTGGGATCTTTGCCATATGTATGCATAGAGACATAGATGAGGCATTGAACAGGATGGGTCATTCATTGCAATCTCTGACATTACCAAGAAGCTTCAGTCCTGCTACAAGTGTGCAGTATAACAATGTTTTGTTATGTTCAAACATATACAGAATTGGTTTATTCTGTGTGGACTTTGGCCTTTGTGGATGCGTAATGTTAGCAGTCATTTAAACAATGACTGAAAAAGTATTTATTGATGCTCTAAAGGAAACCAACTACTCCCTGTGTTAATGTGGGGGGATGTTGACAGGAAAATGCTTGGGGGTAACAACATCAGGAGGGAACTCTTGGTTAAAGACCTTCAGGAAGTCCTCTTTAGGTGAGAATCCTCTCGGCTCCTGAAAGAAGTCTGCCTGGGTGAGAAAGAAGTCTCTGGTGTCTCCTGAGTATGCTTAGGGAGTTTTTCCATGGGAAAGCCTTCCTTGGCTGGAGCTGCACACAGCATTTGTTTTGTGTGGCCATAAAAACAGTATCCCCAATACCCCCTCAGATGCATCCATGCCTGTAAAGCTCACTCATCCACCCTCTCTTAGAACCCTTTCTGGCTTCCCTGGTCCCTATCCAAAATATGACCTCCTTAAAGTAGCAATCCTTTCATATAGAGCTTAATGTGGAAAAGCCCTCTCTTATTTCTGTAATAATGGAAAACATCCTTAGAACGTATGCTTAAAACACTAATAATGGAGCTCAGTGATCAATACTTCCTTTTAAAAGCACATATGAAAGAAGTTAAAAATGGACAGAAACACTTGTGGAACACATAGATGTAATACTTCAGTAAAGTAGAGTTAAAGTAATTCAAGAGAAATGAAATAGATCCTCACACCTGGATGTGTCCAGTGCATCTGCAAGTGGTCAATCTATGGGGGAAATCAATAAAACAACAAAGAGTGGACTACAGATCAACTCCATCGTGATGTTTCATAGAATTCATCCAACAATGTGTTTACAGAGAACCACAGAGCACATTCTGATTACGGAAGTTTGTTTATACAAATGGTGTTTGGTTTCTGATGACAATCTCACATCAGGTCATTGCAACAGAAATTATAGACTGTGTTTCAGGAGCACAGATCTAAGAATCAGCACAAACTATGGAAGGCAGAAGTAGAAACTGAACAACTCTGCACGGAAACTGGTAAAACATTAGTACCTAATGAATACTTAGCAAGACATGACATGAGTTGGTTCCTGGAATTATGCACCAGAATCTCAATATCTTTTAAACATGAAGAGATGAGGGGTGGAGCCAAGATGGCAGAGTAGAAAGACTCACGTATGCTATCTCCGAACCCACAGCCCATATATTTCCTGCAAGAAGAACTTCCCACAAAATGTGGATCGCTGCAAGGCACGCAGAAACATAGTAGAAAAGGTCTCCGTTCCAGAGAGCCCTGGAGTGCCGTCCGCAGGGGTCCGTCGCGCCCCAGATAGCGGAGTCCACCCCTTGTGCTGCCCTGACGGCACGGCCCCAGAGGAGCAGGTCCAAGCAGGCTTCAGGGAGAGATCCTCCGGCGGCCGGGAAGGTCACTCCACCCACAGACGCTAAAGTCAGTGAGAGAGACGTCTAGGCTGGCTGAGAGGGGAGCGGGGTGTCTCCCTGACTCGGGTCCCATCAGAAGGCAGCAGAAGAGGCAGCAGCAGAGGCATTGGCAGAGGCAGTGGTGGCACCCCGGGACTTTCAGAGCAGCAGGCACAAGTTCAGGGCCATTACTGAAGGTCTCTGAATAATCCCCCTGAGGAAACTAAGCCTGGGAGACGGCCTTCCCCCACCTGAGCACCAAAACTTAAGCTCACATTGAAAGCAGCCATGCCTGCAGCAGAAAGCCCATTTGAATCTCAGACACCAAGCACTAACTGGGCAGATCTAGGCGGGGGTGGACAGGATTCTCAGAAGTCAAGTAACTGGCTGGGAAAATGCCCAGAAAAGGGAAGAAAAATGAGACTATGGAAAGCTACTTTGGTGGGATACAGATGTTCCCGCATTTCAACTTTGATAATGAGGAACTATACTTACCATCAGGGAAAAACGTGGAGGTCGGGGCCTCTGTATCCCAGACATCTCAGGTGGATGTTCGGTGGGCTCAGGCCATGGAAGAGCTCAAAAAGGATTTTGAAAATCACGTCAGACAGGTGGAAGAAAAACTGGGAAGAGAAATGAGAGAGATGCAAGAAAAGCATGAAAAATGGGTCAATACCTTGGTAAAGGAGACACGCAAAAATGCTGAAGAAAATAACACCTTGAAAAATAGACTCACTCAATTGGCAAAAGAGGTTCAAAAAGACAATGAGGAGAAGAATGCTTTAAAAACCAGAATTAGTCAAATGGAAAAAGAGGTTCAAAAGCTCACTGAAGATAATAATTCTCTCAAGATTAGAATGGAAGAGATGTTGTCCAATGACGTTCTGAGAAACCAAGAAATCACAAAACAAAACCAAAAGAATGAAAAATGGAAGACACTGTGAAATGTCTCATTGAAAAAACAACTGACCTGGAAAATAGATCCAGGAAAGACAATTTAAAAATTATGGGACTACCTGAAAGACTTAATCAAAAAAAGAGCCTAGACATCATCTTCCATGAAATTATTTAGGAAAACTGCCCTGATATTCTACAATCAGTGTGCAAAGTACGTATTGAAACAATCCATCAATCACCACCTGAAAGAGATCCAAAAAGAGAAACTCCTAGGAACATTGTGGCCAAATTCCAGAATTCCCAGGTCAAGGAGGAAATCTTGCCAGCAGCTAGAAAGAAACAATTCCAGTATTGTGGAAATACAATCAGGATAACTTAAAATCTAGCAGCTTCTGCATTAAGGGATCGAAGGGCATGGAATAGGATATTCCAGAAGTCAAAGGAACTAGGACTCAAACCAAGAATCACCTACCAACTAAAACTGAGTATAATACTTCAGGGTAAAATATGGTCTTTCAATGAAACAGAGGGCTTTCAAGCATTCTTGATGAAAAGACCAGAGCTGAAAATAAAATTTGATCTTCAAACATAAGAATGAGAAGAAGCATGAAAAAGTAAACAGCAAGGAGAAGTCAGAAGGGACTTACCAAAAGTGAACTGTTTACATTCCTACATGGAAAGACAATATTTGTAACTCTTAAAACATTTCAGTATCTGGGTTGCTGGTGGGACCACACGCACACATACACACACATGTACGTGCATGCACGCACACACACATACACCCATGCACACACCCACAGAGACAGAGAGCACAGAGTGAATTGAATAGGATGGGACCAAATCTTAAAAGAAATTAAGGTAAATGGTGAGAGAGAAATGTAGTGGGAGGAAAGAGGGTGAAATGGAAAGGGGTAAATTATGTCTCATTCAAGAGGCCAGCAGGAGAATTTTTAGTGGAGGGAAAAAGAGGAGAGTTGAGAAAAAAAAAAAAAAAACAAGAAGTTTACCCTCATCACATTCGACTAAAGGAAGGAATAAAATACACACTCATTTTGGTATGAAAACCTATCTTACAATACAGGAAAGTGGGGGAGAAGGAGATAAGCAAGGGGAGGGGGATGATGGAAGGGAAGGCAAAGGGAGGAGGGAGCAATTTGAAGTCAACACTCGGGGAGGGAAAGGATCAAAAGACGGAATAGAAACAAGGGGGGCAGGATAGGATGGAGGGAAATACAGTTAGTCTTACGCAACACGACTATTATCGAAGTCATTTGGAAAACTACACAGATAGGGCCTCTATTGAATTGCCTGCCTTCCCGAAGGGAATGGGTGGGGAGGGAGGGATGGGGAGAATTTGGAACTCAAAGTTTAAGGACCAACAGTTTAGTATTGTTGCTACTAGGAAATAAGAAATACAGTTAATGGGGAATAGAAAGTCATCTGGCCCTACAGGACAAAAGAGAAGATGGGGATAAGAGAAGGGTGGGATGATAGAAGACAGGGTCGATTGGTGATAGGGAAAATTAGATTGCTCACTGTATTGGAGGGGAGGGTGGGGATAAAAGGGGAGAAAATTTGGAACCCCAAATTTTGTGAAAATGAATGTAAAAAGTTAAATAAATAAATTTTTATTTAAAAAAATCGTACTGGAACTGGAACATTGTCATGGAGCAAAACTGTGCTTTCCATCTCCTAACATCTCCCATCTCATAACATTGATCCACAAACATTCAAGAACTATGTTTTTAATACCACAGTAAGTTTTCCTAATTTTAAAACAGCCTGGATGCAAAGAGTTGTAATACAAAGAGACCTAGAAGAAGACCTGAAACCTGTGTGGAAACAGCAGGAAGAACATGTGATTCCCCAAAATCCTTTCACCTCCCAACCTTGTCTTAAAGACGTATTCATGGAGCCTGCAGCAGATGAGTTAACATCCTAATAATCTGACTTAGTTACAAAAGACAGTAATTTTGTGCAACGATCTGAAGATCATTACACAGAAAAGAATCGATAGCACAATATGTAAACTCCATCCAAAAGACTGACAGATGATTGATAACGACCATAATATTAAATCCTTCTGTAGTGCTTTATGATATAAACAAGCACTTTGCAAACATCTCATTCGTACCTCACAACCACCTTGATAGGTATTTGCCACAGGTATTATCACCCGGTTCTCCAGATATTAAAATTGAGGTTTAGAAAGTTTAAGTGACTTGCTCAGAGTCACACAGTGAGTAAAGCAGAACGTCAGTCTGGGGCTTGCGCATCCAATTCCACGTGTCTCCCCACTACACCACTTTATTAGTGGCAGGGCAAGTGGTAGGAGAAAACAAAGCACCGCATCAGAAATACTTTTAGAATGAAATTTATTAACTCACTTGGTAGTGACTGAGGCAGAAAGGAGGGCGTGGCTCCTTCTTGTCTAGACTCTGGAAGGTTTATATGACAAAAAGATTTAGACCAGAGTACCCATACCTTAATGGGAGGGGCAGACTCGCGGCCTCCCTGGGTGGCCCTTGTTCCTCCCCAACCTGCCAGATCTTTGTGTCCTATGGCCTGGAGAAAGGAGGCTGAGCCCCGCCCCTTCCCTCCTCTGGGGCTTGTGAGGAATCCAGGTCTCATTCTAGGACTGCTGCTTTGTACACGCTGCTGTATGTCCTGTGCTCTTTCTTCCCTTTTGTGGACCCCAGAATGGGCTCCCTCGACCTCCTCCTGCCACTTTGTCTTCCCCCTCCCGCTCTTTGTCCACCCGTTTCTCTCTTTGTCGTTGTCCTCCCAGCTTCTGTAAAGTGTCTGACCCTCCACAACCCCAAGCTGAGTTCAGCTGCAACCCCCACCCACTTCAGGCACATCAGCCCCACGACAGAAGCCTGAGAGCCTAGGAAGCCCTGGCCCCACCTCCAAATGGAGAATGCACCTGCCAGCCCCTCCCCTAGATAGATTGGGTCACGGGGGCAGAGAGAAAGGACGGGGGTGGGGGGCTCAACACTGCTCTGGGCCCGATGTCAGAGACCCCCTCCCTCTATCTGCCCTCTTTATTCTGGTATCCACTCCCCGCATTCACGTCACCTTACCCGACCACTTCCAGCCTGTATTAAGTGTAAGTCTTCTTTGTCGGGAGGAAGATGTGAGTGGGGCGAACAAGAGGCGGTCTCCGTACCCCTCACCCACGTCCCTTCCCCTTCCCAGCCACACCCCACCCTCTCCTCACTTATCCCCATCTGCATCTCCCTTCCTACAGAGTGCCTGATCCTTAGCGTCCTGCTAGTGCCTAATTGACTCCAATAGGTAAGTGCCCCCTCCCTGCCTGTGCCTCAGCCTCTCCCTTTCTTCTCTATTTCTTCTCTTCCCTCTGCCCTCCCCCGCACCCGCAATCATTTCTTGATTGGGTTCCCCTCCCCAATTGCCTTCCCTTGGTGCCCAGAAGGATGTGTGTAAGGTTGGGTGGGAGGGCCCGGCATTACCAATATCTGTGTTTCTGCCTGTGCTGTGGACAGAGGTAGGATAATCTGTGTGTGTGTGTGTGTGTGTGTGTGTGTGTGTGTGTGTGTGTGTGTGTGTGTGTGTTCAGGGCTGAACCTGTGTTTACTTTCTCCTGCAGGCGTGCTCCTATCTGGGGATTCCTGCCTTCCCAGGCCCTAGTGTGGAAGTGGGGTCTTGGGGTTGGGTGGGGTCATGGGGTTGGGTGATTTCAATAGAGGACAGGAAAGGAGAAGCCGTTGGGGATACGCCCTCCCCTCCTCAAGTGGAGTTTCTCATCCTTTGTTCCTCCCCTCCTTCACTTGACCTCAGGCCTGGCCAAAGAGGAGACAGAGTAGGAAATCTTCTCCTCCCCTTCTCCTGGTCATCTCTTTTGTTTAGTGTTGTTTCATTAAATCCGAGATTTATTTTTGCTCTGGTTTGAAGCAGAATCTGGTGAAAGGGCTTTTTCCAGGCACGTTGTGGTTGAGCAGACAGAGGGGACTGTCCCAAAGATAAAGGAGAGATGTTTTAAAGTGCACTTCTCTCATCGTGAGGAATTTGGCCCATTGTGTCACAGGGTTATTGATAGCTTGAATTTCTTCCTTTGAAAACTTCCTGTTCCATTGACTATTGAAGAATGATTCTTAATCTTAACAAAATGGAATCAGTTTCTTCTACATCTTGCCTATGCAACAATCCTCAGAGAACGTTACTGCAAGGATATTTTTCCTCATTTAAATGTATTCCACCTTTGTACAAAAACATTTCAACCTTATAGAAGCAGAATCATCCATTTAAATTTCTGTGTTTCTCTCTGCTGTTGTTCTGTCATAAGCTCTTCCCTTAATAGATGTGTAAAGTAATGTCTTCCTTGTTCCTCTGAGTTGTCATTGATTACTCTTTTACACCTAATCCATCTGCCTTTTTGTAATTTAATTTCAATGGCTTTCCCTTATCCCATGTATTTTTTTTTTTCTTAAATTGAATAGTGTGTCCTCCCCTGGCCTTCCTC
Source organism: Bettongia penicillata ogilbyi (assembly GCA_023548195.1). NCBI lineage: Eukaryota > Metazoa > Chordata > Mammalia > Diprotodontia > Potoroidae > Bettongia > Bettongia penicillata. The sequence goes on from JAJHZJ010000594.1 coordinate 89,220, forward strand.
CCTTTAACTTTTATCTCTGGATTTATTAAGCACGATTTTATTTTATTTTATTGGCTTGTTTCTATACTTTGTATACCTAAACTTTTCTATTCATCACCCTTTCAATTTTTAACAAGATCTATTTCTTTTTCCAAATTGCTAGGTATTCTGCAGGGCCTGAAGACAGAAAGCTTCCTCTTCCTAACTCCAATCCTGGCTGCAGAAACTTACCAGCTTCATGACGCTGGGCGAGTCACAATCCTGTTTCCCTCAGTTCCTCATCTGTCCAATGAGAGGCAGAAGGAAATGGAAATCAGTCCAGTATCTGGTCAGGGAAAGTCACTCAGGAGTAAGCAACAATGAAAACTGGTTCCATAATCACTGATCTATAGCAGAGTTTGAGATCTCCTTCTGATAATCTCTAAACTCACGTCCCATTTTCTCCTTCCTCCCTCCAAATATATCCCTTCAGATAATGGACCTCTTTTTAAAAATTTTTTGATGATATCTTTCACTTTTATCACCTGGGTATCCATGTATTCCTGCTTCTCTCCATCCTCCAGAGTTATGCCATGTAACAAATTGTCTTTTTGTTTTAGGGACGAAAAGAAAAACAAGCCCAACTGATCAGTGCATTCACGTCAAGGTGTGCAATGGGTAACACCTGTGAACCTCTCACCTCCTGGATGGGGTAGGGTGATGCTGTCTTCTCATCTTTCCTTTTCAGGCCCACTTGATCTAGAACATTTTGTTATGGGTACTTTTGCACATGTGGATATAACCCATTCTTAGAGGATAGGGGGGAGCACTGAGTGGGGAGGAATACCTCAAGCTCCAGATCTTTTCACACTTTTCACACTGCTGTTCTCAGTCCTAGTTCTGGAGGTTAAAAATAATTAAATTCCATTAAAATAATGGAATATTATCACCTTAATGAAATGTTTCAGAGAAGTGCCTTAATGATGGGTTTCAGACAAACTTTCGTCATCCAGTGTTGAGAATCATAAGCCTGGTATATGGATAAAAATTTAGACTTGCTCTTCTCAGCTCTAGATACCATAACCATGCGCAATAGCTAGAAGTTATGAAGGGGCCAATTTAGGTCTACTATCCGGAAAAACTTCCTGAACCTGAGTGTTCTCCAAAACTGTAAGGGGCTGACTTGAAGAGGTGGTAGTTCCCTGTCCTTAGAAATATTCAAGGAAAAGCTGAATGACCTTTTCTCTCTTAGACTGGAAATTCCTTTTGTATAAAGTTTGAATGTGATGCTTGCTGTGATCCCTTCTAGCTCTCAAGTTTTACGCAATTTATATGAACCAAGGCTGACAGGGAAATCTGAGGATAACATTTTGATTTTCTAGTAATATGTTATTTTCTCCCAGTTGCCTGTAAAGATGATTTTTAATACTCATTTAAAAAGTTTTGAGTTCCACATTTTCCCTCTCCTTCCCTCACCTTCCTGCTAAGTGAGTAAGCAATCTGGTATGGGTCATATAAGTTCAGTGATAAAATCCTATTTCTCGATTAGGTATGTTGTAAAAGATTGTATAGAACCAAAGGCAAAAATACAGGAAAAACACAGAAAGTGAAAAAGAGTATGCTTTCATCTTCATTTAGACTTCATCAGTTCTTTCACTGGAGGTAGACAGCACACTTTTCATCATGCATACTTTGGTATTGTCTTGGAGAACTGTGGTATGGAGAGCAGCTAAGTCCTTCACAGTTGATCATCATATAGTATTGCTCTTGCTATGTACACTGTTGTCCTGCTACTACTCCATTCGTTTTCATCAATTCAGATAACTCTTCCAGGTCATTCTGAAATCTGGGTGCTCATTATTTCTGATGCAATTGTAATACTGCATTCCAATGATACGTCACAACTTCTTCAGTGATACCCCAGACGATGTCCATCCCCTCAATTTCCAGTTTATTCCACCAAATAAAGAACTGTTACAAGTATTTTTGTACAAATAGGTCCTTTGCCCCTTTAGGATATAGAGTGAGGAGTGGTATTGAGGTATGAAGTGTATACACCATTTCAGGGCTCTTTAGGCATATTGCTAAAGTGCTCTCCAGAATAGTTGCATCAGTTCCCAACTCCACCAATAGTGCACTAAATTGCCAATTTTTGACATCCCCTCCAACATTTATTGTTTTCTTTTTTTGTCTTATTTACCAGTCTCCTAGGTGTGAGCTAGCACCTCGACTTGTTTAAACTTGCATTTCTCCAATCTGTACAGAGGCAGAGCATTTTTTTGTGCTGTGAAGATGTATAGCTTTGTTTTCTTTCATTTGAAAACTGCCATTTCATACCCTTTAAAAATAATTTAATTGGTGAATAACTTGTATGCTTGTAAATATAATGCAGTTCCCTTTATATTTGAAGGAGTCCTTTATCAAAGACAACTTTTTTTTTAAAAATGGCTTCCAGCTTTCTGCTTTCTTTCTATTGTTGGTTGCATTGATTTTGTTTCTGCAAAACCTTTGTAAGTTAATGCAAGAAAAGTTGCATATTTTTATCTGAAAAGGTCATGTCTCCCTTGTGGGATAATAAAATATACCCTTCTGTGTAGTTCTGCCAGGTAAAAACTATTCCTAGCTCTCCCCCTTAGGTTAGGGTATCACTCCTTATGTGGAAGTCATCTGCTCACTTTGATCTCTCCTTATTGTTGTTCACTTATGCATCCACCGTCCTGGAAGAGAACCAGTGACGTCAGAAATGGTGATGTCTGGGCTTGCAAGAGAATTGAATGTGAGGCAGTGATGTGTAAAATCATCTTCTCCTCCAGAGTCATGTGAAGCCTCTGACAACACATAGGTCAGCGCAACAAATGGCCCCAAATACAGTGGGAGGTCTGTCCATTTTTAAGGTAAGATCTTTCCAGATCTCAGGTTTTCTGAGGCAGCTCCAATTCAGTGACTGAAGGGGAGGTAAAAAAGAGGCAAAGATGCTCTAACTTCCCTGCTCAATAAAAAAAAAAATCAATCTGGGTGGGGAAGACCCTTAGGTATTTTGGTCAGAACAGAATCAATCGCTATCTCCATTCAGGTTTCTCCAGAATGCTATCTTACATAACTTTTCTAAATTTCTAATTTCTCCTTAAGCTACTTCTTCATCTTGTGGCTAGATTTGACTTATTCTGAGAGGCAAGAATTGAGGTCCCCCACTAGAAATTTTCTATCAGTTTTCTTCAATAACTCATTACCTACATAATGGACATTATCCTCTCTGTGTATACATGTTTAATATTTAACTGTGGTATCTTTGAGCAAGTATTTTTCATTAGATCTCTTTTTACTTTTGCTTTGTCTGAGATGTAGGTTGTGATCTTTGCTTTGGTTTTCCTTACTTCAGATGCAGCATAGTATATGTATTGCTCTGACATTTACTTTTTCCCTGCATGTGTCTCTGCTTCAGATATGCTTCCTTTAAACGATATCGTATAGGATTCTGGCTTGTAATCCACTCTGCTATCTGTTTCTATTCAATGGCGTCTTTATCCCAATCACCTGTAGAGTAATGATGACTAACTGTATGGACCCTGTTTATACTTTTCTTTCACTCTCCAGCACCGTATTCCTCCTCACTAGTGTTCTGATTCTGTCCAACCCCTCCCTTCACTCTGCCTTCCCTTTCATCAGGCCCTCATGTTTGCTTATCACTTCCATTCCTATTTCAATACAGGGTGAGTTAGATTTCTATGCCCAACTGAATGTGTATGTCATTTCCACTCTGAGTCTAGGCTGTTCAGAGGATTCAAGCAATGCCCACCTCCTCCCTTCTTTCCTTCCTCTGCAATAGGTCTTTTGCATCCTGTAATGTGATATTGGTTACTCCATTGTTCCTCTCCCTCCCAACTTCTCCCACTACAGCCCAACTTCTCACCCTTAACATTTCTTATATATTGCATTAACATTAATTTATACCCACATGAGTAGAGATACACTTCTTAAGAGTTAGGAATGTTGACTAGGGGCAGCCCAAGTACCTGAATTGAAAGCAGGGCCTCCTTTGAGCTTTTCCCCCAAACCCTCCAAATAGCTGTCAAAACGGTTCTGATCACATTCTAGAGAAGCAGAACACACAAAACAAAGGAGTGAAAGAAATTTCCAGCCCAAGGGCACTTGGAAGGTTTAGATGAATGGTCTGTTGCATCAGCCTAGGAGAGAAGAGCACTCCAGCATGAGCAAGGTAGCAGAGAATGAGCACTCCATCAAATCCAGACCAACACTCAGGGGAATGAATCACTACCAGCTTTAAGGGTTTGTGCAATGGTTAGAGTCAGGAAGAAGGGGATTCAGATCCTGACTCAAATACTTACAAATGTACTGACTCTGGGCAAGTCTTTTAAACTCTCCCCAACGTCTTGGTATGGTTCTGGGAAAAATAAACTCAGTGTTGAGAGGGTTACCCTGAGGCTCTCCTGTTTCCATTCCACAGGGAAGAAACTTGTTAGGACATGCACCATCTAAGCAATGGAATTCTTTCTGCTATGTGCTAACGGGAAAGTGTTTGATTCCGAAGAAAGAAACAGGCTAGAACACCCATCATGATCATATACGTTAGGTTTAGTGGGTTTCATTGTGTTGTGTAAGGGAATTTACTCATGAGACCAGCCCTATGATGGCAAAAGAACAGAGTGCTGCGTCCTGCACTGCCCTTGGTTCAGGCCAGGTATTGTGGGAGAAGAACCAAAAAGGCCACAAGCCAGGGATGACTGGTGGTTGTTTTTATTGATTCCAAGTTTCCCATGGGACAGTTGAAGCTTCTCTTGATGCTTACATTAAAGGTAGTTTACATTCTCTAACTCCCAGACCCTTGCAAATACTGTACATAAAGCTAGTTGGCGAGTTCCTAACGCAGGTAGAGCCTTTCCACAGGATGGATGGTGAATGGAGGAGGGAGTGAGAGCACTTGTGGAAGGCCCCTGCCTTGAGAATGAGCTCTTTTCTTATCCTTCCCAGGCCTGCATGCAGCCTCCTGGACAATGGCTTGGTAGTAGTCTTCTAGGATCTCTGAATTTTTCCATCTCAGTGTTTCACTGGTTATAGCACTGGGCTTGGAGTTAGGAAGATATGAGTTCAAATTCAGCCTCGGGCACTTATATGTTATGGCACATTGGGAAAGGGCAAGTCCAAGTGTTCCAAGTCAAACACTCTTTCATCTTTCTGCCTCCTCAATAAGTTGAGCAACCCATGTTTAATGTGGCTCTGACCTTCCTGAGCGATCTGGGGCACTTATCAGTGAAGTCACTTAACTGTGCTCATGCTGCTAGCATGGAAGTGAGGGAGCACTTGACCTCTGAGCCCTTCTGACTCTCAAGCAGAGATTCTTGGGCCTCAGGGAATCCCTCTTTTCCATGCAGTCAATTCAAGCATCATCTCATCCATGAAGCCTTTCTTGATTCCATCTGCTAGTGGCCTGGTTCCCAGACTGCCTTCTGCTTTGCCTTTATTTCTCGTTTTTTCTCCATGTACTTCTATGTATTTTCTGTCTCCTTATAACCTAAGCTTGTAGTGGTTAGTGACTGGACATCTTAAGAATCTAGGCCTGTGCCTTTTTTGCAGGAGATACTTAAGAAATACTGCTTGATTGCTATATTAGGCCAACTCTCTCTTTTGTGTCCAACACATGAGAGGAGCTTGATCTATACATAAGGATTGAATAAATTCCTGAGTTGTGGGTCTAAACTAGAGAAAGTGATAATGATTATAAGCACATATTTTATAGAGTGTCATTTGTAATTTTCATCACTCATCATTGTATTATTTTAATGATTGTATTTACTTCATGTTTTCCCTTATAGTTTAATTAGATACGTGTTGTGAGGTCTTGATGGCCTATCAAATTCCTGTCAAACTACTGTACACTTATGGCATTTGTCTTTTGTTGTTGTTTTGAGTACAGAGTTGTTGTATTGTTTCAATGAACGGTTGGGCAAGAGATGGTGGTAGGAACAGGTTTACACATATGTGATGGGAGGGGGCCAGGGTATCGTTTAAGGACACCTGGTCGCCAAGAAACAAGAAGCCAGAGCAGGAGGAAGAGAAAATGGCGAGACCAGGCACATGATGGCCTGGTGAGAATCTAGAAGAAGAAAAAGCAAGGGATAGACACATGGGGTCTGGACACGGCCACACACAGGAAAGGACAGGCTCTTACACATGGACAGAAGAAAGACACCCAGTACCCAAGCGTCAATGCATAGAAGACAGTCATAGAGATTCCAGACACACAGATCAATTGACAGAGCAGCCAAGAGTCTCCTCTCTCAGCACTGGCAGTCTCAAGCCAAGCACTGATCCTGAGGCTGCAGAGCTGGATGGAATCACTCTGCACCTCCAAAACTCCTTTCTTTCCCCTTGTCACAGTCGATGAATGGCCCTTTAGATCCTTCACGTCACTTAGAAACTTTTTATTGCTGTTTCCTGTATCTGATATCACAGCATGCTCTGTATTACCCCTCTCCCTCTCCTTCTCCCTGAGAGTCATGTCATGTGACCAATGATATTTTTTGTTGTAGGAGGAAAAAGCAGTTAACTATATTACACAGAGGAAAAGATAACTGAGGCAGAAGACACACTCTCTGACAGCATTCTACTCACTACAGGCTTACTCTCTGTGGAAACACGTCTACCCTCCTAACACTCAGAGGAAAAGATAATTGTGGCAGGAGACACACTCTGAGGACATTGCAGTTACTATGGGCTTACTCTCTGGGGAAGCACATCTAATATCAGAATATTCGGTGGATGAGATGCTGATGGGTGGACACACAAACTCTGAGAACATTCTACTTACTACAGCCTTGCTCTCTGGGGAAGCACATCTACTCTCTGAACATTCAGAGGAAAAGGTACTTGTAGTGGGAGACAGTCTCTCTGATAACATTCCAGTTACTATAGGCTTGCTTTCTGGGGAAACACATCTAACATCAGAATATTCAGTGGATGAAATGCTTATGGGTGGAGACACAAATTCTTAGAACATTCTACTTTCTACAGGCTTGCTCTCACGGGAAGCATATCTAATCTCTGAACATTCAGAGGAAAAGATACTTGTGGCAGGAGACAGTCTCTCTGAGAACATTCCAGTTACTATAGGCTTACTCTCTAGGGAAGCACATCTAGCCTCCGAACACTCAGCAGACAAGACATTTGGGGCTGAAGACACAATCTGAGAACGTTCTGCTTACTACAGGCTTGCTTTCTGGGGAACCACCTCTACTCTCTGAACATTCAGAGGAAAAGATATTTGTGGCAGAAGACGCACTCGTTAACAACATTCCTCTTACTATGGGCTTGCTTTCTGGGGATATACATCTAGAAAAAATAGGAATATTTAATGAAATAGAGGCCTCTAAAGCATTCCTGATGAAAAGACCACAGCTGAAGAGAAAACGTGACTTTCAAGTTGAAGACGCAAAAGAAGCATTGAAAGGTAAATATGAAAGAGAAATCTTAAGTGACTCAATAGGTTTAAACTGTGTGCTTTCCTTGAAGGGAAGATGAAAAGCATATCTTGCAGGAATGTAATCATGGCTCAAATGGACAGAAGGATTCGCTCTGAAAAGAGGGTTTGAGAGTGAGCCAATTAGTAAGGGATGATGCAAAACAAATAGGGGAGAAATATGGACACTCTTGGACAGTTTAGAAAGGAGTGAAAGAATGGGGAAAATGACCTCAGAAGAAATATGCATGCAAGGTATAGGTTTTACATTGAGGTGAATAATTCTGGCATGGGAGGGAATGTCACACAGACCATGCTTGTACCTCAGCCATCTAAGTTCATTCAATAAGGAAAAATAAATATTGATTCAATTAGTCCCGAAATTCTATCTTACCCCACAGGTAAGTAGGAGAAGGGGATAAGAGAAAGAAAAAGTTGTAATAAAAAGGTGGTCAGATAAAAGAAGTCAGTGCCCATATACAAAATACACATTCGAGGAAGGACAGGATAAAAAGAGAAGGAGAATAGGAGAAACAGAAATAGGATGAAGGGAAATGCAAAATCAGTAATCTTAGCAGTGTCGGGGGGATGAATTCATTCATAAAATGAAAATAGGTCGCAAAATGGATTATAAAGCAGAATAGAATTCTAGAAAACTTATTGATCAGAGGCCTCTCGAAAAAAACTGAATGGGAAAAGAAAGGAGGGCGGAGAGATGTTGCTTTAGGTGAATTCAAATTATAAAAATTCAACTTTATTGAAGGAATTCCATAAGAATCGACATTCACCAAAACCCAGCCATGTAATCCTTATCAGACAGCAATGGGATCTTTTTCTGCTCCTGCCCCTGGCCTTGGCACTCTGTCACCTCCTACATGCCAACTCCAAAAAGACTTTGCAAAGTCCTCCATGCTAAAGCAGAAGAGACCTGCAAAAAGAAGCCACGACCATGCCTGGATTGGGGCTTGGACTGAGAACTCCAGCGCTAGGAGAGGAGACCTTGGTTTCAGTCGGCCGACCCACCAGAGAGTTTGGTTGCTGATTTGTGGTATTTAGTCCATCTTCCTTGGGGTACCCTGTGTCGGGCCTTCACCTGCATATTCCGTGTCCAGGCCCCATCTGTCTGCCTGCCTGTTTGTTTTTCCTCCTGCTCTTGCTTCTCCATGCCCAGCCAATGCTTTTCCATATCCTGCAACAATGTGCCAGCCCCTCCTCCATGGGGGCACAGGCCCTTCCTGCCTCCCTCCTGTTGAATGGGAAAATTCACATTATCTAAAGGGTCTGCAGAATGATTCAATTTCTTTTAATATTTACTTCATAATTTAGTACTCCAATTACATGTTACATTTTTTATCTTTTATTTTTTAAATTTTGAATTTTAAATTTTCTACCTTGCTCACTCCTCACTCCTCTCATTGAGAAGGCAAGTAATCTGATATAGTTTATACATATGTTGTCATGTAAAATACATTTCCTTATTAGTGTTCTTGTGAAAGAAGCCATAAACCAAAAAACACCTTAGAGAAAAATTCAGAAGGTTAAAAAAAGTATGCCTTGATCTCTTTTCAGACACCATCACTTCTTTCTCGAGAATGGATAGCATTTTTTATCCTAAGTCCTTCAGGGTTGTCTTGGATTGCTGAAATGTTGAGAATAGCTAATTTCTTCACGATTGATCATCTGACAGTACTGCTATTACTGTGTACGAGGTTCTCCTGGTTCTACTCATTTCACTTTGCATTAGTTCATGTAAGTCTTTCTAGGTTTTTTGAGAGCATCCTGCTCATAATTTTTACTCTATGATAGTATTCCATTTCCATTATTTGTCACAGTTTTTCAGTCATTCCCCAGTTGACGACTGTCCCCTGAATATCCATTCCATTCCTACCAGACAATAGCTTCTGTAGATATATTGTACATGTAAGTCTGCTACCTTTCTCAATTCTTTTTAAAACGTCTTCGGAATTAGGTCCTAGCACTCCTTCTGGCAACTCAAAAGGTGTGCGTGATTTTATACCCTTTGGTCATCATTCCAAATTCCTCTCAAAAGTGGTTGGATCTCTTCACAGTGCTACCAACAGAGTCTTTGTGTCTCAATTTTTTCACTCCCCTACATCATTTGTCATTTTCCTTTCTGTCTAATTAGCCACATGAATAGGTGTGAGGAAGTAGCTCAGAACTTCTTAAACTTGCATTTCTCCAATTAGTAGTGATTTAGAGAATGTTTTTCATGTGACTAGAGATAGCTTTGAATACTTCATCGGAAAAGTGACTGTTCATATCTTTCGATCATTCATTTATTAGGGAATGCCTCTTCTTTAATAAATTTGACTGATTTCTCTGTACATTTCAGACATGGCAACTTTAATCAGAGAATGTTGGCTCCTGGAATTTTTTCAGTTATGACTGCTAATTGTATTTCTCTCCATCTTCTTGGCCCATGTCTATTCTATTCTCTTTCCATTCACCATCTACCCTCTCAAAAGTGTTTTGCTTCTGAACACCAGTTCCCCCAATCTGTCCTCTCGTCTGTCACACAGCCTGCTTTCTCTTATGCCCATCCCCTCCTTCTTTGATGTAGGGTCAGGTAGATATCTATACCCAAAAAAGTGTGCATGATTTTCTGTCCTTGATCCAATTCCAATTCACTGTCTATGGTGCTATGTTTACTTGTTTTATTTTAAAGTTGTGGAATAAAACAAGGTTTACCATGGCATAGTACAATAAAAGAAGATGATTGCACGTGAAACTGCAAATCCACTATGCACAACTTGCTATTACTTTCAAGCACACAACGAAATTATCCTACAAATTTCTTTTTTTCCTTTCTCCCCCACCATGTGACTGCCACTACACACAAATATATATTTATATCTATACATACATATATATAGATATATAAATATGAATATATATATTATATATGTAAAATTATTCTGTACACACTGCTATTTATCAGTTATTTCTCTGGATGCACCAATCATCTTTCTTCATGTACCCTTTATAGTTATTTACAACATTTATAATAGGCAAAATAACTTATTCACTCAAAGTCATTCTTAAAACAACATTACTATTACTGTATACAATGTTCTCTTGGATGTAATTCTCTTTTAAAAAAAATATTTATTTTAGATTTTCAACATTCATTTGCACAAGATTTTGAGTTTCAAATTTTCTCCCCATCTCTTCCCTACCCCCACCCAAAGACACTGCACATTCTGATTACCCCTTCCCACAATCTTCCCCCCCTTCTGTCACACCCCTCCCATCCCTTATCCCCATCTTCTCTCATTTCTTGTAAGGTAAATAGATCTCTAGGCCTCATTACCTGTACTTCTTATCTCCCAACTAAATGGAAAATAATTCTCAACATTCAGTCCTAAATCTTCGGTTTCCAACTTCTATCACTCCCTCCCCACCCATCACCACTGAGAAGACAAGCAATTCAATATAGGCCTTATGTGTGCAGTAATGCAAGAGACTTTCTTAATAGTCATGGTGTGAGAGACTAACTATATTTCCCTCCATCCAATCCTACCCCGCCATTTGTTCTGTTCTCTCTTTTGACCTTGTCCCTCCCCAGAAGTGTTTACTTCTAGTTACTCCCTCCTCCCATTTGTCCTCCGTTCTATCATCCTCCACACCACATTATCTCCTTTCCTTCTCCCCACCTTTCCTGTAGTGTAAGGTAGATTTTCATGCCAAATTGAGTGTGCATGTTATTCCCTCCTTAAATCAAATGTGATGAGAGTTTGCTTGACTTTTTCTTTCTCACCTCCCTGCTTTCCCCCTCCATTGAAACAGCTTTCTCCTTCTCTCTCTCTCTCTCTCTCTCTCTCTCTCTCTCTCTCTCTCTCTCTCTCTCTCTCTCTGTGCTTGTTTGTGTGAGTGTGTGTATAATCCCCCCAAGTCCCCAAATACTGAGAAATGTCTCAAGAGTTACAAATATTATCTTTCCGTGTAGGAATATAAACAGTATAAACAGTTCAACTTTAGAAAGTCCCTTGTGATTTCTTTTCTGTTTACCTTTTCATGCTTGTCTTGATTCTCATTTTTGAAAGTGAAATTTTCTGTTGAGTTCTGGTATTTTTATCAAGAATGCTTGAAAGTCCTCTTTTTCACTGAATGACCATTTTTCCCCTGATGTATGCTACTCAGTTTTGCTGATTAGGTGATTCTTGGTTTTCATCCTAGTTCCTTTGAGTTCTGGAATATCATATTCTAAACCATTCAGTCCTTTAATGTAGAATCTGCTAGATCTTGTGTTATCCTGATTGTGTTTCCACAGTACTTGATTTTTTTTTTCTTTCTAGCTCCTTGCAGTATTTTCTCCTTGACCTGAGACCTGTGGAATTTGGCTACAATATTCGTAGGAGTTTTTCTTTTTGCATCTCTTTCAGGAGGCGATCTGTCGTTTCTTTAATATTTATTTCGCCTTCTGTTTCCAAAATATCAGGGCAGTTTCCTTTATAATTTCATGAAAGGTGATATCTTGGCTCCTTTTTTGATCTTGGCTTTCAGGTCATCCTATAATTTTTAAATTGTCTCTCCTGGATCTATTTTCCAGGTCAGTTGTTTTTGCCCTAAGATATTTCACATGGTCTTCTAGTTTTCATTCTTTTGTTTTCTGTTTTTTAATTTCTTGGTTTCTCATAAAGGCATTAGCTTCCAACTGTTACATTCTAATTTTTAAGGAACTATGCTCTTCAGTGAGATTTTGATCCTCCTTTTCCTCTTGACTAATTTTGCTTTGTAAAGCATTCTTATCGTCACTGGCTTTTTGGATCTCTTTTGCCATTTGAGTTATTCTATTTTTAAAAGTGTTACTTTCTTGAATGTTTTTTATCTCTTCTTTAGCAAGCTGCTGACTCGCTTTTCATGAGTTACTTGTGCGGCTCTCATTCTACTTTCCAGTTTTTCCTCTACTTCTCTTTCTTGTTTGTCAAAATCCCCATTTGAGCTACTCCATGGCCTGAGACCACTGCTATTTTTTTGCAGGTGTTAGATGCAGAAGGCTTGATTTTGATTTCTTCCTCTGGTGGTATGCACTGTTCTTCTTCATCTGAAAGGGTGGAAGAATATACCTTTTCACCAAGAAAGTAATCTTACATATTCTTATTGTTTTCTCTTTTGTGGGCATTTTCACAGCCTGTTACTTCATTTGTGAGTTCTCTGTCAAGTGGAAGATGTACTGTAGGGACATGAAATGTCTCATTTACCCCAAGGTGGCACAATGAAATGAGAGGAGGTTGCTCCTCTTCTTGCATGTGTTCTGGTCTCTAAGCTACCACAAGTTTCTCTGCCCAAGATCTGAGAGTAGATCTTCTTCAGAGACTCCACAAGCTCCACAACCCGAGTGCTCTACCTCATCGCAGGACTGCCACTCAGGCTTGAGGCACAGATGGGCTATTCAATTTCCCCAGCGACTATAGATAGGCCCAGGGCTGTAAGAATGGGGGTTGGGCCACAGTGTCTGCCACAGACCTTGGTTCAGGCCTAGGCTGGACCCTGCTTCCTTCTCACCTGAGTGAAAGAGGTTTCTGCCTGAACTTTGAAGCATTTTTGGCATATGTGGGATGCGAAACCATGGAACCACTGATGCTGCCTGTGGTTCCACTCCCTGAATCCTGCTCCAGTCCTGCCCATGCTATGCTGCATTGCCAAGGATGGGTTGGTCTCTGCCCCTGAGACTGATGTCATATACGTTTCCTGTCAACTTTCCAGGAAGTCTTGGCCTGGAAATCTTCTTTACTCCATATTTTAGTGGCTTCACTTGTCCTAGAATTTGGTTATAGACATTTTTTACAGGTATTTTATGGGCTATGGTGGGAGAGCTACAGCATGTCCATCCTTCCAGTCCACCACCTTGGCTCCAATCCCTGCTGTACCTTTCATCAAGAAGAAGTGTCCTTTCCTTCCTTTATTATCTCTTTTATTTTGGCAGCTAGTTGGTGCATTGCCTCGACCACCAGTGCAGGAGTCAGGAGGACCTGAGTTCAAGTTTCACCTCAGACACTTGACTCTCACTAGCTGTGTGGCCTTGGGCAAGTCTCTTGACCCCTACTGCCTCATCCTGGGTCATCTCCAGTCATCCTGATGAATATCTGGTCACTGGATTCACATGCCTCTGGAGGAGGAGTGAGGCTGGTGACCTGCACAGCCCTCCCTTACTCAAAGCAAAGTCAAGTGCAATTCCTAGCATTATTTCTCTCATACCATGGTCTTCTTCAGCAATGAAGGATGAACACACACACACACACACGCACACACACACATCTCTTTTAAATGTGGTTATCTTTGCTTTCCCTTTTGCTAAGGTCAGGTTTGCTACCCCTGGTCTTTTTTTTTTTCTATTTCCACTGAACTCAATGGATAATGTCCCAGCCCCTTAGCGTTACTCTGCCTGTGTCTCTCTGCTTCAAATGTGCTCCTTGTAAGCAGCATATGGTAGGATTCTGGTTTTTGAACTGCTCTGGTATCTGCTTCTGTTTTGTGGAAGAGTGCATCCCATTCACAGTAATGATTACTACCTGTGTATTTCCTTCCATCCTATTCATCCTCTTGTTTGTCCTCTCTCTCCTTTCACCCTTTCCCACATCACCAGTATTTTACTGCTGTTACTACTTCCTGTTATGTTCCCCTCCCTTGAGTCAGTCACCAGAACCCTCACCACCTTGACTTAATCTTGTCACTTCCCATTTCCCTGTCAGGTAAAAGAGATTTCTATATTCCACTGATTCTGTATATTATTCCTTCTTTGATCCAATACTGGTGAAAGTAAGGTTCAAGTGATGCACATTGTCCACCCTCATATCTTCTCCTCCACTGTAAAAAGTCTTTCCTGCCTCTTCATGTGCTATAATTTGCCCGAGTCTACCACTCCCTTCTTTCTGAACCCTTTCCACTTCTCTTTCTCCTCCCTTCCTACATTTTTGTCCTTCTCTCCCATTCACCTAATACCCCTATTTTCTTCTGTCTCTACTGTTAGGGATACAGTTTTTAACAGTTATAAGTATCATCTTGCTGTGCAGGCATATAAACAATCTAAGGTTTATTGAATCTCTTCTGTTTACTTTTTCCCTTTTTACACTTTTATGGTTCTCTTGGGTCTTGATATTGGAGGTCAAATTTATGTTTTCGTTCTGGTCTCCATATGAAGGCTTGAAATCTCTTTATTTCACTGAATGACCATTTTTCCCTTGATGAGTCATGCTTAATTTTGCCAGGTGAGTGATTTTTGTTTGTTGTCTTAGCTCTGTTCCCCTGTGGAATATCATGTCCTATAAGCTCCAGTACTTTAATGTTGCAGCTGTCTGGTCCTGTGTAATCCTGAATGTGACTCCCCAATATTTGAAGTCTTTCTTGCTGGTCTCTTGTATTTTTCCACGATCTGATAGTTCTGAAATATGGCTATAGTGTTCCCTGTTTGTTTTATTTTGGGGGGATATCACAATCCTGTGGTGATTGGTTAATTCTTTCAATGCCTGCTTTGCCCTCTGGTTCCAGGATATCTGGGTAGTTTTACTTTACCAGATTCTGTCCAAGTGATGGAATCCTAATCAAGCTCCTCCCAGCCTCAGTAGTCTAACTTCATTTTAGGCCCTACCAAACAACAGGCTCACTGTACCTACCTGTCCTCCACCCATGTCCTAACTTTTTCACTTGGCTCAGCCTTGCATTTTTGGAAGAAATCTGACTTAGGAGATTTAAAACATCTCATATTCTAATAATGCCTAACCTCTATAGAATACATGAGTAACACAAAAATAAAACATAACACAAGAGAAAAGAGACTGCTTCATTCTGCGTTCTGATTCTGTAGTTCTTTCTCAGGATGCAGATGGCATTTTGCCACAAGAGTCCTTTGGGGACGTTTTAGTTCCATCCATTCCTATGAAGGGCTTAGTCTATCAGAAGCAACCCCCACACACTGTGGCTGTTGCTGTGTACACTGTTCTTCTGGTTCTGCGCATTTCATTCAACATCAGTTCAAGTGTTTCTAGGTTTTTCAGGAGGCCTCCTGTTCTCATTTCTTACAGCAGAGTAGTACTCCATTACACTCATATGCCACAACTTGTTGAGCCATTCCCCAATTGATGGATATCCCCTCAATGAACAGTTCATAGTCACTACAAAAAGAGCCGCTCTAAATATATTTTACATGTGGCACCTTTTCCCATTTTCATGATCTCTTTGGGATACAGCCCTAGAAGCAATATTGATGGGTCAAAGGATATGCACTTTTTGGAGTACTTTGGGCATATTTCCAGATTGCTCTCCAGAAAGACTGGATCAGCTCACAGTTCCTCCAACAATGAAGTAGTGTTCCAACTCTCCCACATATTCTCCAACATTTATCATCTTCCTGTTTTGTCATGTTAGTCAATCTGAGAGGTGTGATGTGATATCTCAGAGATGTTTGGATTTGCATCTCTCTAACCAGTAGTGACTGATTGAATTTTTTCATATGCCTGCAGATAGCTTTAATTTCTTCCTCTGAAAACTGCCTGCTCATATTCTTTGATCATTTATCAAGGGAGGAATGACTTGTATTCTTCTACATTTGACTCAGTTCTTTATATATGTTAGAAATAAGGCCATTATCACAGACGCAAGGTCTCAAAATTCTTTACCAGTTGTCTGCTTCCCTCTTAAACTTGGTTGCACTGAATTTGTTTGTACAAAAATATGTCAATGTAATGCACTTAAAATTATGCGTTTTGAATTTCATAATTTTCTCTACCTCTTTTTGGTTTTAAAATTCGCCATTCTCCATAAATTTTACAAATACACTAGCCGTGACTGCCCTAATGTGTTTATTCTATCAGCCTTTACACGTAGATCATGGCCCCATTTGGACTTTATTCTTGTGTGTGGTGTCAGGTATTTCTCTATGCCCAGTTTCACCCATACCATTATCCAGTTTTCTCAGCATCATTTCCCAAATAGTAAGTTCCTATCTCAGAAGCTGGGGTACTTAGGTTTATCAAATGGTATACTGCTATATTCATTTTGTACTCTGTCTTGAGTACCTAACCTATTCCAGTGAAATACCCCTCTGGCTCTTAGACTATGACAGATGGTTTTGATGATTGCCACATTATAATACAATTTCCGATGTGGTATGACTAGGCCAACCTCCGTAGCATCAACATAGGGTTTTATAAATCTATTTTCTGGGGCCGCAGCAGACCTTAAAGCTCAGATGAGCTCTCCCTGGACATATCTGGCCATAGTTTTCCAGCCCTGGCAGACTGTAGGCTAATCTACAATCCTTTAGTACCACTTATAGCCACAAGAGGAGGCCAACCACATGCCACTTCAAATCTTCCCCACCAGTAGCTTTACTGCCTTAGTTAGACTGACTTGTCTGGCTCCAAGGGAGTAGGTAATGGGGATGTTTTTCTGGCTTCTTGTTCACATGAAGTGCTTCCCCCAGGTCTGACTCTGGGTGCTGAGCCAGACCAGTGTTCTGGGAGAGGCACATATATTTCTAAGTCTCTAGGGTTCCAGGTTCTGAGCTGTTGCCATCATGATCTTAGGGGAAATGGTTGTTGAGATGGTAGGAAT
The DNA here is from genome assembly GCA_023548195.1 of Bettongia penicillata ogilbyi. Lineage (NCBI taxonomy): Eukaryota > Metazoa > Chordata > Mammalia > Diprotodontia > Potoroidae > Bettongia > Bettongia penicillata. The sequence goes on from JAJHZJ010000594.1 coordinate 106,225, forward strand.
AGTGTGACTTACCTGGTACTAACTGCCTCCTGGATCTTCCTCAGTGACACTTACTTCCTCAGGGAATAATACATGAAAGGGTTGGAGATGTTGAAGTGTTCTAATTTCTAAAAAGGGGAAGGGAATGAAACCTGCAAATTATAGATGAATGAACTTCATGCGTGATTTCCAGGAGCTCTTCTAGAATGTGTTTGTAGGTCATCTGTGGTGTTCAGTGGCCAAAACATAGCACCAAAGCAGCTTTGCTGCTGACCCATATGCACAGTAACAGTATCGTTGGGTATGAGCTGGGGAAGAACACTGACTTTAAGTGCTCAGAATACTTCTTGTTACAGTGTAAATTCATTACCACTTAATCCAGGATCTTGTAGGTGAGTAAGGCTGTCTGAACCTTAATTTAGCTAATTAACTGTAAAAACCTTTATCTGTAATGTAAACAGAGGAATAGATATGGGGATACTTAATGCTGCTTGGGCACACTCTGCCTATTCTTCTGGTAGGGGGAGATTTAGTGATTGTGACTCAAGAACTGTCAGCCTTCCCTGAACCTGGACAGGTTCTAGACACCCCACCCTTGGCTTTGATGACTTAGATGGCTATGTGCTGAGGGCTGCCAGCAACCCCTTGTGGTTCAGTGAAGCAGTGTCGAAGAAAGACACGGGTCAGAAGATGTCTGTAAAGAACAGCTCCCATTTGTTAATCTGAGGGTAGGGGTTTATATAGACTTTTCACAGGCAAGCGAGCAAGAAAGCTTATTCCCATGAGAACATTTTTATTTTACTTTTTGCATTCTTAATCTAGTCCCTGTTTCTCACAATAGTTATCTTCAAGACGATCTATTTCTTCACTCCAGGTCCTTGCCCTCTGCACGTTTTCTGGGTTCCCATGGATCCAACAAAGCAAGAGGTCATGGAGAGCCATAACACATGTTTATGAGCACAGGTTGTAGAACAGAGTACAGAGAAACTCTGGCCTGGACTATACCTGCAGTCCATCTTGGCTCTCAACCTCTATGGGGAAATAAATATAGACCAGATAGGAAAAAAAGAGTGTCACTCCCAGTCCCAGAAGAACCCTATGTGGTGAGTCCAGCGGAGAAACGTGCCAAGTGTCAGTTCTAGTGAGAACGATGTGGCACCATCACCAGAAGCATCACTGGAGGTCATAGTTTTCCCTATGTGGGCCCTTGTTGTGTGATTACCAGGGGTTCTCATTCCCCACTCCTATCCCCAGAAATGGGGATGAATGTATGGGAGAGTGTACCCTTTGCATTTTATGGGGGGATTGGTCTATTGCAGGTTTTACTCTGCTATTTCATTAAATGCCTTTGGTTTGAACAATTTCTGTCCTTTGATTGACTAGAGAAAAACGGGAGCTCCTGAGCTCTCATTTTGTGTCTGTGGACACACGGAGCATCTTGAAGGTAGGGCAGGTTTTCTAGGGACTCTAAATGGAAGAAGAGATGTCACAGATCCTCCATGCTGTTAAAGAGATGTCCAGTGAACACCTAGAAAAGAGAATGGTGAAGAGAAATTCAGTTTGACTTCATGGAAAATAGGGCAAGCCAGACTCACTTCATTTCCATTTCTTGACAGTTGCTAAAATGGTTTTATCCATATATCTACAAAATATTTGACTAATGAATATTGCTTTTTTATTAGAAATGGTGTGGAGATGCGGCCGAGGGGATAGTGAAATTAGACCTTCAATTGACTGAGGGATTGGAGTATAGGGATTCCGGGTCAACTGCACAGCTGATTTCTAGTGGAAAGCCTGAAAGGCTTGTCAGTGACCAATTTCTGCTTATTGTCAACCACAATATCAGGCAGAAGCACGATACAGCAAAAACCACCAAATGGAAACTTTGCAGCCTGACGTCAAGGAACACAGACGTAATAGGTCATTCATGGTTTAGATAAGGACTTTCCCTCTGCAGCTGCTAGTGTTTTTTCCCTGAATGTTTTTCATTTTAAATTTCTGTATAATTTGCATTTACAAAATTAATATGTTTTGTACATACAAAGATACAGAACCACACTCTCACAAACACAATATATATGTGTATATATACACAAATACATAATAAATATGTCTATAGATGTATATATATATGTGTGTGTGTGTATGTTTGTGTATACTCATGTATATGTATTTCATGATAAAATATACATTCCTCAAAGGATAAGATTGGTTGTTTATTTTTGTTATTTTTTTTTTTTTTTGGTATCCCTCGGGTCCGGCACAATGTCTGGTAAATTCTAGGTACTTAATAAATACCTGTTGCTTAGTTGCTTCATCTTTCAGGGCAGAAAGTCTTTTCAGTTTTGATCAAATAATATCACAGAATAGACTTTCTCCCTTTCCTTATGTTTCTCCTTGGTAGGGAAAATGTTATAACCTAATGTGGAAATTGACCATGATATGTGGTGGCATTTGCCATATGTTGGTGGTAGAGTGACACCTAATAATCATGAGGTCACAGATCTACTACCCAGCAGAGTCTCTCAGTTTCCCCACTGTCCCTCTCAAGCCACTCTCTCCTCTCAGGCATTGTTCCAAATGTATTGCTTTGATTCCCTAGGTGTCTGCTCTGTCACATTCACCTGTCCCTATTGCTCTATGTTCCCTTGGAAACAGGCACTTGGATTGCATCTCATTGCAGTCCTTGACTCTTCTATGCCACCTAAGCATACCCCTTTATGCCTGCTGTGGAACGATCTCTGTTTTTCTAGGAAAGGCAGTCAGGACCTCTCTACAGGTCCAGGTGTATCTAGTGGAACTCCTCAACCAACCTGGCCCAAAAGGAAGGACTAATTGACCAATCCCTCCATATGTTAGAAATGCTTGGTGCCTTCCACTAAAACAAATAGACTATTATCCCCACTTTTACAGTCAGTTTCTAGCATTTCCTCATAATCCCATCTAATCCCATTTCACACAGGGTAGATCACTGTTACTGTCACTGCAGGAATTTGCATTGTCTATACACTAGCTTGAACTATTTATCAGGAAAAAAAGTGACAAAACTTCCAGTTCTGGGGTGATCCTAACTGAAAGGGTGATAATGTGTTCAGTTGCTGAATGCAATGAAATGTGATACCATATAGAAAGCCCTTCCTACTGCTCTCATTGAATAGGATGAAAGCTCTTGAATCTGTATTATCTAAGCATGGAAGGACCAAGGTGCTTGCAGTGATATGTGTGTGATTTTCACAGATCCATTCAATGGTTCCCAAAATGAGGTTCCTAATATTGCTGGCCTTCCCACTGCTTCCCCTAGACTTGTGCTGCCTAGGTGCAGAGCAGCCCAGATTCTTTTTTCCCCTTGTTGCTCCCATTCCAGTAGGGCTGCCATATGCTGCACCTCTGGGATCTTTGGCATATGTATGCATGGAGACAAAGATGAGGCATTGAACAGGATGGGTCATTCATCACAATCTCTGACATTACCAAGAAGCCCCAGTCCTGCTACAAGGGTGCAGTATAACAATGTTATGTTATGTTCAAACATATACAGAGTAGGTTTATTCTGTGTGTACTTTGGCCTTTGGGGACACATAATGTTAGCAGTCATTTAAACCAGGACTGAAAAAATATTTATTGATGCTCTGAAGCAAACGAACTAAACCATTTCTTAATGGAGGGGATGTTGACAGGAGAAGGCTTGAGAGTAACAAAATTAGGAGAGAACTCCTGGTTAAAGACCTTCAGGAAGTCCTTGTGTTTTCGTGAGAATTCTCTGTACTCCTGAAGGAAATCTGCCTGGGTGAAAAAGAAGTCTCTGGTGTCCCCTGAGCATGCTTAGAGAGTGTTTCCATGGGAAAGCCTTCCTTGGCGGAGCTGCACACAGCACTTGTTTTATGTGACCATAACAACAGTAACCCCAATACCATCTCAGATACATCCATGCCTATAAATCTCAGTCATCCACCCTCCCTTCGAATCCTTGGCCTGCCAAATCAGGGGAAGCCTTTCCGGCTTCCCAGGTCATCTTCCAGTATATGACCTTCTTAAAGTAGTCATCCTCTTCTCTAGGGCTAAATGTACAAAGGCCCTCTCCTGTTTCTGAAAAAATGGACAACACACTTAGAATGAACCCTTAAAAACTGATAATGAAAAACATTGATCAACACTTCCCTTTTATTTAAAAGCACATACGAAACAAATTTGAAACAGACAGAAATACTTGTGGAACTCAGAGACGTCATATTTCACTAAAGTAGAGCAAAAGTAAGTCAACAGAAATGAAACAGATCCCCACACTTGGATTTCGGCAGTGTAGCTGAAAGTGGTCAATCTATGGGGGAAGGTTAAAAACAGGAAAGATCCAAGAGCGGAGTGCAGATATACTCCATGGTGATGTTCCACAGAATTCATCCAACAGTATGTGGACAGAGAACCACAGAGCACATGCTCCTTATCCGGGTTTGTTTATAGAAATGGGGGGGGGGGGAGGCGGCTTTCTCATGGCAGTCCCACATCAGATCATTGTCAGCAGAAATTATAGACTGTGTTTCAGGAGCACAGATCTGGGAATCAGCACGGACTATGGAAGGAAGGAGTAGAAACTGAACGACTCTGCACTGAAACTGGTAAAACATTAGCACATAATGAATACTTAGCAAGACATGACATGAACTGCTGTCTGGAATTATGCATCCGAAGCTCAATATCTTTTAAAAGAGAACAGATGACCAAGGTTCCTATTACACATGAAGACCTCAGGAAATCCTTGAGAATTAAAAATAAATTGCACTGCAACTGGAACGCTGTCATGGACCAAAACTGTGCTTCCCATCTCCTAGTCATAACATTGATCCTTTAAAACATTCAAGAACTATGCTTTTAATAGCATAGTCAGTGTTCCTAATCTCTAAACTGCCTGGATGAAAAGCATGTAACACATAGAGACCGAGGGAAAGACCTGAAAACTGTGTGGAAACAGCAGGAAGAACATGTGATCCCCAAAATCCTTTCACCTCCCAACCTTGTCGTAAAAATGTATTCATGGAGCCTGCAGCAGATGAGTTAACATCCTAATAATCTGACTTAGTTACAAAAGACAGTAATTTTGTGCAACGATCTGAAGAACATTACACAGAAAAGAATCAATAGCACAATATGTAAACTCCATCCAAAAGACTGACAGATGATTGATAACTACCATAATATTAAATCCTTCTGTAGTGCTTTATGATATAAACAAGCACTTTGCAAACATCTCATTCGTACCTCACAACCACCTTGTTACATATTTGCCACAGGTATTATCACCTGGTTCCCCAGATATTAAAATTGAGGTTTAGAAAGTTTAAGTGACTTGCCCAGAGTCACACAGTGAGTAAAGCAGAACGTCAGTCTGGGGCTTGTGCATCCAATTCCAGGTATCTCCCCACTACACCACTTTATTAGTGGCAGGGCAACTGGTGTTGGAGAAAACAAAGCACCCCATCTGAAATACTTTTAGAAAGAAATTTACTAAGTCACTTGGTAGAGACTGAGGCAGAAAGGAGGGTGTGGCTCCTTCCTGTCTAGACTCTGGAATGTTTATGTGACATGAAGATTTAGACCAGAGTACCCACACCTTAATGGGAGGGGCAGACTCGTTGCCTCCCTGGGTGGCCCCTGTTCCCCCCCAACCTGCCGGATCGTTGTCTCCTATGGCCTGGAGAAAGGAGGCTGAGCCCCGCCCCTTCCCTCCTCTGGGGCTTGTGAGGAATCCAGGTCTCATTCTATGACTGCTGCTTTGTAGATGCTGCTGTATGTCCTGTGCTCTTTCTTCCCTTTTGTGGATCCCAGAACGGGTTGCCTCGACGTCCTCCTTCCCCTCTTTGTCTTTCCCCTTCCGCTCTTTGTTCCCCCGCCACCGTTTCTTTCTTTGTGGTTGTCCTCCCAGATTCTGTAAAGTGTCTGACCCTCCACAACCCCAAGCTGAGTTCAGCTGCACCCCCGACCCACCTCAGCCACATCAGCCTCCCCACAGAAACCTGGGAACCTAGGAAGCCCTGGCCCCACCTCCAAATGGAGAATGCACCTGCCGCCCCCTCTTCTAGATAGGTTGGGTCACGGGGCTGAGAGAAAGAACGGGGGTGGGGGGCTCGACAGTGCTCTGGGCCTGATGTCAGAGACCCCCCTCCCTCTGTCTGCCCTCTTTGTTCTGGTATCCACTCCCCGCATTCACGTCACCTTACACGACCACTCCCAGCCTGTATTAAGTGCAAGTCTTTTTTGTTTGTAGGAGAATGTGAGTGGGGAGAACAAGAGGAGGTCTCCGTACCCCTCACCCGCGTCCCTTCCCCTTCCCCTCCACACCTCACCTTCTCCTCCCTTACCCCCATTTTACAGACTGGCTGATCCTGAGGGTCCTGCTAGTGCCTAATTGACTCTGATAGGTAAGTGGCCCATCCCTGCCCGTGCCTCAGCCTCTCCCTTTCTTCTCTATTTCTTCTCTTCCCTCTGCCCTCCCCCGCACTCGCAATCATTTCTTGATTGGAATCCCCCTCCCCAATTGGTTTCCCTTGGTGCCCAGAAGGAGGTGTGTACGGTTGGGTGGGAGGGCCTGGCATTACCAATATCTTTGTTTACGCCTGTGCTGTGTACGGAGGTAGGATAATCTGTGTGTGTGTGTGTGGTTGTGTGTGTGTGTTCAGGGCTGAACCTGTGTGTGCTTTCTCCTGCAGGCCTGCTCCTATCTGGGGCTTCCTGCCTTCCCAGGCCTTAGTCTGGAAGTGGGATCTTGGGGTTGGGTGGGGTCATGGGGTTGGGTGATTTCAACAGAGGACAGCAAAGGAGAAGCCACTGGGGACACACCCTCCCCTTCTCCGGTGAAGTTTCTCATCCTTTCTTCCTCCCATCCTTGACTTGACCTCAGTCCTGGCCAAAGAAGAGACAGAGTAAAAATTCTTCTCCTCCCCTTCTCCTCGTCATCTCTTTTCTTTAGTGTTGTTTCATTAAATCCGAGATTTATTTCTGTTGTGGTTTGAAGCAAAATCTGGTGAAAGGGCTTTTTCCAGGAACTTTGTGGTTGAACAAACAGAGGGGACTGTTCCAAAGAAAAAGGAGAGATGATTTAAAGTGCCCTTCCCTCATCGTGAGGAATTTGGCCCATTGTGTCACAGGCTTATTGATAGCTTGAAATTCTTCCTTTGAAAACTTCCTGTTGCGTTTACTATTGAAGAATGATTCTTAATCTTAAAGAAATGGAATCAGTTTCTTCTATATTTTCCCTATGCAACAGTCCTCACAGAACGTTATTGCAAAGATGTTTTTCCTCATTTAAAGTTATTCCATGTTTGTACAAAAACATTTCAACTTTATAGAAGCAGAATCATCCATTTAACTTTCTGTGTTTCTCTCTGCTGTTGTTCTGTCATAAGCTCTTCCCCTAAGAGATGTGAAAAGTAATTTCTTCCTTCTTCCTCTGAGTTGCCATTGATTACTCTTTTACACCTAACCCATCCGCCTTTTTGTAATTTAATTTGAATGGCTTTCCCTTATCCCATGTGTGTTATTTTTTTAATTGAATAGTGTGTCCTCCCCTGGCCTTCCTCCCTTTAACTTTTATCTCTGGATTTATTAAGCACGATTTTATTTTATTTCATTGGCTTGCTTCTGTACTTTGCATACCTAAACTTTTCTATTCATCACCCTTTCAATTTTTAACAAGATCTATTTTTTTTTCCGAATTGCTAGGTATTCTGCAGGGCCTGTAGACAGAAAGATTCGTCTTCTTAATTTCAGTCCTGGCTGCAGAAACTTACTAGTTTCATGATTATCGGCGAGTCACAATCATGTTTCCCTCAGTTCCTCATCTGTCCAACGAGATGCAGAAGGAAATGGAAACCAGTCCAGTATCTGGTCAGGAAAGTCACTCAGGACTAAGCAACAATGAAAATTGGTTCCATAATCACTGATCTATAGCAGAGTTTGAGATCTCCTTCTGATAATCTCTAAACTCACATGCCATTTTCAACTTTCTCCCTCCAAACATATCCCTTCACCTAATGGACCTCTTTTTAAAAATTTTTTGATGACTGCTTTCTCTTTTATCACCTGGGTATCCATGTATTCTTGACTCTCTCCATCCTCCAGAGTCATGCCATATAACAAATTTTCTTTTTGTTTCAGGGATGAAAAGAAAAACAAGCCCCACTGATCAGTGCATTCACGTCAAAGTGTGCAATGGGTAACACCTGTGAACTTTTCACCTCCTGGATGGGGTAGGGTGATGCTGTCTTCTCATCTTTCCTTTTCAGGCCCACTTGATCTAGAACATTTTGTTATGGGTACTTTTGCACATGTGTCTGTAACCCATTCTTAGAGGATGGGGGGGAGCAGTGAGTGGGGGATGAATACCTGAAGATCCAGATCTTTTCACACTTTTCACACTGCTGTTTTCAGTCCTAATTCTGGAGGTTAAAAATAACTAAATTCCATTAAAATAATGGAATATTATCACCTTAATGAAATGTTTCAGACAAATGCCTTAATGAAGGGTTTCAGAAAAAATTTAGTCATCCAATGTCAAGAATCATAAGGCTGGTATATGGATAAAGATTTAGACTTGCTCTTCTCAGCTCTAGATACCATAACCATGCGCAATAGCTGGAAGTTATGAAGGGGCCAATTTAGGTCTACTATCCGGACAAACTTCCTGAACCTGAGCATTCTCCAAAACTGTAAGGGGCTGACTTGAAGAGGTGGTAGTTCCCTCTCCTTAGAGATATTCAAGGAAAAGCTGAATGACCTTTTCTCTCTTAGACTGGAAATTCCTTTTGTATACAGTTTGAATGTGATGCTTGCTGTGATCCCTTCTAGCTCTCAAGTTTTACGCAATTTATATGAACCAAGGCTGACAGGGAAATCTGAGGATAACATTTTGATTTTCTAGTAATATGTTATTTTCTCCCAGTTGCCTGTAAAGATGATTTTTAATACTCATTTAAAAAGTTTTGAGTTCCACATTTTCCCTCTCCTTCCCTCACCTTCCTGCTAAGTGAGTAAGCAATCTGGTATGGGTCATATAAGTTCAGTGATAAAATTCTATTTCTCGATTAGGTATGTTGTAAAAGATTGTATAGAACCAAAGGCAAAAATACAGTAAAAAACACAGAAAGTGAAAAAGAGTATGCTTTCATCTTCCTTTAGACTTCATCAGTTCTTTCACTGGAGGTAGACAGCACTTTTCATCATGCATACTTTGGTATTGTCTTGGAGAACTGTGTTGTGGAGAGCAGCTAAGTCCTTCACAGTTGATCATCATATAGTATTGCTCTTGCTATGTACACTGTTCTCCTGCTACTACTCCATTCGTTTTCATCAATTCAGATAACTCTTCCAGGTCATTCTGAAATCTGGGTGCTCATTATTTCTGATGCAATTGTAATACTGCATTCCAATGATACATCACAACTTCTTCAGTGATACCCCAGACGATGCCCATCCCCTCAATTTCCAGTATATTCCACCAAATAAAGAGCTGTTACAAGTATTTTTGGACAAATAGGTCCTTCTTCCTTTTAATCTCTTTAGGATATAGAGTGAGGAGTGGTATTGAGGGATGAAGTGTATAACCATTTCAGAGCTCTTTAGGCATGTTGCTAAAGTGCTCTCCAGAATAGCTGCATCAGTTCCCAACTCCACCAATAGTGCACTAATCTGCCAATTTTTGACATCCCCTCCAACATTTATTGTTTTCCTTTTTTGTCTTATTAACCATTCTCCTAAGTGTGAGCTAGCACCTCGACTTGTTTAAACTTGCATTTCTCCAATCTGTACAGAGGCAGAGCATTTTTTTTTGCTGTGAAGATGTATAGCTTTGTTTTCTTTCATTTGAAAACTGCCGTTACATACTCTTTAACAATTATTTAATTGGTGAATAACTAGTATGCTTGTAAATATAAGACATTTCCCTTTATATTTGAAGAAGGATTCCTTTATCAACGACAACTTTTTTTAAAAATGGCTTCCAGCTTTCTGCTTTCTTTCTAATGTTGGTTGCATTGATTTTGTTTCTGCAAAACCTTTGTAAGTTAATGCAATTAAAATTGAACATTTCTATCTCATAAGGTCATGTCTCCCTTGTGGGATAATAAAATATACCCTTCTGTGTAGACCTGACAGGTAAAAACTATTCCTAGCTCTCCTCCTTAGCTTAGGGTATCACTCCTTATGTGTAAGTCATCTGCTCACTTTGATCTCTCCTTATTGTTGTTCAGTTATGCATCCACCCTACGGGAACAGAGCCAATGTCCTCAGGGTCGTGATGTCTTGGCTTGCAAGAGAATTGAATGTAAGGCAGGGATGTGTAAAATCATCTTCTCCTCCAGAGTCATGTGAGGCCCCTGACAAGACATAAGTCAGCACAACAAGATGGCCCCAAATACAGTGAGAGGTCTGTCCATTTTTAAGGTGAGATCTTTCTGGATCTCAGTTTGGGTGATGCAGCTCCAATTCAGTGACTGAAGGGGAGGTAAAAAAGAGGCAAAGATGCTCTAATTTGCCTGCTCAGTAAAAAAAAAAAGAAAAAAACAATCTGGCTGGGGAAAACCCTTAGGGATTGTGGTCAGAACAGAATCAATCGCTATCTCCATTCAGTTTTCTCTAGAATGCTATCATACATAATTTTTCTAAATTTCTAATTTCTCCTTAAGCTACATCTTCATCTTGTGTCTAGATTTGACTTGTTCTGAGAGGCAAGAATTTAGGTCCACCACTAGTAATTTTCTATCAGTTTTCTCCAATAACTCATTAACTACATAATGGATGTTATCCTCTCTGTGTATACATGTTTAATATTTAACTGTGGTATCTTTGAGCAAGTATTTTTCATGAGATCTCTTTTTACTTTTGCTTTGTCTGAGATGTAGGTTGTGATCTCTGCTTTGTTTTTTTTTTACTTCAGCTGAAGCATAGTATATGTATTGCTCTGACATTTACCTTTACTCTGCATGTGTCTCTGCTTCAGATATGCCTCCTGTAAACGATATAGTATAGGATTCTGGCTTGTAATCCACTCTGCTATCTGTTTCTTCTCTTAGGGTCTTTATCCCAATCACCTGTAGAGTAATGATGACTAACTGTATGGACCCTGTTTATATTTTTGTTTGACTCTCCAGCACCGTGTTCCTCCTCACTAGTGTTCTGATTCTGTCCAACCCCTCCCTTCACTCTGCCTTCCCTTCCCTCAGGCCCCCATGTTTTCTTATCTCCTCCGGTCCTATTTCAATACAGGGTGAGAGAGATCTCTATGCCCAACTGAATGTGTATGTCATTTCCTCTCTGAGTCAAGCTGTTTAGAGGATTCAAGCAATGCCTACCTCCTCCCTTCTTTCCGTGTTCTGCAATAGGTCTTTGGTATCTTGACATGTGATATAGTTACTCCATTGTTCCTCTCCCTCCTAACTTCTCCCACTGCAGCCCAACTTCTCACCCTGAACATTTTTTATATATTACATTAACATCAATTTATACCCACACGAGTAGAGATACACTTCTTAAAAGTTAGGAACGTTGACTAGGTGCAGCCAAAGTGCCTGAATTGAAAGCAGGGCCTCCTTTGAGCTTTCCCCCCAAACCCTCCAAATACTTGTCAAAATGGCTATGATCAAATTCTAGAGAGGCAGAACCCACAAAAGAAAGGAGTGAAAGAAATTTCCAGCCCAAGACCACTTGGAAGGTTGAGATGAAAGGTCTGTTGCATCATCCTAGGAGAGAAGAGCACTCCAGCATGAGCCAAGGTAGCAGAGAATAAGCACCCCGGCAAATCCAGACCAATACTCAGGGGACTGAATCACTACCAGCTGTATTGGTTTGTGCAATGCTTAGAGTCAGGAAGAAGGGGATTCAGATCCTGACTCTAATACTTACAAATGTACTGACTCTGGGCAAGTCTTTTAACCTCTCCCCACCATCTTGGTATGGTTCCAGGAAAATTAAACTCAGTGTTGAGAGGTTTTGCCTGAGGCTCCCCTGTTTCTGTTCCACAGGGAAGAAACTTGTTAGGACAAGCACCATCCAAGGAATGGAATTTCATATGCTATGTACTAACGGGAAAGTGTTTGATTCCAACGAAAGGAACAGGCTAGATCACCAACCATGATGATATATATTCTGCTTAGAGGGTCTGATTGTATTGTGTAAGGGAATTTACTCATGAGACCAGCCCTATGGTGGCAAAAGAACAGAGTGTTCCATCCTGCACTGCCCTTTGGTCAGGCCAGGTATTGTGGGAGGAGAACCAAAAAGGCCACAAGCCAGGGATGACTGGTGGTTGTTGTTATTGATTCCAAGTCTTCCCATGGGACAGTTGAAGCTTCTCTTGCTGCCTACATTAAAGGTAGTTTACATTCCCTAACTCCCAGACCCTTGCAAATACTGTATATAAAGTTACTTGGCGAGTTCCTAACGCAGGTAGAGCCTTTCCTCAGGGTGGATGGTGAATGGAGGAGGGACTGAGCACTTGTGAAACCTCCCTGCAGTGAGAATGAGCTCTTTCTTTATCCTTCCCAGGCCTCCAGGCAGCCTCCTGGACAATGGCTTGGCAGTAGTCTTCTAGGATCTCTGAATCTTTCCATCTCTGTGTTTAACTGGTTATTACACTGGGCTTGGAGTTAGGAAGTTCAAAGGAAGTTAGTTCAAATCCAGCCTCAGGCACTTATATGTTATGGCACATTGGGCAAGGGCAAGTCCAAGTGTTCCAAGTCAAACACTCTTTCATCCTTCTGCCTCCTCAGTAAGTTAAATGTGTCTGTGTCCTTACTGAGTCATCTGGGGCACAGAGAGGTGAAATGACTTGACTATGTTCATGCTGCTAGCATGGAAGTGAGGGAGCACTTGACCTCTGAGCCCTTCTGACTCTCAAGCAGAGATTCCTGGGCCTCAGGAAATACCTCTTTTCCATGCAGTCAATTCAAGCATCATCTCATCCATGAAGCCTTTCGTGATTCCATCTGATAGTAACCTGGCTCCCAGACTGCCTTGTTCTTGGCCTTTATTTCTCGTTTTTTCTCCATACATTTCTATGTATTTTCTGTCTCTTCATTAGCCAAGGTTGTAGTGGTTAGGGACTGTACATGTTCCCAACCTAGAACTCTGCCTTTTTTGCAGGAGATACTTGAGAAATACTTCTTGACTCTTACACTGTGCCCACTCTGTTTTTTGAGCCCAATACATGATAGGAGCTTAATCTATAACTAAGGATTGAATAAATCCCTGAGTTGTGGGTCTAAACTAGAGAAAGTGATAATGATTATAAGCACATATTTTATAGAGTGTCATTTGTAATTTTCATCACTCATCATTTTATTATTTTAATGATCGTATTTATTTCATGTTTTCCCTTATACTTTAATGAGATACATGTTGTGAGTCTTGCTGGTGTATCAAATTCCTGTCAAACTACTTTACACTTATTCCATTTGTCTTTTGTTATTGTTTTGAGTACAGAGTTCTTGTATTGTTTCAACGAACAGTTGGGCAAGAGATGGTGGTAGGAATGGGATTATACATATGTGAGGGAGGGGGCCAGGGGATGGTTTAAGGACACCTGGTCTCCAAGAAACAAGAAGCCGGAACAGGAGGAAGAGAAAATGGCGAGACCAGGCACATGATGGCCTGGTGAGAATCTAGAAGAAGAAAAAGCAAGGGATAGACACATGGGGTCTGGACACGGCCACACACAGGAAAGGACAGGCTCTTACACATGGACAGAAGAAAGACACCCAGTACCCAAGCGTCAATGCATAGAAGACAGTCATAGAGATTCCAGACACACAGATCAATTGAGAGAGCAGCCAAGAGTCTCCTCTCTCAGCACTGGCAGTCTCAAGCCAAGCACTGATCCTTAGGCTGCAGAGCTAGATGGAATCACTCTGCACCTCCAAATCTCCTTTCTTTCCCCTTCTCACAGTCAATAAATGGCCCTTTAGATCCTTCACGTCACTTAGAAACTTTTTATTGCTGTTTCCTGTATCTGATATCACAGTATGCTCTGTATCCATGTCACGTGACCAATGATATTTTTTGTTGTAGGAGGGAAAAGCAGTCAACTATATTACACAGAGGAAAATGTAATTGAGGCAGAAGACACACTCTCTGACAGCATTCTACTTACTACAGGCTTACTCTCTGTGGAAACACATCTACCCTCCTAACACTCAGAGGAAAAGATAATTGTGGCAGGAAGCACACTCTGAGAACATTCCAGTTACTATGGGCTTACTCTCTGGGGAAGCACATCTAATATCAGAATATTCGGTGGATGAGACGCTGATGGGTGGACATACAAACTCTGAGAACATTCTACTTACTACAGGCTTGCTCTCTGTGGAAGCACATCTACTCTCTTAACATTCAGAGGAAAATGTACTTGTGGCGGGAGACAGTCTCTCTGAGAACTTTCCAGTTACTATAGGTTTGCTTTCTGGAGAAGCACATCTAACATCAGAATATTCAGTTCATGAAATGCTTATGGGTGGATACACAAATTCTGTGAACATTCTACTTTCTACAAGCTTGCTTTCTGGGAAGCACATCTACTCTCTGAACATTCGGAGGAAAAGATACTTGTGGCAGGAGACAGTCTCTCTGAGAACATTCCAGTTACTGTAGGCTTACTCTCTGGGGAAGCACATCTAGCCTCCGACCACTCAGCAGACAAGATATTTGGGGCTGAAGACACAATCTGAGAAGATTCTTCTTACTACAGGCTTGCTTTCTGGGGAACCACCTCTACTCTCTGAACATGGCATAGCAACCCCACCCACCGCTGAAATCCCTGAAGCTCGGCAGGAGCATTTGAATCTCAGACCTGAAGCACTAGCTGCATGAATCAAGGCAGGGGTGGAGAGGCATCTCAGAAGTCAAGGAACTGGCTAGGAAATGCCCACAAGAGGGAAGAGGAATGAGACCATAGAAGGCTACTATCCTGGGGAATAGGTGTTTCCTGCTTGCCTTTAGGATGAGGAAGAACAATGCTTACCATCAGGGAAAGGCATAGAAGCCAAGCCCTCTGTATCCCAAACATCTATAATAGATATCCAATGGGCTCCGGCCATGGAAGAGCTCAAACAGTATTTTGAAGATCAAGTTCGACAGGTGGAGGGAAAACTGGGGAGAGACATGAGAGACATGCAAGAAAAGCATGAAAAACATATGAATGCCTTTGTAAAGGAGACCCAGAAAATACTGAAGAAAATAATACCTTGAAAAATAGGCTCACTCAATTGGCAAAAGAGGTTCAAAAAGCCAATGAGGAGAAGAATGTTTTCAAAAACAGAATTAGCTAAATGGAAAAAGAGGTTCAAAAGCTCACTGAAGAAAAACATTCTCTCAAACTTAGAATGGAACATATGGAGTCTAATAACTTTCTGAGAAACCAAGAAATCATAAAACAAAAACCAAAAGAATGAAAAAATGGAAGAAAATGTGAAATATCTCATTAGAAAAACAACTGACCTGGAAAATAGATCCAGGAGAGATAATTTAAAAATTATGGGACTACATCAAAGCCATGGTCAAAAAAGAGCCTAGACATCATCTTCCATGAAATTATTGAGGAAAACTGCCCTGAGATTCTAGAACCAGAGGGCAAAATAAGTATTGAAGGAATCCATCGGTCACCACCTTAAAGAGATCCAAAAAGAGAAACTCCTAGGAACATTCTGATCAAATTCCAGAATTCCCAGGTCAAGGAGAAAATATTGCAAGCAGCTAGAAAGAAATAATTCCAGTATTGTGGAAATACAATCAGGACAACACAAGATCTAGCAGCTTCTGCATTAAGGGATCGAAGGGCATGGAATAGGATATTCCAGAAGTCAAAGGAACTAGGACTGAAACCAAGAATCACCTACCCAGCAAAACTGAGTATAATACTTCAAGGGAAATTATGGTCTTTCAATGAAACAGAGGACTTTCAAGCATTCTTGATGAAAAGACCAGAGCTGAAAAGAAAATTTGACCTTCAAACACAAGAATGAGAAGAAACGTGAAAAAGCAAAAACTAACACCAAAGGTGAACTGTTTACATTCCTACATGGAAAGACAAAAACTTTTCAGTATCTGGGTAGTTGGTGGGAATAGACACACACATACACACACATGTAGACACGTGCATGTACATACGCACATGCACGCACACAGAGACAGAGAGCACAGAGTGAATCGAATAGGGTGGGATCATATTCTAAAAGAAATTAAGGTAAATGGTGATAGAGAAATATTGTGGGAGGAGAGAGGGTGAAATGGAATGTGGTAAATTATGTCTCATTCAAGCGGCAAGCAGGAGACTTTTCAGTGGAGAGAAAAAGAGGATAGTGGGGAAAAATCATGAAATTTATTCTCATCAAGTTCGACTAAAGTAAGGAATAAAATGCACACTCAATTTGGTATGAAAACCTATCTTCCAATACAGGAAAGTGGAGGAGATGAAGATAAGAAGGGTGGGGGGAGGATGAAAGGGAGGGCAATGGGAGGAGGGAGCAATTGGAAGTCCACACTCGAGGAGGGACAAGATCAAAAGATAGAATACAAAGAATGGGGTGCAGGATAGGATGGAGGGAAATATAGTTAGTCTTACACAACATGACTATTATGGAAGTCATTTGCAAAACTACACAGATAGGGCCTATATTCAATTGCCTGTCTTCCCAATGGGAATGGGTGGATAGGGAGGGATGGGGAGAATGTGGAACTCAAAGTTTTAGGAACAACTGTCGAGTATTGTTGTTGCTACTAAGAAATAAGAAATACAGTTGATGGGGAATCGAAAATCATCTGGCCCTACAGGACAAAAAGATGATGGGGACAAGAGAAGGGAGGGATGATAGAAGAGAGGGCAGATTGGTGATAGGGGAAATTAGAATGCTCAGTGTATTAGAGTAGGGGGAGGGGAGGAATGGGAAGAAAATTTGGAACCCAAAATTTTGTGAAAATGAATGTAAAATGTTAAAAACATAAATTTATTTTTTAAAAAATGAACATTTAAAGAAATTGAGGCTTCTGAAGCATTTCTGATGAAAAGTTCAGAGCTGAAGAGAAAATGTGATTTTCAAGTACAAGACTCAAAAGAATCATTGAAATGTAAATATGAAAGGGAAATCTTAAGTGACTCAATAAAGTTGAACTGTGTACTTTAATTGAAAGGAAGATGAAATGCATATCTTCTAAGAATTTAATCATGATGAACATAGGTTCAAGCATTCTCTCTGGAAAGAGGGTTTGAGAGTGAGCCTAGTAGCTAGAAATGATGAAAAACAAATAGGGGAACAATATGGACACTGGAACAGGTTAGAAAGAAGAGAAATAATGGGGAAAGTGTCCTCACATGAAATATGCATGCAAGGTAGAGGTTTTACATTGGGTTGAAAAATGCTGACATGGGAGGGGATGTCACACAGACCATGCTTACACCTCAGCCATCTCAGTTTATTCGATAAGGGAAAATAAATATTGATTCAATTGCTCCTCAAATTCTATCTTACCCCACAGGTCAGTAAGAGATGGGGATAAGAGAAAGAAAGTGTATTAATAAAAAGGCGGTCAGAAAAAAGAAGATAGTGTCCATATACAAATTACATATTAGAGGAAGGACAGGATAAAAAGAGAAAGAGAGTAGGAAAAACAGAAATAAATAGAATGGAGGGAAACCCAAAGTAAGTAATTCTAGCCATGTTGGAGGGACTAGCTCATTCATAAAATGGAAGTAGGTAGCAAAACACATTAGAAAGCAGAATAGAATTCTAGAAAACTTATTTATAAAAGGCTTTTGGAAAAAATTGAATGGAAATAGAAAGGAGTGCAGACTGATGTAGCTTTAGGTAAACGCATATGATAAAAATTGAACTTCATTTAAGGAATTATATAAGAACCTACATTCATCAAAAACCAGCCATGTAATCCTTATCAGAGAGCAATGGGATCTCTTTCTGCTCCTGCCCCTGGCCTTGTCACTCTGTCACCCCCTACATGCCACCTCTCAAAAAGGCTTTACAAAATCCTTTGTGCAAAAGCAGAAGAAACCTGCAGAAAGCCACCACCACGCCTGGATCGGGGCTTGGACTGAGAACTCCAGCGCTAGGAGAGGAGACCTTGATTTCTGTTGGCCCCACCCACCAGAGAGTTTGGTTCCTGATTTGTGGTATTTAGTCCATCCCCTTTGGGGTACCCTGTGTCGGGCATTCATCTGAATGTTCCGTGTCCAGGCCCAATATGTCTGCCTGCCTGTTGGTTTTTCTTCCAGCACTTGCTTCTCCATGCCCAGCCAATCCTTGCCCAGATCCTGGAACAATGTTCCAGCCCATCCTCCACGAGAGCACAGGCCCTTCCTGCCTCCCTCCTGTTGAACGGGAAAATTCGCATTATCTAAAGGGTCTGCAGAATGGGTTAATTTTTTTTAATATTTACTTCATAGTTTTTTACCCCAATTACATGTAACATTTTTATCATTTATTTTTAAAATTTTGAATTTCGAATTTTCTACCTTGCTCACTCCTCAACCCCATCATTGAGAAGGCAAGTAATCTGATATAGCTTATACATATGTTGTCCTGTAAAATACATTGTCTTCTTATAAAAGAAACCATAGACCAACGAACACCTTAGAGAAATATTCAGAAGGCGAAAAAAAAAGTATGCTTTGTTCTGTTTTCAGACACCATAACTTCTTTCTCTGAGAATGGATAGCATTTTTTATCCTAAGTCCTTCACAATTGTCTTGGATCACTGTAATGTTGAGAATAGCTAAGTTCTTCATGGCTGATCATCTGACAGTATTGTTGTTACTTTGTCCAAGGTTCTGCTGCTTCTACTCATTTCACTTTGCATTAGTTCATGTAAGTCTTCCTAGGTTTTTTTGAGAGCATCCTGCTCATAATTTTTACTCTATGATAGTATTCCATTTCCATCATTTATCACATTTTTTTTCAGCCATTCCACAGTTGATGGCTATCCTCTGAATATCCATTCCATTCCTACCAGACAATAACTTCTGTAGATATATTATACATCCAAGTCTGCTACCTTTCCTAATTCTTTTCCATATCTCTTTGGGATGAAGTCCTAGCAGTCCTACTGGCAGGTTCAAAGGTATGCATGACTTTACACCCTTTGGTCATAGTTCCAAATTTCTCTCAAAAATGGTTGGATCTGTTCACAATTATATCAACAGAGTGTTAATGTCTCAATATTCCCACTCCTCTAAATCATTTGTCATTTTCCTTTTCTGTCTAATTAGTCACATAAATAGGTGTGAGGAAGTAGCTCAGAACTTTTTTAAACTTGCTTTTCTCCAATTAGTAGTGATTTATAGAATTTTTTTCATGTGACTAGAGATAGCTTTGAATAATTCATCGGCAAAGTGACTGTTCACATCTTTTGATCATTCATCTCTTAGGGAATGGCTCTTCATTAATAAATTTTACTTATTTCTCTATACATTTTTGACGTGGGCCCTTTGATCAGAGACATTTGGCTTCCGGAATTTTTTCAGTTATGATTTCTAATTGTATTTTTCTCCATCTTATTGGCCCATGTCTATTCCATTCTCTTTCCATTCACCATCTACCCCTCAAAAGTGTTTTGCTTCTGAACACCAGTTCCCCCAATCTGCACTCCCATCTGTCACACAGCCTGCCTTCTCTTATACCCATCTGCTCCTATTTTGATGTAGGGTGTGGTAGATATCTGTACCCAAATGAGTGTGTATGTTATTCCCTCATTGACCCAGCTCCAATTCATTGTCTATGGTACTGTTTTTATTTGTTTTATTTTTCATTTATAGAATAAAACAAGCATTTCCATGGCATAGTAAAATAAAAGAAAATGCTTGCGTGTGAAACTGCAAATCCACTATGCGCAACTTGCTATTACTTTCAAGCACACAGCGAAATTATTCTATAAATTACTTTTTTCCTTTCTCCCCCCCCATGTGGCTATTACACGAAAATATATACACACACACACATACACACACACACACACACATATATATATATGTAAAATTGTTCTATGCATATATCTATCACTTTTTCTGTGGATGCACAAATCATCTTTCTTCATATACCCTTTATAGTTATATAGGGTATTTATAATAGTCAAAATAACTTATTCACTCAAAGTCATTCTTAAAACAATATTGCTATTACTGTATACACTGTTCTCTTAGATTTTATTGTTCTTTTTAAAAAAATATATTTATTTTAGGTTTTCAACATTCATTTCCACAAGATTTCGAGTTCCAAATTTTCTCATCTCTCCCTTCTCCCCAGCCCAAGACACTGTGCATTCTTATTACCCCTTCCCCCAATCTTCCGTCCTTTCTATCACTCCACTCTCATCCATTATCTCTGTCTTCTCTTGTTTCTTGTAAGGCAAAATAGATTTCGAGGCCCCATTACCTGTACTTCCTATCTCCCAGGTGAAAGGAAAATAATTCCCAACATTCAGTCCTAAAACATTCAGTTCCAATTTCTCTCCCTCCCTCCCCACCAATCACCACTGAGAAGTCAAGCAATTCAGTATAGGCCACACGTGTGTAGGCATGCAAAAGACTTCTCTAATAGTCATGTTGTGAAACACTAACTATATTTCCCTCCATCCTGTCCTCCTCCCCATTTATTCGGTTCCTTTTTTTGACCTTGTCCCTCATCAAAAGTGTTTACTTCTAATTACTCCTTCATCCCATGTACATTCCCTTCTATCAGCCCCCACACCCCCTTATCTCCTTCCCTTCTACCCTAATTTCCTGTACTGTAAGATCGATTTTCATACGAAAATTTCGTGTGCATGGTATTCCTTCCTTAAGCCAAGTGTGATGAGAGTAAGCATGACTTTTCTTTCTCACCTCCCTCCTTTTCCCTTCCCTTGAAAAAGTTTTCTCTTTCTCTGTGTGTGTGCATGTGTGTGTGTTTGTGTATAATCCCTGCAACTCCCGAAATACTGAGAAATGTCTCAATAGTTACAAATATTATCTTTCCATGTAGGAATGTAAACAGTTCAACTTTAGAAATTCCCTTGAGATTTCTTTTCTATTTACTTTTTCACGCTTCTCTTGATTCCTATTTTTGAAAGTGAAATTTTGTGTTCAGTTCTGGTCTTTTCATCAAAAATGCTTGAAAGTCCTCTATTTCATGGAATGACCATTTTCCCCCTGAAGCATTGTACTCAGTTTTGCTGACTAAGTGGTAAGGGCGGTCCATCACACAAATCATGCCAGGACATGGCATCTCAAAAAAATTTCTCCTGAGGGCATCATGACCCTGATAATCTGAGAGGTGCAGACCACTTACAAGCAGTGGTCTCAGGCCATGGAAGCGCTCAAAATGGATTTTACTAATCAAGAAAGAGAGGTAGAGGAAAAACCAGGAAGTGGAATGAGAGCAATGCAAGGAACTTATGAAAAGTGAGTTTGGTTTTACTGCTTACTCTCATCATTCTTGGTTTTAGTCCTAGTTCCTTTGACTTCTGGAATATCCTATTCCACTCCCTTCAATCCCTTAATGCAGAAGTTGCTAGATCTTGTGTTATCCTGATTGTATTTCCACAATACTGGAATTGTTTCTTTCTAGCTGCTTGCAATATTTTCTCCTTGACCTGGGAATTCTGGAATTTGGCCACAATGTTCGTAGGGGTTTCTCTTTTTGGATCTCTTTCAGGCGGTGATTGATGGATTCCTTCAATACTTATTTTGCCCTCTGGTTCTAGAATATCAGGGCAGTTTTCCTTGATAATTTCATGAAAGATGATGTCTAGGCTCTTTTTTTGATCATGGCTTTCAGGTAGTCCCATAATTTTTAAATTGTCTCTCTTGGATCTATTTTCCAGGTCAGTTGTTTTTTCCATGAGATATTTCACATCCTCTTCCATTTTTTCATTCTTTTGGTTTTGTTTGGTGATTTCTTGGTTTCTCAGAAAGTCATTAGACTCCATCTGTTCCATTCTAATTGTGAGAGAACTATTATCTTTGGTGAGCTTTTGAACCTCTTTTTCCATTTGGCTAATTCTGTTTTTGAAAGCATTCTTCTCCTCATTGTCTTTTTGAACCTCTTTTGCCAATTGAGTTATCCTATTTTTCAAGGTGTTATTTTCTTCAGCATTTTTTTGGGTCTCATTTACCAAGGTATTGGCCCATTTTTCATGCTTTTCTCTCTCATTTCTCTTCCCAGTTTTTCCTCCACCTGTCTAACTTGATTTTCAAAATCCTGTTCGAGCTCTTCCATGGCCTGAGCCCAGAGGACATCCACCTGGGATGTCTGGGATACAGAGGCCCCGCCCTCCACGTCTTTCCCTGATGGCAAGCATTGTACTTCCTCATCAGAAATAAAAGGAGGAAATAACATCTGTTCCTCAAGAAAGTAGCTTTCTATTGTCTTATTTTTCTTCCCTTTTCTGGGCATTTTCCCAGCCAGTTACTTGACTTCTGAGATTCCTCTCCACCCCGCCTAGATCCATGCAGCTAGTTCTTTGGGTCTGAGATTCAAATGCTGCTCCCCAGCCTCAGGACCTTCCACGGTGGGTGGGGCTGTTTTTCAATGTGAGCTTACGTTCTGGTGCTTGGGTGGGGGCAGGGTCGCCTCCCAGTCTCAGTTCCCTCAGGGGGTTTATGCAGAGATCTTCAGTAATGGATCTGAGCTCCTGTCTGCTCCGGGCGTCCCTGGCCGCTGCTGCTGCCTCTGTTGCTCCCTCTGCCACTGCTTTCAGAGTGGTCCTGAGTTATGGAGACACCCTGCTCCCCTCTCGGCCAGCCCAGACGTCTCTCTCACTGACCTGTAGTGCCTGTGGGTGGAAGACCTTCGCGGCTGCTGGAGGTTCCGGTCCTGAAGCCTGCTTAGATCTGCTTCTCTGGGGCCACATGGCCAGGGCAGCACAGGGATGGGCTCCACTGTCCAGGGCACGATAGACCCCTGGGGATGGCTTTCAAGGGCTCTCTGGAATGGAAATCTCTTCTACTGTGTTTCTGCGCGCGTTCCACTACTATATAATTTGTGAGGAGTTCTTTTTACAGAAAATACATGGGCTGTGGGTTCGGAGCTAGCATATGTGAGTCTTTCTACTCTGCCATCTTGGCTCCTCTCCCTCAGTTGTTTTTACACTGAGATGTTTCACATTGTCTTCTGGTTTTTCATTCTTTTCGTTTTCTTCTGTAATATATTGGTTTCTCATAAAGTCATTAGCTTCCAACTGCTCCATTCTAATTTTTAAACAGCTATGTCCTACAGTGACCTTTTGAACCTCCTTTTCCATTTGACTAATTCTGCATTCTAAAGCATTCTTCTCCTCGTTGGCTTTTTTGAACTCTTTTGCCCTTTGAGTTTGTCTATTTTTAAAGGTGTTATTTTCTTCAATATTTTTGGCTCTCCTTTAGCAAGCTGCTGACTCACTTTTCATGAGTTCCTTGCATTGCTCTCATTCCACTTCCCAGTTTTTCCTTTACCTCTCTTTCTTGATTATCAAAATCCTTTTTGAGTTCTTCCATGGCCTGAGACCACTGCTTGTAAGTGGTCTGCAGCTCTCAGATTATCAGGGTCATGATGCACTCAGGAGAATATTTTTTGAGACGCCATGTCCTTGCATGATTTACGTCATGGACCACCCTTACATAATTGCTGACCTTCACAATTATCTTGAGCAAGAATAATAACAGCCAATCACATAAGCATAGCACACAGTATTTATAAACTTCTTGCTTGAATACAAGTAGAATGCAAATAGAACGCCCATATATATTCTGAACTAGCTGAGCATAAATGGAGTGCATACCATCCTTGCTCCTGCCTCATTCATTAGCTCCTGAAAAAAAGATCTCTTGCAGGCATGAGATCTTTGGGAATTTAACATTTTGGCACATAACGTTGGGCTCCTCTAAAAAATAATCGATTCCAGAGTAAGAGGAGCAGACAGCTATGGGAAGCGCACACCCGGATTGAGCAATGGCAGGAATAGCCGATACCCATAGCTTCATTTTTCAGGACGACCAAAGGCAACGGGAATAACCTGAAGCGGACAGGTTTTTGGAAAAAAACTGCTGGGGTAAGTTGTGTGAACATTGTTTTAACACAGCTTATCATGGGATAACATCTAGCCACTTCACAAAAGGTAAGCCTTCCCATGGCTAGTTGATAAAAGTGGTTGAGGAGCAACTTTCAGAACTGCATAGAGAAAGACCAAATGAGGACCCCCAGAGCTGAAGAGGCTGCTTCTACGGCATGGTCACTTTTGTTTTGAGCTTGGCAAAATTACTTTCACTTTAGCATTAGGCTAGAGCCCAGGCGTTTTAAAGAGACAGGTGAAGTAATTCATGTGGTAAAAGGCATGAAGGAGGCAGAGGAAGGGATCATAAATCTTGAAAAGTGGGAAACAGTAGGCAATCAAATGAGTGTGTACTGTAAAGAAGTCAGACCAAGTACTTCTCTTGTTACAATATTTTCAATTTGGTAATGTACTTAATACATGTCCTCAGAAACCCGAAGAAATACTATTATCCACAAAAACAATAAAGGTAGATGCAGCCTCTATTATAAAAGGGAAAGAAGACCTGATGGGGTGTGTCACACAAAAATTTAAAATAGAGTCTCCTCCTCCCACAGCTCCACTATACAAGTCTAGATCACAAGTTTGTGAAAAAATCTTAGAGCCTGAACGGATTGTACAAAAAATCCTTTTTCAAGCCACAGAAAGAGGAGAAGGAATACTTTTGGAAATAAGGCTAACACTGGTATTAATTGAAACCCCACATCCCTATAACCAGGAGTGGTTATAAGAGAACATACCTCTCTGGATTTTAAATTCTCAAAGAAGTTCATCAATTATGATCCAGATAGTCTTTACATTCAGTCTCTTCTAGACAGTATTTCTCAGACAGCCATATACCAAACTGATTGGTGCTGTATAGCTAAACCACCATTGAAGGACGAGATTACTTAGTTGGAAATCTGAATTGTATGAAAGATGTTTGGAACACAGTGACAGAAAGTAAGCCCAAGTTATAATTTGTGCAGAGAATTTCTGAAAAAAAAATTTTCTTTCAGTTTTTGGATTCTTTTTTTTATTGTCTGTATATGTGTTCTGTTTTACCTGTTCTGCGTGCATGTATTTTTGAGTTATTACGGCTGGCTCCATTGTAGCTGGAATTTGAAATGTTATCTCTTTCTTTCCCCCTTGTCCCTTCTCTCTGATGGCTGCAACATCAGGGAGGAGAATGGGAGAGAGAAAGAGAAAAAGTAATCTTATATTATTTAGTTTGTATGACTGCTAAATGCAGTTATACATAAGACATATGAGGAAATAATATGTGAAATTTTAAAGGGGCTTTAATCAAAGCCCACTAGAAGAACAACATGGGTATGAAGTTTTAGGAAAGCATAAAAGTTTTGGAAATTATTGGAAAGTTGTTGGTAAAATTCTCTCTCTCTTTCTACCTTCTAACCCTGGCCAGGTTGTGAAGGTGGAGAGAAAGACAAGAAAAAAATCGGAGAAATTTCCCCCCTCATATCAGAAGGCAGATTGACTAGCATTTTAATTATCTCATGCCTCTACTGAGAGAGAAAAGTTTTTGTATAACGGGATACGACTAAAAGGTAGCTATTCTGGTCTATTTTAAGTGAAACATGTCACTCCTAATTGGATTTTTAAGACAGGTCATAATTTGTTGTGTTATTTGACACTAAGGCAAGTTGGAAAAATGCATAAATCTGAAAATGACACAAAAGATACCTCTGAGATAAAGCTTTGAACTCCCAAGTGGAAAGGAGGAGACTAGGTGCCGCTGGACTTCATTCCAGAATCTCTCTCACTTCTACTTGCAGTTTCACAACTTTTTCTTCCAAAAAGGTTTTTAAGGAGTGGACACAGACATGAAATTTTCTTAAGTAAAAGTTAGAACCATTAAGATTTTCATTTTACCCTGTAATCCAGAAATGGTGTTAGACAAAGCAATTTGTAATCTTGATTTTGATGAAACTGAAAGATGTTGGAAAAATTGTGTAAAGCCAGTTATGTTATTTAAAATTTAATTGGTCCTACTAACCTTATCTTATAATGTTTTGTAATTGCCATTTGGAAGACCAGGTATTTTCACCTTTGCCTGTTAAAGACATTACAGATAAAACAATTTAGCTATCATTTATAAAAGTTGTAAGTAAGATTGTTAACTAAATTTTTGGAGTTACTGCTTTAATGCTAAAACCTAACGTTGTCAATGGCTCATTGTGTGTGGAAAGAAAGAAAATTGAGTGAAAATTTTATTTAGACTGGTTCTGCCCATTCAGAACAGTCCTCCTGTATGTTCTGGGGTTGGCAGGCATGGGATCCATGCCAATTCCTTTTATTTTGTGAAACTGACAAGGCTTCTTTCATGTGGACAAGGTCATCAGTCATAAGAAATAAGTTTGTTTGGTTTATATAATTCATAAAAAATGAATGGGACTTGCTTAAAAATTGTATAGATAGAAAGGATTTTTAACAATTGATTTTTATATCAGGGAAAGATTTAAGTTTGAGATGGAAAGATGCTAAATGGAATCCCTTGTGTATGTGAGCCCTGGTAAATCTTTATTACTTATTGCAACTCTATGGGAATACAAATAACTGTATTTGGCTTTAAATTGTGATTACTGAAATTTGCTGTTTAAGATAAAAGCATTTCGGATAATAAATATTTTTGTTTAAAACTGAATTTTGGTATAGTTGTTTTCATTAAATTAGTATCTGAGAGAACTACAAGAAGTTATTCAGAGGGAATGTGATCCTCCACTGTTAAGAGGTGAAGTTTGTACCTGGAAAGGAAATGCCGAGGGGACAGTTCTGGACTCAATCTAGGATGGGTTCCTTCTGGTCAGTTTCCCCATTGTGTTCTTTTAAAAACAAATGTTTCCCACCTGACTATTCCTGAGTCTGGCTATAATACAGATACTGCATGATTGGAAAATTTCACTCCTATCTGAATTCAAATAGAGTCATAGATGTTTTGTCTTGTCATATTTGTTATATCACATATCCGTACTTTTTTCTTCTATAGCAAATTTCTATGATCAATAGCCAGTGACCAGCAAAATATGTGAGCCCTTTTGTGTAATCTTACTGGGAAAACTAATATTTTTATCTGAAATTAAAACATGTGCATAAATTTGTGTAAACTACTTAAGACTTACCTTAAGATGCCCTCATTGTTTGAAAGGATTTTAAAAGCATTTGTGTTTATCTGTAATCAGTCTCTTACTGTTACCAATGTGAGATTACATTGCACAATTTTTGACTAAAGCATTTTGTAATATCTAGGAATTTTGTAATAATTAAGAACTTGGTTTGTTCTAATACTTTGGGAATTCATGTTATTTAAGGACATTTTTATACCAACTAAGTTTTAACGAATTTTAATTTTAAAAGATTTATTTTTGCTTCAAAGTGAAAAAAGAACTATCATTTTAAAAGGTTTCAAATAATTGTCTTTATAAAAGTTTAGTGACTCTCTTAATATCAGGATACATTTTTAACTGCTTTAAAAGAAAAAAATATTTTTGGACGAAATGTTTTTCAAAGAAAAGGGGAGTAAAGCCTACTAAAATTTCATTTTCAAGATAATGTATTGCTAAGTTAATATATAATATGTATAAAGCAGAAAAGATCTTGCTGTTTTAAACTGAATTTGTGGTCATTCCATGGCCTAAGCAAAAGTTAAAATTAGTGCTTGAACTTGTTGATAACTTAATCTCAAAAAGTTTTTCTTCCAGAATGAATATTATCCAGAAAAAGATTAACAACCCTGTGAAACATCGATGAAAATCTATTTAGTTGTGAGATTCAAGTTAGAAATCTCTTTTGTTTAAGACAATACAGCTATGCTAGTGAAAATGAATATTTTGTGAGCTTTCTTTTTTATAGTAGAAATATAAAGGAAAGTGAAGCAATATGAATAATGGGTTTAAGAGATTTGGAAAGATAAATAAATCTTTGATTGAAAATATGGGGGGGAGGAGCCAAGATGGCAGAGCAGAAAGACTCACGTATGCTAGCTCCGAATCCACAGCCCATAAATTTTCTGCAAAAGAACTCCCCACAAACTCTGGAACAGAGCAAGCCACGAAGAAATGCAGCGGAGGAGATTCCCGTTCCAGAGAGCCCTGAAAAAGCGATCCCAAAGGTCCATCGAACACCAGACAGTAGAGCCCACCCTGGCCATGAGGCTCTGAGAGGAACAGATCCGAGCAGGCTTCAGGGACGGAATCTCCAGTGGCTGCGAAGGTCCCTCCACCCAAAGGCTCTACCGGTCAGTGAGAGAGACTTCTGGGCTGGCCGAGAGGGGAGAGGGGTGTCTCCGTGACTCGGGCCCCCTCGGGATGCAGCGACAGAGACAGGGACAGCAGCAGATCTGGACTCCCGGAGCTGGCAGGACCTCAGATCCATTACTGAAGACCTCTGCAAAAACCCCCTGAGGGAACTGAGCCTGGGAGGCAGCCATGCCCCCAACCTGAGGACCAGAATTTAAACTCTCATTGAATAGCGGCCCTGCCCACCACAGAAAGCCCCGAGGCTGGGGAACAGCATGTGAATCTCAGACCCCAAGCACTAGCTGAGCAGATCTAGGCGGAGGTGGAGAGGAATCTCAGAAGTCAAGTAACTGGGAAAATGCCCAGAAAAGGGAAGAAAAATAAGACCATAGAGAGCCACTTTCTTGGGGAAGAGATGTTTCTTCCTCCTTTCATTTGGGATGAGGAAGTACAATGCTTGCCCTCTGGGAAAGATGTGGAAGTTGGGGCCTCTGTATCCCAGACATCTGAGGTGGATGTCCAGTGCACTCAGGCCATGGAGGAGCTCAGAAAGGATTTTGAAAAGCAAGTTAGACAGGTGGAGGAAAAACTAGGAAGAGAAATGAGAGAGATGCTAGAAAAGCATGAGAAATGGGTCAATACCTTTGTAAAGGAGACCCAAAAAAATGCTGAAGAAAAGAACACCTTGAAAAATAGGATAACTCAATTGGCAAAAGAGGTTCAAAAAGACAATGAGGAGAAGAATGCTTTCAAAAATAGAATTAGCCAAATGGAAAAAGAGGTTCAAAAGCTCACCAAAGATAATAGTTCTCTCACAATTAGAATGGAACAGATGGAGTCTAATGACTTTCTGAGAAACCAAGAAATCACCAAACAAAACCAAAAGAATGAAAAAATGGAAGAGAATGTGAAATATCTCATGGAAAAAACAACTGACCTGGAAAATAGATCCAGGAGAGAAAATTTAAAAATTATGGGACTACCTGAAAGCCATGATCAAAAAAAGAGCCTAGACATCATCTTTCATGAAATTATCAAGGAAAACTGCCCTGATATTCTAGAACCAGAGGGCAAAATAAGTATTGAAGGAATCCATCAATCACTGCCTGAAAGAGATCCAAAAAGAGAAACCCCTACGAACATTGTGGCCAAATTCCAGAATTCCCAGGTCAAGGAGAAAATATTGCAAGCAGCTAGAAAGAAACAATTCCAGTATTGTGGAAATACAATCAGGATAACACAGGATGTAGCAGCTTCTACATTAAGGGATTGAAGGGAGTGGAATAGGATATTCCAGAAGTCAAAGGAACTAGGAGTAAAATCAAGAATCACCTACCCAGCAAAACTGAGTATAATACTTCAGGGTAAAATATAGTCTTTCATTGAAACAGAGGACTTTCAAGCATTCTTGATGAAAAGACCAGAGCTGAAAAGAAAATTTGACTTTCAAACACAAGAATGAGAAGAAGCATGAAAAAGCAAACAGCAAAGAGATGTCATAAGGGACTTACCAAAGGTGAACTGTTTACATTCCTACATGGAAAGACAATATTTGTAACTCTTAAAACTTTTCAGTATCTGGGTAGTTGGTGGGACCACACACACACACACAGACACACACACACACACACACACGTACACACATGCACGCCCACACACATACACACATGCATGCACATAGAGAGACAGAGAGCAGAGAGTGAATTGAATAGGATGGGACCATATCTTAAAAGAAATTAAGGTAAATGGTGAGAGAGAAATGTAGTGGGAGGAGAGACGGTGACATGGAATGGGGTAAATTATATCTCATTCAAGAGGCAAGCAGAAGACTTTTTAGTGGAGGGAAAAAGAGGATAGCTGAGAAAAAAACATGGAGTTTACCCTCATCACATTCGACCAAAGGAAGGAATAAAATGCACACTCAATTTGGAATGAAAACCTATCTTACAATACAGGAAATTGGGGGAGGAGATAAGAAGGGTGGGAGGATGATGGAAGGGAGGGCAATGGGAGGAGGGAGCAATTTGAAGTCAGTACTCTTGGGGAAGGACAGGATCAAAAGAGAAAATAGAAACAATGGGGGGCAGGATGGGATGGAGGGAAATACAGTTAGTCTTACAGAACATGACTATTATCGAAGTCATTTGGAAAAATACACAGGTATGGCCTATATTGAATTGCCTGTCTTCCCAAAGGTAATGGATGGGGAGAATTTGGAACTCAAAGTTTTAGGAACAATTATTTAGTATTGTTCTTGCTACTAAGAAACAAGAAATACAGTTAATGGGGAATAGAAAGTCATCTAGCCTTACAGGACAAAAGAGAAGATGAGGACAAGTGAAGGGAGGGATGGTATAAGAGAGGGCAGATTGGTGATAGGAAAAATTAGAATGCTTGGTGTATTGGGATGGGGGGATGGGATAAAAGGGCAGAAAATTTGGAACCCCAAATTTTGTGAAAATGAACGTAAAATGTTAAATAAATAAATTTATATTAAAGATAAAAAAAAGAAAATATGGAAAGGAGCTAAGAAGGTTGGGGACAAGTGGAAGTAATCAAAGCCTGTCCAATCCCCAGATAGTTGTTTTGGGCACTTTTGTACCAGTCTCAAGGTATATTGAGAAAGTGTGGGTAAGTATTTTCAGAAGATAGAGAAATGATGTAACTACCATGTTTAACCTCTTCTGGTAATTTTTTCCCCTGTGTTTGCTTAATGTCCTTGCCAGATTTGTCTTCTCCAGGTTTAGTGTCTTCCACTTTGAAGATGACCGTTCTGGCTTTACATGACAAACTATCCATGACCCATCACCCTCTGGACCTGGCATTACACTAGCTACAGACCTCTCCAATGTCGGGACCTTGTGAGGCAGGGACAGCTCTACGTCTACTCTCAGCAGGAAGCAATTGCAGAAAGTGAGACCTTCATCCCTTACGCCAAAAGATTTGGGTTTCATCCATTTAAAAAGGGGGGAATGATAGGGTGTTTGGATGTATATACTTGGACCCTTATGCTAAAATCACATTTAAAAATCATATTTCTCTCTAGCCTCAAAATACTATTTTGGGCAGTTTCTCCCTCAAGGGCACACCCTGCCCAAGGAACACCCGTTATCTCCCTTACTACTGTAGTAGTCAGCTACACCTAAAAAACTCAACTGCCAGCTATGTACTGAACTGACTATGTGCTGGGTCATAACGACATTTACTATTCACTGATCACTTATGTGTATCCTAGATGCAGACATATCTATACTCTCAATTTTTTGAATATACTCCAGTACTGTACCCATCATACATGAACATCATTGGCCAAACTTCATTGACTGTGATACTAATGAGGGACAGACATTGAATATTTCAGGTTATGTATTACAGTCCTAGCACAATATTACGATGAAGAATAGGAATGATTCTGAGACACAGGGACTTCCAACACAACACTGGACAATTATCAATGGAAAAATAATACCAGGGGCGTGGAAGATTTTTGTGACAATTGGAAGATTCATGTCCTATATTGAAAAGAACAAGACAAATGGGGTGTTAGCTAGCCACGTTCATACAGCTCCATTATGTTTTTGGGGACAATGTATATTTATGTGGGGATGGAAGGAAAATGTTACTGTTGTAAAAAGTATTAATGGTACCTTATAAGAAACTAAGGACATTTATAACATCACCTGCTTCAGCTGCAAGATTTCAGAGTGTATACGTAGAGGGCTCAGGGGAGTGTGAGTCCCGTGACCAAGGCCATTGCTGAGGCAAAGTCTATTCCCGTGGGATTTGTGCTTACTCAAACCCTGGCAGAAACTCTCCATGACCCTGAAACCCTATGTTCCTGCAGATACTGACGTTCTTTGCAGAAATGTTGCAAGTGGATCTGGGAACTCAGGAGCTAGCTTGAGGAACAAGATAAGCTTCGTTACTTGCTTTGGGTGCAAGGACGTGGGTAAGTCATGAGTTGGTGAAGTAATGGGATGAGCATGTGATTGTGGTTATAGCCTTTACAAACCCTGATTCTCAGCTTAATAATCGGAGTTGCCTTACATCCTGCCTCTCGCCTCATTCACTAACTCTGAGAACATGACCAAAATGTGTTATGCCAGTAAAGACTAAGGGTTGGTATAGATCCAGAACAGATCACATTTTCTGGGAATTAGAGCAGAAGATAGAAACTGGAGTGGGACCAAGGGTTTAAAGATGTATTAGTCATGCAATCTTAGCAATATCTTTGCTGATCTCATTGATTACGTCCTTGTTATCATTGGCTATGTCAGCATCCACAGTACAGAATGAAAGGGTACAAGATAACTTCATGGAAGAGTTGGCATGAAAATGTGTTTTTAGGGTTCCAGAAATAAAGAAAAATTGATTTAGACTTTTATACAGTGATAAAGGAATTAAGAGCTGCTATTGTAGCAGTTGATGATGAGGTGGATAGGTTGGAATTTCGTCAATGATTGGTATGTGATTATCCCTGGACCTTCCTATGTGTGTCTAACAATCTGTATAATGAGTCAGATTATAATTGGAAAAGGATCAAAAACCATTTGAATAGGGTTATTGATAATCAAAATTTGACCCTTGAAATTGAAGATTTATATAAGCTTGCCTAAGCTATGTATGAAGCAGCATATCAAGATTTAACTCCTGATATAAATGCACAAAATACTATAGATTTCTTCAAACATTTATCCATTCCATCAATTTTCAATTATATTGCTCATGCTGGAATTGCTTTTATTATGTGCTAAATAGTTCTTTTACGTATCCAACCATTTATTGTTGAGCTTGCATTCTTGGTCTTAAAAGGTGTGGTTAAGAGTCCAGATCTTAACACACAAGTTCCCTGGGAAGCTCATCATGAAAACAAAAAGGGGGAATTGTAAGGGGTCTGGAACTTTCGGATTATCAGGGTCATTATGCCCTCAAGAGAAATCTTTTTGAGACACCATGTCTTTGCATGATTTACGTGATGGACCACCTTCACAATTATCTTGAGCAAGAAAAATAACAGCCAAGCACCTAAGCATAGCACACATTATTTACAAACCTCTTGCTTGAATGGAAGTGGAATGCTTATATATATTCTGAGCTAGCTGAGAATAACCGGAGTGCATACCATCCTTACTCCCACCTCATTCATTCATGCCCGGAAGAAAGATCTCATGCAGGCATGAGATCTTTGGGAATTTAACGCAACTGGAGGGAAAGATTGGAGGTGACAGGTGGTTGGCCTCCTCTTGTGGCTATAAATTGTACGAAGGGATTGTGGATTATCCTACAGTCTGCCAGGGCTGCACAGAGAACCCTGAAAAACTGACACCAAAGGTCCGTCACGCACCAGACTCGGGAGCAGAGCCCAGCCCTACCGTGGCCATGTGGAACCAAGAGGAGCAGATACAAGCAGGCTTCAGGGATGGAATCTCCAGCGACTGCGCAGGTCCCTCCACCCACAAGTGCCAAAGGTCAATGAGAGGGACTTTTTAGCTTGCTCAGAGGGGAAAAGATATCTCCATGACTCAAGCCCTCTCGGGAGGTAGCAGTGGAGGCAGCAGCAGACAGGGTCTCCCAAAGCAGGCAGGAGCACCGATTCATTGCTGAAAGTATCCGCATAAACCTGCTGAGGGATCTGAGCCCTATGTGACAGCCCTGCCCTACCTGAGCATGGGAACACTGAATAGCAGCCCTGCCCACACTTAAACCACCTGAGGGGACTGAGCCCCTTGTGGAAGACTTGCCTTCACCTGAGCACCTGAACTTAATCTCACACTGAATAGCAGCCCCACGCCTGCTGAAAGCCCTGAGGCTGGGAAGCAGCATTTCAACCACAGCCCCCAAGCTTTTGGTGGGCAGATCTGGAGGCCAGGTGTGTAGAGAATAATCTCAGAAGTCAAGTAAGTGGCTGGGAAAATGCCCAGAAAAGGGAAAACAAAATAAGACCATACAAGGTTACTTTCTTGGTGAACAGATATCTCCTCCCATCCTTTCTGATGAGGAAGGACAATGCTTATCATCAGAAAAAGACATAAAAGTCAAGGCTTCTGTACCCCAAACATCCAAAATAAATATTCAATAGTCTCAAGCCATGGAAGAGCTCAAAAACGATTTTGAAAATCAAATTATACAGGTGGAGGAAAAACTTGGAAGAGAAATGAGAGAGGTACAAGAAAAGCAGGTCAACACCTTGCTAAAGGAGACCCCCAAAAAATGCTGATGAAAACATCACCTTTAAAAATATGCTAATTCAATGGGCAAGAGAGGTTCGAAAAGCCAATGAGGAGAAGAATGCTTTCAAAAGCAGAATTAGCCAATTAGAAAAGGAGGTTCAAAAGCTCAATGAAGAATCCAGGAGAGAAAATTTAAAAATTATGGGACTACCTGAAAGCCATGATCAAAAAAAGAGCCTAGACGTCATTGTTCATGGAATTATCAAGGAAACCTGACCAGATATTCTAGAACCAGAGGGCAAAATAAGTATTCAAGGAATCCACCGATCACTGAGAGAAATAATGCTAGGACTTGCACTTGACTTTGCTTTGAGTGAGGGAGGGCTGTGCAGATCACCAGCCTCACTTCTCCTCCAGAGCCATCTCAATCTAGTGACCAGATATTCATCAGGATGACTGGAGATGACCCAGGAAGAGGCAACTGGGGTTAAGTGACTTGCTCAAGGTCACAGAGCTGGTGAGAGTCAAGTGTCTGAGGTGAAATTTGAACTCAGGTCATCCTGACTCCTGCACTGGTGGTGTAACCAATGCACTAACTAGCTGTCCAATTAAAAGAGATAATGAAGGAAGGAAAGGAAACTTCTTCTTGCTGAAAGGTACAGCAGGGATTGGAGCCAAGGTGGTGAAGGGGACATATGGACCTGCTGTAGCTCTCCTATCATAGCCCATAAAATACATGTAAAAATGTCTATAACCAAATTCTAGGACAAGTGAAGCCACTAAATTTGGAGTAAAAGAGATTTCCATCTCAAGACTGCTAGGAAGGTTGACAGGAAAAGTCTATGACATCAATCTCAGGGACAAAGAATAACCCATCCTGGGCCATGCAGCACAGCATGGGCAGGAATGGAGCAGGATTCAGGGAGTGCAATCAGGGGCAGCAGCCGTGGTTCCCAGGTTTCTCATCTCACATACACCAAAAATGCTTCAGAATTCAGTTAGAAACCTTTTTCACTCAAGTGAGAAGGAAGCAGGGTCCAGCCCAGGCCTGAACCTAGGGCTGCGGCAGACATTGTGGCCCAGCACCCATTCTTACAGCCCTGGGCCTATAGTCCCTGGGGAAATTGAGTAGCCCATCTGTGTCTCAAGCCTGATTGGCAGTCCTGGGATGAGGTAGAGCACTGGGGTTGTGGAGCTTGTGGAGTCTCTGAAGAAGAAGATCTATT
Organism: Bettongia penicillata ogilbyi; assembly: GCA_023548195.1. NCBI lineage: Eukaryota > Metazoa > Chordata > Mammalia > Diprotodontia > Potoroidae > Bettongia > Bettongia penicillata. The sequence goes on from JAJHZJ010000594.1 coordinate 141,883, forward strand.
CTCAGATCTTTGGCAGAGAAACTTGTGGTAGCTCACAGACCAGAACACAGGCCAGAAGAGGAGCAAATTCCTCTTATTTTGTTATGCCACCTTGAAGTAAATGAGATATTTCAGGTCCCTACAGTACATCTTCCACTTGACAGAGAACTCACAAATGAAGTAACAGGCTGTGAAAATGCCCAAAAAAGGGAAAACAATAAGAATATGTAAGATTACTTTCTTGGTGAAAAGGTATTTTCTTCCATTCTTTCAGATGAAGAAGAACAATGCATACCACCAGAGGAAGACATCAAAATCAAGGCTTCTGCATCTAACACCTGCAAAAAAAATAGCAGTGGTCTCAGGCCATGGAGGAGCTCAAAGGGGATTTTGACAAACAAGAAAGAGAAGTAGAGGAAAAACTGGAAAGTAGAATGAGAACCGCACAAGTAATTCATAAAAAGCGAGTCAGCAGCTTGCTAAAGAAGAGATAAAAAAACTCAAGAAAGCAACACTTTTAAAATTAGAGTAACTCAAATGGCAAAAGAGATCCAAAAAGCCAGTGACGATAAGAATGCTTTACAAAGCAGAATTAGTCAAGAGGAAAAGGAGGATGAAAATCTCATTGAAGAGCATAGTTCCTTAAAAATTAGAATGTAACAGTTGGAAGCTAATGCCTTTATGAAAAACCAAGAAATTAAAAAACAGAAAAGAAAAGAATGAAAACAAGAAGACCATGTGAAATATCTCAGTGCAAAAACAACTGACCTGGAAAATAGATCCAGGAGAGACAATTAAAAAATTTTAGGATGACCTGAAAGCCAAGATCAAAAAAGGAGCCAAGATATCACCTTTCATGAAATTATCACGGAAACTGCCCTGATATTCTAGAAACAGAAGGTGAAATAAATATTAAAGAAACGACAGATCGCCTCCTGAAAGAGATGCAAAAAGAAAAACTCCTACGAAAATTGTAGCCAAATTCCACAGGTCCCAGGTCAAGGAGAAAATACTCCAAGGAGCTAGAAAGAAAAAAAATCAAGTACTGTGGAAACACAATCAGGATAACACAAGATCTAGCAGCTTCTACATTAAGGGATCGAATGGTTTAGAATATGATATTCCAGAAGTCAAAGGAACTAGGATTAAAACCAAGAATCACCTAGTCAGCAAAACTGAGTAGCATACATCAGGGGAAAAATGGTCATTCAGTGAAAAAGAGGACTTTCAAGTATTCTTGATAAAAAGACCAGAACTGAACAGAAAATTTCACTCTCAAAAATAAGAATCAAGACAAGCATGAAAAGGTAAACAGAAAAGAAATCAGAAGGGACTTTCTAAAGCTGAACTGTTTATATTCCTACACGGAAAGATAATATTTGTAACTCTTGAGACATTTCTTAGTATTTAGGGACATGGAGGGATTATACACACACTCACAGAAACACACACAAACACATACACACACACACAGAGAGAGAGAGAGAGACAGAGACAGAGACAGAGACAGAGACAGAGAGAGAGAGAAGGAGAAAGCTGTTTCAATGGAGGGGGAAAGGAGGGAGGTGAGAAAGAAAAAGTCAAGCATACTCTCATCACATTTGACTTAAGGAGGGAATAACATGCACACTCAATTTGGCATGAAAATCTATCTTACACTACCGGAAAGGAGGGGAGAAGGAAAGGAGATAATGTGGTGTGGGGGATGATAGAACGGAGGAAAATGGGAGGAGGGAGTAACTAGAAGTAAACACTTCTGGGGAGGGACAAGGTCAAAAGAGAGAACAGAACAAATGGCGGGGTAGGATAGGATGGAGGGAAATATAGTTAGTCTTTCACACCATGACTATTAGGAAAGTCTTTTGCATAACTACACACGTATGGCCTATATTGAATTGCTTGTCTTCTCAGTGGTGATGGGTGGGGAGGGAGGAATAGAAGTTGGAATCCAAAGATTTAGGACTGAATGTTGAGAATTATTTTCCATTTATTTGGGAGATAAGAAATACAGGTAATGGAGCCTAGAGATCTATTTTGCCTTACAAGAAATGAGAGAAGATGGGGATAAGGAATTGGAGGGGTGTGATAGAAGGGGAGGAGGATTGTGGGAAAGGGTAATCAGAATGCACAGTGTCTTGGGGTGGGGGGAAGGGAGAGATGGGGGGAAAATTTGAAACTCAAAATCTTATGCAAATGAATGTTGAAAATCTAAAATAAATATTTTTTTAAAAGAGAAGAATTCCATCCAAGAGAACATTGGGCACAGTAATAGTAATGTTGTTTTAAGAATGACTTTGAGTGAATAAGTTATTTTGCCTATTATAAATATTGTAAATAGCTATAAAGGGTATATGAAGAAAGATGATTGGTGCATCCAGAGAAATAACTGATAAATAGAAGTGTCCATGGAACAATTTTAAATATATATATATACAAATCTATATAGCTATATATATATATATCTATATATATCTATGTATAGATATAAATATATATTTGTGTGTAAAGGTAGCCACATGGGGGAGAAAGAAAAAAAGAAATGTGTAGGATAATTTCGCTGTGTGCTTGAAAGCAATAGCAAGTTGTGCATAGTGGATTTGCAGTTTCACGTGCAATCACCTTCTTTTATTGTTCTATGCCATGGAAAACCTTGTTTTATTCCATAAATTTAAAATAAAAGAAGTAAAAATAGCACCATAGACAATGAACTGGAATTGGATCAAGGACGGAAAATCATACACACTCATATAGGTATAGATATCTACCTGACCCTACATCAAACAAGGAGGGGATGGGCATACGAGAAAGCAGGCTGTGTGACAGATGAGAGCACAGATTGGGGGAACTGGTGTTCAGAAGCAAAAAACTTTTGAGGGGGTAGATGTTGAATGGAAAGAGAATGAAATAGACATGGGGCAACAAGATGGAGAGAAATAATTACCAGTCATAACTGAAAAAATTCCAGGAGCCAATGTTCTCTGATTAAAGTCGCCATGTCTGAAATGTATAGGGAAATGAGTTAAATTTATTAAAGAAGAGCCATTCCCTAAGAGATGAATGATCAAAAGATATGAACAGCCACTTTTCCGATGATGTATTTAAACCTATCTCTAGTCCCATGAAAAAATTCTAAATCACTACTAATTGGAGAAATGCAAGCTTGAAAAGTTCTGAGCTACTTCCTCACACCTATTTATGTGGCTAATTAGACAGAAAAGGGAAATGAGAAATGATGTAGGGGAGTGAAAAAATTGAGACACAAAGACTCTGTTGGTAGCACTGTGAAGAGATCCAACCACTTTTGAGAGGAATTTGGAATTGTGACCAAAGGGTATAAAATCAAGTGTACCTTACGAGCTGCCAGTAGGACTGCTAGGACCTGATCCCAAATATGTTTTAAAAAGAATTGAGAAAGGTAACCGACTTACATGTACAGAAGCTATTGTCTGGTAGGAATAGAATGGATATTCAGAGGATAGGAATCAACTGGGGAATGACTGTAAAACTGTGACAAATGATTAAAATGGAATACTATCATAGAGTAAAAATTATGAGCAGGATGCTCTCAAAAAACCTAGAAAGACTTACATGAACTAATGCAAAGTGAAATGAGTAGAACCAGGAGAACTTCGTACACAGTAATAGCAGTACTGTCAGATGATCAATCGTGAAGTACTAAGCTATTCTCAACATTCTGGTGATCCAAGACAAGTCTGAAGGACTTAGTATAAAAAATGCTATCCATTCTCAGAGAAAGAAGTGATGGTTTCTGAAAACAGAACAAGGCATACTTTTTTTTAACCTTCTGAATTTTTCTCTGAGGTGTTTTGTGGTCTATTGTTTCTTTCACAAAAGACTACTAAGGAATGTATTTTACATGACAGCACAAGTATAAGCTATATCAGACTACTTGCCTTCTCAATGAGAGAAGTGAGGAGTGAGCAAGGTAGAAAAGTTGAAATTTAAAATTTTGAAAATAAAAGATAAAAAATGTAACATGTAATTGGGGTAATGAACTATGAAGTAAATATTAAAAGAAATTGAATCATTCTGGAGACCCTTTAGATAATGTGAATTTTCAAATTCCACAGGAGGGAAGCAGAAAGGGCCTGTGCCCCCATGGAGGAGGGGCTGGCACATTTTTGCAGGACATGGAGAAGCATTGGCTGGGCATGGAGAAGCAAGAGCAGGAGGAAAAACAAAGAGGCAGGCAGACAGATGGGGCCTGGACACGGAATATGCAGGTGAAGGCCAGACACAGGGTACCCCAAGGAAGGTGGGCTAAATACGACAAATCAGCAACCAAACTCTCTGGTGGGTCGGCCGACTGAAACCAAGGTCTCCTCTCCTAGCGCTGGAGTTGTCAGTTCAAGCCCTGGTCCAGGCATGGTGGTGGCTTCTTTTTGCAGGTCTCTTCTGCTTTAACATGGAGGACTTTGCAAAGCCTTTTTTGGAGTCGGCATGTAGGAGGTGACAGAGTGCCAAGGCCAGGGGCAGGAGCAGAAAGAGATCCTATTGCTGTCTGATAAGCATTACGTGGCTGGGTTTTGGTGAATGTAGATTCTGATGGAATTCCTTCAATAAAGTTGAATTTTTATAATATGAATTTACCTAAAGCAACATCTGTCTGCACTCCTTTCTTTTCCCATTCAATTTCTTCAAGAGTCCTCTTATCAGTAAGTTTTCTAGAATTCTATTATGCTTTATTATCCATTTTGTTCCTACTTTCGTTTTATGGATTAATTCATCCCTCGGACAATGCTAGGATTACTGATTTTGCATTTCCCTCCATCCTATTTCTGTTTCTCCTACTCTCCTTCTCTTTTTATCCTGTCCTTCCTCTAATGTGCATTTTGTATATGGACACTGACTTTTTTTATCTGACCACCTTTTTATTACTACTTTTTCTTTCTCTTATCCCTTTCTCCTACTTCCCTGTGGGTTAAGATAGAATTTGAGGACCAAATGAAACAATAATTATTTTTCCTTATTGAAGGAACTTAGATGGCTGAGGTGCAAGCATGGTCTGTGTGACATCCCCTCCCATGCCAGCATTTTTCAAACTAATGTAAAACCTCTACCTTGCATGAATATTTCATGAGAGGTCATTTTCCCCATTCTTTCTCTCCTTTCTAAACTGTCCAAGAGTGTATATCTTTCTCCCCTATTTGTTTTGCATCATCCTTCACTAATTGGCCCACTCTCAGGCCCTCTTTCCAGAGAGAATCCTTCTGTCCATTTGAGTCATGATTACATTCGTGAAAGATATGCTTTTCATCTTCCCTTCAAGGAAAGTGCACAGTTTAAACCTATTGAGTCACTTAAGATTTCTCTTTCATATTTACCTTTCAATGCTTCTTTTGAATCTTGTACTTGAAAGTCACGTTTTCTCCTCAGATCTGGTGTTTTCATCAGGAATGCTTTAGAGGCCTCTATTTCATTAAATGTTCCTATTTTTTCTAGATGTATATCCCCAGAAAGCAAACCCATAGTAAGAGGAATGTTGTTAACGAGTGCGTCTTCTGCCACAAATATCTTTTCCTCTCAATGTTCAGAGAGTAGAGGTGGTTCCCCTGAAAGCAAGCCTGTAGTAAGCAAAATGTTCTCAATTGTGTCTTCAGCCCCAAATGTCTTGTCTACTGAGTGTCGGAGGCTAGATGTGCTTCCCCAGAGAGTGAGCCTATAGTAATTGGAATGTTCTCAGAGATACTGTCTCCTGCCCCAAGTATGTTTTCCTCTGAATGTTCAGAGAGTAGATGTGCTTCCTCAGAGAGCAAGCCTGTAGAAAGTAGAATGTTCTCAGAATTTGTGTCTCCACCCATAAGCATTTCATCCAGTGAATATTCTGATGTTAGATGTGTTTCCCCAGAAAGCAAGCCTATAGTAACTGGAATGTTCTCAGAGAGACTGGCTCCTGCCACAAGTATCTTTTCCTCTGAATGTTCAGAGAGTAGATGTGCTTCCCCAGAGAGCAAGCCTGTAGAAAGTAGAATGTTCTCAGAGTTTGTGTGTCCACCCATCAGCATCTCATCCACCAAATATTCTGATATTAGATGTGCTTCCCCAGAGAGTAAGCCCATAGTAACTGGAATGTTCTCAGAGTGTGTCTCCTGCCACAATTATCTTTTCCTCTGAGTGTTAGGTGGGTAGATGTGTTTCCACAGAGAGTAAGCCTGTAGTAACTAGAATGCTGTCAGAGAGTGTGTCTTCTGCCTCAAATACCTTTTCCTCTGTGTAATATAGTTGACTGCTTTTCCCTCCTACAAAAAAAAAATATCACTGGTCACGTGACATGGATACAGAGTATACTGTGATATCAGATACAGGAAACAGCAATAAAAGGTTTCTAAGTGAGGTGAAGGATTTAAAGGGTCATTTATTGACTGTGAGACAAGGAACGAAAGGAGTTTTGGAAGTGCAGAGTGATTCCATCCATCTCTGCAGTCTCAAGATCAGTGCTTGGCTTGAGACTGCCAGTGCTGAGAGAGGAGACTCTTGGCTGCTCTGTCAATTGATCTGTGTATCTGTCATCTGTATGACTGTCTTCTGTGCATTCATTCTTGGGTACTGGGTGTCTTTCTTCTGTCCATGTGTAAGAGCCTGTCCTTTCCTGTGTGTAGCCGTGTCCATACTCCATGTGTCTATCCCCTACTTTTTCTTCTTCTAGATTCTCACCAGGCCATCATGTGCCTGGCCTCACCATTTTCTCTTCCTCCTGCTCTGGCTTCTTGGTTCTTGGGCACCAGGTGTCCTTAAACCATCCCCTGGCCCCCTCCCATCACATATGTGTAATCCTGTTCCTACCACCATCCCTTGCCCAATCGTTCATTGAAACAATACAAGAACTCTGTACTCAAAACAACAACAAAAGGCAAATGGCATAAGTGTAAAGAAGATTGACAGGAATTTGATAGGCGATCAAGGCCTCACAACACGTATCTCATTAAACTGTAAGGGAACACATGAAATAAATACAATCATTAAAATAATAAAATGATGGGTGATGAAAATTTCAAATGACACTCTATAAAATATGTGCTTATAATCATTATCACTTTCTCTAGTTTAGACCCACAACTCAGGAATTTATTCAATCCTTAGTTATAGATTAAGCTCCTCTCATGTGTTGGGAACAAAAGAGAGAGAATTGGCCTAATACAGCAATCAAGAAGTTTATCTTAAGTATCTCCTGCAAAAAACGCACAGGCCTAGATTCTTAACATGTCCAGTCCCTAACCACTACAAGCTTAGGTTATAAGGAGACAGAAAATACATAGAAGTATATGGAGAAAAACGAGAAACAAAGGCAAAGTACAAGACAGTCTGGGAGCCAGGTCACTAGCAGTTGGAATCAAGAAAGGCTTCATGGATGAGATGATGCTTGAATTGACTGCATGGAAAAGAGGGATTCCCTGAGGCACAAGAATCTCTGCTTGAGAGTCAGAAGGGCTCAGAGGTCAAGTCCTCTCTCACTTCCATGCTAGCAGCATGAACACAGTCAAGTCACTTTACCTCTCAGTGCCCGAGATCACTCAGTAAGGTCACAGACACATTAAATATAGGTTGCTCAACTTACTGAGGAGGCAGAAGGATGAAAGAGTGTTTGACTTGGAACACTTGGACTTGCCCTTGCCCAATGTGAAATAACATATAAGTGCCCGAGGCTGGATTTGAACTCATATCTTCCTAACTCCAAGCCCAGTGCTATAACCAGTGAAACACTGAGATGGAAAGATTCAGAGATCCTAGAATACTACTACCAAGCCATTGTCCAGGAGGCTCCCTGGAGGCCAGGAAAGGATAAGAAAAGAGCTCATTCTCACTGCAGGGAAGTTCCACAAGTGCTCAGTCCCTCCTCCATTCACCATCCACCCTGTGGAAAGGCTCTACTTGCGTTAGGAACTCGCCACATAGCTTTATGTACAGTATTTGCAAGCATCTGGGAGTTAGAGAATGTAAACTACCTTTAATGTAAGCACCAAGAGAAGCTTCAACTGTCCCATGGGAAAACTTGGAATCAATAACACCAACCACCAGTCATCCCTGGCTTGTGGCCTTTTTGGTTCTCCTCCCACAATACCTGGCCTGACCAAAGGGCAGTGCAGGATGCAACACTCTGTTCTTTTGCCACCATAGGGCTGGTCTCATGAGTAAATTCCCTTACACAACACAATGAGACCTACCAAGCCTAACCTATATAATCATGGTTGGTGTTCTTGCCTGTTTCTTTCTTTGGAATCAAACACTTTCCCGTTAGCATATATCATAACAAGTTCCATTGCTTGGATGGTGCATGTCCTAACAAGTTTGTTCCCTGTGGAATGGAAACAGGAGGGCCTCAGGGAAACCCTCTCAACACTGAGTTCAGTTTTCCCAGAACCATACCAAGATGGTGGAGAGAAGTTAAAAGACTTGCTCAGAGTCAGTACATTTGTAAGTATTAGCGTCAGGATCTGAATCCCCTTCTTCCTGACTCTAAGCATTGCACAAACCAATACAGCTGGTAGTGATTCAGTCCCTTGAGTGTTGGTCTGGATTTGCTGGGGTGCTCATTCCCTGCTGCCATGGCTCATGCCGGAGTGCTCTTCTCTCCCCGGCTGATGCAACAGACTTTTCATCTAAACCTTCCAAGTGGCCTTGGGCTAGAAATTTCTTTCACTCCTTTGTTTTGTGTGTTCTGCTTCTCTAGAATTTGATCAGAGCCATTTTGACAGATATTTGAAGGATTTGGGGGAAAAGCTCAAATGAGGCCCTGACTTCAATTCTGGCACTTTGGCTGCCCCTAGTCAACATTCCTAACTCTTAAGAAGTGTATCTCTACTCGTGTAGGTACAAATTAATGTTAGTGCAATATATAAAAAATGTTCAGGGTGAGAAGTAGGGCTGCAGTGGGAGAAGTTAGGAGGGAAAGGAACAATGGAGTAACCAATATCATATTTCAAGGTGCAAACGACCTATTACAGAAGAAGGAAAGAAGGGAGGAGGTGGGCATTGGTTGAATCCTCTGAACAGCATTGACTCAGAGCAGAAAATACATACACATCCAATTGGGCATAGATATCTAACTCACCCTGTATTGAAATAGGACTGGAGGAGACAAGAAAACATGGGGGCCTGAGGGAAGGGAAGGCAGAGTGAAGGGAGGGGTTGGACAGAATCAGAACACTAGTGAGGAGGAACACGGTGCTGTAGACTAAAAGAAAAGTATAAACAGGGTCAATACAGTTAGGCATCATTACTCTACAGGTGATTAGGATAAAGATCCCATAGAAAAGAAACAGATAGCAGAGTGGATTACAAGCCAGAATCCTATATTATATTGTTTACAGGAGGCATATCTGAAGCAGAGACACATGCAGAGTAAAGGTAAATGTCAGAGCAATGCATATACTATGCTTCAGCTGAAGTAAGAAAAACCAAAGCAGAGATCACAACTTACATCTCAGACAAAGCAAAAGTAAAAAGAGATCTCATGAAAAATACTTGCTCAAAGATACCACAGTTAAATATTAAACATGTATACACAGAGAGGATAACGTCCATTATGTAGTAAATGAGTAATTGGAGAAAACTGATAGAAAAGGTCTACTGGGGGACCTCAATTCTGGCCTCTCAGAACAAGTCAAATCTAGCCACAAGATGAAGAAGTAGCTTACGGAGAAATTAGAAATTTAGAAAAGTTATATATGATAGCATTCTTGGGAAAACTGAATGGAGATAGCGATTGATTCTATTCTGACCACAATACCTAAGGGTCTTCCCCACCCAGATTGACTATTTTTTTTTTATTGAGCAGGGAAGTTAGAGCATTTTTGCCTCTTTTTTACCTCCCCTTCAGTCACTGAATTGGAGCTGCCTCAGACAACCTGAGATCTGGAAAGACCTTACCTTGAAAATGGACAGAACTCCCACTGTATTTGGGGCCATCTTGTTTCGCTGACCTATGTCTTGTCACGGGCCTCACATGACTCTGGAAGAGAAGATGATTTTACACATCCCTGCCTCACATTCAATTCTCTTCCAAGCCAAGACATCACCCCCCTGAGGTCACTGGTTCTCTTCCAGGAGGGTGGATGCATAAGTGAACAACAATAAGGAGAGATCAAAGTGAGGAGATGATTTACAAATAAGGAGTGATACTCTAAGCTAAGGAGGAGAGCTAGGAATAGTTTTTACCTGTCAGATCTACACAGAAGGGTAGATTTTGTTATCCCACAAGGGAGACATGACCTTTTCAGATAAAAATATGCAACTTTTCTTGCATTAACTTACAAAGGTTTTGCAGAAACAAAATCAATGCAACCAACATTAGAAAGAAAGCAGAAAGCTGGAAGCCATTTTTAAAAAATGTTGTCTTTGATAAAGGACTCCTTCTACAAATATACAGGGAACTGCCTTACATTTACAAGAGTACAAGTTATTCACCAATTAAATAATTGTTAAAAAATATGAAATGGCAGTTTTCAAATGAAAGAAAACAAAGCTATATATATTCACAGCACCAAAAAATGCGCTGCCTCTGTAGAGATTGGAGAAATGCAAATTTAAACAAGTCGAGGTGCTAGCTCACACCCAGGAGACTGGTTAATAAGACAAAAAAGAAAACAACAAATGTTGGAGGGGATTCCAAAAATTGGCAGTTTAGTGAACTATTGGTGGAGTTGGGAACTGATGCAACTATTCTGGAGAGCACTTTAGCAATATGCCTAAAGAGCTCTGAAATGGTGTATGCTCTTCACCCCTCAATACAACTCCCCCCTCTATATCCTAAAGAGATTAAAATGGGGGAAAGGACCTATTTGTACAAAAATACTTGTAACAGTTCTTTATTTGGTGGAATAAACTGGAAATTGAGGGGATGGACATCGTCTGGGGAATGACTGAAGAAGTTGTGTCGTATCATTGGAATGCAATATCAAAGTTGCAGCAGAAATAATGAGCACCCAGATTTCAGAATGACCTGGAAGAGTTATCTGAATTGAAGAAAATGAATGGAGTTGTACCAGGAGAACAGTGTACATAGTAAGAGTTATAGGATATGATGATCAACTGTGAAGGACTTAGCTGCTCACCACAACACAATTCTCCAAGACAATACCAAAGTATGCATGATGAAAAGTGCTGTCTACCTCCAGTGAAAGAACTGATGAAGTCTCAATGAAGAAGAAAACATACTCTTTTTCACTTTCTGTGTTTTTCCTGTATTTTTGCCTTTGGTTCTATACAATTTTTACAACATCGAGAAATAGGATTTTATCATTGAACTTATATGACCCATACTAGATTGCTTACTCACTTAGCAGGAAGGTGAGGGAAGGAGAGGGAAAATGTGGAACTCAAAACTTTTTAAATGAGTATTAAAAATCATCTTTACAGGCAATTGGGAGAAAATAACATATTACTAGAAAATCAAAATGTTATCCTCAGATTTCCCTGTCAGCCTTGGTTCATATAAATTGCATAAAACTTGAGAGCTAGAAGGGATCACAGCAAGCATCACATCCAAACTGTATACAAAAGGAATTTCCAGTCTAAGAGAGAAAAGGTCATTCAGCTTTTCCTTGAATACTTCTAAGGAGAGGGAACCACCACCTCGAGAAGTCAGCCCCTTACAGTTTTGGAGAATGCTCAGGTTCAGGAAGTTTTTCCAGATAGTAGGCCTAAATTGGCCCCTTCATAACTTCCAGCTATTGCTCATGGTTATGGTATCTAGAGCTGAGAAGAGCAAGTCTAAATCTTTATCCATATACCAGCCTTATGATTCTTGACACTGGATGACTAAAGTTTGTCTGAAACCCTTCATTAAGGCATTTGTCTGAATCATTTCATTAAGGTGATAATATTCCATTAATTTAATGGAATTTAATTATTTTTAACCTCCAGAACTAGGACTGAGAATAGCAGTGTGAAAAGTGTGAAAAGATCTGGAGCTTCAGGTATTCCTCCCCCACTCAGTGTTCCTCCCCATTCTCTAAGAATGGGTTATACCCACATGTGCAAAAATATCCATAACAAAATGTTCTAGATCAAGTGGGCCTGAAAAGGAAAGATGAGAAGACAGCATCACCCTACCCCATCCAGGAGGTGAGAGGTTCACAGGTGTTACCCATTGCACACCTTGACGTGAATGCACTGATCAGTTGGGCTTGTTTTTCTTTTCGTCCCATTATCTGAGGTCCATTATCTGAAGGGATATATTTGGAGGGAGGAAGGAGAAAATGAGATGTGAGTTTAGAGATTATCAGGAGGAGATCTCAAACTCTGCTATAGATCAGTGATTATGGAACCAGTTTTCATTGTTGCTTAGTCCTGAGTGACTTTCCTTGACCAGATACTGGACTGGTTTCCATTTCCTTCTGCATCTCATTGGACAGATGAGGAATTGAGGGAAACGGGATTGTGACTCGCCCAGCATCATGAAGCTGGTAAGTTTCTGCAGCCAGGATTGAAGTTAAGAAGATGAATCTTTCTGTCTTCAGGCCCTGCAGAATACCTAGCAATTCGGAAAAAGAAATAGATCTTGTTAAAAATTGAAAGGGTGATGAATAGAAAAGTTTAGGTATGCAAAGTACAGAAGCAAGCCAATGAAATAAAATCAAATCGTGCTTAATAAATCCAGAGATAAAAGTTAAAGGGAGGAAGGCCAGGGGAGGACACACTATTCAATTAAAAAAAAAAAAACATGGGATAAGGGAAAAGCAGTTAGCCATTCAGAATAAATTACAAAAAGGCAGATGGATTAGGTGTAAAAGAGTAATCAATGGCAACTCAGAGGAACAAGGAGGAAATTACTTTTCACATCTATTAAGGGAAGAGGTTATGACAAAACAACAGCAGAGAGAAACACAGAAAGTTAAATGGATGATTCTGCTTCTATAAGGTTGAAATGTTTTTGTACCAACGTGGAATAAGTTTAAATGAGGGAAAACATCTTTGCATTAACGTTCTCTGAGGATTGTTGCATAGGCAAGATATAGAAGAAACTGACTCCATTTTTTTAAGATTAAGAAGCATTCTTCAATAGTCAACGGAACAGGAGGTTGTCAAAGGAAGAAATTCAAGCTATCAATAACCCTGTGACACAATGGGCCATACGGCTCACCATGAGCGAAGTGCACGTTAAAACATCTCTCCTTTATCTTTGGGACAGTCCCCTCTGTCTGCTCAACCACAACGTGCCTGGAAAAAGCCCTTTCAACAGATCCTGCTTCAAACCAGAACAAAAATAAATCTCGGATTCAATGAAACAACACTAAACGAAAGGGACGACCAGAAGAAGGGGAGGAGAAGATTTCCTACTCTGTCTCCTCTTTGGCCAGGCCTGAGGTCAAGTGAAGGAGGGGAGGAACAAAGGATGAGAAACTCCACTTGAGGAGGGGAGGGCGTGTCCCCAACGAATTCTCCTTTGCTGTCCTCTATTGAAATCACCCAACCCCATGACCCCACCCAACCCCAAGACCCCACTTCCAGACTAAGGCCTGGGAAGGTAGACAGCCCCAGATAGGAGCAGGCCTGCAGGAGAAAGCACACACAGGTTCAGCCCTGAACACACACACACACACACACACACACACACACACACACACACACACACATAGATTATCCTACCTCTGTCCACAGCACAGGCAGAAACACAGATATTGATAATGCCAGGCCCTCCCATCCAACCTTACACACATCCTTCTGGGCACCAAGGGAAGGCAATTGGGGAGGGGGACCCCAATCAAGAAATGATTGCGGGTGCGGGGGAGGGCAGAGGGAAGAGAAGAAATAGAGAAGAAAGGGAGAGGCTGAGGCACGAGCAGGGAGGGGCCACTTACCTATTAGAGTCAATTAGGCACCAACAGGACGCGCAGGATCAGCCAGTCTGTAAGATGGGGGCGGCAGATGGGGGTAAGGGAGGAGAGGGTGGGGTGTGTCGGGGAAGGGGAAGGGACGTGGGTGAGGGGTACGGAGACCGCCTCTTGTTCGCCCCACTCACATCCTCCTCCAGACAAAGAAGACTTACACTTTATACAGTCTGTGAGTGGTCAGGTAAGGTGAGGTGAATGCGGGGAGTGGATACCAGAACAAAGAGGGCAGACAGAGGGAGGGGGTCTCTGACATCCGGCCCAGAGCAGTGACAAGCCCCCCACCTCCTTCCTTTCTCTCAACCCCCGTGACCCAATCTATCTAGGGGAGGGGACGGCAGGTGCATTCTCCATTTGGAGGTGGGGCCAGGGCTTCCTAGGCTCCCAGGCTTCTGTGGGGGGGGGCTGATGTGCCTGAAGTGGGTGGGGGGTGCAGCTGAACTCTGCTTGGGGTTGTGGAGAGTCAGACACTTTACAGAAGCTGGGACAACAACCACAAAGAGAGAAACGGTGGCCGGGGAACAAAGAGCGGAAGGGGGAAGACAATGAGGGGAGGGAGGAGGTCGAGGCAGCCCGTTCTGGGGTCCACAAAAGGGAAGAAAGAGCACAGCACGTGCAGCAGCATCTACAAGGCAGCACTCCTAGAATGAGACCTGGATTCCTCACAAGCGCCAGAGGAGGGAAGGGGCGGGGCTCAGCCTCCTTTCTCCAGGCCATAGGAGACAAAGATCCGGCAGGTTGGGGGGGAACAGGGGCCACCCAGGGAGGCAGCGAGTCTGCCCCTGCCATTAAGGTGTGGGTACTCTGGTCTGAAGCTTTATGCCATATAAACCTTTCAGAGTCTGGACAAGAAGGAGCCACACGCTCCTTTGTTCCTCAGTCTGTGCCCAGTCACTTAGTAAATTTCTTTCTAAAAATATTTCAGATGGGTTGCTTTGTTTTCTCCAACACCAGTTGCTCTGCCTCTAATAAAGTGGTGTAGTGGGGAGATACGTGGAATTGGATGCACAAGCTCCAGACTGACGTTCTGCTTTATTCACTGTGTGACTCTGAGCAAGTCCCTGAAACTTTCTAAAACTCAATTTTAATATCTGCAAAACCGGGTGATAATTCCTGTGGCAAATACCTATCAAGTAGGTTGTGAGGTACGAATGAGATGTTTGCAAAGTGCTTCTTTACGTCTTGGTTTAAATGACTGTTAACGTTATGTATCCCCAAACGCCAAAGTACACACAGAATAAACCTACTCTGTATATGTTTGAACATAACATATCACTGTTATACTGCACCCTTGTAGCAGGACTGGGGCTTCTTGGTAATGTCAGAGATTGCAATGAATGACCCATTCTGTTCAATGCCTCATCTTTGTCTCCATGCATACATATGCCAAAGATCCCAGAGGTGCAGCAGGTGGCAGTCCCATTGGAATGGGAGCAACAAGTGGTAAAAGGAATATGAGCTGCTCTGCACCTAGGCAGCACAGGTCTAGGGGAAGCAGTGGAAAGCCCCGCAATATTAGGGACATCATTGTGGGAACCTTTGCATGGTCCTATGAAAATCACACACATGTCACTGCAAGCACCTTGGTACTTCCATGCTTAGATCATACAGATTCAAGGCGTTTCATCTCCTCAATGAGAGCAGTAGGAAGGGCTTTCCATATGGTATCACATTTTATTGCATTCAGCAACTAAACACATTATCACCCTTCCAGTTAGAATCACTCCAGAATTGAAAGATTTGTCACTTTGTTCTTGATAAATAGTTCAAGCTAGTGTGTACACAATGCAAATTCCTGCAGTGACAGTAACAAGGATCCATCCACTGTGAAATGGGATTAGATGGGAATGTAAGAAAATGGTAGAAACTGACTGTAAAAGTGGGGATAATAGTCTATTTCATTAGTAGAAGACACCAAGCATTTTTAATGTACAGAGATTGGTGAATGAGTCATTCCTTTCAGGCCATGTCAGTTGAGGAGTTCCACTAGATACACCTGGACCTTTAGAGAGGCCCTGACTGCCTTTCCTAGAAGAACAGAGATGGTTCCACAGCAGGCGTGATGGGGTATGCTTAGGTGTTTTCCCTTGGCACCTACTTCGAAGATCACATTTCTCCCCAGCCTCAAAACACTATCCCGGACAGATTTCTCCCCAGCTCAAGGACACAATGCCTAGCAATAGTTCATGAGTGGGCCCCAGTGAGAGAAACCATCTCTTCCCGTCACAATAACAAGTGGAACTCTGTAGAATTTCCCCTGTAGGAACAGAAGTATCTTGTATTATGCAGAGCTATCAAGAACTGCTTCCCAGAGTTACTGTATACAATCCAGCCTGCTCTACATGTGAACTCCCAAAGCAATTTTGTTACAGAAATAAGGGACCTTAGGAAACACCTCCCCCCCTCTATTTCTACTAGTGAATGATGCCGGTGATCCAGGTGGCATGTTATAACCTAATTCTAATATCTGCCAGATAATCTACTCCTTTTCCTATATAAGATTTAGCATCATTCCTGTGAAGTTTAAGGAGCTCTGCCTGCCATATTGGCATTAAAATAAACCTTTGTCACCTTGACTTAAAGAATGCTCAAATGTGTGACTACATTCCAGATGACCCTTTCCTGCCCTTTGGTCCTTGAGGAGTCCCTGAACTTCTCAAACCACATCAGGGGGATATTTTCAGTAAGGTGAATTAGAGGAATTGGGAGGATAAGAACCCAAAGCCAGATCAGCACTTTGGAAGGGACAGCTCCATGCAGCTGAGCTCTTGTGACCCAGCACTAATTTACTTGGAGGGGAATATTTGTTTAGCACTGGAATGAATAGGAAGATTTTCTCCACATCTCCAGTCCAGGGCAGGAGGTGCTTTGGGAAGCATTTGCTTCAGGGTTGGGCAACGGAGGTGGATTGAGGAATTTCTTCAAGACTGATGTCAATGACTTCCTTGAGGGGATGGCCTTGGTGTTGTGCACACAGTGGCACAGAAGAGTGAAGGATTGCAATGATATACAATCCAAGTGCCTGTTTCCAAGGGAGCATAGAGCAATAGGGACAGGTGATTGTGACAGGGCAGGGACCTTGGGAACCATAGTAATATATTTGGGACAATGCCTGAGAGGAGAGGGTGGCTTGAGAGGGACAGTGGGGAAAGTGGGAGACTCTGTTGAGCAGTAGATCCGTGACCTCAAGATTATTAGGTGTCATGGTACCACGAACTTCTGGGAAATACCACCAAATATAATGGTGAATTTACACATTCAGTTATAACATTTTCCCTGCCAAGGCGAAACATAAGGAAAGGGAGAAAGTCATTTCAGTGATATTATTTGATCAACACTGAAAAGACTTCCTGCCCTGAAAGATGAAGCAACTAAGCAACAGGTATTTTTTAAATACCTAGTATTTACCAGACATTGTGCTGGAACCCAGGAATACCAAAATAAAATAACAAAAATAACCAACCAATCTCTTCCATTGAGGAATATATATTCTATCATAGAATACATATACATGAGTGTATACATATACACACACATATGCATTATATATTATGTGTGTGTGCATACATATACACATAAATACTGTGTTTGTGAGAGTGTGGTTTCCTGTGAACCTCTCTTTGTATGTACAAAACATATTAGTTTTGCATATGCAAATTATATAGAAATTTAAAATGAAAATTATTCAGGGAAAAGGCAGTAGCAGCTGGAGAGGGAAAGAAAGGTCCTCATAAAGATCATGAATGACCTATTACCGCTTTCTTCTTTGACGTCAGGGTGAAAAGGTTCCATTTGTTGGTTTTTGTGGTATCATCCTTCTGCCTGACAATATGCTTGACAAAAAGCAGAAATTGGTCACTGACAAGCCTTTCAGGCTTACCATTACAGACCACCTCTCCAGTTAACCTGGAATCCTTATACTCCAAACTCTCAGCCAATTGTAGGTCTAATTTCACTATCACCTGGGCCACATCTCGACACCATTTCTAAAATATATTAATACTCATTAGTGAAATACGTTGTAGATATCTGGGTAAAACCACTTTAGCAACTCTGTCAAAAAATGCAAATGAAGTTGCTTTGGCCTGCCCTATTTTCGATGAAGTCAAACTGATTTTTTTCTTCACCATTCTCTTTGCCAGGTGTTCACTGGACATCTATTTAACAGCATGGAGTATCTGTGACATCTCTTCTTCCATTTAGAGTCCCTAGAACACCTACCCTACCTTCAAGATGCTCCGTTTGTCCACAGACACAAAACAAGAGTTCAGGAACTCCCGTTTTTCTCTAGTCAATCAAAGGACAGAAATTGTTCAAACCAAAGGCATTTAATGAAATAGCAGAGTAAAATCTGTAATAGACCAATCCCCCCATAATATGCACAGGGCACACTCTCCCATACATAGATCCCCATTGGTGGGGATAGGAGTGGGGAATGAGAACCCCTGGTAATCACACAAGAAGTGCCCACATAGGGAAAACTATGACCTCCAGTGATGCTTCTGGTGATGGTGCCACACTGCCTGACACTTGGCATGTTTCTCCACTGGACTCACCACATAGGGTTCTTCTGGGACTGGTACTGACACTCTTTTTTTCCTATCTGGTCTATATTTATTTCCCCATAGCGGTTGAGAGCCAAGATGGAGTGCAGGTATAGTCCAGGCCAGAGTTTCTCTGTACTCTGTTCTACAACCTGTGCTCATAAACATGTGCTATGACTCTCCATGACCTCTTGCTTTGTTGGATCCATGGGAACCCAGAGAACCTTCAGTGTACAAGGACCTTGAGTGAAGAAACAGATATTCTTGAGGATAACTATTGTGACAGACAGGGACTAGATTAAGAATTAAAAAGTAAAATAAAAATGGTCTCATGGGAATAAACTTTCTTTCTTGCTTGTCTGTGAAAAGTCTATATAAACCCCTACGCTCAGATTAATAAATGGGAGCTGTTCTTTACAGTCATCCTCTGACCCGTGTCTTTCCTCGTCACTGCTTCACTGAACCACAAGGGGTTGCTGGCAGCCCTCAGCACATAGCCATCTAAGTCATCAAAGCCAAGGGTGGGGTGTCTAGAACATCTCCAGGTTCAGGGAAGACTGACAATTCTTGCGTCACAACCACTATTTCTTGCCCTCCCAGAAGAAATGTAGGCAGAGTATCCCTAAGCAGCATTAAGTATCTCGATATGAATTCCTCTGTTTAGATAGCAAATAAAGGTTTTTACAATTAATTATCTAAATTAATTCTCAGACAGCCTTCCTTACCTAAAAGATTCTGGATCAAGTGGTAATGAATTTAAACCATAACAAGAAGTATTCTGAGCACTTAAATTCAGTATTCTCCCCCAGTTCAAACCCAATGGTATTGTTACTACTCATATGGGTCAGCAGCAAAGCTGGTTTGGTACTATGTTTTGGCCACTGAATACCCCTGTTGACCTACAAACACATTCTAGAATAGCTCCCAGAAATCAGGCATGAAGTTAATTGATCTGTAATTTGCAGGTTTCATTCCCTTCTCCTTTTCGAAAATTAGAACATTTTACCTTCTCCAACCCCTTCATCTATCCCAGAATCAGCAAATGTCACTGAGGGAGAGACAGGAGGAAGTTAGTACCACTTGAGTCACACTATCCCCACCATCTCAACCAGCATTTCCCCTAAGACCATAATGGAAACAGGTGAGGACCTGGAACCCTAGTGACTTAGATATACATGTTCCTCTCTCAGAACACTGGTCTGGCTCAGCACCCAGAGTTGGCCCTGGGGGAAGCACTCCCTGTGAACAAGATGCCAGTTAATCATCCCCACCACCTGCTCCCTTTGGGCTAGGCAAGCCAGTATAACTAAGGCAGTAAAGCAACTGGAGTGGAAGATTGGAGGGGACGATTGTTGGCCTCCTTTCGTGACTATAAGTGGTACTAAGGGATTCTGGATTAGCCTACAGTCTGCCAGGGCTGCACAACTATGACCAGATATGTACAGGGAGCGCTCATCTGAGACTTAAGGTCTGCTCCTGCCCCAGGAAGTATCTTTTAAATACTCTATGTTGATGCTAGGGGTGGTGGCCTAGTCATACCACATCTGAAATTGTATTATTAAGTAGCAATCATCAAAATCACCTGGTATTGTCTAAGATCTAGAGGGGTAGATCAGTGGATTAGATTAGGTACTCCAGACAGAGTAGACAATGAATATAATAGCCTACCATTTGATAAACCTAAGTACCCTAGCTTCTGAGATAGGAACTCACTATTTGTCAAATGCTGCTGGGAAAACTGGATAATGGTGTGGGTGAAACTGGGCATAGAGCAATGCCTGACACCACACACAAGAGTAAAGTCCACACTGGTCCTTGATCTACGTATAAAGGTTGATAGTATAAACACATTAGGGGAATAAGGGCTACTGTATTTGTCAGATTTATGGAGAATGGTGAATTTTATAACCAAACAAGAGATAGAGAAAATTATGAAGTTCAAAACAGATAATTTCAATTACATTACATTGAAATTTTTTGTACAAACAAATTCAATGCAACCAAGTTTAAGAGGGAAGCAGACAACTAGCAAAGAATTTTGACAACTTCTGTCTGTTATAATGGCCTTATTTCTAACATATATAAGGAAATGAGTCAAATGTAGAAGAATACAAGTCATTATCCTCTAGATAAATGATCAAAAGATATGAGCAGGCAGTTTTCAGAGGACAAAATTGAAGCTATCTGTAGTCATATGAAAAAAGTGCAGTTAGTCACTATTGATTAGAGAGATGCAAATCCAAACAACTCTGAGGTATCATATGACACCTATCAGACTGACTAACATGACAAAACAGGAACATGATAAATGTTGGAGAATATGTGGGAGAGTTGGAACACTAATTCATTGTTAGGGCAACTGTGAGCTGATCCAATCTTTCTGGAGAGCAATGTGGAACTACGCCCAAAGGACTCCAAAAAAAACATACCCTTTGACCTTGCACTATCCCTTCTTCAGGTGTATCCCAAAAAGATCATGAAAATGGGAAAAGGTCCCACATGTACAAAAATATTTATAGCAGCTCTTTTTGTTGTGACCATGAACTGTTCATTGAGGGGAAGTCCATCAACTGGGGAATGCCTCAACAAGTTGTAGTATATGAATGTAATGGAATACTACTGTGCTGTAACAAATGAGAACAGGAGGCCTCCAGAAAAAAAACTAGTAAGACTTACATGAACTGATGCTGACTGAAATGAACAAAACCAGAAGAACATTTCACACAGTAATAGCCACATTTGTGGGGGCTGCTTCTAATACACTAAGCCCTTCATGGGAATGGATGGTTCTGAAATATCCCCAAAGGACTCTTGCGGCAAAATACCCTCCACATCCTGAGAAAGAACTACAGAATCAGAACCCAGAATGAAGCAGTCTCTTTTCTCTTGTGTTATGTTTTATTTTGTTTTCACTCATGTATTCTCCCATCCAATTGTGGTTAGGCATTATTAACAGATATAGGAGGACTTTTCTTCTTAACTTCTAAATCAGGTTTGTTTCAATTATGCAAGGCTTAGCCAAGTGCTGAATTTAGGATATGGGTGGGGGGGCAGGTAGGTACAATGAGCCTGTTGTTTGGTGGGGCCTAAAATGAAGCTAGACTACCAGGGCTGGGGGCAGCTTGATTAGGATTCCATCACTTGGACAGCATCTTTCAATAAATTTTCAAGTAAAACTACCCTGATGCCCTGGAACCAGATGGTAAAACAGGCATTGAAAAAATTCACCAATCACCTCAGGACAGAGATCCCCCCCAAAAAAGTCACAGGGAACATTAGAGCCAAATTTCAAACCTATCAGGTAATGGAAAAACACAAGTGGCCAGCAAGAAAGATTTCAAATATTAGAAAGTCACAATCAGGATCACACAGGACATGGCAGCTGCAACAATAAAGTAATGGAGCTTATGGGACATGATATTTCGCAGGGGAACAGAGCTAAGACTAAAAGCAATAATCACTCACCTGGCAAAATTAAGCATGACTCATCAAGGGAAAATGGTTATTCAGTGAAATAAAGAGATTTCAAGCCTTCATATGGAGAAGACCAGAACTAAAACATAAATTTGACCTCCAATATCAAGACCCAAGAGAACCATAAATGTGTACAAAGGGAAAAAGAAAACAGAAGAGATTCAATAAAGTTTAGATTGTTTACATCCCTACACAGGAAGATGATACTTATAACTGTTAAAAACTGTGTCCCTAAAGTAGAAACAGAAGGAATATACATAGACAGAAAATAGGGGTATTAGGCGAATGTGAGGGAAGGACAAAAAAGTATGAGGGGATGAGAAAGAGACGTGGAAAGGGTTCAGAAAGAAGGGAGTGGTAGACTCGGGCAAATTATAGCACATGAAGAGGCAGGAAAGACTTTTTACAGTGGAGGAGAAGATATGAGGGTGGACAATGTGCATCACTTGAACCTTACTCTCATCAGTACTGGACCAAAGAAGGAATAATATACAGAATCAGTGGAATATAGAAATCTCTTTTACCTGACAGGGAAGTGGGAAGTGACAAGATTAAGTCAAGGTGGTGAGGGTTCTGGTGACTGACTTAAGGGAGGGGAACATAACAGGAAGTAGTAACAGCAGCAAAATACTGGTGATGTGGGAAAGGGTGAAAGGAGAGAGACGACAAACAAGAGGATGAATAGGATGGAAGGAAATACACAAGTAGTAATCATTACTGTGAATGGGATGCACTCTTCCAGAAAACAGAAGCAGATACCAGAGCACATCAAAAACCAGAATCTTACCATATGTTGTTTACGAGAAGAACATTTTAAGCAGAGTGACGCAGACAGAGCAAAGTTAAGGGGCTAGAAGAGAATCTATTAAGTTACAGTCGAATTAAAAAAAAAAACAAAAACAAAAGCAGGAGTAGTAAACATGACCTTGGCAAAAGGGAAAGCAAAGATAAGCCCAATTAAAGAGATGTGTGTGTGTGTTCATCCTTTGTTGCTGAAGAAGACCATGACATCAGAGAAATAACGCCAGTACTTGCACTTGACTTTGCTTTGAGGGAGGGAGGGCTGTGAAGGTCACCAACATCACTTCTCCAGAGCCATCTAAATCCAGTGACCAGATATTCATCAGAATGACTGGAGATGATCCAGGGTGAGGCGACCTGGGATAAGTAACATGCCCAAGGTCACACAGCTAGTGAGAGTCAAGTTATCTGAGGAGAAATTTGAGCTCAGGTCTTCGTGACACCTCCAATGGTCTTCTAACCACTAACATTCACCTAGTCAGCAAAACTGAGTACCATACTTCAGGGGAAAAAATGATCATCCAGTGAAATAGAGGACTTTCAAGCATTCTTGATGAAAAGACCAGAACTGAATAGAAAATTTCACTTTCAAAAATAAGAATCAAGAGAAGCATGAAAAGATAAACAGAAAAAAATCACAAGGGACTTTCTAAAGTTGAACTGTTTATATTCCTACAAGGAAAGATAATATTTGTAACTGTTGAGACATTTCTCAGTATTTGGGGAGTTAGAAGGATTACACACACACACACACACACACACACACACACAGAGAGAGAGAGAGAGAGAGAGAGAGAGAGAGAGAGAGAGAGAGAGAGAGAGAGAGAGTGAGAGAAGGAAAGCTCTTTCAATGGAGGGGAAAAGGATGGAGGCGAGAAAGAAAAAGTCAAGCATACTCTTATCACATTTGACTTAAGGAGGGAACAATATGCACGCTCAATTTGGTATGAAAATCTATCTAACACTCAGGAAATTAGGGGAGAAGTGAAGGAGATAATGTGGTGTGGGGGATGATAAAAAGGAGGACAAATGGGAGGAGGGAGTAATTAGAAATAAACACTTCTGGGGAGGGACAAGGTCAAAAGAGAGGACAGAATAAATGGGGGGTAGGAAAGGATGGGGTGAAATATAGTTAGTCTTTCACAACATGACTATTAGGGAAGGCTTTTGCATAATTATGCACATATGGCCTATACTGAATTGCTAGCTTTCTCAGTGGTGGTGGGTGCGGAGGGAGGGAGAGAAGTTGGAACTCCAAGTTTTATGACTGAATGTTGATTCAGTTGGGAGATAAAAAGTACAGGTAATGGGGTCTAGAAATATGTTTTACCTTACAAGAAACGAGAGAAGTTGAGGATGAGGGATGAGAGGGGTGTGACAGAAGGGAGGGAAGATTGTGGGAAGGGGTAATCAGAATGCCCAGTGTCTTGGGGTAGGGAGAGGGGAGAGATGAGGAGAAAATTTGGAACTTAAAATCTTGTAGAAAGGAATGTTGAAAACCTAAAGTAAATATTTTTTAAAAAGACAAGAATTATATTCAAGAGAACACTGTATACAGTAATAGCAATATTGTTTGAGAATGACTTTGAGTGAATAAGTTATTTTGACTATTATAAATACTCTAAATAACTATAAAGGGTATATGAAGAAAGATGATTTGTGCATCCAGAGACATAACTGATAAATAGAAGTGTGCATAGAACAATTTTACATATATATATACATACCTATATATATATATATATATATGTATAGATATAAATACATATTTGTGTGTAATGGCAGCCACATGGGGGGAGAAAGGAAAAAGGAAATTTGTAGGATAATTTCGTTGTGTGCCTGAAATTAATAGCAAGTAGTGCATAGTGAATTTGCAGTTTCATGTGCAATCATCTTTTATTGTACTATGCCATGGAAAACCTTGTTTTATTCTATAAATTTAAAATAAAACAAAAATAGCGCCATAGACAATGAATTGGAATTGGATCAAAGACGGAATAACATACACACTCATTTGAGAGTAGATATCTACCTGACCCTACATCAAAGAAGGAGGGGATGGACATAAGAGAAGGCAGGCTGTGTGACAGATGGGGGTGCAGATTGGGGGAACTGGTGTTCAGAAGCAAAACACTTTTGAGGGAGTAGATGTTGAATGGAAAGAGAATGGAATAGACATGGGCCAGAAAGATGGAGAGAAATACAATTAGCAACCATAACTGAAAAAATTCCAGAAGTCAAGGTTCTCTGGTAAAAGTCCCCATGTCTCAAATGTATAGAAAAATAAGTCAAATTTATTAAAGAGGAGCCATTCCCTAAGAGATGTATGATCAAAAGATATGAACAGTCAATTTTTAGATGAAACATTGAAAGCTATCTCTAGCCACATGAAAAAATTCTCTAAATCACTACCGATTGGAGAAATGCAAGTTTAAAAAGTTCTGAGCTACTTCCTCACACCTATTTGTGTGGTTAATTAGATAGAAAAGAAAAATGTAAAATGATATAGGGAAGTGGAAAAATTGAGACACTAAGACTCTGTTGGTAGCATTGTTAAGAGATCCAAACATTTTTGAGAGAAATTTGGAATTATAACCAAAGGGTATAAAATCACGCATACCTTTCGAGCTGCCAGTAGGACTGCTAGGACCTGATTCCAAACACATTTTAAACAAAATTGAAAAAGGTAACAGACTTACATGTACAATATATCTACAGAAGCTATTGTCTGGTAGGAATGGAATGGATATTCAGGGGATAACCATCAACTGGGGAATAACTGAAAAACTGTGACAAATGATTGATATGGAATACTATCATAGAGTAAAAATTATGAGCAGGATGCTCTCAAAAAACCTAGAAAGACTTGCATGAACTAATGCAAAGTTGAGAACCTCCTACACAGTAACAGCAATACTGTGAGATGATCAATCGTGAAGAACTTAGCTATTCTCAACATTTCAGTGATCCAAGACAACGCTGAGGGACTTAGGATAAAAAAGGCTATCCATTCTCAGAGAAAGAAGTGAAGGTGTCTGAAAACAGACCAAAGCATACTTTTTTTTAACCTTCTGAATTTTTCTCTAAGGTGTTTTTTGGTCTATGCTTTCTTTCACAAGAAGACTACTAAGGAAATGTATTTTACATGACAACATATGTATAAGCTATAACAGATTACTTGCCTTCTCAATGAGGGGAGTGAGGAGTGAGCAAGGTTTAAAATTTGAAATTCAAAATTTTAAATATAAATGACAAAAATGTTTCATATAATTGGGGTAATAAACTATGAAGTAAATCCTAAAAGAAATTGAACTCTTCTGCAGACCCTTTAGATAATATGAATTGTCCTATTCAACGGGAGGGAGGCAGGAAGGGCCTTTGTCCCCATGGAGGAGGGGCTGGCACATTGTTGCAGGATATGGACAAGCATTGGCTGGGCATGGAGAAGCAAGAGCAGGAGGAAAAACAAAGAGGCAGGCAGACAGATGGGGCCTGGACATGGAACATTCAGGTGAAAGCCCGACAAAGTGTACCCCAAAGAAGATGGACTAAATACCCCAAATCAGCAACGAAACCCTCTGTTTGGTCAGCCAACAGCAACCAAGGTCTCCTCTCTTAGCGCCGGAGTTCTCAGTCCAAGCCCCGTTCCGGGCGTGGTGGTGGCTTCTTTCTGCAGGTCTCTTCTGCTTTTGCATGGAGGACTTTGTAAAGTCTATTTGGGAGTTGGCATGTAGGAGGTGACAGAATGCCAAGGACAGGGGAGGAGCAGAAAGACATCCCATTGCTCTCTGATAAGGATTACATGGCTGGTTTTGGGTGAATGTAGTTTCTTATGGAATTCCTTCAATCAAGTTGAATTTTTATAATATGAACTTACCTAAAGCAACATCTGTCTGCACTCCTTTCTATTCCCATTCTGTTTTTTCCAGAGTCCTTTTCTAAAATTTTTTTTCTAGAATTCTATTGTGCTTTCTAATCCATTTTGCTACCTAATTCTATTTTATGAATGAGTTCATCTCTTTGACACTGGTAGGATTACTGATTTTGCATTTCCCTCCATCCTATTTAATTCTGTTTCTCCTATTCTCCTTCTCTTCTTATCTTGTCCTTCCTCGAATGTGTATTTTGTATATGGACACTGACTTCTTTTATCAGACCAAATTTTTATCACTACTTTTTCTTTCTCTTATCCCCTTCTCCTACTTACTTGTGGGGTAACATAGAAATTGAGGACCAATTGAATCAGTATGTATTTTCCATTATTGAATGAACTTAGATGGCTGAGGTGCAAGCATGGTCTGTGTGACATCCCCTCCCATGCCAGCATTTTTCAACCCAATGTAAAACCTATGCCTTGCATGAATACTTCATGAGAGGTCATTTTTTCCATTCTTTCTCTCCTTTCTAACCTGTTCCGGAGTGTCCCTATTTCTCCCTTATTTGTTTTGCATCATTCTTAACTGATTGGCTCACTCTCAAACCCTCTTTCCAGAGAGAATCCTTCTACCTATTTGAGTCATGATTACGTTCGTAGAAGATATGCATTTCATCTTCCCTTCAAGGAAAGTACACAGTCTAAACCTATTGAGTCACTCAAGATTTCTCTTTCATATTTACCTTTCAATGATTCTTTTGAATTTTGTGCTTGAAAGTTACGTTTTCTCTTCAGCGCTGGTCTTTTCATCAGGAATGCTTCAGAGGCCTCTATTTCATTAAATGTTCAAATTTTTTTTCTAGATGTGTGTCCCCAGAAAGCAAACCCATAGTAAGAGAAATGTTGTTAACGAATGCATCTTCTGCCAAAAATAACTTTTCCTCTAAATGTTCAGAGAGTAGAGGTGATTCTTCAGAAAGCAAGCCTGTAGTAAGCAGAATGTTCTAAGATTGTGTCTTCAGCCCCAAATGTCTTGTCTGCTGAGTGTTCGGAGGCTAGATGTGCTCCCCTAGAGAGTGAGCCTATAATAACTGAAATGTTCTCAGAGAGACTGTCTCCTGCCACAAGTACCTTTTCCTCTGAATGTTCAGAGAGTAGATGTGCTTCCCCAGAAAGCAAGCCTGTAGTAAGTAGAATGTTCTCAGAGTTGGTGTCTCCACCCATAGACTTCTCATCCACTGAATATTCTGATGTTAGATGTGCTTCCCCAGAGAGCAAGCCTGTAGTAAGTAGAATGTTCTCAGAGTTGGTGTGTCCACCCATCAGCATCTCATCCACCGAATATTCTGATATTAGATGTGCTTCCCCAGAGAGTAAGCCCATAGTACTGGAATGTTCTCAGAGTGTGTCTCCTGCCACAATTATGTTTTCCTCTGAGTGTTGGGAGGGTAGATGTGTTTCCACAGAGAGTAAACCTGTAGTAAGTAGAATGCTGTCAGAGAGTGTGTCTTCTGCTTCAATCATCTTTTCCTCTGTGTAATATAGTTGACTGCTTTTCCCTCCTACAACAAAAAATATCATTGGTCCCATGAAATGACTCTCAGGGAGAAGCAGAGGGAGAGGGGGGATACAGACCATACTGTGATATCAGATACAGGAAACAGCAATAAAAAGTTTCTAAGTGAGGTGAAGGATCTAAAGGGCCATTCATCGACTGGTGAGAAGGGGAAATAAAGGAATTTTGGACGTGGAGAGTGATTCCATCCAGCTCTGCAACCTCAGCATCAGTACTTGGCTTGAGACTGCCAGTGCTGAGAGAGGAGACTCTTGGCTGCTCTGTCAATTGATCTGTGTATCTGTCATCTGTATGACTGTCTTCTGTGCATTCATCCTTGGGTACTGGGTGTCTTTCTTCTGTCCATGCATAAGAGCCTGTCCTTTCCTGTGTGTGGCCATGTCCAAACTCCATGTGTCTATCCCCTGCTTTTTCTTCTTCTAGATTTTCACCAGTCCATCATGTTCCTCTCTCACCATTCTCTGGTCCTTCTGCTCTGGCTTCTTGGTTCATGGCTATCAGTTGTCCTTAAACCATCCCCTGGCCCCTCCCATCACATATGTAAAATCCTGTTCCTATCACCCTCCCTTTCCCAACCGTTCGTTCAAACAATACAAGAACTCTGTACTCAAAATATCAACAAAAAACAAATGGCATAAGTGTAAAGTAGTTTGAAAGGAATTTGATAGGCGACCAGGACCTCACAACACATATCTAATTAAAGCATAAGGGAAAACATGAAGTAAATAAAATCATTAAAATAATAAAATGATGAATGATCAAAATTCCAAATGACACTCTACAAAATATGTGATTATAATCATTATCATTTAGTCTAGCTTAGACACACAGCTCAGGAATTTATTCAATCCTTGTTTATAGATTAAGCTCCTTTCATGTGTTGGGCAAAAAAAGGAAAGTTGGTGTAATATAGCAACCAAGAATATTTCTTACATATCTCCTGTAAAAAAGGCACAGGTCTAGGTTCTGAATATGTACAGTCCCTAACCACTACAAGCTTAGGTTATAAGGAGATAGAAAATTCATAGAAGTATATGGAGAAAAAAAAGAGAACTAAAGGCAAAGTACAAGGCAGTCTGGGAGCCAGGCCACTAGCAGTTGGAATCAAAAAAGGCTTCATGGATGATGTGGTGCTTGAATTGTGTCTGCATGGAAAAGAGGGATTTCCTGAGGCCCAAGAATCTCTGCTTGAGAGTCAGAAGGGCTTAGAGGTCATGTCCTCCCTCACTTCCATGCTAGCAGCAGGAACACAGTCAAGTCACTTCACCTCTCAGTGCCCCAGAGCACTCAGTAAGGTCAGAGACACATGTAAGATGGGTTGTTCAACTTACTGAGGAGGCAGAGAGGTGAAAGAGTGTTTGACTTGGAACACTTGGACTTGCCCTTGTCCAATGTGCCATAACATATAAGTGCCCGAGGCTGGATTTGAACTCATATCTTCCTAACTCCAAGCCCAGTGCTATAACCAGTGAAACACTGAGATGGAAAGATTCAGAGATCCTAGAAGACTACTGCCAAACCATTGTCCAGGAGGCTGCCTGGAGGCCTGGGAAGGATAAGAAAAGAGCTCATTCTCACTGCAGGGAAGTTCCACAAGTGCTCAGTCCCTCCTCCATTCACCATCCACCCTGTGGAAAGGCTCTACCTGCGTTAGGAACGTGCCAAGTAGCTTTATGTACAGTATTTGCAAGGGTCTGGGAGTTAGAAAATGTAAACTACCTTTACTGTAAGCAGCAAGAGAAGCTTCAACTGTTCCATGGGAAAACTTGGAATCAATAACACCAACCACCAGTCATCCCTGGCTTGTGGCCTTTTTGGTTCTCCTCCCACAATACCTGGCCTGACCAAAGGGCAGTGCAGGATGCAACACTCTGTTCTTTTGCCACCATAGGGCTGGTCTCATGAGTAAATTCCCTTACACAACACAATGAGACCCACCAAGCCTAACATATATAATCATGGTTGGTGTTTTAGCCTGTTTCTTTCTTAGGAATCAGACACTTTCCCGTTAGCATATAGCATAAAGAATTCCATTGCTTGGATGGTGCATTTCCTAACAAGTTTCTTCCCTCTGGAATGGAATCAGGAAAGCCTCAGGGAAACCCTCTCAACACTGAGTTTAATTTTCCCAGAAACATACCAAGATGTTGGGGAGAGGTTAAAAAACTTGCCCAGAGTCAGTACGTTTGTAAGTATTTGAGTCAGGATCTGAACCCCCTTCTTCCTGACTCTAAACACTGAAACCAATACAGCTGGTAGTGATTCAGTCCCCTGAGTGTTGGTCTGGATTTTCTGAGGTGCTCGTTCTCTGCTACCTTGGCTCATGCTGGAGTGCTCTTCTCTCCTATGCCGATGCAACAGATATTTCCTCTCAACCTTCCAAGTGGTCTTGGGTTGCAAATTTCTTTCTCTCCTTTGTTTTGTGTGTTCTGGTGGTCTAGAATATGATTAGAGCCATTTTGACCAGCATTTGGAGGGTTTGAGGGGAAAGCTCAAATGAGGCCCTGCTTTTAATTCTGCCATCTTGGCTGCCCCTAGTCAACATTTCTAACTCTTAAGAAGGGTATCTCTGCTCGTGTGGGTATAAATTGATGTTAGTGCAATATATAAAAAATGTGAAGTGTGAGAAGTTAAGCTGCACTGGGAGAAGTTAGGAAGGAGAGGAAGAATGGAGTAACTAATATTACATTTCAAGATGCAAACGACCTTTTGCAGAGGAAAGAAAGAAGGGAGGAGGTGGGCATTGCTTGAATCCCCTCAACAGCCTTGAGTCAGAGAGGAAATAACATACACATTTACTTGGGCATAGAGATTAATCTCACCATGTAGGGAAATAGGAAAGGAGGGGATAAGAAAACGTGGGGGCCTTATAGTAGGGAGGGCAGAGTGAAGGGTGGGAAGGGATAGATAGAATCAAAACACTAGTGAGGAGGAACAGGGTGCTGGAGCTTGAAAGAAATGTATAAACAGGGACAATATAATTAGTCTTCATTACTCCACAGGTGAATGAAATGAGGTCCCCCCTAGAAAAGAAACAGATAGCAGAGTGGATTCCCAGCCAGAATCCTATACTATATCGTTTACAAGAAGCATATTGGAAGCAGAGCTACATGTAGAATAAAGGCAAATGTTAGAGCAGAATATGTTATGCTTCAGCTGAAATAAGAAAAAGCAAAGCAGAGATAACAAGCTACATCTCACACAAAGCAAAAGTAAAAATAGATGTAATGAGAAATACTTGCTAAATATACCACAGATTAAGAAAGGATATCAACACTAAACATGTGTACACAAATTAGGGAATTTTCATTATTTAGTTAAGGAGTTATTGGACAAAATTTACAAAAAAATTACTAGTGGTGGACCTCAATTTCTGATCTCAGAACAGGTCAAATCTAGCTACCAGATGAATAAAGGACTTAAGTAGGAGATTAGAAATTTATAAAAGTTACATATGACAGATTTCTGGAGAAAGCTGAATTGAGATAGAATGGCACATATTCTTTTCATAACGGAACATGACACATACCCAAAAACTTACCATGTATTACGGCATAATAACCGTAATAACAATCCATTTCAGAAAAGCAGAAATATTTAAGGCATCCTTTTTTCATCATAACCCAATAACAATTATATTTAATTGAGGACCGTGGAAATAGAGATTAACAATTCTCTAGCAAAGGACCTATATATTCCTAAAAATTAAGTGTGTCAAAGAACAAATCATAAAAACAACTAATAACTTTGTGATAACTTTCATCAGAGAAAATGACAACATTCAGACCATCAATCAAAATTTGTTGGATGCAGCCAATGCAGCACCTGGGGGAAATTTTACATCTCTAAACACTTACATTAATTAAGTAGAGAAAAAGGTGTGCAATCAATTGATCATGCAAGTAAAAACCTAGGGAAAAAAATTGAAAATGTCTAACTATACAACAAATTGAATACCCTAAAAATCAAAGGATATTTGAAAGATGGAAAGTTAAGAAAAGTACAGAAATAAAAAATTTAAGTAAGGCCTGGCTTTATGGGCAAAAATATAATAAAAGGTAAACAATTGGTTCATTTCTTTTAAAAAAGGAAAGATGAAAAACAAATGACTAGTATGGGAAGATATAAAAGGTGTGTTCACTACCAATGAAGAGAACATTAAAGCAATAATTGGGAACTACTTTGTCCAACTGTGTGTCAATAAATCATAATCTAAGAGAAACAGATGAATATTTACAAAAATATAAATTGTCCAGAATAACGAAGGAGAAATGGAATATATAACCTCATTTTCTATAAAGTAATTGAAGGAGCCATGAATGAAACCCATAAGAAAACGTTCCCAAGGTGTGATGGATTCAGAATTGAATACTATCCAACATTTAGAGGACAATTGATTCCAATACTATATAACCTATATCAGACAATAGGAAAAGGAGCAATTCTGCCAAATTCCATTTATAACACAAATATGGTGTTGATAACTAACCCAGGTAGAGCTAAAACAGAGAAAGAAAACTATAGACCACTGTCCCAAAACAGTTCTGATACAATAATTTTAAATAAATTAACAGCAAGGAGATTACAACAACATATGACTAGTATCAAACGCTATGACTAGGTGGGATTTATACCAGGAATGTAGGACTGCTTCTATATTAGGAAATCTATCTGCATAGGTGACCATGTAAAGAGAAATCGCACGATTATCTCAAGAGGTGTAGAAAATTTTTTGACACAATAGAGCATCCATTTCTGGGAAAAACACTGGAGATGCTAGGAGTAAATGCAGCTTTCCTTAAAATGATAACTAATACGTCTCTAAAACCTTCAACAAATTTATATGAAATATGAATAATGTAGAAGCTTTCCCAGTAAGATCAGGGATGAAACAGGTATGCTCATTATTTTTTTTTAATGTGACAAGTATTCTTTTTTTTAATTTAACTTTTTACATTTATTTTCACAAAATTTTGAGTTTCAAATTTTCTCCCCTTTTCTCCCCTCCCACCACCCCAATACCCCAAGCAATCTAATTTTCCCTATCTCCAATCTGCCCTCTCTTCTGTCATCCCTCCCTTCTCTTGTCTCGATCTTCTCTTTTCTCCTGTAGGGCCAGATGACTTTCTATTCCTCATTAACTGTATGTCTTCTATCCTAGCAGCAACAGCAATACTAAACAGTTATTCCTAAAACTTTGAGTTCCAAATTCTCCCCATCCCTACCTCCCCACCCATTCCCTTTGAGAAGGCAGGCAATTCAATATAGGCCCTATCTGTGTAGTTTTGCAAATGACTTCGATAATAGTCGAGTTGTGGAACACTGACTGTATTACCCTCCATCTTGTGCCGCCCCCCATTGTTTCCGTTCTGTCTTTTGATCCTGTCCCTCACCGAGTGTTGACTTCAAATTGCTCCCTCCACCTTTTGCCCTCCCTTCCATCATCCCCCCCTTGCTTATCTCCTTCTCCTCTACTTTCTTATACTGTAAGATAGGTTTTCATACCAAAATGAGTGTGCATTTTATTCCTTCCTTTAGTCGAATGTGATGAGGGTAAACGTCTTGTTTTTTCTCAGCTCTCCTCTTTTCCCCTCCACTAAAAAGTCTCCTGCTTGCCTCTTGAATGAAAGATAATTTATCCCATTTCATTTCACCCTTTCTCCTCCCACTACATTCATCTCTCCCCGTTTAAATTAATTTCTTTTAAGATATGATCCCATCCTATTCAATTTCCTCTGTGCTCTCTGTCTTTGTATGTGTGAGCATGCGTGTATTTGTGTGTTGACTCACGTGGGTCCATGTGTGTGTGTGTATCTGTGTGTGTAGTCCCACCAACTACCCAGATACTGAAAATTTTTAAGAGTTAAAAATATTGTCTTTCCATGTAGGAATGTAAACACTTCTCCTTTGGTAAGTCCCTTATGACTTCTCTTTGCTGATTACTTTTTCATGCTTCTTCTCATTCTTGTGTTTGAAAGTCAAATTTTCTTTTCAGCTCTGGTCTTTTCATCAAGAATGCTTGAAAGTCCTCTGTTTCATTGAAAGACAATATTTTCCCCTGAAGTACTATACTTAGTTTTGCTGGGTAGGTGATTCTTGGTTTGAGTCCTAGTTCCTTTGACTTCTGGAATATCCTATTCCACTCCCTTCGATTCCTTAATGTAGCAGCTGCTAGATCTTGTGTTATCCTGGTTGTATTTCCACAATACTGGCATTGTTTCAATCTAGCTTATTGCAATATTTTCTTCTTGACCTGAGAATTCTGGAATTTGGCCACAATGTTCCTAGGAGTTTCTCTTTTTGGATCTCTTTCGGGCGGTTGATTCCTTGAACACTTATCTTGCCCTGTGGTTCTAGAATATCAGGGCAGTTTTCCTTGATAATTTCATGAAAGATGATGTCTAGGCTTTTTTTTTGCTCATGGATTTCAGGTAGTCCCATAACTTTTAAATTGTCTCTCCTGGATCTATTTTCCAGGTCAGTTGTTTTTCCCATGAGATATTTCACATTATCTTCCATTTTTGCATTCTTTTGGTTTTGTTTTGTGATTTCTTGGATTCTCAGAAAGTCATTAGCCTCCATCTATTCCATTCTAATCGTGAGAGAACTATTCTCTTCAGTGAGCTTTTAAAACTCTTTTTCCATTTGGCTAATTTTGCTTTTGAAAGCATTCTTCTCCTCATTGGCTTTTTGATACTGTTTTGCCAGTTGAGCTATCCTATTTTTTTTAAATTTATTTATTTATTTAACTTTTTACATTCATTTTCACAAAATTTGGGGTTCCAAATTTTCTCCCCATTTATCCCCTTCCCCCACCCCAATACACCAAGCATTCTAAGTTTCCCTATCACCCATCTGTCCTCTCTTCTATCATCCCTCTCTTCTCTTGTCCCCATCTTCTCTTTTGTCCTGTAGGGCCAGATGACTTTCTACTCCCCATTAACTGTACTCCTTATTTCCTACTAGCAAGAACAATACTCAACTGTTGTTCCTAAAATTTTGAGTTCCAAATTCTCCCCACCCCTTCCTCCCCACCCATTCCCTTTGGGAAGGCAGGCAATTCAATATAGGCCATATCTATGTAGTTTTGCAAATGACTTCGATAACAGTCGTGTTGTATAAGACTAACTGTATTTCCCTCCATCCTATTCTGCCCCCCATTGTTTCTATTCTGTCTTTTCATCCTGTCCCTCCATAAGAGTGTTGACCTCAAATTGCTCCCTTCTTCCATTGCCCTCCCTTCCGTCATCCCTCCCTCCCTGCTTATCTCTTTCTTCACCATTTTTCTGTACTGTAAGATAGGTTTTCATCCCAAAATGAGTGTGCATTTTACTCCTTCCTTTAGTCGAATTTCATGAGGGTAAAGTTCATGTTTTTCTTCTCAGCTCTCCTCTTTTTCCCTCCACTAAAAATTTTCCTGCTTACCTCTTGAATGAGATATAATTAACCCATTCCATTTCACCCTCTCTCCTCCCACTACATTTCTCTCTCACCATTTACCTTAATTTCTTTTAAGATATGGTCCCATCCTATTCAATTCACTCTGTGCTCTCTGTCTCTGTGTGTGCATGCTTGTGTGTATGTGTGTGTGCGTGCATGCATGTACTTGTGTGTGTGCAGGTGTGTGTGTGTGTGTACATCTCTGTGTGGTCCCAACAACTACCCAGATACTGAAATGTTTTAAGAGTGATAAATATTGTCTTTCCATGAAGGAATGTAAACAGTTCACCTTTGGTAAGTCCCTTATGACTTCCACTTGCTGTTTACTATTTCATGTTTCTTCTCATTCTTGTGTTTGAAAGTCAAATTTTCTTTTCAGCTCTGGTCTTTTCATCAAGAATGCTTGAAGGTCCTCTGTTTCATTGAAAGACCATATTTTCCCCTGAAGCATTATAGTCATTTTTGCTGGGTAGGTGATTCTTGATTTGAGTCCCAGTTCCTTTGACTTGTGGAATATCCTATTCCACACCCTTCGATCCCTTAATGTAGAAGCTGCTAGATCTTGAGTTATCCTGATTGTATTTGCACAATACTGGAATTGTTTCTTTCTAACTGCTTGCAATATTTTCTCCTTGACCTGGGAATTCTGGAATTTGGCCACAATGTTCCTAGGAGTTTCTCTTTTTGGATCTCTTTCAGGCAATGATCGATGGATTCCTTCAATACTTATTTTGCCCTCTGGTTCTAGAATCTCAGGGCAGTTTTCCTTGATAATATCATGAAAGATGATGTCTAGGCTCTTTTTTTGATCATGACATTCAGGTAGTCCCATAATTTTTAAATTGTCTTTCCTGGATCTATTTTCCAGGTCAGTTGTTTTTCCAATGAGATATTTCACATTCTCTTCCATTTTTTTTCATTCTTTTGATTTTGTTTTGTGATTTCTAGCTTTCTCTGAAAGTCATTAGACTCCATCTTTTCCATTCTAATCTTTAGAGAACTATTTTCTTCAGTGAGCTTGTGAACCTCTTTTTCCATTTGGCTAATTTTGCTTTTGAAAGCATTCTTCTCCTCATTGGCTTTTTGAACCTCTTCTGCCAATTGAGTGAGCCTATTTTTCAAGGTGTTATTTTCTTCAGCATTTTTTTGGGTCTCCTTTACCAAGGTATTCACCTTTTTTTCATGCTTTTCTTGCATCTCTCTCATTTCTCTTCCCAGTTTTTCCTCCACCTGTCTAACTTGATTTTCAAAATCCTTTTTGAGCTCTTCCACAGCCTGAGCCCACCCGACATCCACCTCCGATGTCTGGGATAGAGAAGCCTCGACCTCCACGTCTTTCTCCAATGGCAGGCATTGTACTTCGTCATCAAAAATGAAGGGGAGAAGGAACATCTCTTCCCCAATAAAGTAGCTCTCTATGGTCTTATTCTGCTTCCTTTTTCTGGGCATTTTCGCAGCCAGTTGCCTGACTTCTGAGATTCCTCTCCACCCCTGCCTAGATCTGCCCAGCTAGTGCTTGTGGTCTGAGATTCAAATGCTGATTCCCAGTCTCAGGGCTATCTGTGGCGGGAGTGGCTGCTATTCAATGTGAGCTTAAGTTCTGGTGCTTGGGTGGGGGCAGGGCCACCTCCCAGGCTCAGCTCCCTCAGGGAGCTTATGCAGAGACCTGAACTTCTGCCTGCTGCTCTAGGAGTCCCGGGCTGCCACTGCTGACTCTGCCGCTGCCTTCTGAGGGGGCCCGATCCATGAAGACACCCTGCTCCCCTCTCGGCCCGCCCAGACGTCTCTCTCACTGACCTGTAGCGTCTGTGGGCTGAGGGACTATCCCAGAAGGCCAGAGATTCCGTCCCTGAAGCCTTCTTAGATCTGCTCCTCTGGGGCCACGGCCAGGGCAGCACAGGTGTGGACTCCGCTTTCTGGGGTGCGACAGACCCCTGGGGACCGCTCTCCAGGGCTCTCTGGAATGGAAATCTCTTTGACTGTGTTTCTGTGCGCCTTGCAGTAATCCAGAATTTGTGGGAATTTCTTCTTACAGGAAAGTTATGGGCTGTGGATTTGGAGCTAGCATATGTGAGTCTTTCTACTCCGCCATCTTGGCTCCTCCCTGAGTTATCCTATTTTTCAAGGTGTTATTTTCTTCAGCATTTTTTGGGTTTCCTTTAGCAAGGAATTGACCCGTTTTTCATGCTTTTCTTGCATCTCTCTCATTTCTCTTCCCAGTTTTTCCTCCACCTGTCTGATTTGATTTTCAAAATTCTTTTTGAGCTCTTCCATGGCCTGAGCCCATTGGATATCTATTTCGGATGTTTGGGATACAGATACCTTGACTTCTATGTCTTTCCCTGATGGTAAGCATTGTTTGTCCTCATCAGAAAGGAAAGGAGGAAACATCTGTTCACCAAGAAAGTAGCATTCAATGGTCGTATTATTCTTCCCTTTTCTGGGCATTTTTCCAGCCAGGTACTTGACTTCTGAGATTCCTCTCCACCCCTGCCTAGATCTGCCCAGCTAGTGCTTGGGGTCTGAGATTCAAATGCTGCTCCCAAGCCTCAGGGATTTCAGCAGCAGGTGGAGCTGCTGTTCAGGGTCAGATTAATTTCAGGTTCTCAGGTGGGGGCAGGGCTACCTCCCAAGCTCAGTTCCGTCAGAGGGTTTATGCAGAGATCTTCAGTAATGGATCTGAGGTCCTGCCTGCTCCGGGAGCCTGGGTCTGCTGCTATTCCTGTCTACACCTGACTTATGGAGACACCCCGCTCTCCTCTCGGCCAGCCCAGGAGTCTCTCTCACTGACCTGTAGTGCTTGTGGGTGGAGGGACCTTTGCGGCTGCCAGAGGTTCCGTCCCTTAAGCCTGCTCGGATCTGCTCCTCTCGGGGCCATGCGGGTAGGGCTGGTCTCTGCTATCCGGTGCATGATGGACCTTTGGTCGTGGTTTTCAGGGCTCTCTGGAACGAAAATCTCCTCCACTCGGTTGCTGCGTGGCTTGCACTGCTCCAGAATTGGTTGGGAGTTCTTTTTACAGAAAATTTATGGACTGTGAGTTCAGAGTTAGCATACATGAGTCTTTCTACTCTGCCATCTTGGCTCCTCCCCCTCATATATGATTTCTTGAAAAAGGGTTGTGAGAAACCAGGTGTCAATAAATCCTACTGGGATTCCAACGCAGGTACTAAGCTATTGCTTGAAAAGAAATCACTCAGGCTCTCAGTGAGTGGTCAATAATACCTCCAGACCTAAACCATCCAGATGGCTCAGAGGGAGTGTAAATAGCAATTGATTCTGTTCTAACAAGAAACCCCAAGGATCTTCCCCTTAGATTTCCCCAAGACTGTTTATTTTTTATTTTGTGAGCGGGCAAATTAGAACATCTTTGGCTCTTTTTTTACCTCACCTTCAATCACTGAATTGGAGTTGCCTCAGAAAAACTGAGACCTGGAAGGACTTTAGCTTAAAAAGGGAAAGCCCTCTCACGATATTTGAGGCCATCTCTTTGTGCTGACCTATGTCTTTTCACTGGCCTCACGTGACACTGGAGTAGAGGGTGACTTTGCACATCCCTGCCTCATATTCATTTCTCTTGCGAGTCAAGACATCACCCTCCTGATGTCATTGGTCCTCTTCCTGGAGGGTGGAACTCAAAAAGAATAAGGTAAGATCAAAATGAGCAGTTGATTTAGACATAAGGAGTGATACCATAAGCTAATGAGGAGAGCCAGGAATAGTTTTCACCTGTCAGATCTATAGACACAGGAAGATTTTATTATAACACGAG
Source organism: Bettongia penicillata ogilbyi (assembly GCA_023548195.1). Classification (NCBI taxonomy): domain Eukaryota; kingdom Metazoa; phylum Chordata; class Mammalia; order Diprotodontia; family Potoroidae; genus Bettongia; species Bettongia penicillata. The sequence goes on from JAJHZJ010000594.1 coordinate 181,191, forward strand.
AAATGGATGACATTATAAGATGGGAAATGGACAATTTCAATTTCATTAACTTTAAAAGGTTTTGCAGAAACAAAACCAATGCAGCCACCGTTAGAAAGAAACCAGAAAGTTGGAAGCCATTTTTACAAAAAAAGTGTCTTTGATAAAGGACTTCTTCTAGAAATATACAGGGAACTGCATTATATTATAAGAATACAGGTTTTTCCCCAATTAATTACTTGTTAAAGGGTTTGCAGTTGTAGTGTTCCAATGAAAGAAAACAAAACTCTATGTCTTCATGGAGAAAAAAAATATTCTGCATCACTATTGATTAGAGAAATGCAAATTTAAGCAAGTTGAGGTCCTAACTCACACCAAGGAGATTGGTTAATATGAGAAAAAAGGGAAATAAGAAATATTAGAGTGGATGTAAAAAAATTGGCACATTAGTGCACTATTGGTAGAATTGTGAACTGATCCAACTATTCTGTTTTTCCCATGAGATATTTCACATTCTCTTCCATTTTTTCGTTCTTTTGGTTTTGTTTGGTGATTTCTTGGTTTCTCATAAAGTCATTAGACTCCATCTGTTCCATTCTAATTTTGAGAGAACTATTAAATTCAGTGAGCTTTTGAGCCTCTTTTTCCATTTGGCTCATTCTGCTTTTGAAAGCATTCTTCTCCTCATTGGCTTTTTGAACCTCCTTTGCCAATTGAGTGAGCCTATTTTTGAAGGTGTTAATTTCCTCAGCATTTTTTTTGGGTCTCCTTTACCAAGGTATACCCGTTTTTCATACTTTTCTTGCATCTCTGTCATTTCTCTTTCCAGTTTTTTCTCCACCTGTCTAACTTGCTTTTCAAAATCCTTTTTGAGCTCTTCCAAGGCCTGAGCCCACCCGCCACCCTCCTGGGGTGTCTGGGGTACTGAGGCCCCGCCCTCCACATCTTTCCCTGATGGCAAGAATATGTCCTGGTCATCAGATCCGAATGTCGGGATCATTTGCATTTGTTGGAAAAAACTCTTTATAGTCTTATTTTTCTTCCCTTTTCTAGGCATTTTCCCAGCCAGTTACTTGACTTCTGAGATTCCTTTCCACCCCTGCCTGGATCCGCCCAGCTAGTGCTTGGCCTCTGAGATTCAAATGGGCTTTCCGCGGCAAGCTTTAGTTCTGGCGCTGGGGTGGAGGCAGGGCTGCCTCCCAGGCTCAGTTCCCTCTGGGGCTTTCTGCAGAGACTTTCAGGAATGGAGCGGGTGGGGGTGGGGTGGGGGGCCCACCTCCCAGGCTCAGTTCCCTCAGGGGCTTTATGCAGAGGCCTTCAGTAATAGAGCGGGGTGGGGGCAGGGTCGTCTCCCAGGCTCAGCCCCCTCAGGCCGTTCATGCAGAGAACTTCCGTAATGAAGATCCTGCCTGCTGCTGGGGGATTCCTGAGTCCCGGGACGCTGCCGCCTCAGCCGCCGCCCACCCCTCTCCCTCCGCCACTTCCTGCCCCCGTCTCGGCCACCGCAGCTTCCTCCCGAGGGGGCCCGAGTCACAGAGACGCCCTGCTCCCCCTCTCGTCCAGCCCAGCCTTCTTTCTCACTGACCTGTAGTTTCTGTGGGCGAGGGACTTTCCCTGCTGCCGGAGCTTCCGTGTCTGAAGAAGCTTCCGTGTCTGAAGCCTGCTCGGATCAGCTTCTCTGTGGCCACGGCCAAGGCTGCGCTGGGGTGGGGTCCACTTTCTAGGGCACGACGGACCCCGAGGACGGCTCTTCAGGGCTCTCTGACACGGAAATCTCTTCCACTCCGTTTCTGCACACCTTATATTGACCCAGAAGTTATGGGGGTGTCTTTTTACATTAATTCTATGGGCTTTGGTTTCGGAGCTTGTAAACGTGCGTCCTTCTACTCTGCCATCTTGGCTCTGCCCCCCATCTTAATCTGATCCAACTATTCTGGAAAGCAACTTGGAAATATCCCTGAAGTGGTGTATACCCTTCATCCCTCATTACCAGTCTATATCCTAAAGACATCAAAAAGGGAGAAAGGACCTATTTGTACAAAAAACACTTGTAACAGCTCTTTCTTAGGTGGAAAATATTGGAACTTGAGGGAATGGACATCATCTGGGGAATGGCAAAAGAAGTTGTCATATATGATTGGAATGCAATGTTACTGTTGTATCAGAAATGTTGAGCATCCAGATTTCAGAATGACCTAGAAGAGTTATCTTAACTTATGCAAAATGAATGGAGTAGAAGCAGAACTACAGTGTACACAGTAACAGGAATAGTATATGATGATCTACTTGAAGGACTTAGCTGTTCTCCACAACACAATTCTTCAAGACAATATGAAAATACTCATGATGAAAAGTGCTCACCACCTCCAGTGAAAGAACTGATGAAGTCTAAATGAAGATCAAAGCATACACTTTTTCACTTTCTGTATCTCTTCCTGTACTTTTGCCTTTGGTTCTATATATTCTTTTACAACATAACTAATTGACAAACAGGACTTTTATCATTGAACATATATGACCCATACAAGATTGCTTACTCACTTAGGGGGAGGTGAGGTGAGGAGAGAGAAAATTTGGAACGCACAAATTTTTGAATGAATATTGAAAATTATCTTTACAGGCAACTGGGAGGAAATTACATATTATGAGAAAATCCAAACGTTATCCTCAGATTTCCCTGTCAGCCTTGGTTTACACATGTTGCATAAAACTTGAGAGAAGGGATCACACTAGTCAACACATCCAAATATACAAAAGGAATTTCCAGTCTAAGAGACAAGTGGTCATTCAGCTTTTCTTTGAATACTTCCAAGGAGAGGGAACCACCACCTCTTCAAGTCAGCCCATTACACCCTTGGAGAATGTTCATGTTTAGGAAGTCTTTCCTGATATCAGGTACAAATTGTCCCCTTTATAACTTCTAGCCATTCATCATGGTTATGACCTCTAGAGTCAAGAAGAGCAAGTCTAAACCTTTATCCATACAACAGGCCTATAATTCTTGATATTGAATATCTGAAGTTTGTCTGAAACGCTTCATTAAGGTGTTTTTTACTGTGTGATAATATTCCATTATTGTAATGGAATTTAATTATTTTTAACCCCCAGAACTAGGACTGAAAACAGCAGTGTGAAAAGTGTGAAAAGATCTGGAGCTTCAGGTATTCCTCCCCCACTCACTGTTCCTCCTCAGCCTCTAATAGTAGGTTTTACCCACATGTGCAAAAGTACCCACAGCAAAATGTTCTAGATCAAGAGGACATGAAAAGGAAATATGAGGAGAAAGCACCACCCTAACCCATCCAGGAGGTGAGAGGTCCACAGGTGTTACCCATTGCACACTTTTACCTGAATGCATTGAACAGTTGGGCTTGTTTTTATTTTTGTCCCTGAAACAAAAAGACAATTTGTTACATGGCAGGACTCTGTAGGATGGACAGAGGAAGGGATACGTGGGACACCCACATGACCAAAGAAAAACCAATCAGCAAAAAATTTTTTAAAAGAGGTCCAATATCTCAAGGGAAATATTGCAGGGAGGAAGGAGAAAATGGGATGTGAGGTTAGAGATTATCAGAAGAAGATCTCAAACTCTGCTATAGATCAGTGATTATGGAACCAATTTTCATTGTTGCTTAGTCCTGAGTATCTTTCCTTGACCAGATGCTGGATTGATTTCCATTTCCTTCTGCATCTCATTGGACAGATGAGGGACTGAGGGAAACAGGATTGTGACTCGCCCAGGGTCATGAAGCTGGTAAGTTTCTGCAGCCAGGATTGAAATGAAGGAGATGAATCTTCCTGTCTTCAGGTCCTGCAGAATACCTAGCATTCCAGAAAACAATTAAAACTCATTAAAAATTGAAAAGGTTATCAATAGAAAAGATTAGGTATGTGAAGTACAGAAGCAAGCCAATAAAATAAAATAAAATCGTGCTTAATAAATCCAGAGCTGAAAGTTAAAGGAAGGAAGGCCAGGGGAAGACACACTATTCAATTAAAAAAAAAAAAAACAGATGGGATAAGGGACAAGCAGTTCGCCATTGAAATTAAACTACAAAAAGGTACATGGATGAGGTGTAAAATAGGAATCAATAGCAACTCAGCGGAACAAGGAGGAAATTACTTTTCACATCTATTAAGGGAAGAGGTTATGACAGAACAACAGCAGAGAGAAACACAGAAAGTTAAATGGATGATTCTGCTTCTATAAGCAGAAATTTTTTTTGTACAAACATGGAAGACAGTTAAATGAGGAAAAACATCTTTGCAATAATATTATCTGAGGACTGTTGGATATACATGATATAGAAGAAACAGATTCCATTTTTTAAGATTAAGAGCCCTTCTCCAATAGTGAAAAGAACCAGAAGTTTTCAAAAGAAGAAATGCAATCTATCAATAACCCTGTGACAAAATGGGCCAAAGCCCTCAGGATGAGAGAAGTGCACAGTAAAACAAACATATTTCTTTTTTCCTTCCATAAATCATAGAGATCTCCATGTTCAGGGACAGTGCCCTCTGTCTGTTCACCCACAAAGTACCTGAAAATGCCCCTTTCACTAGATTCTGCTTCAAACCAGAACAGAAATAAATCTAGAATTTAATGAAACAACACCAAACAAAACAGATGACCAGGAGGAATGGAGGTGAATCCCTATTGTCTCCTCTTTGCCTAAGTCTGAGGTCAAGCCAAGGATGGCAGGAAGAAAGGATGGGAAGCTCCATTTGAGGATAGGAGGGCTTTTCCCCACAGGCTTCTCCCTAGCCATACTCTACAGCAACCACCCAATCCCATGACCCCACCCCCCAGGCCTCCACCTCTAGACAAAGGCCTGGGAAGGAAGGAAGCCCCAGGTAAGAGCAGGCCTGGAGGAGAAGGCACACACAGGATCAGCCCTGAACACCCACACGGGCACACACACACACAGATTATCCTACCTCCATACACAGCACACGCATAAACAAAGATACTGATAATGTCAGGCCCTTACACCCACCCTTACCCACATGCTTCTGGGCAGCAAGGGAAAGTAGTTGGGGAGTGGGAGTCCAACCAACAAATGATTGCGGGGGGGGGGTGTTGGGCAGAGGGAAGAGAAGACAGAGAAGAAAGGGAGAGGATGAGGCACAGGCAGAGAGGGGCTTCTTACCTAATTCCAGTAATTTAGGCACTAGCAGGACCCTCAGGATCAGTCAGTCTGTAAGATGGGGGGCAGATGAGGGTAAGGGAAAGGAGGGTGGCATATAGAGGGTAAAAGGAAGGGACATAGATGAGGGGTACGGAGTCCTCCTCTGGCTCACCCACTTACATCCTCCTCCAGACAAGGAAGACTTTCACTTTATATAAGGTGGGAGGGGGTAGGCAAGTTGACGTCAATGGGGGAGGGGGTATTCTTCTCCTAGACCAACGAGGGAAGAGGGAGCGAGAGGAAAGGCCCAGAGCAGTGCCAAGCCCCCCACACACCCAATCCTTTCTCTGAGCCCTAGTGACCCAATCTATTTAGGGGAGGGGGCCACAGCTGCATTCTCCATTTGGAGGTGTGTCAGGGCTTTCTAGACTTCCAGGCTTCTGTGGGGAGGCTGATGTGGCTGGGGTGGGTGGGGGTGCAGCTGAACTCAGCTTGGGGTTGTGGAGGGTCAGCCCCTTTACCGAAACTGGGAGGACAACGACAACGAGAGAAACGCGAGGGATAAAGACCAGAAGGGGGAAGAAGAAGAGGGGAAGTTGGAGGTCGAGGGAGCCTGTTCTGGGATCCACAAAAGGGAAGAAAGAGCACAAGACCCATAGCAGCATCTACAAACCAGCAGCCAGGGAAAGGGACTTGGATTCCTCACAAGCCCCAGAGGAGGGAAGGGGCAGGGCTCAGCCTCCTTTCTCCAGGGAAGAGGAGACAAAGATCAGGAAGTTTGGGGAGGAACAGGGGGCACCCACAGAGACAGTGCATCTGCTTCTGCCATTTATGTATGGGTACTCTGGTCTAAATCTTTATGTCATATAAACCTTCCAGAGTATGGACAAGAAGGAGCCACACCCTCCTTTCTGCCTCAGTCTCTATCAAGTGACTTAGTAAATTTCTTTCTAAAAGTATATCAGATTGGGTGCTTTGTTCTCTCCAACACCAGTTGCCCTGCCACTAGTAAATTGGTGTAATGGGGAGACAACTGGAATTGGATGCACAAGCCCCAGACTGACATTCTGCTTTCCTCACTGTGTGACCATGACCAAGCCACTTAAACATTCTAAACCTCATAATATCTGGAAAACCGGGTGATAATACCTGTGGCAAATATGTAACAAGGTGGTTTTAAGGTACAAATGAGATGTTTGCAAAGTGTTTTTTTATATCATGAAGCAATATAGAAGGATTTATTATTATGGCCGTTATTAATCATCTGTCAGTCTTTTGGTGGAGTTTACACATTGTACTAATGATTCTTTTGTGGGAAACGTTCTTCAGATCGTTGCACAAAATTACTGTCTTTTGTAACTCAAAAGGATTATTATGATAACTCATCTGCTGCAGGCCTCATGAATACATCTTTGGGACAAAGGTGGGAGGTGAAAGGATTTTGGGGATAACATTTAACTCGTGCTGTTTCTACACAGTTGTTAGTCTTCCCCTGGGTCTCTATGTGTTACAGTCTTTGCATCCAGGCCGTTTAGAGATTAGGAACAATTGCTGTGATAATAAAAACATAGTTGTTGAATGTTTATGGATCAATGTTAAGACTAGGAGATGGAAAGCACAGTTTTGTTCCATGACAATGTTCAAATACTATTTATTTTTTAATTCCCAAAGATTTTCTGAGGTCTCCATGTATAATGGAAACATTTGTCATCTGTTCACTTTTATAGGATATTGAGATTCTGGTGCATAATTCCAGGAACCAATTCATGTCATGTCTTGCTAAGCATTCATTAGGTACTAATGTTTTACCAGTTTCCGTGCAGAGTTGTTCAGGTTCTACTCCTTCCTTCCATAGTCTGTGCTGATTCCTAGATCTGTGCTCCTGAAACACAGTCTATAATATCTGTTGGCAATGACCTGATGTGGGATTGTCATCAGAAACCATCCACCATTTCTATAAACAATCTTCCGTAATCAGCATGTGCTCTGTGGTTCTCTGTACACATATTGTTGGATCAATTCTGTGGAACATCACGATGGAGTTGATCTGTAGTCCACTCTTTGTTTTATTGATTTCCCCCATAGATTGACCACTTTCAGACACACTGGACACATCTAGGTGTGAGGATCTATTTCATTTCTCTTGACTTACTTTTATTCTACTTCAGTGAAGTATTACATCTATGTGTTCCCCAAGTGTTTCTGTCCATTTTTAACTTGTCCTTTTAAAAGGAAGTGTGGATCACTGTGCTTCATTATTAGTTTTTTTAAGGATACGTTCTAAGTCTGTTGTCCATTTTTACAGAAATAGGAGAGGGCTTTTCTACATTAAGCTTTATATAAGAGGCTCGCTACTTTAAGAAGGCCATATTTTGGATAGGGACCTGGGAAGCCGGAAAGGCTCCTCCTTTATTTGGCAGGCAGAGGGTTCTAAGGGAGGGTGGATGAGTGAGCTTTACAGGCATGGATGCATCTGTGGTGGCATTGGGGCTACTCTGGTTATGGCCACATAAAGAAGTGCTGTGTGCAGCTCCAGCCAAGGTAGGCTTCCCCAGAGAAAAACTCCCTAAGCATAATCAGGAGACACCAGAGACTTGTTTTTCACCCAGGCAGACTTCCTTCAGGAGCAGAGAGGATTCTCACCAAAATAGGACTTCCTGAAAGTCTTTAACCAAGAGTTCACTCCTAACTTTGTGACCTCCAAGCATTCTCCTGTCAACATCAGTTCCATTAAGAAAGGGTTGAGTTGGTTTCCTTGAGGGCATCAATGAATATTTTTCAGTCAGGGTTTTAGTGACCGCCAACATTATGTATCCCCAAAGGCCAAAATGCACAAAGACTAAACATACTCTGTATGTGTGTGAACATATACAGGAGTATCTCCATTGTTATACTTCACCTTTGTAGCAGGAATGGGGATTTTTAGTAATATCAGGGATTGCCCAGAATGACCCATCCCGCTGAATGCCTCATATTTGTCTCCAAGCATGCACATGGCAAAGATCCCAGAGATGCAGCAGATGGCAGCCCTGCTTGAATGCGAGCAATATCTGGAAAAGGGAATCTGGACTGCTCTGCACTAAGGTAGCTCATGTCTAGGGGAAGCATTGCAAGGCCAGCAATATGAAAGACCTCATTGTGGGAACCCTTGCCTTGATCTAAGAAAATCATACATATCTTACTGCAAGCACCCTGATCCTTCTATGCTTACATCATATATATTCCAGAGTTTTCATCCTAATTCAATAATTAGAGCTGTGGGAAGGGCTTTACATATAATATCACATTTCATTTCACTCAGCAACTGAACACACTATGAAGCTTCCATTTATGGTCACCCCAGAACTGAAAGTTTTGTCACTTTTTACCTGATTCATATTTCAAGCTAGTGTGTACACAATGCAAATACCTGCAGAAACAGCAACCATTATCTAGTCCTTGTGAAATGAGATCATATGGTAATGCGAGAAATGGTAGAACCTTACTGTAAAAGTGGGGATGATACCTAATTTGTTGTAGTAAAAAGCACCAAGAAAAATGTACAAGGATTGGTCCATTAGTCATTCCCTTCCATCCAGGTCAGTGGTGGAGTTCCACTAGATACACCTGGACCTGTAGAGAGGCCCTGACTGCCTTCCCTAGAAAAACAGAGAGGGTTCCTTAGGAGTGGTATTGGGGTATGCTTAGGTGCTTTTGCTTGGACCCCACTTCGAAGATCACATTTCTCCCCAGCATCAAAACATTATCCCTGACAGTTTTTTCCCTAGGCCAAGAACACTATGCCTAAAAATAATTCATGAGTGGGACCCAGTGAGGGAAACCATCTCTCCCTGCCACAAGAACCAGTGGAATTCTGTAGAATTTCCCTTGTATGAGCAGAATTATCTTGTATTAGGCAGAACTATTATGAACTGATTCCCACAGTTCATGTATACAATCCGGACATCAAGCTATACACATCAACTCCCAAAGCTATCTTGTTACAGAAATAAGGGACTTTAGGAAAGACCTCTTCCCCTCTATTTACAATAGTGAATGATGCTTGTGATCCAGGTTGCATGTTACCACCTAGTTCTCATATCTGCAAGATAATCTCATGCTTTTCCTATATAAGATTCCTTTGAAGTTTCAAGTTGCTTAAGGAGCTCTGCCTAAGATATTGCCATTAAAATAAACCTTTGTCAATTTGACTTAAAGAATGCTTAAATCTGTAAATACATTCTAGGTGACCCTTTCCTGCCCTTTGGTCCTTGAGGAGTCCCTGAGCCTCTCAAACCACATCAGGGGGATATCTTCAGTAAGGTGGATTAGAGGAATTGGGATTTTGGAAGGGACAGCTCCATGCCGGTGAGCTCTTGTGACCCAGCACAAATTTACTTGGAAGGGAATATTTGTTGAGCATTGGATTGAATAGGAAGATTTCCTCCACCTCTCCAGTCCAGGGCAGGAAGTGCTAGGGGAGGCATTTGCTTCAGGGGATGGGCAATGCAGCTGGAATAACGGAGTTCCTCAAGACTGATGTCAGTGACTGCATTGAGGTGATGGCCTTGGTGTTGTGCATACAGTAGAATAGGAGAGTCATGGACTGCCAAGAAATATAATCCAGGTGCCTGTTTCCAAGGGAACATAGGACAATAGAGGAAAGCAAATGTGACAGAGCAGACACCTTGGAAACCAATAGCAATATATTCGGGACTATGACTGAGAAGAGAAGGTGGCTTGAGAGGGACAGTAGAGAAAATGGGAGACTCTGTTGGGTAGTATATCTGTGACCTCAACATTATTAGGTATCTCTCTACCACCAATGTAAGGCAAATGCCACCAAATGTCATGGCCAATTTATATATTCAGTTACAACATTTTCCCTGCCAAGGGGAAACCTAAGCAAAAGGAGACAGTCATGTCTTTGATATTATTTGATCAAATCTGAAAAGACTTCCTGCCCTGAAAGATGACGCATCTAAGAAACAGGCATTTATTAAGTACCTAGTATTAACCAGATATTGTGTTAGACCCTAGGAATATGAAACAAAAACCAACTAATCTCATCCTTTGAGCAATATATATTCTATCATGGAATATATATGTGTGTGTGTATAAACATATATATATATGTATATATTATGTGTGTGTTCATACATATACACATATATAGTGTTTGTGAGAGGGTGGGTCTCAGTTTCTGCATCTCTGTGTCTTCGTATGTACAAAACATATTAACTTTGTATATACACATAATATGGAAAGTTAAAATGAAATAATTTCAGGGCAAAGGCACAAGCAGCTGGAGAGGGACAGAAATGTCCTCATGTGGAGCATGGATGGTCTACTACATCCTTCTTCTTTGAAGTCAGGATGAAAAGGTTCTATTTGGTGGCTTTTGTTGTTATATCATCCTTCTGTCTCACATTGTGCTTGACATTAAGCAGCAATGGGTCAATGAGAAACATTTCCAGGCTTTCCACTACAGACCACCTCTCCAGTTGACAAGGAATCTTTATACTCCAATCGTTCGCCTAATTGCAGGTCTAATTTCACTATCACCTGGGCCACATCTCCACACCATTTCTAATAAAAAAGCAATAATCATTAGTCAAATATTTTGTAGCTATCTAGGTAAAACCATTTTAGCAACTCTGTCAAAAAATGGAAATGAAGTTACTCTGGCTTACCCTATTTTCGATGAAGTCACACTGATTTTTTCTCTTCACCATTCTATTTGCTAGAGGTTCACTGGATATTTCTTTAACAGTATGCAGGGTCTCTTCTTCCATTGAAGTTCCCCAGAACATCTGCCCTGCCTTCAAGATGCTCCACGTGTCCACAGACACAAAATGAGAGCTCAGGAGACCCCATTTTTCTCTAGTCAATCAAAGGGCACAAATTATTCAAAGCAAATGAATAGAGCATTCCATCATTATGTGCCCAGAGTACGCTCTCACATAAAGAGATCTCCATTGATGGGGATAGGAGTGGAGAATTAGAACCCCTAGGAATCATACAAGAAGAGCCAAATAGGGGGACAGTCGTGGAGGGAAAATTATGACCTCCAGTGTTGCTTCAGTAATGATGCCAATCTGCTCTCCCTAGGCTTGACACTTGGCACGTTTCTCCACTGGACTCACCACACAGGGTTCTTCTGCGAGTGCTACTGAAACTCTTTTTTCTTGTCTGTATTTCCCCATAGTGATCTAAGTAATCTAAACCTATGGAGGGCTGACAAGAACCTCTCCATATTCAGGGAAGGCTGACAGTTCTTGAGTCACAACCACTACATTTCACTCTCCCAGAAGCAACATGGGCAGAGTGTCCTCAGGTGGCCTTAGGTATCTCCATATCTACCCCTTTGTTTAGATGACAGATAAAGGTTTTTACAGTTAATTATCTAAAGTTCAGTCAGCCTGAATTACCTACAAGATCCTGGGTTATGTGGTAATTAATTTAAACTATAACAAAAAATATTCTGAGCAGTTAAAGTCAGTGTTCTCCCCTAGTTCACATTCAATAATATTGTTACTATGTATATAGGTCAGCAGCAAAGCTGCTTTGTTGCTATGTTTTGACCACTGGAAACCCCAGTATACCTACAAACACATTCTGGAATAGCTCCTAGAAATCACACCTGAATTTCATTGATCTATAATTTGCAGATTGCATTCCCTTCCAGTTTTTGGAAATTGGAAGATTTTCACTTCTTCAGTTCCCTCATGTATTCTTTCCTGAAGCAGCAAGTGTCACTGAGGTAGAGCCAGGAGCCAGCTAGTACCAAGCAAGTCACAATATCCCCACCATCTCAACAACCATTACCCCTAAGATCATGATGGAAACAGCTCAGCACTTGGAGTCCAAGAATGTCTCCCAGAACACTGGTCCTGCTTTGGACTCAGCATCCAGAGTTGGCGTCCCTGGGGGAAGCACTTCCTGTGAACGAGAGGTCAGTGAACAATTCCCACTACTTGCTCCCTTTGGGCCAGGCAAGCCAGCTTAACTAAGGCAGTAAAGCACCTGGAGGGAAAGATGGAGGTGGCAGATGGTTGTACTTCTCTTGTGGCTATAACTGGTAGTAAGGCTTGTGGATTAGCCTAAAGTCTGCCAGGGCTGTGATAATGGCCTTATTTCTAAAATATATAGAGAACTGAGTCAAATGTACAAGAATACAAGTCATTCCCCACTTGATAAATGATCAAAGGGTATGAACAGGCAGTTTTCAGAGGAAGAAATTAAAACTATCTATAGTCATGAAAAAATTCTATCAGTCACTGTTGATTAGAGAGATGCATATCAAAAAACTCTGAGGTATAACATCACACCTCTCAGCTTGACTAACATGACAAAATAGGAAGAAGATAACTCTTGGAGAAGATGTGGGAGAGTTGGAGTACTACTTCATTGTTGGTGGAACTGTGAGCTGATCCAGGCTTTCTGGAGAGCAATCTGGAACTATGCCCAAAGGACTCCAAAATGTGCATACTCTTTGACCCAGCAATATCCCTTCTATGGTTGTATCCCATAGAGATCATGAAAATAGGAAAATGTCACACAAGTACAAAAATATTTATAGCAGCTCTTTTTGTGGTGACCAAGAACTGTTCATTGAGGGGATGTCCATCAATTGGGGAATGGCTCAACAAGTTGTGGTATATGAATGTATTGGAATACTATTGTGTTTTAAGAAATACGAAAAAGGTCTCCAGAAAAACCTAGCAAGACTCATATGAAATAATGCTTAGTGAAATGAGCAGAACCAGGAGAACATCATGCAAAGTAGCAGCCACGTTGTGTGAGGGCTGCTTCTCATAGACCAACCACTTCACAGTAATACAAGGACCTAAAACATCCCCAAAGGACGCTTACAGAAAAATGCCATCCATGTCCTGAGAACGAACTATGGAATCAGAACGCAGAATGAAGCAGACTCTTTTCTCTTGTGTTATGGCTTATTTTGTTTTTACTCATGCTTTCTCTCATTCTTTTCTATTCTTCTGTGCAGCATGAGTAGTGTGAAAATGTGTTTAATAAGAATGTATGTGAAGAACTATATAAGATTGCATGCGATGTTGGGGAGGGAGAGCAGAGGAGGGAGAGAGAAAATTTAATACCTATGGGAATGATTGCTGAAAACTGAAAACCAATAAATTAATTAAATAAAAAATAAAACCCCATGGTGTCCTCAGACTTCCTTGTCATTCTTGGTTCCCATAATTTGTCTAAAATCTGATCGTTAGAAGAGACTGAAGCTGCCATCGTGTCCAATCTATACATGAAGGGAATCCACAGAGCAACATACCAGACAAATGGTCATCTAGCTTTGCCTTCTTTTTTCATGGTTGTCCCAGCTCCAATGCCCCTCCTGTTAGCAGACAGGGCATGGACCTGGACGTTTTTGCTTAGGTATGGGACAGTTAGGAGACCAATGGCCCTGCTTGTGACAGAGAAGAAAATGAAGCTTGTCCAGGAGTTTAGGGGCAGGTCCTTATGAGACTCATATATGGTGGCAGCCAGGATTTCACGAGTTCTCTATCCCTTTCCCTGGCCCTATGATCCCTTTTGTTGAATATTCCAAAAGGTATTTCCAAAATTTGGGTCTGCACAGTCTGGGCACCCAAAGCTGATGCCTGCAGTTTTCTCTGGCTTTCTGGGTTCAACTGGACTAATAAATATTAATAAACTGCATACCAAGGATTGCAATCACTTCAGGTGAAATAGCGTGTAGATTGCATAATTTTCTCAAAGCCTCCACTTGCATGCCTCAAAAGAGGGGAGGGTTCTCCTCTGGCCCCTGGGTGCTTTCCCTGAGCCTCCCATGATTTACCTGTTTTTTAAAGCCTCTCACCATATCTTCAGTGAGGCAAGTTAGCCTATGGTCCCTCTTTTCCTTATCTCTGCTCTCCTCTCGGCAATCCCATCTGGGGATCTGCAACTGGAACTTCAGTGTCTCCTGGTGTATACCTTGAGCGGGAAGACACAGCCAAAGACACACGGCTAAACACTTGAGCTGAATTCAAGATTCTCTTTTTCTCTTCAATTGTGCAACAGGTGGAGATAATGATATTAACAACTCCCTAGGTGAGGTCTGATTGCAAAGCCAACTCCCTAAAGCCCTAGGTCAATTAAGTGGGGTTTTCAAAATAACAACCAAACTTTTCCTTAGTCTGGGTAAAGTCAGATATTGAGAAGGGGACATGAACTCAAATTTTCCCTCCTGATGGGGCAGCTACTTCCCTTAAAGTGGGAAGTCTATTGGTGAGGGTGGTGGAGTCAGAGATTGAGGAGGGAGAAAGAGAGCCCCACTCCTTGAGTGGGAGGGAATTAAAGACTCGGTTGTGCCAGGAGGTTGTAGGATTTGGGGGTTTGAGAGAAGAGGATCAGCAGAAGCGGTCAAATTGCTCCTCTCCTTTAGGGCTGCCTGGAGTGACTTTGGTCAGGAACATCATCCTACACTGTGGTCTTAGTGTTGATTTTGGAAGAGACCCCTAAAAGCCTGCACTTACTATTTGATGGGCTGTGTCCTTTCCCTGCTGCATTAGAGGTCAATTTGATTAAGGGTGTTGTAATTAATTGACCAAGTCTTAGGCATTTCTGTTGGTCTCCCAGATCCTATTGATGTCAGGCACTATTACAGAAAAATATGAGACATTTATTTTCTTTTTAAATCTCCTAAGCCAGAATTGTTCCAATTATGGAAGAGACAGCCCAGTGGTGAATCTTGGGGGACAGAAGGATGTAGTCCTATAATGGTTAACAATAATGATCAGTGCTTTAGGCCTGCAGAATTTCCACCTATAGTCACAGTTCACCTCTCCAGTGGCATCCCACCTTGAGGTGAAGATGAATGAATTCAGAGAGAACTCCCTGTGAAATTCCCAAATAGAGCATCCTGTATCTAGAGGGAATTTCCCAGCTGCAAGAGGTTTGGGTACTATGATCCAACTGATCAAGTCAAGCCTTCCTTGCTGCTTGAAGGATCTCCCAGATAAGAGAAAGAAAAATATGTCTACCTTAAGGTTGGAGACACTGGAATTTTCAAAGAGACAAGTGCCCACCCAGGGACGCCAAATGTGACTCATCTACTCATCAGCTAGATTTGCCACAGGACATCTCTAAAGAATTTTAAGGACTGAGTTCTACTCCAAGTGAGGTGGAAAGTTTTACTATAGTTTTGTGGTTTCATGCTCTGGCAAATGCCTAAGTCCATTAAAGGAATTAACAACTTCAGTAAAAGCAAGACATATAATTTTATAAAAAAGATGATGCTGATTACACAATGAAAAATTAATCTACAATATGGGAATGTGATTGATATTGAAAAGTCAGGAGGAGTTTGTTAAGGGACAAGGTAATGGAGGAGGTGTCCCAACCTCATGGGTTTAAGCTCTATTGAATCCCTTGTGTTTTATTTTACTTTTTTACTCATTTATGTTTCTCTTGAGTCTTGATATTGGAGGTCAAATTTATGTTTTACTTCTGGTCTCCTTATGAAGGCTTGAAAACATGCCCTTATTTTTAATGTATACAGAAAAACCCATTTTGGGTGGTATGTATGTATGATAATGATATTATAGTAAGTCTCTCGATGTCCTAAGTTCACTATAGGTCCGTTGTTTACTGTGACTGTGCAAGTGCCATCTTAGGGTGGGCCCCTTCTATGGTTTGGTGGTCAAGCGTCATGCTCTACCTCCTTCTGGTGTTCTTTTCTGATTTGCTAACTATTGTGTTCTTGTGTGATCAAGGTGGGTAGTATGGTCAAGATTGAGTACATGGACACAACTGTTTGTGTAGGAATAGCTCTGGGTATAGTGGCTAGCTGAAGGCAGTGGCTGTGTTCCCATCACAAGGAAAAACCTACTGTCTCTGTGAGAACTATGAGTTCATGGACACATCTGTTGTTCTAGTGAGCAGTGAGCCATATATGTTAAATTAGCATATGGTTGTGGGGCAAGGTAGGTGCAGTGGGTCTGCTGTTCAATGGAGACTTTTATGAAGTTCAATTACTGTGGATTCAGGGAGCATGATTAAGATTCCATCATCTGGACACAATCTTTCAAGATATCAGATAAAACTACCCTGATGCCCTGGAAACAGTGGGCAAAACAGGCATTGAAAGAATACACCAGTCACCTTAGGAAAGAGATTCCCCCAAAAAACCACAGGAAACATTACAGCCAAACTTCAGAACTATCAGGTCATGGAAAAAATACTACAAATGGCCAGAAAGAAACAATTCAAATATCAGGGGACACAACCAGGATCACAGAGGACCTGGCAGCTGAAGCATTACAGGACTGGAGCTTATGTAACATGATATTGCAAAAGGTAACAGACCTAAGACTACAACCAAGAACCACTCACCTCGCAAAATTAAGCATAACACATCAAGGGAAAAACTGGTTGTTCCTTGAAAGAGATGGTTTTCAAACTTTCATAAGAAGAAGACCAGAAGTAAAACATAAATTTGACCTTCAATATCAAGACTCAAGAAAAACATAAATGAATAAATAAGTAAAAGAAAACACAAGGGATTCAATAGAGATTAAATTGTTTACATCCCTGCACAGGAAGTGGATAGTTGTAACTGTTAACATCTGTATCACTAATAGTTGAGATAGTAGGAATATACAGAAACAGATGGTAGGGGTAGTAGGCAAATGTGAGGGAATGATAAACAAGTATTAAGGGATGAAAAAGAGAAGTACAAAGGGTTGAGAAAGGAGGGAGTGGTGGAATGGGACAAATTATATCACATGAAGAGGAAGGAAAGACATTTTACAGTGTAGGAGAAGATGGGAAAGTGGGCAATGTGCCTCACTTGAACCTTACTCTCATCAGTATTGGCCCGAAGAGGACTCAATATACAGAATTAGTTGAATATAGACATCTCTTTTACTCAACAGGGAAGTGGGAGAGGAGGAGTTTAAGTAAATGGGGTGAGGGTTCTGGTGACTGACATAAGGTGGGGCAACATAACAGGAAGTGGTAACAGCAGCAATACATTGCTAATGTGGAAAAGGGTAAAAGTAGAGATAGGACAAAGAAGAGGAAAAATAGGACGGAGGAAAATACACAGGTTGTAATCATTACTGTGAATGGGATGGAATCTCCCACAAAAGAGAATCAGATACCAGAGAATATAAAAAACCAGAATCCTACACTATGTTGCTTTCAAAAAGCATATTGAAACAGAGAGACACAGAAAGAGTAAAGGTAAGGGGCTGGAACAGAATCTATGAAGTTACAGTTGAAGTAAAAAAAAAAAGTAACTTTAGCAATCCTGATCTTAGTCAAAGTAAAAGCCAAGCTAAACTTAAGTAAAAGACAGACGGAAGGAAGGAAGGAAGGAAGGAAGGAAGGAAGGAAGGAAGGAAGGAAGGAAGGAAGGGAGGGAGGGAGGGAGGGAGGGAGGGAGGAAAGGAGGAAGGAAGGTAGGAAGGAAAGAAGGAAGGAATCTACCTCTTGCCAAAAGGTACCACAGAGGTTGGAGCCAAGATGGAGGAGAGGAAGGGTGGACCTGCTGTAGCTCTCCCCGCATAGAGCATAAAATACCTCTAAAATGACTTTAAACAAATTCTAGAACAACAGAAGTCATGAAACAACAGACTGAAACAGATGTCCAGCCCAAGACAGCCTAGAAGGCTAACAAGAAAGGTCTATCTCACCAGGCTCAGAGCAGAGCACAGCCCAGCTTTGGCTATGCAACACAGTTTGGACAAGACTGGAGGAGGCTTCAGGGAGCTGAGTCACAGGCAGCAGATGTGGTTCCCAGATTTCTCAACTCACTCATACCAAAGATGCTTCAAAGGTCACTGAGAAATCTCTTTTACCTGGGTGAGAAGAGAGCAAGTTCCAGCCCTCACCTGGGCCTATGGTCATGGCAGACACTGTGGCACAACATCCAATTTTGGAGCCCTCAGCCTGAAGTCTCTGGGGGAACTGAGCAGACCATCTGCATCTCAGGACTGAGTTGTGGTCCTGGGGTGAGGCAGAATGCTTGTGTGGTGGAGCTGGTGGAGGCTCTGGAGAAGGAATTCTACTTGCAGGTCCTGGGCAGAAAAGCTTGCAGTTGCTCACAGACCAGAGCACAGGACTGGTGAGGAGTAAACTGCTCTGACTTGATTGTGCCACCTTGGAGGAACTGAGAAATTTCAGGTCCCTAGAGAATACTTTCCACTTTACAAAGTACTCAAAAGTTAGGTAACAGGCTGGGGGAAGGTCCAAAAAAAGGGAAAAAATAAGACTATAGGAGGTTAATTTCTTCCAATGAGATATTTCACATTATCTTCCATATTTTCATTCTTTTGGTTTTGTTTTGTGATTTCTTAGTTTCTCAGAAAGTCATTAGCCTCCATCTGTTCCAATCTAATTTTGAGAGAACTATTACCTACAGTGAGCTTTTGAACCTCTTTTTCCATTTGGCTAATTCTGCTTTTGAAAGCATTCTTCTCCTCATTGCTTTTTGAACCTCTTTTACCAATTGAGTTAGCCTATTTTTCAAGGTGTTATTTTCTTCAGCATTTTTTTGGGTCTCCTTTAGCAAGGTATTGACCCGTTTTTCATGCTTTTCTTGCATCTCTCTCATTTCTCTTCCCAGTTTTTTCTCCACCTGTCTTTGATTTTCAAAATCCTTTTTGAGCTCTTCCATGGCCTGAGCCCATTGAATATCTATTTTGGATGTTTGGGATATAGAGGCCTTGACTTCTATGCCTTTCCCTGATGGTAAGCATTGTTCTTCCACATCAGAAAGGAAAGGAGGAAATATCTGTTCACCAAGAAAGTAACCTTCTATGGTCGTATTTTTTTTTTCCCTTTTCTGGGCATTTTCCCAGCCAGTTACTTGACTTCTGAGATTCCTCTCCACCCCTACCTCACTAGTGCTTGCGGCCTGAGATTCAAATGCTTCTTCCCAGCCTCAGGGCTTTCAGGGGTGGGGCAGGGCTGCTATTCAATGTGAGATCAAGTTCTGGTACTCAGGCAGCGTCAGGGTTGCCTCATGGGGCTCAGTTCCCTCAGGGGGTTTATGTGGAGACTTTCAGTAATGGATCTGAGCTCCTGCCTGCTTTGGGAGCTCCTGTCTGCTGCTTCCTCCAGAGGGGGCTTGAGTTATGGAGACACCCCACTCCCCTCTAGGCCAGCCCAGAAGTCTCTCTCACTAACCTGCAGTGCCTGTGGGTGGAGGGACCTGTGGCGCCGCTGGAGATTCCGTCCCTGAAGCCTGCTCTTGATCTGCCCCTCTTGTGCACGCGGCCAAGGCAGAGCTGAGCTCTACTCCAAGTCCGGTGGATAAGGGACCTTTGGGGTTGGTTTTTCAGGGCTCTCTGGAACAGAAATCTCCTCCGCTCCACTGCTGCGTGGCTTCCACTGCTCCAGAATTTGTTGGGAGTTCTTTTTACAGGTAATTTATGGGCTATGGGTTAGTAGCTAGCATATGCGAATCTTTCTACTCCACCATCTTAGCTCCTCCCCGGAGATTAATTTATTAGTGAAAAGGTATTTTCTTCCATCCTTTCAGATGAGGAAGAACAATGCATACCGTCAGAGGAAGACATCAAAGTCAAGGCTTCTGCATCCACAGCTTCCAAAAATGTTCTCAGGCCATGGAAGTGCTCAAAAATATTTTGAATATAAAGTGAGAGATGTGGAGGAAAAATTGGGAATAGAAATGAGAGAGAGTGATGCAAGAACATCATGAAAAGCGCGTTATGAGTTTGCTAAAGGAGACTGAAAAAATGCTGAGGAAACTAACACCTTTAAAAATAAACTAACCCAAATGGCAAAAGAGGTCACAAAAGCCAATGGGGAGAAGAATGCTTTAAAAAACAGAATTAGCCAAATGGAAAAGGAGGTTCAAAAGCTCACTGAAGAAAATCGTTCTTAGATTGTAATCATAACTGTGAATGTGAATGGAATGAATTCTCCCATAAAACGGAGACGGATAGCAGAATGGATTAAAAGCCATAATCCAACAATATGCTGCTTACAAGAAACACATTTGAAACGGGGGGATACACATAGGATAAAGGTTAAAGGATGGAGCAGAATATATTGTGCTTCAGCTGATGTAAGAAAGGCAGGAGTAGCAATCCTAATCTCAGACAAAGCAAAAGCAGAAATAGATCTAATCAAAAGGGATAAGGATGGAAACTATATCCTGCTAAAAGGCACCATAGACAATGAAGCAATATCATTACTAAACATGTATGCTCCAAGTGGTATAGCATCCAGATTCTTAGAGGAGAGATTGAGGGAGTTGAAGGAAGAAATTGACAGCAAAACTATACTAGTGGGGGACCTCAACCTCCCTCTTTCTGAACTTGATAAATCTAACCTCAAAATAAACAAGAAAGAGGTTAAGGAGGTAAATAGAACTCTAGATAAGGTAGATATGATAGATCTTTGGAGAAAATTGAATGGGAACAGAAAGGAATATACCTTTTTCTCAGCGGTACATGGAACATTTACAAAAATTGACCATGTACTAGGACATAAAAATCTCAAAATCCAGTGCAGAAAGGCAGAGATAATCGGTGCATCCTTCTCAGATCATAATGCAATAAAAATTATATGTAATAAAAGGCCATGGAAAGATAAAGCAAAAATCAGTTGGAAACTAAATAATTTAATCCTAAAGAAGGAATGGGTTAAAGAAGAAATCATAGAAACAATTAACAACTTCATTCAAGAGAATGACAATAATGAGACAACCTACCAAATCTTATGGGATACTGCAAAAGCAGTTCTTAGGGGAAGTTTTATATCTTTGAATACCTATATGAATAAAATAGAGAAAGAGGAGATGAATGAATTGGGAATGAAGCTGAAAAACCTAGAAAAAGAAGAAATTTAAAATCCCCAAGAAAATACCAAATTAGAAATACTGAAAACCAAAGGAGAGATTAATAAAATTGAAATTAAGAAAACTATTGAATTAATAAATAAAACCAATAGTTGGTTTTATGAAAAAACTAATAAAATTGATAAACCTTTGGTCAATTTGATTAAAAAAAAGAAAGAAGAAAATCATATTACTAATATTAAAAATGAAAGGGGTGAACTCACCTCCAATGAGGAGGAAATTAAAACAATAATTAGAAATTATTTTGCCCAACTTTATGCCCACAAATTCGATAATCTAAATGAGATGGATGAATATTTTAAAAAATACAAATTGCCCAGATTAACAGAAGAGGAAATAGAATACTTAAACAACCCCATCTCAGAAAAAGAAATTGAACAAGCCATCAATGAACTCCCTAGGAAAAAATCTCCAGGACCAGATGGATTCACAAGTGAATTCTATCAAACCTTTAAAGAACAGTTAATTCCAATACTATATAGACTATTTGGGAAAATTGGGGAAGAAGGAGTACTCCCAAATTCTTTCTATGATACAAATATGGTTTTGATACCCAAGCCAGGAAGAGATAAAACAGAAAAAGAAAATTACAGACCAATTTCTCTAATGAATATAGATGCAAAAATTTTCAACAAGATTTTAGCAAAACGAATACAGCATCTTATCAAGAGAATAATACATTATGATCAGGTAGGTTTCATACCAGGAATGCAGGGCTGGTTCAATATTAGGAAAACTATTAGCATTATCAATCATATCAACAAGAAAACCAACAAAAACCACATGATTATCTCAATTGATGCAGAAAAAGCTTTTGACAAAATACAACACCCATTCCTATTAAAAACACTGGAGAACATAGGAATAAAGGGAACCTTCCATAAAATAATAAGCAGTATCTACCTAAAACCTTCAGCAAGCATTATATGCAATGGAGATAAGCTAGAGGCATTTCCAATAAGGTCAGGGGTGAAACAAGGATGCCCATTATCACCATTATTATTCAATATGGTACTAGAAATGTTAGCGGTAGCAATTAGACAAGATAAAGAAATTGAAGGAATAAAAATAGCCAAAGAAGAAACTAAGTTATCACTCTTTGCAGATGATATGATGATATATTTAGAGAATCCCAGAGATTCAAGTAAAAAGCTACTTGAAATAATAAACAACTTTGGCAAAGTTGCAGGTTACAAAATAAACCCACACAAATCT
Source organism: Bettongia penicillata ogilbyi (assembly GCA_023548195.1). Lineage (NCBI taxonomy): Eukaryota > Metazoa > Chordata > Mammalia > Diprotodontia > Potoroidae > Bettongia > Bettongia penicillata. The sequence goes on from JAJHZJ010000594.1 coordinate 203,364, forward strand.
TCTGCATTCCTATATATTAGCAACAAAGTCCAACTCCAAGAGATAGAAAGAGAAATCCCATTTAAAGCTAGAGTAGACACTATAAAATACTTAGGAGTTTACCTGCCAAAACAAACCCAGGGATTATATGAACACAATTACAAGACACTTTTTGCACAAATAAAGTCAGATTTAAGTAAGTGGAAAAACATCAGTTGTTCATGGATAGGCCGAGCTAATATAATAAAAATGACAATTCTACCTAAATTAATCTACTTATTTAGTGCCATACCAATTAAACTATCAGATAATTATTTTCTAGAGCTGGATAAAATAATATCAAAATTCATTTGGAAAAACAAAAGGTCCAGAATATCAAAGGGACTAATGAAAAGAAATGCTTGGGAAGGTGGCCTAGCGCTACCAGACCTCAAATTGTATTATAAAGCAGCAATTATCAAAACCACTTGGTATTGGCTAAGAAACAGAGGGGTAGACAAATGGAATAGGCTTGGCACTCAAGACACAGTTGGCAAGGAATATAGCAACCTCCTGTTTGACAAACCCAAAGATCCCAGCTTCTGGGATAAGAACTCACTGTTCGACAAAAATTGCTGGGAAAACTGGTTAACTGTGTGGCGGAAATTAGGCATAGACCCATGCCTGACACCGTACACAAGAATAAAGTCCAAATGGGTACATGACCTAGGTATAAAGATTGATACCATGAATAAACTGGAGAAGCAAGGTATAGTGTATTTATCAGATTTATGGAGAGGGGAAGAATTTTTTTCTAAAGAAACGATAGAAAGCATTTTGAAATGCAAGATGGATAATTTTGATTACTTTAAACTGAAAAGTTTTTGTACAACCAAACCCAATGCAACCAAAATTCGGAGGGACGTAGTAAATTGGGAAAAAATTTTTACAGCTAAGCTTGGGGATAAAGGCCTCATTTCTAGAATATATAGAGAACTGACTCAAATATATAAACATCCAAGTCATTCCCCAATTGATAAATGGTCAAAGGATATGAACAAGCAATTTTCAGGGGAAGAAATCAAAAATATCTATAATCATATGAAAAAGTGCTCTAAATCACTATTGATTAGAGAGATGCAAATCAAAACAACTCTGAGGTACCACATCACACCTGTAAGATTGGCAAACATGACAGAACAAGAAAATGATAAATGCTGGAGAGGATGTGGGAGAGTTGGAACACTAATTCATTGTTGGTGGAGCTGTGAGATCATCCAACCCTTCTGGAGAACGGTTTGGAACTATGCCCAAAGGGCTACAAAAATGTGCATACCCTTTGACCCAGAAATATCGCTACTAGGATTGTATCCCCAAGAGATTATAAAAACGGGAAAGGGTCCCACATGTACAAAAATATTTATAGCAGCACTCTTTGTGGTAGCCAAAAACTGGAAGTCAAGGGGATGCCCATCAATTGGGGAATGGCTGAATAAATTATGGTATATGAATGTAATGGAGTACTATTGTGCCATAAGAAATGATGAACAAGAAGACTTCAGGGAGGCCTGGAAGGACTTATATGATCTGATGCTGAGCGAAAGGAGCAGAACCAGGAGAACTCTGTGCACAGCAACGACCACAGTGTGCGAGAGTTTTTTCTGGTAGACTTGGAACTTTGTAATAACACAAGAACTTACTGAGAAAAAAAAAAAAAATCCTAATGTCGGTCTTCTAAGGCAAAATGCCTTCCACACTCAGAGAAAGAAATGTGGAAGTCACTTGCAGAATGTAGCAGATCATGTTTGTATGTGGGTGGGGTTCAGTGTATTGTATGTTGATTTGTTATATGATTTCTTCCATTTATTTTAGTTCGACTACATAGCATGAATATAGCGAAAATGTGCTCAATAGGAAAGTATATGTAGAACCTAAACAGAATTGTATGCTGTCATGGGGAGGGAGGGGGGTATTGGGGGAAGGGTGGGGGGGAATAAAATCTTAACTTTAAGGAAATGATTGTAAAACATTAAAAAAAAATAAAATAAAATAAAAATAAAAAAAAAAAAGAAAATCGTTCTTTAAAAATTAGAATGAAGCAGTTGGAAGCTAATGACTTTATGAGAAACCAAGGAATTACAAAACAAAACCAAGGGAATGAAAAAATAGAAGACAATGTGAAATATGTTATTGGAAAAACAACTGATCTACAAATAGATCCAGGAGAGACAATTTAAAAATTGTTGTGACTGCCTGAAAGCCATGATCAAAAAAGGAGCCTAGACATCATCTTTCATGATTATGAAGGAAAACTCTCCTGCTATTCTAGAACCAGAGGGTAAAATAAATATTGAAGGAATCCACCAACTGCCTTCTGAGTTAAAATCTGCCCCCCAAAAATAAAAATCTCCTAGGAATATTGCAGCCAAATTCCAGATTTCCCAGGGTAAGTAAAAATATACTTCACAGCCAGAAAGAAACAATACAAGTATTTTGGAAATTTAAAGAGGATAACAAAAGATCTAGTAGCTTTTACATTAAAGAATTGCAAGGCTTGTCATATGATATTCCTGAAGTGAAGGAATTGGGATGAAACCAAGAATCTCCTAACTAGTAAAACTGAGTATAATACTTCAAGGGAAAAAAATGATCATTGGATGAAATAGAGGATTTTCAAGCATTCTTGATGAAAAGAGGTAAATTGAAAATATGACTTTCACTATCAAGAAGCAAGAGAAGCATGAAAAGGTAAAAAAGAAAGAGAAAACATAAGAGCCTTACTAAATCTGAACTGTTTACATTTCTACATGGAAAAATAATATTTGTAACTGTTGAAGCTTTTCTCAGTATTTGGGTAGTTGGAGAGATATTACATATATATATATGTATATATATATATATATATATATATGGAGAGAGAGAGAGAGAGAGAGAGAGAGAGAGAGAGAGAGAGAGAGAGAGAGAGAGAGAGAGAAAGGGCAGAGGGTGAGTTGAGTAGGAAGGCATGATATTTTAAAATAAATGAAATTAAGGTGTGAGAGAGGAAAATATTGGGAAGGGAAAGGGAGATATAGAATGGGGCAAATTATCTCTCATAAAAGAGGGAAGAAAATACTTTTATTCCATAAATTAAAAATAAAAAGATAAAAGTTACCACAGACAATGAATTGGAATTGGCTCAAACAGGGAATAATATACACAGTCATCTGGGTGTAAAATTAGGAGGGGATGGGCATAAGAGAAGGCAGATTGTGTGATAGATGGGAGGGCAGATTGAGGGAACTTGTATTCAGAAGCAAAACACTTTTCAGGAGGGAGATGCTGAATGGAAAGAGAATGGAATAAATAGGGGCAAATAAGATGGAGAGAAATACAATTAGCAATTATAACTGAAAAAATTCTGGAAGCCAAGGTTTTAGATAAAAGGGTCCATGTTTCAAATATATAGAGAACTGAGTCAAAATTATAAAAATAAGAGCCTTTCCCTAATGGATGAATGATCAAAAGATATAATAGCTTTTATATAATCACTTTTCAGATGAAGTATTCAAAGCTATCTCTAGTCACCTGAAAAGATTCTGTAAATCACCACTGATTGGAGAAATGCAAGTTGAAAAAGTTCTGAGCTACTTCCTCACATGTATTAATTTGGCTAATTAAACAGAAAAAGAAAATGAGAAATGATGTAGAGGAGGGGGAAAATGGAGACATTAACACCCTGTTGCTAGAATTGTGAACAGATCCTACCATTCTTGAGAGAAATTTGGAATAATGACCAAAGGGTATAAAACCACGCATTCCCTTCAACCTGCCAATACCACTGCTAGGTCTGTATTTAAAAATAAATAAGAAGGTAAAGGACTTATATGTACAATATATCTATGGAAGCTATTGTCTGGTAGGAATGGTTTGGATATTGAGGGGATAGTCGTCAATTGGGGAATGGCTGAAAAATTGTCATATATGATTGTAATGAAATACTATCATGCAATAAAAATCTTGAGCAGGATGTTTTAAAAAGCAAGAAAGACTTATATGAACTAATGCAAAGTGAATTGAGTAGAACCAGGAGAACAATGTACACAGTACCAGCAATACTGTAAGATGATCAGCTGTGAAGAACTTAGTTATTCTAAACATTTCAGTGATCTAAGACAATTCTGAATGACTTTGGATAAAAAGTACCATCCATTCCCAGAGAAAGAAGTGATGGTGCCTGAAAACATATCAAAGTATGTTTTTTTTAACCTTCTTGATTTTTCTCTAAGGTGTTTGTTGGGTCTACATTTTATTTTACAAGAAGAGTAATAAATGTATTTTACATGACAACAAATGTAGATAAGCTATATTAGAATACTTGCCTTCTCAATGAGGGGGGTAAGGAGGCAGCAAGGTAGAGAATTTGGAACTCAAAAATTTTAAAAACAAATGTTACAAACTTTTACATATAATTAGGAAAGGTAAAATACGAAGTAAATATTTAAAAAACTGAACCATTTTACAGACCCTTGAGATAATGTGAATTTTCCCATGCATGTTAAAGCAACAGGAGGGAGTCAGGAAGGTTCTGTGTCCCCACAAGGGAGGGGCTGGCACATTGTTCCAGGACATGGACAGGGAGTGGCTGGGCTTGGAGAAGGAAGACCAGGAGGAAGAATACATGGCTAACTTGGTCAGCCACTGCCGGCCCTGGCTGGAAGTGATAGGAAGTAAACACTTAACAGGCAGACAGATGGGGGCTGGACACACAATATTCGGGCAAGGCCCAGACACATAGTACCCCCAGAAGGATGGACAAAATACCATAAGTCAGAAACTAAACTCTCTGGTGGATTGGACGATCCAGCAAAGGTGGTGGCTTTCTCCCTGCAAGTCTCCTCTTTTGCTTTCATGTGGAGGAATTTTGAAAGGCTTTTTGGGAGGTGTCAGGTAGGAGGTGACAGAGCACCAAGCCCAGGGGCAGGAACGCAAAGAGATCCCACTGCTCTCTGGTAAAGTTTGCATGGGTAGTGTTCTGGGAATGTAATAGAATTCCTTGTAAAAATTTCAGTTTGTATAATGTGAATTTACATAAAGCAACAATTGTCTGTACACCTTTCTATTCCCATTCAGTTTTGTCCAGGGGACTTTCATAAATAAGTTTTCTAGAATTCTATTCTGCTTTCTAATCTGTTTTGCTACCTCCTTCCATTTTATAAATGAGTTCATCCCTTTGACACTGTTAGGATTACTAATTTTGCATTTCTGTGTACCCTATTTTCTTCTCTTTCTCTTTCTCCTTCTCCCCCCCTTTCTCTTTCTCTCTCCCTCTTTCTCTCTCTGTCTCTCTCTCATCCTGTCCTTCCTTTAATGTCTGTTTTGCATATGGACACTGCCTTCTTTTATCTGATCACCTTTATATTTCTACTTTTTCTTTCTCTTATCCCCTTCTCCTACTTACCCGTAGGTTAAGACAGAATTTTAGGAACAATTGAATCAATATGTATTTTCCCTGATTGAGTAAATTTAGATTGCTGAGGCCCAAGAATGGACTGCTTTACATCCCCTCTCATGTCAGAATTTTTTAACTCAATGTAAAACCTCTACCTTGCAAGCCTATTTTATGTGAGATCATTTCCTCCATTCTTTCTCTCCTTTCTTGGAGTAAGTGTCTTGACTTACTTTTACTCTAGTTTAGTGAAGTGTTACATCTATGTGTTCCACAAGTGTTTCTGTCCATTTTAAACTATTTTCTTATGTGCTTTTAAAGGGAAGTGTTGATCACTGTGCTTCATTATTAGATTTTTTTGGATACATTTTAAGTCTGTTGTTCATTTTTACAGACATAGGAGAGGGCTTTTCTACATGCAGTTCTATATAAAAGGGTGGCTACTTTAAGAAGGTCATATGTTGGATGGGGACCTGAGAAGCTGGAAAGACTCGCCTTAATTTTGCAAGGAAAGGGTTCTATGGGAGGGTGAATGACTGACATTTACAAGCATGGATGTATCTGAGGTGGTATTAGGCCTACTCTGGTTATGGTCACATAAAACAAGTGCTGTGTGCAGCTTCACCCAAAGTAGGCTTCCCCATGGAAAAACTCCCTAAGCATACTCAGGAGACGCCACAGAATTCTTTTTCACCCAGGCAGACTTCCTTCAGGAGCAGAGAGAAGGGATTCTCACCAAAATACAAGGACTTGCTAAAGGTTTTTTAACCAAGAGTTCCCTCCTAATTTTGTTACCTCCAACCATTCTCCTGTCAACATCAGTTCCATTAAGAAAGGGTTCAGCTGGTTTCCTTGAGGGTATCAATAAATATTTTTCAGTCAGAGTTTAAGTGACTGCTAACATTATGTGTCCCCAAAGGCCAAAATACACAAAGACTATACTTACTCTGTATATGTATGAACATATACAGGAGTATCTCCCTTGTTATACTGCACCTTTGAAGGAGGACTGGGGCTTCTTGGGAATGTCAGAGATTGCCTAGAATGACACATCCCATTCAATGCCTCATCTTTGCCTCCATGCATGCACATGGCAAAGATCCCAGAGGTGCAGGAGATGGTAGCCCTACTGGAATGGGAGCAACACCTGGAAAAGGGAATCTGGACTACTCTGCACTAAGGTAGCTCAGGTCTAAGGGAAGCAGTGGGAAGGCCAGCAATATCAAAAACCTCATTGTGGGAACCCTTGACTGGATCTATGAAAATCACACATATCCTACTGCAAGCACCCTGGTCCTTCCATGTTTACATCGTACATACTCCAGAGCTTTCACCCTATTCAATAATGAGAGCAGTGGGAAGAGCTTTACATATGGTATCACATTTCATTTCATTCAGCAACTAAACACACTATAACCCTTCCAGTTAGGATCTCTCCAGAACTTAAAGTTTTGTCACTTTTTTCCTGATTGGTACTTCAAGCTGGGGTGTACACAGTGCAAATACCTGCAGTGACAGCAACAATGATCTACTCAGTGTGAAATGGAATTAGATGGGAATATGAGGAAATGGTAAAATCTGATTTTAAAAGTGGGAATATTGGTTGTAGTAGAAGCCTATTAGTTGTAGTAGAAGTCACCAAGAATAATGGACAGAAAGAGTAGAGCATCAGTCATTTCCTTCCCTCCAGCTCAGTTGAGGAGTTCCAGTAGATATACCTGTACCTGCAGGAGGGGTAATGAGGTTTGCTTAGGTCCTTCCTTGAGGGGATGGCCTGGTGCTGTGCATATTGTAGCATAAGAGATTCAAGGATTGCAGTGACATACAATCCAGATGCCTCTTTCCAAGGGAACATAGAGCAATAGAAGCAAGTGAATGTGGCAAAGTAGGGACCTTGGGAACCAGAGCAATATATTTGGTAGTATAACTGAGGGGAGAGGGTAGCTTCAGAGGGACAGTGACAAAAATGGTAGATTCTGTTGCATAGGAGATCTGTGACCTCAAGATTATGAGGTTTCTCTCTCCCACCAATGTATGGCAAATGCCACCAAATATCACAGCCAATTTATATATTCAGTTATAACATTTTCCCTGTCGAGCTTAAACATAAACAAATGGATATAGTCATGTTTGTGATATTATGTGATGAAAATTGAAAGGCCTTCCTGCCCTGAAAGATACAGCAACTCAGCAACAGGCATTCATTAAGTACCTAGTATTTATGAGACATTGTGCTAGACCCTAGCAATACCAAAAAAAAGACAAAATCAGCCAATACTATCCTTTGAGGAATATATATTCTATCATATATATTGTGTTTATGAGAGGGTATGGTTTTCTGTGTATCTATGTGTCTTTGTATGTACAAAACATATTAATTTTGTATATACAAATTATATAGAAATTTAAAATGAAAAAAGTTCAAGGAAAAGGCACTAGAAACTGTAGGGGAAAGAAAAGTCCTCTTCTAGATCATGAATGGCCTATTATCTCCTTCTTCTTTGAAGACAGGCTGAAAAGTTTCCATTTGGTGGTTTTTGCTATATCATCCTTCTGCCTCACACTGTGCTTGATGTTAAGCAGCAATGGGTCAATGACAAGCCTTTCAGGCTTTCCACTACAGACCATCTCTTACAGGAATAAGCTGCTGAGGGCCAAGATGGAGTGCATGTACAGTCCAGACCAGAGTTTCTCTGTAGCCTGCTTTATAAACTGTGCTCATAAACGTTTGGTATGGCTCTCCATGACCTCTTGCTTTGCTGTATCCATGGGAACCCAGAGAGCCTGCAGAGTACAAGGACCTTGAGTGAAGAAACAGATATTCTTGAGGGTAACTATTGTGAGAAACAGGGACTAGATTAAGAATGCAAAAAGTAAATTATAAATGTTCTCATGGGAATAACCTTTCTTCCTTACTTGTCTGTGAAAAATCTATATAAACCCCTACCATCAGATTAACAAATGGGAGCTGTTCTTTACAGTCCTCCTCTGACCTGTGTCTTTCTTTGTCTCTGCTTCACTGAACCACAAGTGGGTGCTGGCCCCCCTCAGCACCTAGCCATCCAAGTCGCCATAGCCAAGGGTGGGGGGACTAGAACTTCTCCAGATTCAGGGAAGGCTGACAGTTCTTGAGTCACAACCACTATATGTCCTCCTCCCAGAAAAAAATATGGGCAGAGTGCCCTCAGGTAGCATTAGGTATCTCCATATCTATCCCTCTGTTTAAATTACAGGTAAAGGTTTGTACAGCTAATTATCTAAATTAAAGTTCAGACAGCCTGACTCACCTACAAGATCCTGGATTAACTGGTAATGAATTTAATCCATAACAATAAGTATTCTGAGCAGTTAAAATCTGTGTTCTCTCCCAGCTCAAATCTAATGCTATCATTACTATGCATATCGGTCAGCAGCAAAGCTGCTTTGGTGCTATGTTTTGGCCACTGAACACCCTAGTTTACATACAAACACATTCTAGAATAACTCCAAGAAATCAGGCACTAAGTTCATTGATCTATAATTTGCAGATTTCATTCTTTCACCTTTTTGGAAATTAGAACGTTTTACCTTCTCCAATCCTCTCATGTATTCTTCCCTGAAGCAGCAAGCGTCACTGAGGGAGAGCCAGGAGGGAGCTAGTACCAAGTAAGTCACACTATCCTCACCATCTCAACCATATTACCCCTATGACCATGATGGATACAGTTCATTACCTGGAACCCAAGAGTCTTAGAAATATATATGCCTCTCCCAGAACCCTTATCATGCTTCAGGCTCAGAGCCCAGAGTTGTTGTCCCTAGGGGAAGCACTTCCTGTGAAGAAGAGGCCAGTCAACTATCCTCACCACCTGCTCACTTTGGGACAGACAAGCCAGCCTAACTAAGGCAGTGTAGCATCTGGAGGGAAAGATTAAAGGTGACAAGTGGTTGGACTCCTCGTGTGGCTATAACTGGTACTAAGGCTTGTGGATTAGCCTAATGTCTTCCAGGGCTGCACATGTATCCTCAGATATGTCCAAAGAGAGCTCATAGGAGCTTTAAGGTCTGCTCCTGCCCCAGAAAATAACTTTTTAAAACTCTATGTTTATGGCAGGGAAGGTGGCCTAGTCATACCAGATCTCAAACTGTATTATAAGGCAGCAATCATCAAAGCCACTTGGTACTGGCTAAGAACTAGAGGGGTAGATCAGGGGAATAGGCTAGGCACTTAATACAGATTAGACAATGAATATAACAGTCGACCATTTGATAAACACAAGTACCCTAGCTTCTGAGATAAAAATTCACTGTTTGACAAAAACTGCTTGTTAAATTGTATAACAGTGTGAGAGAAACTGGGCATAGAGCAATGCCTGACACCACACACAAGAATAAAGTCCAAATGGGCCCATGATGTAGGTATAAAGCCTGATAGTATAAACACATTAGGAGAGCAAGGGCTAGTGTATGTGTCAGATATATGGAGAATGGCAAATTTTATAACCAAACAAGAGGCAGAGAAAATTGTGAAGTTCAAAATGGAAAATTTTAATTATATTACATTGAAATATATTTTTACAAACTCAATGCAACCAAGTTTAGGAGGGAAGTAGACAACTGATAAACAATTTTGACAACTTGTATCTCTGATAATGGCCTTATTTCTAAAACATAAAGAGAACTGAGTCAAATGTACAAGAATATACGTTATTTCCCATTTGATAAATGATGAAAGGATATGAACAGGAAGTTTTCAGAGAAGAAATTAAGCTATCTATGTTCATATGAAAAAATGCTATCACTCACTATTGATTAATAGAGATGCAAACTTAAACAACTTTGAGGTATCACATCACACCTATCAGATTGACTAACATGACAAAAAAAGAAGATGATAAATGTTGGAGAAGGTGTGGGAGACTGGAACACTAATTCATTCTTGGTGAACTGTGAGCTGATCAATCATTCTGGAAAGCAATCTGCAAGTACACCCAAAGGATTCCAAAACGTGCATACCCTTTGACCCAGCAATATCCCTTCTAGGGCTGTATCTCAAAGAGATCATGAAAATGGGAAAATTTCCCACATGTACAAAATATTTATAGAAGCTCTTTTTGTGGTGACCAAGAACTGTTCATTGAGGGGATGTCCATCAATTGGGGAATGGCTCAAAAAGTTGTGATATAAGAATGTAATGGAATACAACTGTGCTGTAAGAAATGAGAACAGGAGGCCTCCAGAAAAACCTCGAAAGTCTTATATGAACTGATGCTGAGTGAAATGAGCAGAACCAGAAGAACATTATACACAGTAACAGCCACAGTGTGTGGGGGCTTCTTCTCCTACGCTAAGACTTTCACAGCAATGCATGGGCCTAAAACATCCCCAAAGATCTCTTATGGCAAAATGCCATGTACATGCTAAGAAAGAAGTATGGAATCAGAATGAAGAATGAAGCATACTCTTTCTCTAGTGTTATGTTATATTTTCTATTTACTCATGGTTTATCCCATTCATTCTTATTCTTCCTTGCAACATTACTGGTGTGAAAATGTGTTTAATAAGAATGGATGGGAAGAACCCATATAAGGTTGCATGTTATCTTTACGAGGGAGAGGAGAAGAAAGGAAAGAGGAGGGAGGCAGAAAGTTTAAGAGTTGTGGAAGTGATTTGTAAAAACTGAAAACCAATAAATTAATTAAATAAAAAAATAAAACCCCATATTGTCCTCAGACTTCTTTGTCAGCTTTGGTTCCCATAATTTGTCTAAAACTTCATCATTACAAGAGACCAAGCCGCCATCGTGTCCAATCTCTATGTGAAGAGAATCCACACAGCAACATACCAGACAAATAGTCATCTAGCTTTTGCCTTCTTTTTTCAGGGTTGTCCCAACTCCACTGCCCCTCCTGTTAGCAGACAGGGCATGGACCTGGAGGTTTTTGCTGAAGACCAATGGCCCTGCTGGTGACAGAGAAAAAAAATGAAGATTGTACAGCAGTTTTAGAGGCATGTCCTTCTGGGACTCAGATGTGGTAGGCAGGATTTGAGCCTTTTCCCTATCCTTTGCTTTAGCCCTCTGGTCCCTTTCTCTACTGAAGTTCAATCCCTATTGTTGAATACACCAAAAGGTTTTTCTAGAAGTTGAGTTTGCCTTATTTGTTGGCCCAAAGCTGACATCTGCAGTTTACTCTGTATGTCTGGGGTACCAAGGATTGCAATCACTTCAGGTGAAATGGGGTGAACATTGGTAAAATTTCTGAGAGCCTCCACCTGCTTGCCTTGAAAGAGGGTAGAGTTTTTCTCTGGCCCCTGGGTTATTTCCTTGACATTTTCATGATTGACCTGTTCTTTAAAGCCTTTCACCATACCTACAAGGAGGCAAGTTAGCCTATGATACCCCTTTTTTCCTATCTCGGCTCTCTTCTTGGCAATCCCATCTTGGGTCTGCAACTGGAACCTCAGTTGCTGCTGCATTATACTTTGAGAGAGAAGACAAAAGGCAAATGACCCCTAAACATTTGAGCCAAATCCCAGATTCTCTTTTTCTCCTCAACTGTGCAATAGGTGAAGATAATGATATGAACATCTCCCCAAGTGATGACAAATTGTAAAGCCACCTCCCTGAAGCCCTAAGGGAGTTTAGTGGGGCCTTCAGAGTAACAGCCGGGCTTTTCCTTAATGTGGGGAAGGTCAGATAGTGAGAAGTGGACATGAATTCTAATTGTCCCTCCTGATGGTGCTTCTGCTTCCTTTAAAGGGGGAAGTCTATTTGTAGGGGTGGTCGAGTCAGGGTTTGAGAAAGAGGAAGAAAGAGGGCCCCACTCCTTGAGTGGGAGGGAATTAAGGACTTGGTTGTGTCAGAAGTTTGTGGTATTAAGGAGTTTGTGAGAATAGGATCAGCAGAAGAGATCAACTTGATCCTCACCTTTAAGGCTGCTTGGATGGAATTTGGCTTGGAACATCCTTCACTGTGGTCTCAGAGTTGGATTTTGGGACATACCCCTAAAAGCCTGTACTTACCATTTCATGGTCCATTTCCTTTCCCTGCTGAAATATAGGTCAAGTTGGTTAATGGTGTTGTAATTGATTGACCAAGGCTTAGGCCATTTCTCCTGGTGTCCAACATCCTATTGGGGTCAAGCATTATTACAAAAAATATGAGGCGTTTTCTTCTTAAATCTCCTAAGTCAGATTTGTTGCAATTATGTGAGAGACAGCTGAGTTGGGAGTCTTGGTGGACAGGAGCACTTAGCTGTATAGTGGTTAACAATAATGATTGGTAGTGTGGGCCTACAGAATTTCCACCTGTGGCCACAGTTCACTTCTGCAGTGGCATCCCAGTTTAAGGAGAAGAAAGATGAGTTCGGAGACATCTCCCTGTGAAATTCCCAAAAAGAGCATCTTCTGTCTAGAGGGCATTTGCCAGAAGCAAGGGCTTTGGGTACTATGACCCAAGAGATCAAGCCAAGCTTCAAGGACCTCCCAGTTAGGAGAAGGAAAAATAGGCCTACTTTAGGGTTGGAGACACTGGAATTTTCAAAGAGACAAGTGCCCAGCCAGGGACACCCAATGTGATTCATGAGGATCAGGTAGATTTAGTTGTCACAGGACATCTCTAAATAATTTCAAAGACTCAGTTCTACTCCAAGTGCGTTGGAAAGTTTTATTGTTGTTTTGTGGTTTCATGCTCTGGGGAGTGCCTAAGTTCCTTAGGGGAATGAGCAACTTCAGTAAAGTTAAGACATATAATTTTATACAGAAGATGATGCTGATTACACAATCACAATTTATATACAATATGGGAATATAATTAAAATTACAAAGTCAGGAGGAGTTTGTTAAGGGAGAAGGTAATGGAGGAGGTGTCCCAACCTCAGGAGAACCACACATGCCCTTCTCCATAATGCATACACAAAAACCCATTTTGGAGGTGTAGGTATGTATGATAATGACATTATAATGTCTCTCTATATCCTAAGTTCGTTTTAGGTCAGTTGTTTACTGTTACTGTGCAGGTGCCATCTGAGAGTGGGCACCCTCTCTGGTTTGGTGGTCAAGCATCTTGCTCTACCTCCTTCTGGTGCTGTTTTCTGATTTGCTAACTACTGTGGTCTTGTGTGACCAAGATGGATAGTGTGGTTGAGATTGAGCACATGGACACATCTGTTTATGTGGGAATGGTTCTGGGAACAGTGGCTAGCTAGAAGCAGTGGCTGTTTTCCCATCACATGAACACACCCACTGTTTCTGTAAGAATTATGAGTTCATAGACACACCTGTTGTTCTAACGAGCAGTGAGAAGTATATCACAAAGTTAGGATATGGGTGGGGGGCAATGTAGGTACAGTGGGCCTATGGTTCAGTGGGGCCTGTAATGAAGTTAGACTACTGGGGCTGGGGGTAGCTTGATTAGGATTAGTATTCTATCACCTGGATATATTTTATTTCAATAAAATATCGAGGAAAACTACCCTCCTACCCTGAAATCAGAGGGCATAACAGGTACAGAAAGAATTCACCAATCACCTCAGGATAGAGATCCTTCCAAAAAAACCACAGGGAACATTACAGCCAAATTTCAGAACAATGAGGTCAATATACTACAATATACTACAAGTGACCAGAAAGTAAGATTTCAAATGTTAGGGAGTCACAATCAGGATCACAGAAGACGTGGTATCTGCAATATTAACGTACTGGAGCTTATGGTACATGATATTCCAGAGGGCACCAGAGCTTAGTGCAACCAAGAATCACTCACCTGGCAAAATTAAGCATAAGACATCAAGGGAAAAATGGTTATTTAGTGAAATAGATAGATTTCAAGCCTTCCTAAGGAGAAGACCAGAACTAAAACATAAATTTGACCTCCAATATCAAGACCCAAAAGAACCATAAATGGGCAAAAAAGGAAAAAGAAAACAGAAGACATTCAAGCCTACACAGGAAGATGATACTTAAAAGTGCTAAAAACTGTGTCCCTAACTGTAGAGACAGAAGCAATATACATAGAAAGACAATAGGGTTATTAGGTGAATGTGAGAAAAGTACAAAAAAAGTATGAGTGGATGAGAAAGAGAAGTAAAAAAGGTTCAGAAGGAAGGGAGAGGTAGACTGGGGCAAATTATACCACATGAAGAGGCAGGAAAGACATTTTACAGTGGAGGAGAAGATGAGAGGGTGGACAGTGCGCATCACTTGAACCTTATTCTCATCAGTATTGTCCCAAAGAAGGAATTTATTTATTTATTTACATATTTATTATATATAATATTTATATTTATTATAAATTATTTATTTATATATGAAATATATATATATATATATATATTAATTTATTCAACAGAATCAATTGAATATAGAAATCTCTTTTACCTGACAGGGAAGTGGGAGGGGAAAAGATTAAGTAAAGGGAGTGAAAGTTCTGATGACTGACATAATGGAGGATTACATAACAGGAAGTAGTAACAGAGGCAAAACACTGGTGATGTGGGAAAGTGTGAAAGGAGAGATAGGACAAACAAGAGGAAGAGTAGGCTGGAGGGAAGTACACAGGTAGTAATCATTACTGTGAATGGGATGCACTCTTCCACAAAACAGTAGCAGATACCAGAGTAGATAAAAAACCAGAAACCTACAGTATGCTGCTTAGAAGTGGCATATTTGAAGCAGAGTGACACAGACAGAGTAAATGTCAGGGGCTGGAATAGAATCCATTACGTTAAAGTTGAAGTTAAAAAAAAAAAGGCAGTGGTAGCAATCCTGACCTTAGCAAAAGTAAAAACAAAGATAAACCCAATGGAAAGGGGTGTGTGTGTGTGTGTGTTCATTCTCTGTTGCTGAAGAAGACCATGACATCAGAGAATAATGCCATGACTTGCACTTGCCTTATTTTGAGTGAGGGAGGGCTGTGCATGTCAGCAGCACATTTCTCCTGCAGAACCATCTGAGTCCAGTGTCCAGATATTCATCAGGATGACTGGAGATGACCCAGAATGAGGCAACTGTAGTTAAGTGACTAGCTGAACGTCACACAGATAGTGAGTGTCAAGTGTCTGACGTGAAAGCTGAACTCAGCTCCTCCTGAGTCCTGCACTGGTGCTCTATTTAATGCATCACCTAGCTGCCCACCTAAAAGAGATAATGAAGGAAGAAAGGAAACTTCTTCCTGCTAAAAGGCACAACAGGCAGTGGAGTCAAGATGGTAGAGTGGAAGGATGGACCTGCAGTAGCTCTCCCTGCATAGCCCATAAAATATCTACAAAAATGAGTATAAGCAAATTCTATAACAACTGAAGTCACAAACTATGGAGTGAAAGAGATTTCCAGCCAAAGACAGCCTGGAAGTTTGACAGGAAAAGTCTATCATATCAGTCTCAGGGGCAGAGCAAAATGCATCCTTGGATATGCAGCACAGTATGGGCAGGAGTTGAGCATGATTCAGGGAATAGAATCACAAGTAGCAGCTGCGTTTCCCAGATTTCTCTTCCCAAATATGCAAAAGACACTTCAAAGGTCAGTGGGAAAACTCTTTCACTTGGGAGACAAAGGAGCAGGGTCCAGCTCAGGCCTGAACCTAGGACTGTGGCATAGAATGTGGCCTGTGGCCCAGTATCCATTTTTAGAGCCCTGGGCCTAAAGTCCTTGAGGAAATTGAGCAGCCCATCTGTGTCTCAAGCCTGAGTGGCAGTCCTGGGATGAGGTAGAGTGCTGGTGTGGTATAGCTGATGACAGCTCTGGGGAAGGAATTCTGCTCTCAGATCTTGGGCAGAAAAACTTGTGTTAGCTCACAGACCAGAACACAGGCCAAAAAGAGGAGTAAACTTCTCTCATTTGGTTGTGTCACCTTGGAGCAAATGAGAAATTTCAGGTCCCTATGTTCCATTTGACAGAAGACTCAAAAATCAAGTAAAATGCTGTGAAGATGCCCAGAAAAGGGAAATAAAATTAAGACGATGGAAGGTTACTCTCTTTGTGAAAAAGCATTTTCTTCCAGCCTTTCAGAAGAGGAAGAACAACGAATACTATCAGAGGAAGACGTCAAAGTCAAGGATTCTGCATCCAAAACCTCCAAAAAATTGTGCAATCGTCTCAGGCAATGGAAGACCTGAAAAAGGATTTTGACAATCAAGTAAGAGAGGTAGAGGAAAATATGGAAAGTGAAATGAGAGCAATTCCAGAAATTCATGAAACATGAGTCAGCATCTTGCCAAAGGGAGTCAAAAAATATTGAAAAGATGAACACCTTTAAAATATACACTAACCCAAATGGTGATAGAATTCTGCACAGTCAGTGAGTTTAAGAATGCTTTCAAAAGCAGAAGTAGCCCAATGGACAATAAATTTATAGGACAAATTTGTTGTGTGCTTGAAAGTAATAGCAAGTTGTGTGTAGTGGATTTTCAGTTTCATGCACAATCATCTTTTTAAATTGTACTCTGCCATAGAAATGCTTGCTTTATTCCATAAATTAAAAATAAAACAAATAAAAGTAATACCATAGACAATGAATTGTAATTAGGTCAAAGAGGGAATAACATACACACTCTTTTGGGTACAGATACCTACCTTACCCTATATCAAAGTGGGAGGGGATGGACATAAGAGCAGGCAGATTGTGTGACAGATGGGAGGGCAGATTGGGGGAATTGGTATTCAGAAGCAAAATACTTTTGAAGAGGTAGATGGTGAATGGAAAGAGAATGGAATAGACATGGGCCAATAAGATGGAGAGAAAAATAATTAGCAATCAAATTGAAAAATTTCTGAAAGCCAACGTTCTCTGATAAAATGCTCCATGTCTCAAATGTAGAAAAATGAGTCAAATTTATAAAAGAAGAGCCATTCCCTAATAGATGAATAGTCAAAAGATATGAACAGTATTTTACATTTACAGTATTTACATTTCAGATGAAGTATTCAAAGCTATCTTTAGCCACATGAAAATATTCTCTAAATCACTACTGATTGGAGAAATGAAAGTTTAAAAAGTTCTGAGCTACTTCCTCACACCTATTTATGTGGCTAATTAGACAGAAAAGGAAATTGACAAATGATTTAGAGGAGTGGGAATATTGAGACATTAACACTCTGTTGATATAATTGTGAACAGATCCAACCATTTTTGAGAGAAATTTGGAAGTATAACCAAAGGCTATAAATGGTATAAAATCAGGCATACCCTTCAACCTGGCAATACCACTGCTAGGACTTAATAAAAAGGATATTTTAAAAAGAAATAAAAAAGATAACAGACTAACATGTACAATATATCTATAGAAGATATTGTTTGGTAGGAATGGATTGGATATTGAGGGGATAGCCATCAATTGCAGAATGGTTGAAAAATTGGGATAAATATTTGAAATAGAATGCTATCACAGAGTAAAAATTATGAGCAGGATGCTCTCAAACAACCTAGAAAAACTTACATGAGCTAATGCAAAGTGAAATGAGTAGGACCAGGAGAACCTTGTACACAGTAACAACAATGTTATAAGATGATCAGTCGTGAAGAACTTAGCTATTCTCAACATTTCAGTGATCCAAGACAACTCTGAAGGACTTAGGATGAAAAACGCTATCCATTCCCAGAGAAGGAAGTGATGGTGTCTGAAAAGAGATGAAATCATACTTTTTTTAACCATCTTAACTTCTCTCTAAGGTGTTTTTTTGGTCTATGTTTCCTTTTAAAAGAAAAGTAATAAAGAAATGTATTTTACATGACAACACATGTATAAGCTATATCAGACTACTTGACTTCTCAATGAGGGGGTGAGGAAGGACCAAGGCAGAGAATTTAAAATTCAATATTTTAAAAATAAATGATAAAAATTGTACATGTCATTGGAGATAATAAAAAAATGAAATAAATATTAAAAGAAATTGAAACATTATATGCAGGAGAAAGGCAGGCAGATCCTGTGCCCCCATAGAGGAGGGGTTGGCACATTGTTCCGTGATATGGGCAAGGAGTGGTTGGGCACGGAGAAGCAAGAGCACGAGGAAATACATACAGGCAGGCAGACAGATGGGACCCAGACACAGAATATTCAGATGAAGGCCCGACACAGGGTACCCAAAGGGAGATGGACTGAATTCTAAAAATCAGCAGCCATACTCTCTGGTGAGTCAGCCAACTGAAACGAAGGTTTCCTCTCTTACAGCTGGAGGTCTCAATCGAAGCAGCGATCCAGCCATGGTGGTGGCCTTCTGCAGGTCTCTTCTGCTTTCACATGGAGGATTTTGTAAAGCCATTTTGGGAGGTTGCAGGTAGGAGGTGACAGAGTTCCAAGCCCAGGGGCAGGAACTGAAAGAGATCCCACTGCTCTCTGGTAAAAATTATATAGGTGGTGCTTTGGGAATGTAGATTTCTTATCGAATTCCTTACATAAATTTAAATTGTTATAATATGAATTTACATAAAGCAACATCTGTCAGGACTCCTTTCTATACCCATTCAGTTTTTTTAGAGAGGCCTTTTATAAATAAGTTTTCTAGAATTCTATTGTGCTTTCTAATCCATTTTGCTACCTACTTCCATTTTATGTATGAATTCATCACTCTGACACTTCTAGGATTACTGATTTTGCATTTCCCTCCATCCTATTTATTTCTGTTTCTCCTACTCTCTTTGGCTTTTTATCCTATCCTTCCTTTAATGTATATTTTGTATATGGACACTGCCTTCTTTTATCTGACCACCTTTTTATTACTACTTTTTCTTTCTCTTATCCCCTTCTCCTACTTACCTGTAGGGTAAGATTGAATTGTAGGACCAGTTGAATCAATATATATTTTCCCTTATTGAATAAATTTAGATGGCTGAGGTGCAAGAATGGTCTGTGTGACATTCCCTCCCACACCAGCATTTTTTAACCCAATGTAAAAGCTCTACCTTGCATGCATATTTCATGTGAGGTCATTTCCCCCATTCTTTCTCTTCTTTCTAACCTTTCCCAGACTGTCTGTATTTCTCCCCTACTTGTTTTCCATCATCCCTACCTAACTGGGTCACTTTCAAACTCTCATTCTAGAGAGAATCCTTCTTCCTATTTGAGTAATGATTAAATTCTTGGAAGATATGCATTTCATCTTCCTTTTAAGAAAAATACACAGTTTAACCTTATAGAGTTGCTTATGATTTCTCTTTCACATCTACCTTTTAATGCTTCTTTGAGCCTTGTATTTGAGAATCACATTTTCTCTTCAACTCTGTTCCCATCAGGAATGCTTCAGAGGCCTTTATTTCATTAAATGTTCATTATTTTTTCTGGATGTGTTTCCCCAGAGAGTAAGTCTATAGTAAGTGGAATGTTATTAATGAGTGCGTCTTCTGCCACAAGTATCTTTTCCTCTGAATGTTCAGAGAGTAGAGGTGGTTCCCCAGAAAGCAAGCCTGTAGTAAGCAGAATATTCTCAGATTGTGTCTTCAGCCCCAAATGTCTTGTCTGCTGAGGGTTTGGAGGCTACATGTGCTTCCCTAGAGTGTTAGCCTGTAGTAACTGGAATTTTCCCAGAGAGACTCTCTACTGCTACAAGTATCTTTTCCTCTGAATGTGCAGAGAGTAGATGTGCTTCCTCAGAGATTAAGCATGTAGTTAGTAGAATGTTCTCATATTTTGTTTCTCCACTCATAAGTATCTCATGCACTGAATGTTCTGATTTTAGATGTGGTACCCCAGAGTGTAAGCCCATAGCAACTGGAATGTTCTCAGATACTGTCTCCTACCACAAGTATCTTTTCCTCTGAACTTTCAGAGAGTAGATATCCTGCTCCAAAGGGCAAGACTCTAGTAAGTAGAATGTTTTCAGAGTATATGTCTTCACCCATAAGTATCTCATCCACTGAATGTTCAGAGTCTAGATGTGTTTCCCCAGAGAGTAAGCCTGTAGTAAATGAAATGTTCTCAGAGAGTTTTTCCTGCCACAATTATCATTTCCTCTGAGTATTGGGAAAGTATATGTGTTTCCACAGAGAATATACTTGTCAGAGAGTGTGTCTTCTGCCTCAATTTTCTCTTCCTCTGCATACTTTGGTTGACTGCTTTTCCCTCCTACATCCAAAAATATCATTTGTCACATGACATGGCTCTCAGGGAGGAGGAGAGGGAGGGATTCATGGTATACTCTGATATCAAATAGAGGAAATACCAATAAAAAGTTTTGAAATGAGGTGAAGGATCTAAAGGAAATACATAGAGTGGTGAGAAGGGGAAAGGAGTGTTGGGTATGCAGTGTGATTCCTTCCCGCTCTGCAGCCTCAGGATCAGTGCTTGGCTTAAGATTTCTAGTGCTGAGAGAGAAGACTTTTAGCTACTCTGCCAATTTGTCTCTGTATCTGGCATCTGCCTTCCTGTCACCTGTCCATTCCTGCTTGGGCATGGGGTGTCTTTCTTTGATCCATGTATAAGAGCCAGTAGTTTCCTGAGTGTGGCATGTCCAGCCTTGATGTGTCTAACCCTGACTTTTTCTTCTTCTCTATTCTAACCAGGCCATCATGAGCCTGGCCCAGCCATTGTCTGATCCTCCTCCTCTGGCTTCTTGGTTCTTGGCCACCGTGTGTCCTTAAACCATCTCCTGTAATCACAAGTGCAATCCCCTTCTTGCCACCCTCCCTTGCCCTACAGTCCATTTAAACAAAGCAATAACTTTGTACTAAAAGCAACATCAAAAACAGATGGCATAAGTGTAAAGTAGTTTGACAGGAATTTGATAGGCGATCAACACCTCACAACAAGTATCTAATTAAACTATTAGGGAAACCATGAAGTAAATAAGATCATCAAAATAATAAAGTGAGACGGGATGAAAATTACAAATGAGACATCTATAAAATATGCAATTGTAATCATTAACATTTACTCCTGCTTAGACCTACAACTCGGGAATTAATTCATTCCTTAGTTATAGATTAAGCTCCTCTCATGAGTAGGGCAAGAAAAGAGAGTTGGCCTAATATAGCAATCAAGAATATTTCTTAAGTACCTCCTGCAAAAAAGGCCTAGTTTCTGAAGATTTACAGTCCCTAACCACTAGAAGCTGAGGTTGTAAGGAGACAGAAAATACATAGAAATATATGGAAAAAAAGAGAGAAATAAAGGCAAAGTACAAGGCAGTCTGGGAGGCAGGCCACTAGCCTCATGAAAGGCTTCATGGATGATATGGTGCTTGAATTGTGTCTGCATGGAAAAGAGGGATTCCCTGAGGCCCAACACTCTCTGCTTCAGAGTCAAAAGGGCTCAGAGATTAAGTCCTCCCTAACGTCCATGCTAGCAGCATGACCACAGTCAAGTCACTTCACCTCTCAGTGCCCCAGATCACTCAGTAAGGTCACAGACACATTTAAGATGGGTTGCTCAACTTACTGAGGAGGCAGAAAGATGAAAGAGTGCTTGACTTGGAACACTTGGACTTGCCCTTGCCAATGTACCATAACATATAAGTGCCAGAGGCTGGATTTGAACTCATATCTTCCTAACTCCAAGCCCAGGGTTCAAACCAGTGAACCACTGAGATGGAAAGATTCAGAGATCCTAGAAGACTAATGCCAAGCCATTGTCCAGGAGGCTGCCTGGAGGCCTGGGAAGGATAAGAAAAGAGCTCATTCTCACTGCAGGGAATTTCTGCAAGTACTCAAGCCCTCCTATATTCACCATCCACACTGAGGACAAGTTCTAGTTGCTCTGAGTTAGGAACTCCCCAATTTTTTGGAAGGGTCTGGGAGTTAGAAAATGTAAACCACCTTTAATATAAGCAGAAAGAGAAGCCTCAACTTTCCCATGGGAAAACTTGGAATAAATAAAAACAATCACCAGTCATCCCTGGTTTGTGGCCTTTTTTGTTCTCCTCCCACAACACCTGGCCTGATCCTTGGGCACTGCATGTCATTTTGCCACCATAGGGCTGGTCTCATGAGTAAATTCACTTACAGAACACAATGAGACCCCATAAACCTAACAAATCGACATATATAATCATTGTTGGTGTTCCAGCCTGTTTCTTTCTTTGGAGTCAAACATCTTCCCTTTATTGTATATACTATAAGGAATTCCATTGCTTGGATGGTGCATGTCCTAAGAAGTGTGTTCCCTCTGGAATTGAAACAGGAGAGCCTCAGGGAAACCCTCTCATCACTGAGTTTAGTTTTCCCAGAATAGTACCAAAATGGTAGAGAGAGGTTAAAAGTCTTAACAAGAGTCACTACATTTGTAAGCATTAGAATCAAGATATGAACCCACTTCTTCCTGACTCTAAGCACTGCACAAACCAATACAGCTGGTAGTGATTCAATCCCCTGAGTCTTGGTCTGGATTTGCTGGGGTGCTCATTGTCTGGTAACTTGGCACATGCTGGAGTGCTCTTCTCTCCGAGGCCGATGCAATGGATCTTTCCTCTCAACCATCCACGTGGTCTTAGGCTCAAAATTTATTTCATTCCTTTGTTTTGTGTGTTCTGCTTGTGTAGAATTTGATTAGAGTCATTTTTGATAGGTATGTGGAGGGTTTGGGGGGAAAGCTCAAATGAGGCCCTGCTTTTAATTCTGCTATCTTGACTGCCCCCAGTCCACTCGTGTGGGTATCAATTGACTTTAATGCAATATATAAAAAATATTAAGGGTGAGAAGTTGGGTTGCACTGGGAGAAGTTAGGAGGGAGAGGAAGAATGGAGTAACTAATATCACATTTCAAGATGCAAAGGACCTATTGCAGGGGAAGGAAAGAAGGGAGGAGGTGGGCATTGCTTGAATCCTCTGAACAACCTTGGCTCAGAGAGGAAATGACATACACATTCAGTTGGGCATAGAGATCTATCTCACCCTGTAGGGAAATAGGAAAGGAGGGGATAAGAAAACATGGGAGCTTATAGAAGGGAGGGCAGAGTGAAAGGTGGGAGGGGATAGACAGAATCAAAACACTAGTTAGGAGGAAGAGGATGCCAAGAGAGTGAAAGAAAAGTATAAACAGGGTCAATAGAGTTAGTCATCATTACTCTACAGGTGAATGAGATGAGGTCCCTTATAGAAAAGAAATTGATAGCAAATTGGATTACAAGCCAGAATCCTATACTATCTCATTTACAAGAAGCATATTGGAAGCAGAGATACATGCAGAGTAAAGGTAAATGTCAGAGCAGAATATATTATGGTTCAGCTGAAGTACGACAAAACAAAGTAGAGACAACAATCTACATCTCAGACAAAGCAAAAGTAGTAAGTGATATAATGAAAAATACTTTCTAAAATACAATTCAGATAAAGAAGTAATATTAACACTAAACATATATGCACAAATAGGATAACATGTATAATTAATTTACTGCGTTATTGGAGAAAATTGACAGAACTATTACTAGTGGGGCAGCTCCATTCTTGAATCTCAGAACAAGTCAAATCTAGACACAAGATGAAGAAAGGGGTTACATAGGAGATTAGAAATTTAGAAAAGTTATATATGATGGAATTCTGGAGAAAGCTGAAGGGAGATAGAAAGGGATATGCCATTTTCATAACAGTGCATGACACATACACACATACACAAAATCTTACTATGCATTCCAGCATAATAACCTCACAATCCATTTCAGAAAAGCAGAAATTTTAAATGCATCCTTTTTTATCACAACACAATGACAATTACATTTAAGAGAAGGCCATGAAAATAGAGATTTAAAATTCTTTGGAAAAGAAATCATCTATTCCTAAAAATTCAGTGTGCCAAAGAACAAAACATAGAGACAACCAATAACTTCATCAAAGAAAATGATCACAGTGAGACAACGGAACAAAATTTGTGGGATGCAGACAAAGCAGCACCTGGGGGAAATTTTACATCTCTAAACACTTACATCAATTAGAGACAGAGCTGCTCAATCAATTGAGCATGCACCTAAAAAGCTAGGGAAAAAATTGAAAATTCCTAACTAGACAAGAAATTGAATATGCTATAAATGTAAGGACATTTAAAAGATCTAAAGTTAAGAAAAACCAGTGAAATAAATAAGGACTGGTTTTATTGTGAAAATATAATAAAAAGTAAACAATTGGTTCAATTCTTCTAAAAATGGAAAGATGAAAAACAAATTAGCTATATGGGAACAGGAAAAATGTGTGTTCACTATCAATGAAGATACCATTAAAGCAATGATTAGGAGCTACTTTGCCCAACTGTGTGTCAATAAATCTGATAATCTAAGTGAAATAGATGAATATTTACAAAAATATAAGTTGGGGGGGCGGAGCCAAGATGGCGGAGTAGAAGGACGCACGTTTACGGGCTCCGAAACCAAAGCCCATAGAATTAATGTAAAAAGAGTCCCCCATAGCTTCTGGGTGAATACAAGGTGTGCAGAAGCAGAGTGGAAGAGATTTCCGTTCCAGGGAGCCCTGAAGACCCGTCCCCAGGGTCCGGCGTGCCCCGGAAAGCAGACAACACCCCCAGCGCTGCCCTGGCCGGGGCCCCAGAGAAGCTGATCCGAGCAGGCTTCAGAGATGGAAGCTCCGGGAGCCGGGAAAGTCCCTCCGCCCACAGAAGCAGGTCAGTGAGAGAGGCCGGGCTGAAGGAGAGGGGAAGTGGGGCATCTCCATGGCTCGGGCCCCCTCAGAAGGAAGCGGCGGCAGCGGGGACAGGGGCAGGAAGTGGCGGAGGGAGAGGTGTGGGCGGCGGCTGAGGCGGCAGCGGACTGGGACCCAGGAATCCCCCAGCAGCAGGCAGGATCATCATTACGGAAGATTCCCGCATAAAACCTGACGGAGCTGAGCCTGGGAGATGGCCCTGCCCCCACCCCGCTCTGTTGCTGAAGGCTTCTGCTTAAAGCCCCTAAGGGAGCAGGATTTGGGAGGCGGGCCCCCCACCCCGCCCCCACCTGCTCCATTCCTGAAAGTCTCTGCATAAAGACCCTGAGGGATCGGAACTTGGGAGGCGGCCCTGCCCCCACCCCAGCACCTGAACTAAAGCTCACTGATTGACAGCCAGCAGGAGGAAAGCCCATTTAAATCTCAGAGGCCAAGCACTAGCTGGGCGGATCCAGGCGGGGGTGGAAAGGAATCTCAGAAGTCAAGTAACTGGCTGGGAAAATGCCTAGAAAAGGCAAGAAAAATAAGACTTTAGAGAGTTTTTTCCAACAAATGCAAATGCTCCCAACCTTCGGATCTGACGAAGATGAGGACGTATTCTTGCCATCAGGGAAAGACGTGGAGGGCAGGGCCTCAGTACCCCAGACACCCCAGGGGGGTGGTGGGTGGGCTCAGGCCCTGGAAGAGCTTAAAAAGGATTTTGAAAAGCAAGTTAGACAGGTGGAGGAAAAACTGGGAAGAGAAATGTCAGAGATGCAACAAAAGTATGAAAAACAGGTCAGTACCTTGGTAAAGGAGACCAAAAAAAATGCTGAGGAAATTAACACCTTGAAAAATAGGCTCACCCAATTGGCAAAGGAGGTTCAAAAAGCCAATGAGGAGAAGAATGCTTTCAAAAGCAGAATGAGCCAAATGGAAAAAGAGGCTCAAAAGCTCACTGAATTTAATAGCTCTCTCAAAATTAGAATGGAACAGATGGAGTCTAATGACTTTATGAGAAACCAAGAAATCACCAAACAAAACCAAAAGAATGAAAAAATGGAAGAGAATGTAAAATATCTCATGGGAAAAACAACTGACCTGGAAAATAGATCCAGGAGAGACAATTTAAAAATTATGGGACTACCTGAAACTCATGATCAAAAAAAGAGCCTAGACATCATCTTCCATGAAATTATCAAGGAAAACTGCCCTGACATTCTAGAACCAGAGGGCAAAATAAGTATTGAAAGAATCCATCGATCACCACCTGAAAGAGATCCAAAAAGAGAAACTCCTAGGAACATTGTGGCCAAATTCCAGAACTCCCAGCTCAAGGAAAAAATCTTACAAGCAGCTAGAAAGAAACAATTCCAGTACTGTGGAAATACAATCAGGATAACCCAAGATCTAGCAGCTTCTACATTAAGGGATCGAAGGGCGTGGAATAGGATATTCCAGAAGGCAAAGGAACTAGGACTCAAACCAAGAATCACCTACCCAGCTAAACTGAGTATAATACTTCAAGGGTTTTAAAATATGGTCTTTCAATGAAACAGAGGACTTTCAATCATTCTTGATGAAAAAACCAGAGCTGAAAAGAAAATTTGACTTTCAAACACAAGAATGAGAAGAAGCATGAAAAAGTAAACAGCAAAGAGAAGTCTTAAGGGACTTACCATGAGTGAACTGTTTACATTCCTACATGGAAAGACAATATTTGTAACTCTTAAAACTTTTCAGTATCTGGGTAGTTGGTGGGACCACACATACACATGTACACGCATGCACACACATACACACATGCACACATATACAGAGATAGAGAGCACAGATTGAACTGAATAGGATGGGACCATACCTTAAAAGAAACTAAGGTAAATGGTGAGAGAGAAATGTAGGGGGAGGAAAGAGAGGGAAAGGGAAGGGGGTAACTATATGTCATTTAAGAGGCAGGTAGGAGTTTTTCTTAGTGGAGGGGAAAAGAGGAGAGCTGAGAAAAAAAAAAACAAGAAGTTTACCCTCATCACATTTGACTAAACGAAGGAGTGAAATGCACACTCATTTTGGTATGAAAACCTATCTTACAGTATAAGAAAGTGGGGGAGAAAGGGATGTTGCAAGAGGGGGGATGATGGAGGGGAGGGCAAAGGGAGGAGGGAGCAATTTGGGGTCAACACTTGGGGAGGGACAGGTTCAAAGGACAGAGGAGAAATAATGAGGGGCAGGTTAGGAGGGATGGTAATCCAGTTAGTCTTGCACAACGCGACTATCAGGGAAGTCATTGGCAAAACTACACAGATAAGGCCTATATTGAATTGCCTGCTGTCCCAAGGGGAATGGGTGGGGAGGGAGGGATGAGGAGAATTTGGAACTCAAAGTTTTAGGAACAACTGTTTAGTATTGTTGTTGCAACTAGGAAAGAAGACATACAGTTAAGGAGGAATAGAAGTCATCTGGCCCTACAGGAGAAAAGAGAAGATGGAGACAAGAGAAGGGAGAGATGACAGAAGAGAGGGCAGATTGGAGATAGGGAAAATTGGATTGCGTGGGGTATTGGGGTGGGGGGAGGGGATAAAAGGGGAGAAAATTTGGAACCCAAAAATTTGTGAAAATGAATGTAGAAAATTTAAATCAATAAATAAATTTAAAAAAAAACCAAAAAAAACCAAAAATATAAGTTGTCCAGAGTAAAAGAAGAGGAAATGGAACATATAACACTATTTTGAATAAAGATTTTGGAGGAGCCATAAATGAACCCCATAAGAAAACATTTCCAGGGTGAGATGGATTCAGAAGTGAGTAATATCCAACATTTAGAAGGCAATTAATTCCAGTAGCATATAATCTATTTCATACAATAGGCAAAGGTGGCATCCTGCCAAATTCCTTTTGTAACACAAATATGGCATTGACACCTAAACCAGGAAGAACTAAGACAGAGAACAAAAACTATAGACCAATATCCCAAATCAGTACGAATGCAAGAATTTTAAATAAATGAACAGCAAGGACATTATAATAACATCACTAGGGTCATACACCATGAGCAGGTGGGATTTATATGAGGAATGTAGAACTGGTTCCATATTAGGAAAACTATCTGCACAGGTGACCATGTAAAGAGAAATCACATGATTATCTGAAGAGGTGTAGAAAAATTTTTTTTTGACAAAATACAGCATCCTTTCCTGAGAAAAACACTAGAGACACTAGGAATAAATTTAGCTTTCCTTAAAATCATAACTAATATCTCCCTGAAACTATCAGCAATCATTGTCTGTAATGCAGATAAGGTAGAAGCTTTCCTAGTAAGATCAGGGGTGAAAAAAGTATACCAATTATTACCTCTTTGATTCAATATTGTTCTAGAAATATTAGCTCTAGCAAGAGAAGAAGAAAAGAAATTGAAAGAATCAGGATAGTCACAAAACTATCCCTCTTTGCAGATGATACAATGGTATACTTAGGAAATCCTAGAGAGTCAACAAGAAAGCCAGTTGAAATCATTAACAACTTTTTCACAGTTGCAGGATACAAACTAAACCAACACAAATCATCTGCATTTCTATATATTACCAATAAAGCTAAGCAGTAAGTAATAGAGAAATTTCATTTAAAATAACTATGCACAATATAAAATACTTGAGTATCTACATGGCAAGATAAACCTAGGAACTACATGAACAAAATTACAAAATATTTTTCACAGAAATGAAGTCAGATCTAAACACTTGGAAAAACATCAGTTGCTCATGGGTAGGCTGAACTAATATAATAAAGATGACAATTCTACTTAAATTAATTTACTAATTCAGTGCCATACCAATCTATCTACCAAAAACTTACTTTCCAGACCTAGAAAAAAATCAATACAAAATTCATGTGGAAGAAAAAAAGGTCCAGAATATCACAAGGATTAATGGAAACAAATGGGAAGGAAAGTGGTCTAGCCATATGAGATCTCAGACTGTATTCAAACAGTAAACCTCAACACTATCTGGCACAGACTAAGCAATAGAGTAGTGTGTCAGTGGAATGGACATGGTAGTAAATTACTACTATAATGTAGTAATTCATAAACCCAAGTAACCTAGGTAACTTTTTTTTTTGAGATGAACTCACCATCCCCTTTCACCTAGCAATACCCACCACTTCCAGGGTTCTATACAAAAGATATCGTGAAAGTGCCAAAAGGACCCACAGGTACAAAAATATTTATAGCATGTCTTTTTGTGGAGGCTAATAACTGGAAATTGAGGAGATGTCCATCAATTGGGGAAAGGATGAACCCGTTGTGGTATGTGAATGTAACGGAATACTACTGTGCTGTAAGAAATGATGAATAGGCACACTTCACAAAAAAAACCTGGAAAACCTCATGTGAACTGATGCTAAGTGAGGTGAATAGAATCAGCAGAACCTTGTACACAGTAAAAGTCACATTGTGAGAAGACTGACTTTGACAGAATTAGCTCTTTTCAGAAATGCAATGACCTAAAACAATTCCAAAGGAATCATGATAGGAAATGGTATCGACATTCAGAGAAAGTCTTATGGAGTCTGAATGCAGAATGAAGTGGACTATTTTCTTCTTCTATTTTTAATTCTCATTTAATTCTCATGCCTCCCAATTGTTCTAAATCTTCCATACAACATGAGCAATGTGAAAACATGTTTAATAGCAATGTATATGTAGACAGTATATCAGAGTGAATGCAGTCTAGGGAAGGGGAGAAAATTTAAAACTTATGAAAGTGAATATGAAAAAATAAAAATTAATTAATTAATTCAAAAAATTAAAAAAAAAACTCACTGTTTACACAAACTGCTGGGAAAAAATTGAAGAGTATGGCAAAAACTAGGTACAGATCAAGACTTTAAATTGGGTATGAAGGTACTCTGCCCAAAGTAACATAAAGTTTGATTCGAATTTGGGGGCAAAATCTTTTGTTCTCTTCCCTACTTTTTTGTTCTATCAATAAGAAAAATGTCTGTGACAACAAACTCTTCTGTCCAATCTAGTTTCATTCATGATTCCTTGGAAAAGGGTTCTGAGAATCCAGGCTTTGATAAATCCTATTGGGATTCCAATGCAGCTACTAAACTATGGCTTGAACCCATATCATTCAGGCTCTGAGTGGTTAATAATATCTCCACACCTAAACCATCCTCATGGCTTGCACTCAGAGTGAGTGTAAATCGCAATTGATTCTGTTCTGACCAGAAACCCTAAGGGTCTTCCGCTCCCAGATTCATTTTTTTTTTGTGAGCAAGCAAACTAGAACATTTTGCCTCTTTTTTACTTCATCTTCAATCACTGAATTGGAGCTGCCTCAGACAAAATGAGACCTGGAAAGACCTTAGCTTAAAAAGGGAAAGACCTTCCACTGTATTTGGGGCCACCTTGTTGTGCTGACCTATGTCTTGTCAGTGACCTCAGGTGACTCTTGAGGAGAATGACTTTACACATCCCTTCCTTACATCCTATTAACTTGCAAGTCAAGACATTACCCTCCTGATGTCCTTGGTCCTCTTCCAGGAGGGTGGATGAATATCACAACAACAATAAGGTAAGATCAAAATGAGCAGATGATTTAGACATAAGGTGTGATACCATAAGGTAATGAGGAGAACCAAGAATAGTTTTCACCTGTCAGATCTATACAGAAGGGTAGATTTTATTGTCCCACCAGAGATAGATTACATTATGAAATAGGAAATGGAAAACTTTAATTGCATTAGCTTAAAAATGTTTTGCAGAAACAAAACAAATGCAACCAACATTAGAAAGAAAGCAGAAACCTGGAAGCCATTTTTACAAAAATTGCCTTTGTTAAAGGGCTCCTTCAAATATATAGGGAAAAGCAGCATTTTTATAATAATACTAGTTATTCCTCAATTAATTAATTGGTAAAGGGTATGAAGTGGCAAGTTTCTGATAAAAGAAAAAAACCTACATGTCTTCACAGGGAAAAAAAAGCTCTGAATCACTATTGAATAGAGAAATGCAAATTTAAAGAAGTTGAGGTGTTACCTCACACCCAGGAGATTGGTTAATATGACAAAAAGGGAAAATAATAAATGTTGGAGGGGATGTCAAACTATTGGTGGAGTTGTGAACTGATCCAACTATTCTGGAGAACAATTTAGAAATATGCCTAAAGGGCTCTGAAATGGTGTATACACTTCATCCATTAATACCACTCCTTAGTCTATATCCTAAAGAATTCAAAAAGGTGGAAAGGAACTATTTGTACAAAAATCCTTGTAATAGCTCTTTCTTTGGTGGAAAAAACTGGAAATTGAGGGTATGGACATCGTCTGGGGAATGACTGAAGAAGTTGTGATATATGACTGGAATGCAATATTACTGTGGTGTCAGAAATGATGAGCACTCAGATTTCAGGATGACCTGGAAGTTATCTGACCTCATCCATAATGAATGGAGTAGAAGCAGGAGAACAGCGTACACAGTAACAGCAATACTATATGATGATCAACTGTGAAGGACTTAGCGTTTCTCCACAACACAATGCTGCATGACAATACCAAAGCATTCATAATGAAAAGTGCTGTCTACCTCATCAGAAAGAACTGATAAAGTATAAATCAAGATCAAAGCAAACTCTTTTTTGCTTTCTGTGTTTTTTCCTGTATTTTTGCCTTAGGTTCTACATATTCTTTTGCAACATAACTAAAAGAGAAACAGAACTTTTATGATTCAATATATATGACCCATAACAGATATCTTACTCTCTTAGGCTGAAGGTGAGGGAGGGAGAGAGAAAATTTGGAACTCAAAACTTTTTAAATGAATATTAAAAATTATCTTTATAGGTAACTGGGAGAAAATAACATATTGCTAGAAAATTCAAACGTTATCCTCAGATTTCCCTGTCAGCCTTGGTTAACATAAGTTGCATAAAACTTGAGAGTTAGAAGGGATCACAGCAGGCACCACATCCAAACTATATACAAAAGGAATTTCCATTCTAAGAGACAAAAGATCAGTCAGTTTTTCCTTGAATACTTCCAAGGAGAGGGAACCACCACCTCTTCAAGTCAGCCCATTACACTTTTGGAGAATGCTCATGTATAGGAAGTTTTTCCTGATATTAGGACTAAATTGGCCCCTTTATAACTTCCAGCTATTGCTCATGGTTATGACCTCTAGAGCCAAGAAGAGCAAGTCTAAACCTTTATCCATATAACAGGCTTATGATTCTTGATACTGAAGGTCTAAAGTTTGTCTGAAACATTTCATTAAAACATTTCTTACTGTGTGATAATATTCCATATTGTAATGGAATTTAATTATTTTTAACCCCCAGAACTAGGACTGAAAACAGCAGCGTGAAAAGTGTGAAAAGCTCTGAAACTGCAGATATTCCTCCCCCACTCATTGTTCCCCTCCCATCCTCTAATACTGGGTTTTCCCCACATGTGCAAAAGAACCCCTAACAAAATGTTCTAGATCAAGTGGACCTGAAAAGGAAAGATGAGGAGACAGCATCACACGACCCCATCCAGGAGGTGAGAGGTTCACAGGTGTTACCCATTGCACACCTTGACATGAATGCACTGATGAGTTGGGCTTGTTTTTCTTTTCATCCCTGAAACAAAAAGACAATTTGTTACATGGCATGACTCTTGGGGATGGAGAGAGGCAGGAATACATGGATACCCAGGTGATAGAAGAAAAATCAATGAAAAACACTTTTAAAAAGAGGTCCAATATCTCAAGGGAAATATTTCAGGGAGGAAGGAGAAAATGGGATGTGAGGTTAGAGATTATCAGAAGCACATCTCAAACTCAAGTGATTATGAAACCAATTTTCATTGTTACTTAGTCCTGAGTGACTTTCCCTGCCAGATACTGGACTGCTTTCCATTTCTGCATCTCATTGGACAGATGAGGAACTGAGGGAAACAGGATTGTGACTCGCCCAGGGTCATGAAGCTGGTAAGTTTCTGCAGCCAGGATCGAACTGAAGAAGGTGAATCTTCCTGTCTTCAGGTCCTGCAGAATACCTAGCATTCCAGAAAACAATCAAAACTCATTAAAAATTGAAAAGGTCATCAATAAAAAAGATTAGGTATGCAAAGTATAGAAGCAAGCCAATAAAATGAAATAAAATCGTACTTAATAAATCCAGAGCTGAAAGTTAAAGGGAGGAAGGCCAGGGGAGGACACACTATTCAATTAAAAAAAACACAGATGGGATAAGGGAAAAGCAGTTTGCCATTGAAATTAAACTACAAAAAGGTACATGGATGAGGTGTAAAATAGGAATCAACAGCAACTCAGAGGAACAAGGAGGAAATTACGTTTCACAACTATTAAGGGAAGAGGTTATGATAGAACAAGGAACCGAAACACAGAAAGTTAAATGGCTTATTCTGCTTCTATAAGGTTGAAATGTTTTTGTACAAACAAGGAATGCAGTTAAAGGAGGAAAAACATCTTTGCACTAAAGTTCTCTGAAGACTGTTGCATAGGCAAAATATAGAAGACACTGATGCCATTTTTTAAGACCAAGAGTCATTCTCCAATGCTAAAGGAACAGGAAGTTTTCAAAGGAAGAAATTCAAGCTATCAATAACCCTGTGACAAATTCCTCACGATGAGAGAAGTGCACATTAAAACATCTCTCTTTTTTTCTACCATAAATCATAGATATGTCCAGGTTCAAGTAGAGTCCCTTCTGTCTTTTCAACCACAAAGTAACTGGAAAAGCCCCTTTCACTAGATTCTGCTTCAAACCAGAACAGAAATAAATGTAGGATTTAATGAAACAACACCAAACAAAAGAGATGAGCAGGAGAAGGGGAGGAGAAAAAGTCCTTTTCTGTCTCCTCTTTGTTCAGGCCTGAGGTCAGGCCAAGGAGGGGAGGAAGAATGGATGGGAAGCTCTACTTGAGGAGGGGAGGGATTGTCCCCAAAAGCTTCTCCCTTGCTGTCCTCTACTGCAACCACCCAACCCCATGACCCCACCCAACCCCAAGACCCCACCCCCTCCAGGCCCCCACCTCCAGACAAAGGCCTGGGAAGGCAGGAAGCCCCAGGTAGGAGCAGGCCTGGAGGAGAAGGCACACACAGGATCAACCCTGAACACCCACACTGGCACACACACACACACAGATTATCCTACTTTTATACACAACACACTCATGAACAAAGATATTGATAATGCCAGGCCCTTCCACCAACCATTACACACATCCTTCTGGGCACCAAGGGAAGGAAATTGAGGAGGAGGATCCCAATCAAACAATGACTGCGGGTTGGGGGGTGGGCAGAGGGAAGAGGAGACAAAGAGAGGAAAGGGAGAGGCTGAGGCAGGGGCAGGGAAGTGACACTTATCTACTTCCAGTCACTTAGACACTAGCAGGACCCTCAGGATCAGTTAGTCTGTAGGACTAGGGGCAGATGGGGGTAAGGGAGGGGAGGGTGATGTTTGGAGGGAAAAGCGAAGGGACGTGGGTGAGGGGTACGCAGACCTCCTGTTGCTCACCCCACTCACGTCTTCCTGCAGACAAAGAAGACTTAGAGGGTGAGAGGGGGCGGGCACAGTGACGTCAATGAGGGGAGGGAATAGTCTCCTCCCACAACAAAGAGGGAAGAGGGAACGAGGGGAGAGGGTCTCTGACCTCAGGCCAAGTGGAGTGATGAGCCCCCACCCATCCCTAACCCTTTCTCTCAGCCCCCGTGACCCAATTTATCTAGGGGAGGGGTTAGCAAGTGCATTCTCCATTTGGAGGTGGTCCCAGGGCTTAGTAGGTTCCCACGCTTCTCTGGGGAGGGTGATGTGGCTGGGGTGGGTGTGGGGTGAAGCTGAACCCATCTTGGGGTTGTGGAGGGTCAGTCGTTTTACAGAAAGTGGGAGGACAACGACAAAAAGAGAAACGAGGGGACAAAGAGCGAAAGGGGGAAGACAAAGAGGGGAAGGAGGAGGTCGAGGGAGGGCTGTTCTGAGCTCCACAAAAGGGAAGAAAGAGCACAAGACCCACAGCAGCATCTACAAACCAGCAGCCAGGGAATGGGATTTGAATTCCTCACAAGCCCCAGAGGAGAGAAGGGGCGGGACTCAGTCTCCTTTCTCCAGGGAAGAGGAGACAAAGATCAGGCAGGTTGGGGAGGAACAGCGGGTACCCAGGTAGGCAGCGCGTTTACCCCTGCTATTTATGTGTGGGTACCCTGGTCTAAATCCTATGTCATATAAACCTTTCAGAGTCTGGACAAGAAGGAGCAGCACCCTCCTTTCTGCCTCAGTCTCTACCAAGTGACTTAGTAACTTTCTGTCTAAAAGTACATCACATCGGGTGCTTTGTTCTCTTCAATACCAGGTGCCCTGCCACTAATAAATTGGCGCAGTGGGGAGAGACCTGGAATGGGATGCATAAGCCCCACACTGACGTTCTGCTTTACTCACTGTGTGACCCTGGGTAAGGCACTTAAACTTTCTAAACCTCAATTTTAATTAATATCTGTAAAACCGGGTGATAATACCTGTGGCAAATACGTAACAAGGTGTTTGTAAGGTATAAATGAGATGTTTGCAAAGTGCTTGTTTGTATCATAAAGCACTATAGAAAGATTTATTATTATGATCATTATTAATCATCTGTCAGTCTTTTTGATGGAGTTTACATATTGTGCTATTGATTCTTTTCTGGGTAATGTTCTGCAGATCGCTGCACAAAATTGCTGTCTTTTGTAACTCAATTGGATTATTATGATGTTAACTAATCTGCTGCAGGCTCCATGAACACATCTTTAGGAGAATGCTGGGAGGTGAAAGGATTTTGAGGATCCCATATTCTTCACGCTGTTTCCACACAGATTTCACGTCTTCCGCTAGGTGTCCATGTATTACAAGCTTTTCATCCAGGCAATTTAGAGCTTAGCAACACTTACAAAGCTATTAAAAACATAGTTTTTGAATGTTTATGGATCAATGTTATGACTAGGAGATGGGAAGTACAGTTTTGTTCCATGACAATGTTCCAGTTCCATTACAATTTATTTTTCAATTCCCAAGGATTTCCTGAGGTCTCTATGCATAATAGGAACATTTGTCATGTGTTCACTTATAAAAGATATTGAGTTTCTGATGCATAATTGCAGCCACCAGTTCATGTCATGTCTTGCTAAGTATTCATTAGGTACTAATGTTTTACAACCTTTAGTGAAGAGTTGCTCAGTTTCTACTCTTTCCTTCCATAGTCTGTGCTGATTCCCAGATCTGTGCTCCTGAAGCACAGTCTATAATTTCTGCTGACAATGACTTGATGTGGGATTGCCATCAGAAACCCTCTACCATTTCTATAAACAAACCCGGATAATGAGCATGTGCTCTATGGTTTTCTGTACACACACTGTTATAAGAATTCTGTGGAACATCACCGTGGAGTTTATCTGTAGTGCACTCTTTGCTGTTTTATAGACTTCCCCCATAGATTGAGCACGTTCACATACACTGGACACATCCAGATGTTAGGATCTATTTCATTTCTCTTGACTTACTTTTACTCTAGTTTAGTGAAGCGTTACATCTATGTGTTCTACAACGGTTTCTGCCCATTTTAAACTTCTTTCGTATGTGCTATTAAAGAAAAGTGTTGATCACTGTGCTCCATTATTCGATTTTTTTAAGGATATGTTCTAGGTCTGTTGTCCGTTTTTACAGAAATATAAGAGGACTTGTCTACATTTAGCTTTATATACGATGCTCCGTACTTTAAGAAGGTCGTATTTTGGATGGGTACCTGGAAGCTGGAAAGGCTACTCCTTTATTTGGTAGGCAGATGGTTCTAAGGGAGGGTGAATGACCGAGGTTTACAGGCATGGCTATATCTGAGGTGGCGATGGGGTACCGTGGTTATGGCCACATAAAACAAGTGCTGTGTGCAGCTCCAGCCAAGGTAGGCTTCCCCATGGAAAACTCCCTAAGCATGCTCAGGAGACACCAGAGGCTTCTTTTCACCCAGGCAAACTTCCTTCAGGGGCACAAGGAAGGGATTCTCACCAAAATACCAGAACTTGCTGAAGGGAACCAGGAGTTCCCTCCTAATTTTGTTACCTCCAAGCATTTTCCAGTCCATATCAGTTCCATTAAGGAAGGCTTCAGGTGGTTTTCTTGAGGGCATCACTAAATATTTTTCAGTAAGAGTTTAATTGACTGCTAACATTATGCATCCACAAGGCTCAAGTACATACAGAATAAACATACTCTGTATATGTGTGAACATATGTGAGTATCTCCATTGTTATACTGCACTCCTGTAGTAGGACTGGGGCTTCTTGGTAATGTCAGAGATTGCCCAGAATGAACCATCCCATTCAATGCCTCATCTTTGTCTCCATGCATACATCCATACATCAGACAAAGATCCCAGAGTTGCAGCAGGTGGCAGCCCTGCTGGAATGGGAGCAACATCTGGAAAAGGGAATCTGGGCTTCTCTGCACTGAGGCAGCAGAAGTCTAGAGATAGTTGTGGGAAGGCCAGCAATATGAAGGACTTCATTGTGGGAACTCTTGACTGGATCTATGAAAATCACACACATTCTACTGCAAGCACTCTGGTCCTTTCATGCTTAGATCACACATATTCAAGAGCTTTCATTCTATTCAATAATGAGAGTTGTAGGAAGGGCTTTCCACAAGGTATCACATTTCATTTCATTAAGCAACTAAAGACATTAACACCCTTCCATTTAGAATCACCACAGAACTGAAAGTTTTGTCACTTTTTTCCTGATTCATATTTCAAGCTAGTCTGTATACAATGCAAATACCTTCAGAGACAGCAACAATGATTTCCCCAGTTTGAAATCGGATTAAATGAGAATATGAGGAAATGGGAGAACCTGCTTGTAAAAGTGGGGATAATAATCTTTTTGTTGTAGTAGAAGGCACCAAGCATAATGTACAGAGATTGGTCCATTATTCATTCCCTTCCATCCAGGTCATTGGAGAGGTTGCACTAGATACACCTGTACCTGTAAAGAGTCCCTGACTGTCTTCCCTAGAAGGACAGAGAGGGTTCCATAGGGGGGGTAATGGGGTATGCCTAGGTGCTTTTGCTTGGACCCCACTTCAATCATCACGTTTCTCTCCGGCCTCAAAACACTATCCCTGACAGTTTTCTCCCCAGCCCAAGAACACTATGCCTAGCAACAACTCATGAATGGGCTCCAGTGAGGGAATACATCTCTGCCTCTCACAAGAACAAGTGAAATTCTGTGGAATTTCTCTTGTAGGAACAGAAGTATCTTATATTAGGCAGAACTATCATGAATTGATTCCCACAGTTACTGTATACAATCCAGAGTTGAAGCTGTATCCATTAGCTCCCAAAGCTATCTTATCACAGAAATAAGAGACCTTAGGAAACACCTCCTCCCCTCTCTTTCCAGTAGGGTATGATGCCCGTGATCCAGATTGCATGTTATCATCTAGTTCACGTATCTGACAGATAATCTACTATTTTTCCTATTTAAGATTTAGCATCATTCCTGTGAAGTTTCAAGTTACTTCAGGAGCTCTGCCTGCCATATTGGCATTAAAACAAAGCTTTGTCAACTTGACTCAAAGAATGCTTAAATCTATGAATACATTCCCTATGACTCTTTTTTGCCCTTTGGTCCTTGATGGGTCCCTGAACCTCTCAAACCGCATCAGGGGGTTATCTTCAGTAAGGTGAATTAGAGGAATTGGGAGGATAAGAACCCAAAGCCAGATCAGCACTTTGGAAGGGACAGCTCCATGCAGCTGAGCTCTTGTGACCCAGCACAAATTTACTTGGGGGGAATATTTGTTGAGCGCTGGAATGAATAGGAAGATTTCCTCCACATCTCCAGTCTAGGGCAAGAAGTGTTTTGGGAAACATTTGCTTCAGGGGACGGGCAATGCAGCTGGGTTGAGGAAGTTCCTGAAAACTGATGTTAATGATTGCCTTGAGAGAATGGCTTTGGTGTTGTGCACAGAGTGGCATAGGAGTGTCAAGGATTGTAATGAGATGCACTCCAGGTGCCTGTTTCCAAGGGACCATAGAGCAATAGAGACAGGTGAATGTGACAGAGCAGGGACCTTGAGAACTAGTGCAATATATTTGGAAATGTGACTGAGAGGAGAGGATGGCTTGAGAGGGACAGTGGAGAAAATGGGAGACTCTGTTGGGTAGTAGATCTGTGACCTCAAGATTATGAGGTGTCTCTCTACCACCAATATATGGCAAATGCCACCAAAAATCATGGTCAATTTATATATTCATTTATAACATTTTCCCTGCCAAGGAGAAACATAAGGAAAGGGAGACAATCATGTCTGTGATATTATTTGATCAAAACTGAAAAGGCTTCCTGTCCTGAAAGATGAAGGAACTAAGCAACAGGTATTATTAAGTACCTAGTATTTACCAGACATGGTGTTATACCCTAGGGATATAAAAAAAATCTGCAACCAATCTCATCCTTTTAGCAATATATGTTCTATCATGGAATGTGTGTGTGTGTATTATGATATTCTGTGTGAGCATATATATGCACATATATATTGTGTTTTTTAGAGAGCATGGGTCTCTGTTTCTGCATATCTATGTCTTTGAGTGTACAAAATATATTAATTTTTTATATACAATTTATATAGAAAGTTAAAATGAAATAATTTCAGGGCAAAGGCACTAGCAGCTGGAGGACAGAAAAGTCTTCGTGTAGAGCATGGATGGTCTATTACATCTTTTTTTCTTTGAAGTCAGTCTGAAAAGTTTCCATTTGGTGCTTCTTTTTTGTTATATCATCATTCTACCGCACAATGTGTTTGATTTTACAGACCACCTCTCCAGGTGACATGGAATTTTTATACTCCAAACCTTCAGCCAGTTGTAGGTCTAATTTTGCTATCACCTGGGTCATATCTCCACACCATTTCTCATAAAAGAGCCATAATCAATAGTCAAATATTTTGTAGATATTTAGGTAAAACCATTTTTGCAACTCTGTCAAAAAATGGAAATGGAGTTAGGATATGGGTGTGGGGCAAGGTAGGTACAGTGGGCCTGCTGTTCAATGGGGCCTTTCATGAAGTTCAGTTATTGCGGCTGCGGGGACCGTGATTAACATTCTATCACCCGGACAACATCTTTCAAGAAATTATCATATAAAACTACCCTGATGCCCTGGAACCAGTGGACTAAACAGGAATTGAATGAATACACCAGTCACTTCAGCAATCAGATCCCCTCCAAAATCCACAGAGAACATTACAGCCAAATTTCAGAACTCTCAGGTCATGGAAAAATACTAGAAGTGGCCTGCGAGAAATGATTCCAATATTGGGGGGCACAGCCAGGATCACAGACGTCTTGGCAGCTGCAACATTATAGCACTGGAGCTTATGTAACATGATATTGCAGAGGGTAACAGAGCTAAGACTACAACCAAGACCACTCACCTGCCAAAATTAAGCATAACACATCAAGGGAAAAATGGTTATTCAGTGAAGTAGATGGATTCCAATCCTTCATAAGGAGAAGACCAGAAGTAGAACATAAATTTGACCTCCAAAATCAAAACCCAAGAGAAACATAAATGGGTTAAAAAGTAAAAGAAAACACAAGGGATTCAATAGAGATTAAATTGTTTACATCTCTGAACAGGAAGTGGGTACTTGTAACTGTTAACATCTGTATCACTAATAGAAGAGAAAGAAGGAATATACGTAGACAGATGATAGATTAGTAGGTAAATGTGAGGGAATGATAAACAAGTATTAAGGGATGAAAAAGAGAAGTACAAAGGTTTAAGAAAGGAGGGAGTGGTGGAATGGGGCAAATTATATCACATGAAGAGGAAGGAAAGACATTTTACAGTGTAGGAGAAGATGGGAAGGTGGGCAATGTGCCTCACTTAAACCTTACTCTCATCAATATTGGCCCAAAGAGGGAATAATATACCAAATTCATTGAATATAGAAATGTCTTTTACTCAACAGGAAAGTGGGAGAGGAGGAGTTTAAGTAAATGGAGTGAGGGTTCTAGTGACTGACATAAGGGGGGGCAACATAACAGGAAGTAGTAGACAGTAGCAAAACATTGGTGATGTGGAAAAGGAGAGAGAGGACAACAAGAGGAAGAATAGGATGGAGGGAAATACAGAGGTAGTACCCATTACTGTGAATGGGATGGAATCTCCCACAAAACAGAAACAGATACAAGAGAAGATAAAAAACCAGAATCCTACACTATGTTGCTTTCAAAAAGCATATTGAAACAGAGAGACACAGAAAGAGTAAAGGTAAGGGGCTGGAACAGAATCTATGAAGTTACAGTTGAAGTAAAAAAAAAATAACTTTAACAATCCTGATCTTAGCCAAAGTAAAAGCCAAGATAAACTTAAGTAAAAAATGTAAGGAAGGAAGAAAGGAAGGAAAGGAAACTGCCTCTTGCAAAAAGGTACCACAGAGGGTGGAGCCAAGATGGAGGAGTGGAAGGATGGATCTGCTGTAGCTCTCCCCCATAGACCATGAAAAACCTCTAAAAATGACTCTAAACAAATTCGAGATCAACAGAAGCCACGAAACAAGAGACTGAAAAAGATTTCCAGCCCAAGAAAGCCCAGAAGGCTGACAAGAAAGGTCTATCTTACCAGGCTCAGAGTAGAGCACAGCCCAGCCTTGGCTATGCAATGCAGTTTGCACAGGACTGTAGGAGGATTCAGGGAGCTGAGTCATAGGCAGCAGATGTGATTCTCATATTTCTCAACCCACAAATACAAAAGATGCTTCAAAGGTCACTGAAAAAGCTCTTTCACCCAGTGAGAAGGGAGCAGGTTCCAGCCAAGACCTAGGCCTATGGACATGGTAGACACTGTGGCACAACATCCAATTTTGGAGCCCTCAGCCTGAAATCCCTAGGGGAACTGAGCAGCCCATCCGGGTCTCAGACCTGAGTGGTGATCCTGGGGTGAGGTAGAGTGCTGATGTGTTTGAGCTGGTGGAGACACTGGAGAAGGAATTCTACATGCAGATCCTGGGCAGAAAAGCTTGTGGTTGCTTAGAGACCAGAGCTCAGGACTGGAGAGGAGTAAACTCCTCTGACTTGACTGTTCCACCTTGGAGGAACTGAGAAATTTCAGGTCCATAGTGTTTACCTCCCACTTTAGAAAGTATTCAAAAGTCAAGTAACAGGCTGGGAAAATGTCCAAAATGGGTAAAAAATAAGAATGTAGAAGGTTACATTCTTAGTGAAAAGGTATTTGATTCCATCATTCCAGATGAGGAAGAACAATGCATACCATCAGAGGAAGACATTAAAGTCAAGGCTTTTGCATTCAAAAGTTCCAAAAAACTAGGCAATGGTCTCAGGCCATGAAAGAGCTAAAAAAGGATGGAAAATCATGAAAAGTGAGTCAACAGTTTGCTAAAGGAGACCGAAAAATGTTGAGAAAAATAACACCTTTAAAAATAGACTAACCGAAATGGCAAAAAGAGGTCCAAAAAGCCAATGAGGAGAAACATGCCTTTAAAAGCAGAATCAGCTAAATGGAGAAGGAAGTTCAAAAACTCACTGAAGAAAATCGTTCTTTAAAAATTTGAATGGAGCATTTGGAAGCTAATGACTTTATGAGAAACAAAGAAAATACAAAACAAAACTAAGAGAATGAAAAAATAGAAGACAATGTGAAATATCTTATTGGACAAGCAACTAACCTGCAAATAGATCCAGGTGAGACAATTTAAAAATTTTGCAACTACCTGAAAGCCATGATGAAAAAACAGTGCCTAGACATCATCTTTCATGAAATTATCAAGGAACACTGTGCTGCTATTCTATAACTAGAGGGTAAAATAAATATTGAAAGAATCCACCAAAGACCTCCTGGGTGAGATCTGCTCTCCCCCCCAAAAAAAGCCTCCTAGGAAGGTTGCAGCCAAATTCCAGGATTCCCAGGGCAAGGAAAAATATTGTGCACAGACAGAAAGAAACAATACGAGTATTGTGGAAATTCAGACAGGATAACACCAGATCTAGTAACTTCTAAATTAAAGGACTGCAAGACATGGAATATGATATTCCAGAAGTCAAGGAACTGGGATGAAAACCAAGAATTGCCTATCCAGGAAAACTGAGTATAATACTTCAAGGGAAAATATGGTCATTCAATGAAATAGAGGATTTTCAAGCATTCTTGATAAAAAGATCAGAGGTAAATTGAAAATCTGACTTTCACAAACAAGAATCAAGAAAAACATGAAAAGGTAAAAAGGAAAGATAAATCATAAGGGACTTACTAAATTGGAACTGTTTACATTTCTACATGGAAAGATAATATTTGTAACTGTTGAAACTTTTCTCAGTATTTGGGTAGTTGGAGAGATATTATATATATATATATATATATATATATATATATATATATATATATATATATATATATATATATATATATATATGAGAGAGAGAGAGAGAGAGAGAGAGAGAGAGAGAGAGAGAGGCCACAGGGTGAGTTTAAGTAGGAAGAGATGATATCCAAAAGAATGAAATTAAGGTATGAGAGAGGAATATATTTGGAAGAGAAAGGGAAATGTGGAATGGGGCAAATTAACTCTCATAAAAGAGGGAAGAAAAAATAAAAAAAATAAAAGTTACCACAGACAATGAATTTGAATTGGCTCAAAGAGAGAATAGCATACACACTCATCTGGGTGTAAAAGTGGGAGGTGATGGGCAAAGAGAAGGCAGATTTTGTGATAGAAGGGAGGGCAGATTGCGGGAACCCTTATTCAGAAGCAAAACACTTTTGAGAAGGGTGATGGTGAATGGAAAGAAAATGGAATAAATAGGGGCAAATAGGATGGAGAGAAATACAATTAGCAATCATAATTGAAAAATTCTGGAAGCCAAGTTTCTCTGATAAAAGGCCCCATGTTTCAAATGTATAGAGAACTGAGTCAAATTTGTAAAAATAAGAGCCATTCCTCAGAGGATGAATGATCAAAAGATATGAACAGTCACTTTTCAGATGAAGGATTCCAAGCTATCTCTAGTCACCTGAAAAAATGCTTTAAATCACTATTGATAGGAGAAATGCAAGTTTAAAAGTTCTGAGCTACGTCCTCACACATATTAATTTGACTAATTAGATAGAAAGGGAAAATGACAAATGATGCAGGGGAGTGGGAAAATGGAGACATTAACACCCTGTTGGTAGAATTGTGAACAGATCCCACCATTCTTGAGAGAAATTTGGAATAATGACCAAAGGCTATAAAACCACGCATTCCCTTCAACCTGCCAATACCACTGCTAGGTCTTTATTTAAAAAGAAATTAAAAGGTAAAGGACTTATATGTATAATATATCTATAGAAGCTATTGTCTGGTAGGAATGGATTGGATATTGAAGGGATAGTCATCAATTGGAGAATGGCTGAAAAAGTTGTGATATATGATTGTAATGGAATCCTATCATGTAATAATAATCATGAGCAAGATGGTCTCAAAAAACCAAGAAAGATTAACATGAAGTAATGTAAATTGAAATGACTAGAACCAGGAGAACAACGTACATGGTAGCAGCAATATTGGAAGCTGATCAGCTGTGAATACCTAAACTATTCTCAACATTTCAGTTATCCAAGACAACTCTGAAGGACTTGGGATAAAAAAATACTATCCTTTCCCAGAGAAAGAAGTGATGCTGTGTGAAAACACATTAAAGCAGGTTGTTTTTTATAACCTTCCTAATTTT
Source organism: Bettongia penicillata ogilbyi (assembly GCA_023548195.1). Classification (NCBI taxonomy): domain Eukaryota; kingdom Metazoa; phylum Chordata; class Mammalia; order Diprotodontia; family Potoroidae; genus Bettongia; species Bettongia penicillata. Next base: position 248,039 of record JAJHZJ010000594.1, read on the forward strand.
TCTCTAGGGTGTTTGTTTGGTCTATATTATCTTTTACAAGAAGACTAATAAAGAAATGTATTTTACATGACAACGTATGTATAAAGTATATCAGATTACTTGCCTTCTCAATGAGGGGGGTGAGAAGGGAGCAAGGCAGAGAGTTTGGAACTCAAAATTTTAAAAACAAGCTTTTAAATGTAATTAGGAAAGGAAAAACATGAGGTTAATATTTTAAAATCAGACCCTTTAGATAATGTGAATTTTCCCAAGCATGTTAAAACAGCAGGAGGTAGTCAGGAAGGAGCTGTGTCCCCATGAGGGAGGGGCTGGCACATTGTTCCAGGACATGGAGAAGGAAGATCAGGAAAAAGAACACATTGCTAACTGGGCCAGCCACTGCAGGGCCTGACTGGAACTGATAGGAAGTATACACTAGCAGGAAGACAGATGGGGGCTTGATACGGAATATTAGGCAAGGCCCAGACACACAGTACCCCCAGGAGGATGAACAAAATACCATAAGTCAGTCACTAAACTCTCTGGTGGATTGGATGACTGAAAGCAAGGTCTCCTCTCTTAGTGCTGGAGATCTCAATCCAAGACCCAATCTAGCAGAGGTGGTGGCTTTCTCCCTGCAGGTCTCCTCTTCTGTTTTCACAGGGAGGACTTTCTAAAGGCTATTTGAGAAGTGCCAGGTAGACGTTACTGAGTGCCAAATACAGGGGCAGGAGGAAAAAGTGTTCCCATTGCTCTCTGGTGAAGTTTGCATGGTTGGTTTTCTGGGAATGCAGATTTCTTATAGAATTCCTTACATAAAGTTCAACTTTTATAATGTGAATTTACATAAAGCAACATTTGTCTTCACTCCTTTCTATTCCCATTCAGTTTTGTCCAGAGGCCTTTCATAAATAAGTTTTCCAGAATTCTATTCTGCTTTCTAATCCATTTGGCTAGCTACTTCCATTTCATGAATGAATTCATCCCTTTGACACTGTAAGGATGTTGGGATTTCTAATTTTGAGTTTCCCTCCATCTTATTTTGTCCTGTTTCTCCTTCTCTCTCTCTCTCCCTCTCTTTAATCCTGTCCTTCCTTTAATGTCTGTTGTCCATATGGGCATTGCCTTCTTTTGTCTTAGCCACCTTTTTGTTACTACTTTTCTTTCTCTTATCCCCTTCTCCTACTTACCTGTAGGGTAAGACAGAATTTTAGGAACAATTGAATCAATATGTATTTTCCTTTATTGAATAAATTTAGGTGGCTGAGGCCCAAGCATGACCTGCCTTATATCCCCTCCCATGTCAGTATTTTTCAACCCGATGTAAAACCTCTACCTTGCACTCCTATTTTATGTGAGATCATTTCCCCCATTCTTTCTCTCCTTTCTAACTTTCCCAAGAGCACATTTCCTGTTTTTTCCTTCTGAAACAGAAGCAGTTGAGCCTCATGGAAGCCCTCTCAAAATTGAGTTCAATTTGCCCAGGATGGCACCAAAATAGTGGAGAGAGGTTAGAAATATTGTCCAGACAGAGTAAGTAAACTTGTGAGTATGAGAACCAGGATCTGCACTCAGTCGTTCCTGACTCTAAGCACTGAAAACACAGCAGAAACTAACACAGCTGCTAGTGATTCAGTCCCCTGAATCTTGTTCTGGATTTGCTGGCGCCCTCATTCTCTGCTGCCTTGGTTCATGCTGGACTGTTCTCCCCTCCTGGGTCTGATGCAAGAGACCTTTCTTGTCGACCATCCAAGTTGTCTTGGGCTGGAACTTTGTTCTATATACTGATTTTGTGCGATCTGCATCTCTGGAATTTGTTGATAGTCATTTTGATAGGCACTTGGAGGGGTTTGAGTGAGAGCTCAAATGAGGTCCTCCTTTTAATTCTGCCATTTTTGACTCCCCCCAACTGACACTTCTAACTCTTAAGAAGTGAATCTCTACTAGGGCAATTAGAAGGATTATAAACAGATAGAGGGTGTGGTATAAATTGACTTTAATGAAATATATAAAAAAATTAAAAGGGTGAGAAGTTGGGATGCACTGGGAGAAGTGGGATGGGAGAGGAAGAATGGAGTAATTATTACCACATTTAAAGGCACAAAAGACCAATTACAGTGGAAAGAGAGAAGGTATGAGGTGGGCATTGCTTGAATGGTTCTATCAACAGATTTTGTACTCCAAGAAGAAATGACATACACATTCAGTTGGGTATAGAGATCTCTCTTACCCTGTAGGGAAGTAGGAAAGGAGGGGATAAGAAAACTTAGGAGGATGATAGAAAGGAGGTTAGATTGAAAGGTGGTGGTAGCCAGAATCAAAACACTAGTGAGGATGGAGAGGGTGCAAAGACAGTGAAAGAAAAATGTAAACACGGTCAGTACAGTTATTCATCACCACTGTAAATGTGAATGGAATGAATTCCCCCATAGAAAAGAAACAGATAGCAGAGTTGGTTACAAGTCATAATCCTGCAGTATATTGTTTACAAGAAACATATTTGATGCAGAAATACATAGAGCATGAAGGTAAAAAGTCAGAGCAGAATATATTATGCTCCAACTGAAATAAGAAAATATCTTTGTTTTTTTAACAAAGAGGTAACAATCTATATCTCAGACAAAACAAAAGAGAGATGTAATGAAAAGTTATTGCTAAAAGGTACCACTGATAAAGAGTATAAATAATAAACACACATGCATTAAATGGGATAATATTCATATTTTTATTTAATGACTTATAGGAGATAATTAACAGCAAACCTGCTAGTGGTGGACCTCAATTTTTGCCTCCATAACAACTTACATATTAACACAAGGTGAAGAAATGATTAAGGAGCTGATTAGAGATTTAGAAAAGCTGCATATGATAGAATTCTAGAGAAAACTGAATGGAGACGGAAATGAACATACCTTTTTCACAATTGTACATGGCACCTACACAAAAACTTACCATGTATTACAGCATAATAACCTCACAATCCATTGCAATAAAGCAGAAATATTAAATGCATCCTTTTCTCATCATAACACCCTAGCGATTGTGTTTAAGAGAGCGCCATGGAAATACAGATTAAAAATTCTTTGGAAAGGAAATAATCTAATACTTAAGACTGTGTGTGCCAAAGAGCAACTCATAGAAACAATCAAACACTTCATCAAAGTAAATGACAATAATGAGACAAGACCAAAATTTGTGGGATGCAGCCAAAGCAGCTCCCAGGGGAAGTTCGACTTCTCTAAACACTTACATCAATTAAATAGAGAAAGAGCTAGTTAATCAATTGAGCATGCAACCAAAAAGCTTGGCAAAAAAATTGAAAATGCTCAACTAGACAACAAATTGAATATCCCAAACTTCAAAGGATATTTAAAAGATGGAAAGTTAAGAAAACCATTAAGAAATAAAAGTTAAGGATGGTTTTATGGGGAAAAAAATATAAAAAGGACACAACTGGTTCATTTATTTTTCAAAAAAGGAAAGATGAAAAACAAATTACCTGTATGGGAAAATCAAAAAGGTGTTTTCACTACCAATGAAGAGGACATTAAAGCAATGATTAGGAGCTACTTTGCCTAATTGTGTGTCAACAAATCTGATAATCTAAGTGAATCAGATGAACATTTACAAAAATATAAATTGTCCAGATTAAAAAAAGAGGAAATGGAATATATAACCCCATTTTCTCTAAAGAAATTGAAGGGGTGGGGTGTGTGTGTGGAGCCAAGATGGTGTAGTAGAAAGACACATATATGGAGATTCTCCCCACACAGCCCATAAAATAGTGGTAGAGAGGGACTCTCAACAAATTTTGGAGCAACAGAAATGGAGAACAACAGAGTGGAGGAGATTTCCAGACCAGGGTGACCTGAAAGGCCCAGGGAAAGGTCAGTTGCATTGGACCTGGAGTGGAACACAGCCCAGCCTTGGCCATGTGGTGCAGTGCAACTCTGGGAGGAGGACACATTGGGGGTGAAAACTCCAGTTGCAGTAGCAGTGAATCCCCAATCCTGGCAGCAGTGGTCTGCACATACCTCAACTCACAGGTGCCAAAGGTCAGTGATAGGATTTTTCAGCTGGCCAGGAAGAGAGAAGGGCCGTCCCATAGCTCTTGCAGCAAGCAGCAGCCACAGAGACCACACAGCAGTCCATACAGCCGCACGCATTCATTGTTGTAGCGTAAAAACCCCTGCAGGGACTGAAAAGCTAAATATTACCTCAGCCCTGTGTAGAGGCCCTGAGGGAGCTGGTCTTTCTCTCACACTGAATGGTGGCCCTGCCTATCCAGCTTATCTGAAAGTCACCCCCAGTGCTGACTTGGCAGAACTGGAGACCGGGTAGCTCTGGAGAGGTAACTGCTAAGATTCTGGGCACAAAAGAAAAATCTCTCCCTTCTCCCGGACCAGTGTACACGCTTCATTGATCCACCTTGGAGGAACTGAGACCTTATAGATTCCCAGAGTATACCCTACTCTTGACAAAGCACCCAAAAGTCAAGTAACTGGTTGGGAAAATGTCAAAAAAGGGGAAAAAAAATTAAGACTATAAGAGGTTACTTTCTTGGTGTACAGATATCTTCTCCCATCTTTTCAGATGAGGAAGAACAATGCTTACCATCAGGGAAAGACATAAAAGTCAATATTTATGTAATGTAACCATCCAAAATAAATATTAAATTGGTCTCAGGCCATGGAAGAGCTCCAAAAAGATTTTGAAAATAAAGGAAGAGAGGTGGAGGAAAAATTGGGAAGAGAAATGAGACAGACACAAGAAAAGCATGAAAAGTGGGTCAACACCTTGCTAAGGGAGACCCAAAAAATGCTGACGAAAATACCACCTTGAAAAATAGGCTAACTCAATTGGCAAAAGAGGTCCAAAAAGCCAAAGAGGAGAAGAATGCTTTAAAAAGCAGAACTAACAAAAGGGAAAAGAAGGTTCAAAAGCTCACTGAACAAGATAGTTGTTTAAAAATTAGAATGGAACAGAAGGAGGCCAATGACTTTATGAGAAACCAGGAAATCACAAAACAAAACCAAAGAATGAAAAAAAGGAAGTTAATGTAAAATATCTCATTGGAAGAACAACTGACATGAAAAATACATCCAGGAGAGAAAATTTAAAAATTATGGAACTACCTGAAAGCCATGATCAAAAAAACAGCCAAGGGGGGGCGGAGCCAAGATGGTGGAGTAGAAGGACGCACGTTTATGAGCTCCGAAACCAAAAGCCCATAGAATTAACGTAAAAAGAGTCCCCCATAACTTCTGGGTCAATACAAGGGGTGCAGAAACAGAGTGGAAGAGATTTCCATTCCGGGGAGCCCTGGAGACCCATCCCCAGGGTCCGGCGCACCCTGGAAAGTGGACCCCACCCCCAGCGCTGCCCTGGCCGCGGCCCCAGAGAAGCTGATCGAGGCAGGCCCCAGAGAAGCTGATCGAGGCAGGCTTCAGAGACGGAAGCTCTGGAAGCTGGGGAAAGTCCCTCCGCCCACAGAAGCTACAGGTCAGTGAGAGAGAATGCCGGGCTGGAGGAGAAGGGAAGCAGGGCGTCTCCGTGACTCGGGCCCCCTCGGGAGGAAGCGGCGGCGGCAGGGAAAGGGGCAGGAAGCAGCGGAGGCAGAGGTGTGGGCGGTGGCTGAGGCGGCAGCAGACTGGGACTCGGGAATCCCCCAGCAGCAGGCAAGATCTTCATTACGGAAGATTCCTGCATAAAACCTGACCGAGCTGAGCCTGGAAGATGACCCTGCCCCCAACCCGCTCTCTTACTGAAGGCTTCTGCTTAAAGTCCCAAGGGAGCTGGGTTTGGGAGGTGGGTCCCCCACCCCGCCCCCACCTGCTACATTCCTGAAAGTCTCTGCATAAAGACCCTGAGGGATCTGAACTTGAGATGCGGCCCTGCCCCCACCCCAGCACCTGAACTAAAGCTCACTGATTGACAGCCAGCAGGAGGAAAGCCCATTTAAATCTCAGAGGCCAAGCACTAGCTGGGCGGATCCAGGCGGGGGTGGAAAGGAATCTCAGAAGTCAAGTAACTGGCTGGGAAAATGCCTAGAAAAGGCAAGAAAAATAAGACTTTAGAGAGTTTTTTCCAACAAATGCAAATGATCCCAACCTTCGGATCTGATGATGAGGACGTATCCTTGCCATCAGGCAAAGATGTGGAGGGTGGGGCCTCAGTACCCCAGACACCCCAGGGGGGTGGAGGGTGGCCTCAGGCCCTGGAAGAGCTTAAAAAGGATTTTGAAAAGCAAGTTAGACAGGTGGAGGAAAAACTGGGAAGAGAAATGTCAGAGATGCAACAAAAGTATGAAAAACAGGTCAGTACCTTGGTAAAGGAGACCAAAAAAAATGCTGAGGAAATTAACACCTTGAAAAATAGGCTCACTCAATTGGCAAAAGAGGGTCAAAAAGCCAATGAAGAGAAGAATGCTTTCAAAAGCAGAATGAGCCAAATGGAAAAAGAGGCTCAAAAGCTCACTGAATTTAATAGTTCTCTCAAAATTAGAATGGAACAGATGGAGTCTAATGACTTTATGAGAAACCAAGAAATCACCAAACAAAACCAAAAGAATGAAAAAATGGAAGAGAATGTGAAATATCTCATGGGAAAAACAACTGACCTGGAAAATAGATCCAGGAGAGACAATTTAAAAATTATGGGACTACCTGAAACTCATGATCAAAAAAAGAGCCTAGACATCATCTTCCATGAAATTATCAAGGAAAACTGCCCTGACATTCTAGAACCAGAGGGCAAAATAAGTATTGAAAGAATCCATCGATCACCACCGGAAAGAGATCCAAAAAGAGAAACTCCTAGGAACATTGTGGCCAAATTCCAGAACTCCCAGCTCAAGGAAAAAATCTTACAAGCAGCTAGAAAGAAACAATTCCAGTACTGTGGAAATACAATCAGGATAACCCAAGATCTAGCAGCTTCTACATTAAGGGATCGAAGGGCGTGGAATAGGATATTCCAGAAGGCAAAGGAACTAGGACTCAAACCAAGAATCACCTACCCAGCTAAACTGAGTATAATACTTCAAGGGAAAATATGGTCTTTCAATGAAACAGAGGACTTTCAATCATTCTTGATGAAAAAACCAGAGCTGAAAAGAAAATTTGACTTTCAAACACAAGAATGAGAAGAAGCATGAAAAAGGAAACAGCAAAGAGAAGTCTTAAGGGACTTACCAGAAGTGAACTGTTTACATTCATACAGGGAAAGACAATATTTGTAACTCTTAAAACTTTTCAGTATCTGGGTAGTTGGTGGGACCACACATACACATGTATACGCATGCACACACATACACACATGCACACACATACAGAGATAGAGAGCACAGATTGAACTGAATAGGATGGGACCATACCTTAAAAGAAACTAAGGTAAATGGTGAGAGAGAAATGTAGGGGGAGAAAAGAGAGGGAAAGGGAAGGGGGTAACTATATGTCATTTAAGAGGCAGGTAGGAGTTTTTCTTAGTGGAGGGGAAAAGAGGAGAGCTGAGAAAAAAAAAAAAAAACAAGAAGTTTACCCTCATCACATTTGACTAAACGAAGGAGTGAAATGCACACTCATTTTCGTATGAAAACCTACCTTACAGTATAGGAAAGTGGGGGAGAAAGGGATATTGCAAGGGGGTGGATGATGGAAGGGAGGACAAAGGGAGGAGGGAGCAATTTGAAGTCAACACTTGGGGAGGGACAGGATCAAAAGACAGAAGAGAAACAAGGAGGGGCAGGTTAGGAGGGGTGGTAATCCAGTTAGTCGTACACACAACACGACTATCAGGGAGGTCATTTGCAAAACTACACAGATATGGCCTATATTGAATTGCCTGCCTTCCCAAAGGGAATGGGTGGGGAGGGAGGGATGGGGAGAATTTGGAACTCAAAGTTTTAGGAACAACTGTTTAGTATTGTTGTTGCAACTAGGAAAGAAGACATACAGTTAATGAGGAATAGAAAGTCATCTGGCCCTACAGGAGAAAAGAGAAGATGGAGACAAGAGAAGGGAGGGATGACAGAAGAGAGGGCAGATTGGAGATAGGGAAAATTAGATTGCTTGGGGTATTGGGGTGGGGGGGAGGGGATAAAAGGGGAGAAAATTTGGAACCCAAAAATTTGTGAAAATGAATGTAAAAAATTAAAAAAAGAAACAGCCTAGACATCATCTTTCATGAAATTATCAAGGAAAACTGCCCTGATATTCTAGAAGCAGGGGGCAAAATAAATATTGAAAGAATCCGGGGGAAGGAGCCAAGATGGCAGAGTAGAAAGACTCACATATCCTAGTTCCAAACCCAGAGCCCATAAATTTTCTGTAATAAGAACTCCCCACAAATTCTGGAGCAGTGCAAGCTGCACAGCAAAGCAGTGGAGGAGATTTCCATTCCAGAGAGCCCTTAAAAACCACCACCAAAGGTCCCTTGAACACCAGACAGCAGAGCCCACCCTTGCCCTGCCCTGGCCACATGGCCCTGAGAGGAGCAGATCCGAGCAGGCATCAGGGAAGAGACTTCCAGCAGCTGCGAAGGTCCCTCCACCCACAGGCACTAAAGGTCAGTGACAGAGACTACTGGGCTGGCCGAGAGGGGAGCGGGGGTGTTTCCATAACTCAGGCCCCCTTGGGCGGCAGTGGCAGAGGCAGTGGCAGCCAGGGGCTCCCGGTGGAGGTAGAAGCTCAGAGCCATTACTGAAGATCTCTGCGTAAACCCCCTGAGGGAACTGAGACTGGGAGGCAGCCCTGCCCCTATCTGAGCATCAGAACTTAGGCTCACATTGAATAGCAGCCCCACCTGCCACTGAAAGCACTGAAGCTGGGGAGCAGCATTTGAATCACACAGCCCAAGCACTAGCTGGGGGGATCTAGGCGGGGGTGGAGAGGAATCTCAGAAGTCAAGTAACTGGCTGGGAAAATGACCAGAAAAGTGAAGAAAAATAAGACCATAGAAGGCTACTTTCTTGGGGAACAGATGTTTCCACCTTTCATTTCTGATGAGGAGGAACAATTCTTACCATCAGGGAAAGACATAGAAGTCAAGGCCTCTATATCCCAAACATGCAATATAGATATCCAATGGGCTCAGCACATGGAAGAGCTCAAAAAAGATTTTGAAAATCAAATTAGACAGGTGGAGGAAAACCTGGGAAGAACAATGAGAGAGATGGAAGAAAACATGAAAAACGGGTCAATACCCTGATAAAGGAGACCCAAAAAGATGCTGAAGAAAATAACACCTTGAAAAATAGGCTAACTCAATTGGCAAAAGAGGGTCAAAAAGCCAATGAGGAGAAGAATGCTTTCAAAAGCAGAATTAGCCAAATGGAAAAAGAGGTTCAAAAGCTCACTGAAGAAAATAGTTCTCTCAAAATTAGAATGGAACAGATGGAGGCTAATGGCTTTCTGAGAAACCAAGAAATCACAAAACAAAACCAAAGAATGAAAAAATGGAAGAGAATATGAAATATGTCATGGGAAAACAACTGACCTGGAAAATAGATCCAGGAGAGATAATTTAAAAATTATGAGACTACCTGAAAGCCATGATCACAAAAAGAGCCTAGATATCATCTTTCATGAAATTATCAAGGAAAACTACCCTGAGATTCTAGAATCACAGGGCAAGATAAGTATTGAAGGAATCCATTGATCACCACCTGAAAGAGATCCAAAAAGAGAAACTCCTAGGAACATTGTGGCCAAATTTCAGAATTCTCAGGTCAAGGAGAAAAAATATTGCAAGCAGCTAGAAAGAAACAATTCCAGTATTGTGGAAATACAATCAGGATAACACAGGATATAGCAGCTTCTACATTAAGGGATTGAAGGGAGTGGAATAGGATATTCCAGAAGTCAAAGGAACTAGGAGTAAAATCAAGAATCACCTACCCAGCAAAACTGAGTATAATACTTCAGGGGAAAATATGGTCTTTCAATGAAATCGAGGACTTTCAAGCATTCTTGATGAAAAGACCAGAGCTGAAAAGAAACTGTGACTTTCAAACACAAGAATGAGAAGAAGCATGAAAAAGTAAACAGCAAAGAGAGTCATAAGGGACTTACCAAAGGTGAACTGTTTGCATTCCTACATGGAAAGACAATATTTCTAACTCTTAAATCTTTTCAGTATCTCGGTAGTTGGTGGGACCAATCACACACATATACACAGACACACATGCACACACACATGTACATGCATATGTGCACACACATACGCACATACAGAGACAGAGAGCACAGAGTGAATTGAATAGGGTGGGACCATATCTTAAAAGAAATTAAGGTAAACGGGGAGAAAGAAATGTAGTGGGAGGAGAGAGGGTGAAATGGAATGGAGTAAATTATCTCTCATTCAAGAGGCAAGCAGGAGACTTTTTAGTGGAGGGAAAAAGAGGAGAGCTGAGAAAAAAACATGAAGTTTACTCTCATCACATTCGACTAAAGGAAGGAATAAAATGCACACTCATTTTGGTATGAAAACGTATCTTACAATACAGGAAAGTGGGGAAGAAGGAGATAAGCTGGGTGGGGGGGTGATGGAAGGGAGGGCAATGGAAGGAGGGAGCAATTTGAAGTCAACACTTGGGGAGGGACAGGATCAAAAGACAGAATAGAAACATTGGGGAGCATGATAGAATTGAGGGAAATACAGTTAGTCTTACACATCACGACTATTATGAAAGTCATTTGCAAAACTACACAGATATGTCCTATATTGAATTACTTGCCTTCCCAAGGGGAATGGGTGGGGAGGGAGGGGTGGGGAGAATTTGGACCTCAAAGCTTTAGGAACAACTGTTTAGTGTTGTTTTTGCTACTAGGAAATAAGAAATACAGTTAATGGGGAATATAAAGTCATTTGGCCTTACAGGACAAAAGAGAAGATGGGGACAAGATAAGGGAAGAATGATAGAAGAAAGGGCAGATTGGTGATAAGGAAAATTAGAATGCCCGGTGTATTTGGGTGGGGGGAGGGGATAAATGGGGAGAAAATTTGGAACCTAAAATTTTGTGAAAATGTATGTAAAAAGTCAAACAAATAAATTTATATTAAAAAAAAAAGAAAGAATCCACCGATCACCCCCTGAAAGAGAGCCCAAAAGAGAAACTTCTTGGAACATTGTGTCCAAATTCCAGAGTTCCCAGGTCAAGGAGAAAATCTTGCATGCAGCTAGAAAGAAGTAATTCAAGTATTGTGGAAATACAATCAGGATAGCACAAGATCTAGCAGCTTCAACATCAAGGGATCACAGGGCATGGTATGTTATATTCTAGAAGTCAAAGGAACTAGGATTAAAGCAAAGAATCACTTACCCAGGAAAAGTGAGTATTATCCGTCAGGGGAAAAGTGGTCTTTTAATGAAACAGAGGACTTTCAAGCATTCTTGATGAAAAGACCAGAGCTGAAAAGAAAATTGGACTTTCAAACACAAGAATCAAGAGAAGCATGAAAAGGTAAACAGCAAAGATCATAAGGGACTTACTAAAGTTGAAGTATTTACATTCCTACATGGAAAGACAATATTTGTAACTCTTGACAACTTTTTTCAGTATCCTGGGAGTTGGTGGGATTACACATACACACACACACACACACACACACACACACACTCACACACACATAGAGAGATAGAGAGCACGGAGTGAATTGAATAGGATGGGATCATATCTTTAAAAGGTGAAACTAAGGGGTGAGAGAGAAATATATTGGGTGGAGAAAGGGAGAAAGGAATGGGGCAAATTATGTCTCATAAAAGAGGCAAGTAAAAGACTTTTCAGTTCACAGAAAAGTGGGGAGGTGAGAGAAAAACCATGAAGCTTAGTCTCATCACATTTGACTAAAGGAAGGAATAACATGCACACTCATTTTGGTATGAAAACCTATCTTACAGTTCTGGAGAGTGGGAGAGAAGAAGATAAGCAGGGTGGGGGGGGAATGATGGAAAGGAGGGCACAGGGAGGAGGGAGCAATTAGAAGTCAACCCTCTTGGGGAGGGATAGGGTCAAAAGAGAGAGCAGAAAAAATGGGGGGTCAGGATAGGATGGAGGGAAAGGTAGTTAGTCTTACACCACATGACTATTATGGAAGTCATTTGCAAAATTACACAGATATGGCCTATATTGAATTGCTTGCCTTCCCAAAAGGAATGGGTGGGGAGGGAGGGAGGAAGAGAAGTTGAAACTCAACGTTTTAGGAACAACTGTTGAGTATTGTTCTTGCAACTAGGCAATAAGAAATACAGGTAATGGGGTATAGAAAGTTTTCTTGCCATGGAGGACAAAAGAGACGATGGGGATAAGGGAAGGGAGGGATGTTAGAAGGGAGGGCAGATTGCTGATAGGAGTCAATTAGAATGCTCGGCGTTTTGCAGTTGGAGGAGGGGAGAAGTGGGGAGAAAATTTGGAACCCAAAATTTTGTGGAAATGAATGTTGAAAACTTAAATAAATAAATTTTAAAAAATGAAGAAAAGGAAAAGAAAGAATTTGAAGGAGCCAGGAACGAACTCCCTAACAAAAAATATTCCCAGGGTGAGATGGACTCACAAATGAATACTAACCAACATTTACAGGACAATTAATTCCAGTACTATATAACCTATTTGGGACAAAAGGCAAAGGAGAAGTCCTGCCAAATTCCATTTATAACACAAATATAGCCTTGACAACTAAACCAGGAAGAGCTAATACAGAGAAAGAGAACTATAACCCAAATTCCCAAATCAGTACTGAGGCAAGAATTACAAATAAATTAACATCAAGGAAATTACAACAATGTATCACTAGGATCATACACTATGATCAGGTATGATTTATAGCAGGAATGTAGGACTGGTTCAATGTTAGGAAAACCATCTGCATAGGTGACCATGTAAAGAGAACTCACATGATTATCTCAAGAGGTGATGAAAATTTTTTGACAAAATAAAGCATCCATTTCTTGGAAAAATACTAGAGATGCTAGGAATGAATGCAACTTTCTTTAAAATGATAACTATTATCTCTCTAAAACCACCAGCAAAAAAATATATGTAATGGGAATAAGGTAGAAACTGTCCCAGCAAGATCAGGGATGAAAGAAGTATGCCCATTATTAAGACTATTATTCAGTATTGCACTAGAAATATTAGCCCTAGCAAGAAGAGAAGAAAAAGAAATTGAAAGAATTAGAACAGGTCATGAGGAAACAAAACCACCCCTTTCTGCAGTTGATGTGATGGTATACTTAGGGAATCCTTGAGAAGCAAGAGGAAAGGCAGTTGAAATCATTAACAACTTTAGCAGAGTTGCAGGATACAAACTACACCAACACAAATCATCTGCATTTCTATATATTACCAATAAAGCCCAGCAGCAAGTAACAGAGAAATTTCATTTAAAATAGATATAATCTATATAAAATACTTGAGAATCTGCCTGGCAGGATAAACCTAGGACCTATATGAACACAAAATACTTCTCACACAAATAAAATGAGATCTGAACTTTGGAAAAACATCAGTTGCTCATGGTTAACCTGAACCAGTATAATATAGCTGATAATTCTACTTAAATTAATTTACTAATTCAGTACCATACCAATCCAACACCCAAAAAATGATTTTTCAGAGCTGGACAAAAATCAATACCAAATTCTTCTGGAAGAACAACAGGTCCAGAATTCAAAAGGATTATCAAAAAGCAATGGGAAGGAAAGTGGTCTGGCTATATCAGATCTCAGACTGCATTCAAAGCAGTAAACATGGACACTAACTGGCACTCGCTAAGAAATAGAGTAGTGTATCAATGGAATGGATGTAGTATAGAAAACATGGAATAAATTACAATTATAATGTAGTATTTCATAAACGTAAGTAACCCTGTATTGTTTTGGTTTTCTTTGAGAAGAACTCACTATTCCCTGTCACTTAGCAACACAACTTCCAGGGCTGTATCACAAAGATATCATTAAAATGGGAAAAGGACCCACATGTACAAAATTATTCATACCAGCTCTGTTTGTGGTGGCCAAGAACTGGAAACTGAGGGGATTTCCATCAATGGGGGAATGGTTGAACAAGTTCTGGTTATATGAATGTAACGGAATACTATTGTGCTATAAGAAATGATGAACAGGCACATTTCAGAAAAAAAAAACTGGAAAGATTTATGTGAACTGATGCTAAGTGAAGTGGGTAGAATAAGGAGAACATTGTTCACAATAACAACCACATTGTGAGAAGACTGAGTTTGATAGGCTTAGCTCTTCTCAGAAATGCAATCACCTAAAACAACACAAAAGGACTCATGGTAGAAAATGCCATCCACATCCAGAGCAAGAGTTATGGAGTCTGAATGCAGAGCAAAGCACACTATTTTGCTCTTTTTCTTAAAATTCTCGTGATGCCCCCCCCCCATTCATTCTGATTATTCCATACAATATGTTTAATAGGAATGTCTAGGTAGAGACTATATCAGATTGAATGCAGTTTTGGTGAGGGGAGAAAATTTTGAATTTATGGAAATGAATGTTGACAATCAAAAATAAATTACCTTAAGAAATTATAAAAAGAACTCACTACTTACAAAAACTGCTGGAAAAAATGGATATCAGTATGGCAAAAATTAGGTATAGACCAAGACCTTAAATTGCCTATGAACATATTCTGCCTAAAGTAATACAACTTTTGACACCTAAACCTTACCTGATATCTCGTAATTTGGGGGCTAGATATTTTGTTCTCTTCCCTAGTTTTTTATTCTATCATTAAGAAAAGTATTTGGGATAATAAACTCTTCTGTCCCAGCTACTTCTGTTTTTGATTTCTTGAAATGGACCTCTGAGGAGCCAGTCTTTGATAAATCCAGTTGGGATTCCAATGCAGGTAACAGTTGAATGTGCCTTGAACCCAAATCACTCAGTCTCCCACTGAGTGGTCAATAAGACCTCCTGGCTTAACCCACCCAGATGGATCAGAGTGATGTAAATAGTAACTATTTCTGTTCTGACCAGAAACCCTAAGGATTTTAACGTCCTAGACTGATTTTTATTTTGTGAG
Source organism: Bettongia penicillata ogilbyi (assembly GCA_023548195.1). Taxonomy (NCBI): domain Eukaryota; kingdom Metazoa; phylum Chordata; class Mammalia; order Diprotodontia; family Potoroidae; genus Bettongia; species Bettongia penicillata. Next base: position 263,062 of record JAJHZJ010000594.1, read on the forward strand.
CAGGCAAACTGGAACATCTTTGCCTCTTTTTTACCTCGTTTTCAATCACTGAATTGGAGTTGCCTCAGACAAACTGGGACCTGGGAAAGGCCTTCGCTTAAAAAGGTAAAGGTCTCCCGCTGCATTTGGAGCCATCTTGTTGTGCTGACCTATGTCTTGTCATTGGCCTCAAATGACTCTGAAGGAGAGGATAACTTTACACATCCCGGCCTCACATCCTATTAACTTGCAAGTCAAGATATCACCCTCTTGATGTCATTGGTCCTCTTCTAAGAAGATGGATGAATAACACAACAACAAAAACAATGTAGGACCAAAATGAGCAGATGACTTAGACATAAGGAGTGATACCACAAGCTAATGAGGAGAGCCAGGAATACTTTCATCTGTCAGATCTATACAGAAGGGAAGATTTTATTATCAAACAAGAGATAGATGACATTATGAGACAGCAAATGGACAATTTTAATTGCATTCAGCTAAAAAGCTTTGGCAGAAACAAAACAAATGCAACCAAGTTTGCAAAGAAATCAGAAATATGGAAAACATTTTTACAACAACTGTCATTTAAAATATATACGGAATTGCATTGCATTTATAAAAATACAAGTTATTCCCCAATCAATAAATTGTTGAAAGCTATGAATTGGTAATTTTCATATGAAAGAAACTCCAGCAATGTGTATTCAGAAGAAAAAATGTTCTAAATCATTATTGATTAGAAAAATGCAAATTAAAACAAGTTCAGGTGCCAGTTCACACCTAGGAGATTCGTTAATGTGACAAAAAAGGAAAATAATAAAAGTTAGAGGGGATTTTGAAAAATTGGCAAATTAGTGCACTATTTGTGGAGTTGTGAACTGATCCAACTATTCTGGAGAACAAATTAGGAACATGTTCAAAAGACTCTGAAATAGTTCATACCTTTATCCATCAATACCACTTCTCAGGTTATATCCCATAGAGGCAAAAAAGGGTGAAACTCAGACCTATTTATACAAAAATACTTGTAACAGCTCTTTTTATTGTGGGAAAAAGTGGAAACTAGGGGAATGGACATTGACTGGGGAATGGCTGAAGAAGGTGTGACATACAACTGGAATGCAATATTGCTGCAGTATCAGAAATGATGAGCACCCAGATTTCAGAATGACCTGAAAGGGTTATCTGAATTGATGAAAAATGAATTGAGCAGAAGCAGGAGAACAGTGTACACAGTAACAGAAATACTATATGATTATCACTGGGAAGGACGTAGCTGTTCTCAACCACACAATCTTTCAAGACAATATCAAAGTATTCATGATGAAAAATGCTCTCTACCTCCAGTGAAATAACTGACGAAGTCTAAATGAAGATCAAAGCATACTCTTTTTCACTTTCTGTATATGTCCTCTTTTTGGCTTTGGCTCTATATATTCTCTCACAATATAACTAATAGAGAAATAGGACTTTTATGATTGAGTATCTATGACCCATACCAGATTGCTTGCTCTCTTTGGGGGAAGGTAAGGGAAAGGGAGAGAAAATTTGGAACTCAAAAATTTTTAAAGGAATCTTAATCATTATCTTTACATGTAACTGGGAGAAAACATCATATTACTGGAAAATCCAAATGTTGTCCTCAGATTTCCCTGTCAGCCTTGGTTCACATAAGTTGCATAAAACTTGAGAGTTAGAAGGGGTCACAGCAGGCATCAACTCCAATGTATACAGGAAAGGAAATTCGAGCCTAAGAGACAAATGCTCATTCAGCTTTTCCTTGAATACTTCCAAGGAGAGGGAACCACCACTTCTTCAAGGCAGTCTGTTACACTTTTGGATAATACTCATGTTTAGGAAGATTTTCCTGATATCAGGACTAAATTGGCCCCTTCATAACTTCCAGGTATTTTTCATGGTTCTGACCTCAAAAGCCAAGAGGAGCAAGTCTAAATCTTTATTCTTGATACTGGATGTCCCAAGTTTGTCTGAAATACTTCATTGAGGCACTTCTTACTGGGTGATAATATTCCATTATTTTTAGTGGAATTTAATTACTTTTAACCCCCAGAACTAGGACTGCAAACAGTAGCATGAAAATTGTGGGGCCTCTGAAGCTTCAGGCATTCCACTCCCGCTCATTTCACAGCCTACCTAGCCTCCAATAATGGATTTGACCCACATGTGCAAAAGTACCTGAAAAATGTTCTAGATCAAGTGGGCCTGAAAATGAAAGGTGAGGACACGGCATCACCTTACACCATCCAGGTGGTGAGAGGTCCATAAGTGCTACACATTGCATACCTTTACCTGAATGCATTGATCTGTTGGATTTGTTTTTCTTTTCCTCCCTGAAACAAAAAGATACTTTGACACAAGGCATGATTCTGGTGTATGGAGAGAGGGAGGGATACATGGGATACCCAGGTGATGGAAGAAAAAGAAGTCTTCAAAAAAATTTCTAAAATGAGGTCAAGTATCTCAAGGGAAAAATAGAATAGGGAAGGAGAAAATGGGATGTGAGGTTAGAGATTATCAGTAGGATATCTCAAACTCTGCTGTAGATCTGTGATTATGAAACCAGTTTTCATTGCTGTTTATATATGCCTTACTTTTCCTGACCAGACACTGAAGTGGTTTGCCATGGCCTTCTGCACTGCAGCTCATTGAAGCAATGAGGAACTGAGGGAAATAGGATTGTGACTTGCCCAGGGTCATGCAACTGTAAAGTGTCTGCAACCAGGTCTGAACTCAAGGAAATGAATTTTCCTGTCTTCAGGCCCTATAGAATACCTAGAAGTAGAGAAAACTATTAGAACTTGTTACAAATTGAAAAGGTGATTAACAGAAAAGATTAGATATGCAAAGTACAGAAGCAAACCAATAAAATAAAACCATTTTTAATAATTCCAAACACAAAAGTTAATGGGAAGGAGGCCAGGGGAGGACACATTATTTGATTAAAAAAAACAGATGGAATAAGGGAAAAGCAGTTACCCTTTCAAATTAAACTCTGTACAGGTACATGATTTAGGTGCAAAAGGGGAATCAATAGCAACTTAGAGGAACAAGGAGGAAATTACTTTTCACATCTATTAAGGGAAGAGGTTATGACAGAACAAGCAACAGAGAGAAACAGAGAAAGTTAAATGGATGATTCTGCTTCTGTAAGGTTGAAACTTTTTTGTACAAACATGGTAAACAGTTAAAGGAGGAAAAATATCTTTGTAAAAAAGTTCTCTGAGGACTGTTGGATATGCATGATATAGTAGGAACTGATTCCATTTTTTAAGATTAAGAGCCATTCTTCAATAGTCAAAGGAAGAGGAAGTTTTCAAAGGAAGAAATCCAATCAGTAGCCCTGTTCCAAATTGGGCCAAATTCCTCACGATGAGAAAACAGCACAGTAAAAAATCTCTTTTTTTTTCTTTCCATAAATCATAGAGATCTCCATGTTCAGAGAAAATTCCCTCTGTCTGTTCAACCACGAAGTACCTGGAAATGTCCCTTTCACCAGATTCTGCTTTAAACCAGAACAAAAATAAATCTAGGATTTAACGGAACAAAACCAAACAGAAGAGATGACCTGGAGAAGGGAAGGAAAAGAGTTTCTATTCTGTCTCCTCTTTTCACAGCCCTGAAGCCAAGCCAAGGATGGGAGGAAGTTAGGAAGAAAGGATGGGAACCTCCACTTGAGGAGGGGAGGAAGTATCTGCAAAGGCTTCCTGTTGTCATCTATTGCAAGCACCCAAGCCCATGAGTCACCACGCCCCCCAAGTCCCTGACCTTCAGATGAAGGTCTGGGAAGGTAGGAAGCCCAAGTCAGGAGCAGCCCTGAAGGTCAAGGCACACACAGGTTCACCCCCACAGGGGCGTGTGGGTGCTCACACACACACAGATTATCCTCCCTACACACATAACACTTGCATAAACAAAGATATGGATAATGCCAGCCCCTTACACACATCCTTACACACATCCTTCTGGGCACTGAGGGAAAGCTATGCCAGGGGATCCCAATCAAGAAAAGCTTTCGGATGGAGAGTGGGCAAAGGGAAGAGGAGAAAAAGAGAAGAAAGGCAGAGGCTGAGTCAAGAGCAGAGAGGGAGCACTTACCTTAATCACAGTCACTTAGACACTAGCAGGACCCTCAGGATCAATCAGTCTGGAAGATGGGAGCTGATAGGGGTAAGGAAGGGGAGGGTGGGGTGTGGAGGGTTAAGGGAAGGGAAGTGGGTGAGGGGTACTCAGACCTCCTCTTGATCACCCCACTCACATCCTCCTCCAGACAAAGAAGACTTATACTTAATACAGGTCGGAAGGTGGGGGCACGGTGACATCAATGTGGGGAGGGGGTAGACTCCTCCCTGAACAAATGGGGAAATGGGAGGGAGGAGGTCTCTGACATCAGGCCCAGAGCAGTGGGGAGTCAGCCCTAGTCCTCTCTCTCAACCCCCATGACCCAATCTATCTAGGGGAGGGGGCCGCAGAAGCATTCTCCATTTGGAGGTGGGTCTAGAGTTGGCTAGGCTGTCAGGTTCCTGAGGGGAGGCTTATGGGGTAGTTTGGGGGAGTGCAGCTGAACTCAACTTGGGGTTGTGGAGGGTCGGCCCCTTTACAGAAACTGAGAGAAGGACAAAGAGGAAGGGAGAGGAGAAAGAGAGGATGGGGGAATAGGGGAAGAGAACAAAAAAAGGGAAAAGGGGGACAAAATGGGGAAGGGGGGACAAAGAGGGACAGGAGGCCAGAGAGGGGAAGAGGGGGACAATGTGGAAAAGGGGGAGGTCTAGGGAGGGCTATTCTGGGCTCCACAAAAGGGAAGCAAGAGCACAGGACTGGCAGCAACATCTGCAAACCAGCAGCTTTGAATGGGACCTGAATTCCTCACAAGTCCCAGAGGAGGGAAAGGGCGTGACTCAGCCTACTTTCTCCAGGAAAGAGGAGACAAGGATCAGAGAGGTTGGGGAGGAACAGCAGGCACATTGGGAAGCAGAGCATTATGTTTGGGACTATGAGTGGGAGGAGAGGGTGGCTTGAGAGGGACAGTGGAGAAAATAGAAGACTCTGTTGGGTAGTAGATCTGTGACCTCAAGAGTATTAGGTGGCCCTCTACCAAACAAATGCCCCCAAATATCACAGCTAATTTATATATTCAGTTATAATGTTCTCTTTCAACCTGAAACATAAGCATATAGAGACAATCATGTCTGTGGTATTATTTGATGAAAACTGAAAGGCCCTCCTGTACTGAAAGATGACTAAGCAACAGGTATTCATTAAGCACCATGATTTATTAGACATTTTGCTAGGCCCTAGGGATACGAAAAAAACAAAACAAAACAAAACAAAACCAAACAACAAATCTCTTCCTTTAAGGAACATATATTCTATCATGGAACATATATATATATATATATATATATATACATATATATGTATTATATATATATACATACACACACATATATATATATATACATATATAAGTGTTATGTGTGTATGCATACATAAATACATATATATATATATATATATTAAGTGTGTTTGTGAGTGTGGGTCTCTGTTTCTACATCTCTCTGTACAGAATATATTATTTGTGCATATACAAATTATATGGAAAACATAAAGAAAGCAATTTCAGGGCAAAGGCATTAGCAGCTGGAGAGGGACAGAAAAGTCCTTGTGTACAGCATGGATGTCCTATTACAGCCTACTTCTTAGAAGACAGCCTGAAAAGGGTGCATTTGATGGTTTGTGCTGTGATTATCATCCTTCTCCTTCACAGTGAGCTTGACATTAAGTAACAATGGGTCAACGACAAGTCTTTTGGGATTTTGAAGAAGATGTGGGAGAGTCAGAACAGTAACTCATTGTTGGTGGAGTTATGAGCTAATCCAACCATTTTGGAGTGCAATCTGGAACTACTCCTGAAGGGCTACAAAAATGCATATACCTTTTGACCCAGCAATATTGCTTCTAGGGCTGTATACTAAAGAGATCATAAAAATGGGAAAAGGTCTCATATGTGCAAAAATATTTATAGCAACTCTTTTTGTGGTGGCCAAGTAATGGAAGTCAAGGGGATGCCCATCAATTGGAGAATGGCTCAACAAGTTGTGCTATATGAAGAAAATGGAATACTATTGTACCATAAGATATGAGTATAGGAGCAATCTAGAAAAACCTAGAAAGACATATGAATTGATGCTCAGTGAAATGAGAAGAACCAGGAGATTATTATACACAGCAACAGCCACAGTGTGTGGAGGCTGCTTCTGATAGACTAAGGCCTTCACTGAAGGGATGGACCTAAAATATCCCAAAAGGACTGTTGTGTCAAAATTCCATCCACATCCTAAGAGAGAACTATGGAATCAGAACACAGAATGAAGCGGTCTCTTTTCTCCTGTGTTACGTTTTATTTTGTTTTTACTCATGGTTTCTCCCATTTATTCTTATTCTTTTATGCAACATGACTACTGCGAAAATATGTTCAATAAGAATGTATGTGAAGAACCCATATAAGACTGCATGTTATCTTGGGGAGTGAGAGCAGAGGAAGGGAAATAGGAGGGAGAGAGAAAACTTAAGAGTTGTGGAAGTGATTGCTGAAAACTGAAAACCAATAAATCAATTAAATAAAAAAATAAAACCCTATGTTGTCCTCAGACATCCTTGTCAGCCTTGGTTCCCACAATGTGTCTAAAACTTGATCATTACAAGAGACCAAAACTTCCATCGTGTCCAATCTATACGTGAAGGGAATTCACAGACCAACATACCAGACAAATGATCATCTAGGTTTTGCCTTCTTTTTTCAAGGTTGTTCCAACTCCACTGTCCCTCTTGTTAGCAGATAGGACAGGGAACTGCATGTTTTTGCTTAGGCATGGTACAATTAGGAGACCAATGGCCCTGCTTGTGAGACACAAAATATGAAACCTGTCAAGGAGTTTTAGGGGTAGGTCCTTATGAATCTCAGATATGGTGGCAACTAGGATTTGAACCTGTTCTCTTCCCTTATTTTGGCCCTATAGTCCCTTTCTCTACTGCAGCTCAGTCCCTATTGTTAAATACCTCAACAAGTGTTTCTAAAAGTTGGTTTTGCAGCATCTGGGGAACCACAGCTGACGTTTTCAATTTCCTCTAGATGTTTGGCGTATCAAGGATTTTAATCACTTCAGGTGAAATGGGGTACAGATTGATAATTTTTTTGAGAGCCTAAAGATGCCGGTCTTGAAAGAGGGTAGGGTTCTTCTCTGGCCACTGGGTGATTTCCTGGATCATATCATGACTGACCTGGTTTTTAAAGCCTTCCACCATATTTTCGATGAGGCAAGTGAGCCTATGGTCCCTCCTTTTTCCTATCTCTGCTCTCCTCTTGGCAATCCCATCTGGGGTCTGCAACTGGAAACTCAGTTGCTCTTGCATTATACCTTGAGAGGGAAGACACAAGGCAACTGACCCCTAAATATTTGAGCTAAATCCCAGATTTTCTTTTTCTCCTCAATTGTGCAACAGGTGGAGATAATGATATGAACATATCCCCAGGTGAGGTCAAATTGCAAAGACACCTCCCTGAAGCCCTAAGGGAATTTAGTGGGGTCTTCAGAGTAATAGCCAGGATTTTCCTTAATGTGGAGAAGGTCACATAGTGAGAAGGGGACGTGAACTCTAATCGTCCACCTGATGCCACTTCTATTTCCTTTAAAGTGGGAAGACTACTGGTGGGGGTGGTTGAGTCAGGGATTGAGAAAGAGGGAGAAAGAGGGCCCCACTCCTTGAGTGGGAGGGAATCAAGGACTGGGTTGTGTCACAAGGTTGTGGTATTAGGGAGTTTGAGAGAATAGGATCAGCAGAAGAGGTCAACTTGGTCCTCACCTTTAAGGTTGCTTGGATTGAATTTGGCTTGGAACATCCTTCACTGTGGTCTCAGAGTTGGATTTTGGGACAGACCCCTAAAAGTCTGGACTTACCATTTTGTCGTCCATTTCCTTTCCCTGCTGAAATAAAGGTCAAGTTGATTAATGGTGTTGCAATTGATGAACCAAGCCTTAGGGCATTTCTCTTGGTCTCCTAAATCCTACTGGGGTCAAGCATTATTACAAAAAATATGAGGTGTTTTCTTCTTAAATCTCCTGTCAGATATGTTCCAATTATGCAAGAGACAGCTGAGTTGGGAGTCTTGGTGGACAGGAGGACTTACCTGTATAATGGTTAACAATAATGATTGGTACTGTGGGCCTGCAGAATTTCCACCTATAGCCACAGTTCACTTCTCCAGTGGCATTCCAGTTGGAGGTGAAGAAAGATGAGTTCAGAGAGAGCTCCCTGTGAATTTCCAAACAGAGCATCTTCTGTCCAGAGGGCAATTGCAGCAGCAAGAGCTTTGGGTACTATAACCCAAGTGATCAAGTCAAGCTTGAAGGACCTCCCAGTTAGGAGAAGGAAAAATAGGTCACTTTAGGGTTGGAGATACTAGAATTTTCAAAGAGGCAAGTGCCTACACAGGAACACTCAATGTGATTCATGAGGATCAGGTAGATTTTGTTGCCACAGGACATCTCTAAATAATTTCAAAGACTCAGTTCTACTCCAAGTGCATTGGAAAGTTTTGTTATTGTTTTGTGGTTTCGTGCCCTGGGGGTGCGTAAGTTACTTAGAGGAATTAGCAACTTTAGTAAAGACAAGATATATAATTTTATACAGAAGATGATGCTGACTACACAATCCACCCAATTTACACAGAATAGGGGAATATAATTAAAATTACAAAGTCAGGAGGAGTTTGTTAAGGGATAAGGTAATGGAGGAGGCAGCCAGGGGAGCCATACATGCCCTTATCCATAATGCATACACAAAAACCAATTTTGGAGAGATAGGTATGTATGAAAAGGATATTATAATGTCTCTATATATCCTAAGATCACTCTAGGTCAGTTGTTTACTGTTACTGTGTAGGTGCCATCTTAGGATAGGACCCTTCCATGGTTTGGTGGTCAAGCATCTTTCTCTACCTCCTTCTGGTGCTCGTTTCTGAATTTCTAATTATTGTGGTCTTGTGTGATCAAGATGGATAATGTGGTTGTGATTGAGCACATGGACACATCTGTATGTAGGAATGGTTCTGGGGACAGTGGCTAGCTAGAAGCAGTGATTGAGTTCCCATCACATGGACACACCCATTGTTTCTGTGAGAAGTATGAGTTCATGGACACACCTGTTGTTCTAGTGAACAGTGAGAGGTATATGACAAAGTTAGCAGATGGGTGGGGTCAACATAGCTACAGTGGGCCTATTGTTCAGTGGGGCCTGTAATGAAGTTATACTACTGTGGCTGGGGGCAGCTTCATTAGGATTAGTATTCCATCACTTGGACAGCATCTTTCAATAAAATACCAAGTAAAATTACCTTGATGCCCTGGAACCAGAGGGCAAAACAGGCACTGAGAAAATTCACCAGTCACCTCAGGAAAGAGATACCCCCAACAAACTACAGGTAAGATTATAGCCAAATTTCAGAATGACAAAGTCATGGAAAAATACTACAAGTGTCCAGCAAGAAAGATTTCAAATATTGGGGAGTCACAATCAGGATCACACAGGACCTGGCAGCTGCAACATCAAAGTACTGGACCTTATGGAACATGATATTGCAGAGGGCAACAGAGCTAAGACAACAACAAGGAATCACTCACCCGGCAAAAGTAAGCATAACAAATAAAGAGAAAAATGGTTATTCAGTGAAATAAAAGGATTTCAAGCCTTGATAAGGAGACCAAACTAAAACATAAATTTGATCCCCAATATCCAGACATAAGAGAAACATATATGGATAAAAAGGGAAAACAAAACAAAGAGATTCAATAAAGCTTAGATTGTTTACATCCCTACACAGGAAGATGATACTTATTGTATCCTTAACAGTAGAGCCAGAAGGTATATACACAGACAGACAATAGGGGTATTTGGTGGAGGTGAGGGAATGACAAAGAAGTATGAAGTGATGGGAAAAAGAAGTACAAAGGTTTAGAAAGAAGGGAGTGGTAGACTCGGGCCAATTATACCACATGAAGCCGCAGGAAAGACATTTTACAGTGGAGGAGAAAATGGGAGGGTGAACAGTGTGCATCACTTGAACCTTACTCTCATCAGAAATGGCCCAAAGAGGGAATAATATACAGAATCAGTTGAATATAAAAATCTCTTTTACCTGACAGGGAAGTGGGAGAGGAAAAGATTAAATCAAAGGGGTGAGGGTTCTTGTGATTGACAAAATGGAGGGGAGCATAACAGGTAGTAGTAACAGCAGCAAAACACCAGTGGTGTGGGAAAGGGTGAAAGGAGAGAGAGGACAAAGAAGAGGATGAATAGGATGGAGGGAAATACATAGGTAGCAATTATTACTGTGAATGGGATGGACTCTTCCACAAAACTGAAACAGATACCAGAGTAGATCAAAAACCAGAAGCAGAGTGACACACACAGAGTAAAGCCTGAACAGAATCAATTATGCTACATTTGCAAATAAAAAAAAAAAAACAGGGGTAGCAATACTGACCTTACCAAAATAAAATGCAAAGATAATCCCAATTAAAAGAGATGTGTGTGTGTGTGTTCATACGTTGCTGAAGAAAAGGAAATTAGAGAAACAATGCCATGACTTGCACTTGACTTTGTTTTGAGTGAGGGAAGGCTGTGTAGGTCACCAGTCTCACATCTCCTCCTGAGTCATCTGAATCCAGGGACCAGATATTCATCAAGACAACAGGAGATGATTCAGGTTGAGGCAATTGGGGTAAGTGAGTTTCCCAAGGTCACACAACTACTAAGTGCCAAGTGACTGAATTGAACTTTGAACTCAGGCACTCCTAACTCCTGCACTGGTTCTCTATCCATTGCACCACTTAGAAGCCCCATTAAAACTGATAAAGAAGGAAGGAAAGTAAACTTCTTCTTGGTAAAAGATAGAACAGGCAGTGCCATCAAGATGGTGTACTGGAAAGATGTACCTGCTGTACCTCTCCCTGCATAGCCCATAAAATACCTGTAAAAATGATTAAAACCAAATTTTAGAAAAACTGAACCCAAAACACTATGGGGTGAAAGAGATTTCTAGCCCAGGACAACATGAAAGGCTGAAATGAAAGGTATATCGCACCACTCTCAGAGCAGAGATTAACCCATCTTTGGTCATGCAACACAGCATGGGCAGGACTGGAGCAGGGTTCAGGAAGTGGAATCCCGGGCAGCAGCTGCAGTTCCCTTTTTTCTCTTCCCACATATGCAAAATATGCTTCAAAGTTCAGTGAGAAAGATCTATCACTTGGGAGAAAAGCGAACAGAGTCCAGTCCAGGCCTGAACCTAGGACTCTGGTAGACACTGGGGCCCAGCATTCACTTTCAGAGCCCTGGGCCTAAAGTCCTTGGGGTCATTGAGCAGCCCTTCTGTGCTTCAAGCTTGAGTGGCAGTCCTGGGGTGAGGTAGAGTGCTGGGGTGGTAAAGCTGATGACAGCTCTGTAGAAGGATTCTACTCTCATATCTTTGACAGAAAAACTTGTGCTTGCTCACAGACCAGAACACAGACCATAAGAGGTGTAAACTCCTCTCATTTGATTGTGCCACCTTACAGAAAATGAGAAATTTCAGGTCCCCACAGGATATCTTCCACTTGACAGAGGATTCAAAAATGAAGCAACAGGATGTGAAAATGCTCACAAAAGAGAACAAAAGTAAAACTATAGAAGGTGACTTTCTTGGTGAAAAGATATTTTCTTTCAGCCTTTCAGATGAAGAAGAACAATGCATACCATCAGAGGAAGACAACAAAGTCAAGCCTTCTGCATTCAAACCCCCCCCAAAATAGCAGTGCTCTCAGGCCATGGAAGAGCTCAAAAAGCACTTTGACCATCAAGAAAGAGAGGTAGAGGAAAAACTGGGAAGTGTAATGAGAGCAATGTAAGGAACTAATGAAAAGCAAGTCAGCAGCTTGCTAAAGGAGGGCTGAAAATTTTGAAGAAAATGACACATTTAAAAAGAGAGTAACTCAAATGGCAAAAGAGTTCCAGAAAGCCAACGAGGAAAAGAATGCTTTAAAATGCAGAATTAGTCAAGTGGAAAAGGAGGTCCAAAGCTCACTGAAGAAAATAGTTTTTTAAAACTTAGAATGGAGCAATTGGAAGGTAATGACATTTTGAGAAACGAAGGAATTAAAACACAAAACCAAAAGAATGACAAACTAGAAGACAATGTGAAGTATCTCAGTGCAGAAACAACTGACCAGGAAAATAGATCCATGAGAGACAATTTAAAAATTATGGGACTACCTTTAATCCAAGATCAAAAAAGGAGCCAAGACATCAGCACTCATGAAATTATCAAGGAAACCTGCCCTCATATTCTAGAATCAGAGGGCAAAATAAATATAGAAAGAATCCACTGATTACCTCCTGAAAGAGATACAAAAAGAGAAACTCCTAGGACTATTGTAGCCAAATTCCAGAGTTCCCCGGTCAAGAGAAAATACTGCATGCAGCTAGAAAGAAGCAATTCAAGTACAGTGGAAACACAATCAGGATAATACAAGATCTTGGAGCTGCTACGTTAAGGGATCGAATGACTTGGAATATGATATTCCAGAAGTCAAAGGAACTAGGATTTAAACCAAGAATCACCCAGCCAGCAAAAATGTGTACAATATTTCATGGGAAAAAACAGTCATTCAATGAAATAGAGGACTTTCAAACATTTTTGAAGAAAAGACTTAGTAACTGATGAGAAAATGCCACTTTCAAAAATCAGAATCAAGAGAAGAATGAAGAGGCAACCTGAAAAGAAATCACAAGGGACTTTTGAAAGTTGAACTCTTTATATTGCTACATGCAAAGACAATATTTTTAACTCTTGAAATATTTCTTAGTATTTGGATAGTTGCATGGATCATACACACACACACACACACACACACAGAGAGAGAGAGAGAGAGAGAGAGAGAGAGAGAGAGAGAGAGAGAGAGAGAGAGAGAGAGAGAGAAATTGAGGGGAAAACCAGGGAGATGAGAAAGAAAAAGTCAAGCTCACTCTCATCACATTTGGCTTAAGGAGGGAATAACATGCACACTCAATTTGGTATGAAAATATGTCTTACTCTACAGGAAAGTAGGGGAGAAGGGAAGAGATAAGGGGGTGTGGGGGATGATAGAAGGGAAGGCAAATGGGAGGAGGGAGTAATTAGAAGTAAACAGTTTTGGGGAAGGATAAGGTCAAAAGAGAGAACAGAATACATGGGAGCCAGGATAGGATGGAGGGAAATATAGTTAGTCTTTCATAACATGACTTTTAGGGAAGTTTTTGCATAACTACATATGTATAGCCTATGTTGAATTGCTTGCCTTCTCAGTGGCAATGGGTGGGGAGGGAGGGAGAGAAGTTGTAACTCAAAGTTTTAGGACTCAATATTGAGAATTATTTTCCATTCAATTGGGAGATAAGAAATACAGGTAACGGGGCATTGAAATCTATTTTGCCTTATAAGAAATGATAGAAGATGAAGATAACAAATGTGAGGGGTGTGATAGAAGGGAGGGAATATTGGGGGAAGGGGTAATCAGAATGCACAGTGTCTTGGGGGGGAGGGGAAAGATGGGAAGAAAATTTTAAGCTCCAAATCTTGTGGAAATGAATGTTGAAAACATAAAATAAATAAATTTTTGAAAAAGAACAATAAAATCCAAGAGAACATTGTGTGCAGTAATAGCAATACTGTTTTAAGAATGACTTTGAGTGTATAAGTTATTTTGACTATTATAAATACTCTAAATAATTACAAAGAGTATATGAAGAAAGTTGATTTGTGAATCCAGAGAAATAACTGAAAAATAGACGTATATATAGAACCATTTTACATATATAAATATACATATATATACATATCTATCTATCGATATACATATCAATATCTACATTTTTGTAATGGTAGCCACACGGGGGGGGAGAAATAAAAAAATATTTATGTGATAGTTTCGTTATGTGCTTCAAAAAAATAGCAAGTTGTGAATAGAGGATTTGAAGTGTCACATAAAATCATTTTTTTTCTTGTACTATGCCATGGAAATGCTTGTTCTATTCCATAAATTAAAAATAAAACAAATAAAAAAGTACCATAGACAATTAGTTGGAATTTTATCAAAGAGAGAATAACATACAAACTCATTTGGCTACAGATATCTACCTTACCCTACATCAAAGAGGAAGGGATGGGCATAAGAGAAGGCAGGCTGTGTGCCAGATGGGAGGGCAGCCTGGGGGAACTGGTGTCCAGAAGCAAAACACTTTTGAGGGGGTAGATGGGGAATGGAAAGAGAATGGAAGAGACATGGGCCAATAAGATGGAGAAAAATATAATTAGCAGTCACAACTGAAATAATTCCGAAAGCCAAGGTTCTCTGATAAAAGTCCTCATGTCTCAAATGTATAGAGAAATGGGTCAAATTTATAAAAGAGGAGCCATTCCCTAAAAGATCTGAATAGTCACTTTTAAGAAGAAGTATTCAAAGTTATTTCTAGTCACATGAAAAAATTCTCTAAATCACTACTGATTGGAGAAATGCAAGTTTAAAAAGTTCTGAGCTACTTCCTCCCATCTATTGATGTGGATAACTAGAAAGAAAAGGAAAATGACAAATGATTTAGGGGAGTGGAAAAATTGAGACATTAACACTCTGTTGGTAGAATTGTGTAGAGATCCAAACACTTTTGAGAGAAATTTGGAATTATGACCAAAGGCTATAAAATCATTCACACCTTTGGACCCACCTGCAGGATGACTAAGACTTTATCCCAAATAATTTTAAAAACAAATGAAAGAAGTAACAGTCTTATATGTACATTATATCTACAGAAGCTATTGTCTGGTAGGAATGGAATGGATATTGAGGGGATAGCCATCAACCGAGGAATGGCTGAAAAACTGTGATAAATGATTGAAATAGAATACTAACATAGAACAAAAATTATGAGCAAGATGGCCTCAAAACACCTAGAAAGACTTACATGAACTAATGTAAAGTGAAATGAGTAGAGCCAGGAGAACCTTGGACACAGTAACAGCAACACTGTCAGATGATCAGCCATGAAGAACGTAACTATTCTCAACATGTCAGTGATCCAAGACAACTCTGTAAGATCGAAGATAGGAAATGCTATCCATTCTCTGATAAAGAAGTGATGGTGTCTGAAAACAGATCAAAGCAAACTTTTTTTTAAACTTCTGGATTTTTCTCTAAGGTGTTTTTTGGTCTATGACTTCCTTTACAAGAAATCTACTAAGAAAATTTATTTTACATGACAACATACGTATCAGTTATATCACATTACTTACCTTCTCAATGAGGGGGTGAGGAGTGATTAAGATAGAAAATATGAAATTCAATATTTTAAAAAGAAATGATAAAAAATGTTACGTTTAACTGAGGTAATAAAATATGAAGTAAATATTAAAAGAAATTCAATCATTCTGCAGACCCTTTAGATAAAGTGAATTTTCCCATTCAAATGGAGGGAGGCAGGAAGGGCCTGTGCCCCCATGGAGTAGGGGCTGGCTCATTGTTGCAGGATATGGACAAGGATTGGCTGGGCATGTAGAAACAAGGGCAGGAGGAAAACCAAACAGGCAGGTAGACAGATGGGGCCTGGACACGGAATATTCCAGTGAAGGTACGACACAGTGTACCCCAAGAAGGGTGGACTATATACCCCAAATCAGCAACCAGACTCTCTGGTGAGTCGGCCAGCTGAAACCAAGGTCTCCTCTCTTAGCCCTGGAGTTCTCAGTCCAAGCCCCGATCCAGGCATGGTGGTAACTTTCTGCAGGTCTCTTCTGCTTTTGCATGGAGGACTTTGTAAAGCCTTTTTGGGAGGTGGCATGTAGGAGGAGACAGAGTGCCAAGCCCAGGAGCAGGAGCAGAAAGAGATCCCATTGCTCTGTAATAAGGATTACATCGCTGATTTTGGGTGAATGTAGATACTTATAGACTTCCTTAAATAAAGTTGAATTTTTATAATATGAATTTACCTAAAGCCAGATCTGTTTGCATTCCTTTCTATTCCCACTCAGTTTTTTTTCCAGAGGCATTTTATAAAAACGTTTTCAGGAATTCTATTGTGCTTTCTACTCCATTTTGCTACTTTCTTCCATGTTATGAATGAGTTCATCCCGCTGACACTGCTAGGATTACTGATTTTGCATTCCCCTCCATGCTATTCATTTCTGTTTTTCCAACTCCCTTTCTCTTTCATCCTGTCCTTCCTCTAATGTTTATTTTGTCTATGGGCACTGCCTTCTTTCATCTGACCATCCTTTTATTATTACTTCTGCTTTCTCTTATCCCCTTCTCCTACTTACCTGTGGGGTGAGACAGAGTTTGAGGACCAACTGGATCAATATCTATTTTCCCTTATTGAATGAATTTAGATGGCTGAGGGGTAAACATGGTTTGTGTGACATCCCCTCCCATGCCAGCCTTTTGCAAACCAATGTAAAACCTCTAACTTACAAGCATATTTCATGTGAGGTCATTTTCCCCAGTATTTCTCCTCTTCTTAACCTCTTTCAGAGACTCCATATAACTCCCCTATTAGTTTTGCATCATTCCTACCTAATTGCCTCACTCTCAAACCTTCATTACAGAGAGAATCCTTCTACCTATTTGAATCATGACTAAATTCTTCGAAGATATGTAATTCACCTTCTTTTCAAAAAAACTACACACACACAGTTTAACCTGATTGAGTCACATAAGATTTCTCTTTCATATTTACCTTTCAAGGCTTCTTTTGAGTCTTGTATTTGAAAGTCACATTGTTTTCTTCAGCTCCAGTCTTTTCATCAGGATGCTTCAGAGGCCTCTATTTCAGTAAATGTTCATCAATTTTTCTCAATGTGTGTCCCCAGAAAGCAAACCCATAGTAAGAGGATGTTGTTAACGAGTACGTCTTCTGCCACAATTTTCTTTTCCTCTGAATGTTCAGAGAGTAGAGGTGGTTCCCCAGAAAGCTATCCTGTAGTAATCAGAATGTTCTCAGATTGTGTCTTCAGCCCCAAATGTCTTGTCTGCTGAGTGTTCGGAGGCTAGATGTGATTCCCCAGAAAGTAAGCCTGTAGTGACTAGAATGTTCCCAGAGAGACTGTCTCCTGCCACAAGTATCTTTTCCTCTGAATCTTCAGAGAGTAGATGTGCTTCCCCAGAAAGCAAGCCTGTAGTAAGTAGTATGTTCTAAGAGTTTGTGTCTCCACCCATAAGCATCTCATCCACTGAATATTCTGATGTTAAGTGTGCTTCCCCAGAGAGTAAGCCTATAGTAATTGGACTGTTCTCAGAGAGACTGTCTCCTGCCACAAGTATCTTTTCCTCTGAATGTTCAGAGAGTAGAAGTGTGTCCCCAGAAAGCAAGCCTGTAGTAAGTAGAATGTTCTCAGAGTTTGTATGTCCACCCATAAGCATCTCATCCACTGAATATTCTGATGTTAGAAGTGCTTCCCCAGAGAGTAAGCCCAGAGTAACTGGAATGTTCTCAGAGTGTGTCTCCTGCCACAATTATCTTTCCCTCTGAGTGTTGGGAGGGTAGATGTGTTTCCACAGAGAGTAAGCCTGTAGTAACTGTAATGTTTTCAGAGATTGTGTCTTCTGTCCCAATTATCTTTTCCTCTGTGTATTATAGTTGATGGCTTTTCCCTCCTACAAAAAAAATATCATTTGTCACATGACAGGATATTGAGGGAGAAGGAAAGGGAGGGGGGGATATATAGTATACTGTGATATCAGATACAGGAATCAGCAAGAAAAGTTTTGAAGAGAGGTGAAAAATCTAAAGGGCCATATATAGAGCAGTGAGAAGAGGAAAGAAAGGAGTTTTGGAGGTGCAGAGTGATTCCTTGCAGCTCTGCAGCCTCGGGATCAGTGCTTGACTTGAGATGTCCAGTGCTGAGAGAGGAGACTCTTGGCTGCTCTGTCAGTTGATTTGTGTATCTGTCATCTGCATGACTGTCTTCTGTGTATTCATCCTTGGGTACTGGGTGTCTTTGTTCTGTCCATACATAAGAGCCTGTCCTTTCCTGTGTGTGGTCGTGTGCAGACTCGATGTGTCTATTCCCTGCTTTGTCTTCTTCTAGATTCTCACCAGGCCATCATGTGCCTGGCCTGCCATTGTCTGATCCTCCTGCTCTGGCTTCTTGGTTCTTGGCCACCAGGTGTGCTTAAACCATCTCCTGGCCCCCTCCTATCAAATGTTTGTAATCCCCTTCCTGCCATCCTCCATTGCCCAACCATTCATTGAAACAATGCAAGAACTCTGTCTTCAAAACAAATACATAAAGAGATGGCATAAGTCTAAAGCAGATTCACAGGAATTTGATACGTGATCAAAATATCCTGTCATGTATCTAATCAAACTCTAAGGAAAACATGAAGTAAATACAATCATTAAAATAATGAAATGACGAATGAGGAAAATTACAAATGACACTATAAAATATGGGATTATAATCATCATCATTTACTCTAGCTTACACCCAAAACTCAGTTATAGATTAACCTCTTCTCATGTGCTAGACACAAAAAAGAGAGTTGGCCTAATATAGCAATAAAGAAGTATTTCTTAAGTGACTCTTGTGAAAAAACGTACAAGCCTAGGTTCTGAATATGTACAGTCCCTAGCCAGTAGAAGCTTAGGTTGTCAGGAGATAGAAAATACTTAGAAATATATGGAGAAGGAAAGAGAAATAAAGCCAAAGTACAAGGCAGTCTGGAAGCCAGGCCACCAACAGTTGTAATCAAGAAAGGCTTAATAGATGAGATGATTGTTGAATTGTGTCTGTATATAAAAGAGGCATTCCCTGGGGCCCCAGAATGTCTGCTTGAGAGACAGAAGGGCTCAGAGTTCAAATCCTCCCTCACTTCCATGCTAGCAGCATGACCACAGTCAAGTCAGTTCACCTCTCAGTGCCCCAGACCACTCAGTAAGGTCACACACACATTTAAGAGGGGTTGCTCAACTAACTGAGGAGGCAGAAAGATGAAAGAGTGCTTCACCTGGAACACTTGGACTTCCCCTTGCCCAATGTGCCATAACATATAAGTGCCCAAGGCTGCATTTGAACTCATATCTTCCTAAATCCAAGCCCATTGCTCTAACCAGTGGTCCATTGAGATGGAAAGATTCAGAGATTCTAGAAGACTACTGCCAAGCCATTGTCGAGGTTGCTGCCTTGCGGCTTGGGAAGGATAAGAAAAGAGCTCATTCTCACTGCAGGGAAGTTCCACAAGTGCTCAGTCCCTCCTCCATTCACCATTCACCCTGTGAAAAATCTCTACCTGAGTTAGTGACTCACCAAGGAGCTTTATGTAGAGTATTTGCAAGGGTCTGGGAGTTAGAGACTGTAAACTACCTTTAATGTAAGCAGGAAGAGAAGCTTCAACTGTCCCATGGGAAAACTTGGAATAAATAGAAACATCACCATTCATCTCTGGCTTGTGGCCTTTCTTGGTCTCCTCCCACAATACCTGTCCTGAGCCATGGGTAGTGCAGGATGCAACACTCTGCTCTTTTCCCACCATAGGGCTGGTCTCATGACTAAATTCTCTTTCACAATACAATGAGACCCATGAAACCTAACATATATAATCATTGTTGGCGTTCTAGTCTGTTTCTTTCTTTGTAATCAAACACATTCGCATTAGTGTATACATTAAGGGATTGCATTGCTTGGATGGTGTGTGTCCTACTACGTTTGTTCCCTCTGGAGGGGAAACAGGAGAGCCTCAGAGAAACCCTCTCAACACTGAGTTTATTTTTCCCAGAACAGTGCCAAAATGGTGGAGAGAGGTTAAAAGACTTGCTGAGAGTCACCACATTTGTAAATATTAGAGTCATGATCTCAACCCACTTCTTCCTGACTCTAAGCACTGCATAAACCAATACAGCTGGTATTGATTCAGTTCCCTGAGTCTTGGTCTGGATTTGCTGTGCCTCTACTCATTCTCTGCTACCTTGGCTCATGCTGCAGTGCACTTCTCTCCTTGACCGATGCAAGAGACCTTTCATCTCCACCATCTAAGTGTTCTTTGGCTGGAAAGTTCTTTCACACCTTCGTTTTGTGTGTTCTGCTTCTACAGAATTTGATTAGAGCCATTTTTTGAAAGGCATTTGGAGGGTTTGGGGGGAAAGATCAAATGAGGCCCTGCTTTTAATTCTGTCTTCTTCGTTACCCCCAGTCAATATTGCTAACTCTTAAGAAGTGTATCTCTACTCGTATGGATACAAATTGACTTCAATACAACATAAAAAAAATGTGGAGGGGGGAAGTTGGCTGCACTGGGAGAAGTTAGGAGGGAGAGGAAGAATGGAGTAACTAATATCACATTTAAAGATTCGAAATGCCTATTGCAGGAGAAGGAAATCAGGCAGGAGGTGGGCATTGCTTGAATGCTCTCCAACAGCCTTGAGTCAGAGAGAAAATGACATAGACATTCAGTTGGGCTTAGAGATCTATCTCACCCTGTAGGGAAATAGGTAAAGAGGGGATAAGAAAAGATGGGGCCTGAGAGAAGGGAGTGCAGAGTGAAGGGAGGGAAGAGTCAGAATCAAATCTCTAGTGAGGTGGAGCATGGGGCTGGACAGTGAAAGAAAAGTGTAAACAGGGTGAATGCAGTTAGTCATCATTACCCTACAGGTGAATGGGATGAAGTTCCCCATAGAAAAGAAACAGATAGCAGCGTGGATTACAAGCCAAAATCTTATAGGATATCGTTTAAAAGAGGCATATTTGAAACAGAGATACATGCAGAGTAAAGCTAAATGACACAGCAGAATATATTATGCTTCAGCTGAAGTAAGAAAATACAAAGCAGAGATAACGATCTACATCTCAGACAAAATAAAAGGAAAAAAACATCTAAGGAATAATACTTGCTACAAGATACCACAGGTAAATATTAAACATGTATACACAAATAGGATAACATCCATTATTCAGTTAAAGAGATATTGGAGAAAACTGGCAGAAAAATTACAAGTGGGGTACATCAATTCTTGACTCTCAGAACAAGTCAAATTTTCCTACAAAATGAAGAGAGGACTTAAGGAATAGAAGAGAAATTTAGAAAAGTTATATGATGGAATTGTGGAGAATGCTGAATGTAGACAGAAAGGCATATATTTTTTTCATAACTCTACATGACACATATACAAAAACTTGCCATGTATTACAGCATAAAAACCTCACTATGCTTTGCAGAATAGCAGAAATATTACATGCATCCATTTTCATAAAAACACAATAACAATTGAATTTAAGAGAGGATCATCGAAATAGAGACTGAAAATTCCTTGGGAAAGGAACAATATAATCCTAAAAATTAAGTGTGTCAAAAAACAAATCATAGAAACACCTAATAATTTCATCAGTAATTTCATCACGGAAATGTCAACAATGACAAAATGGATCAAAATTTGTGGGATAATGAAAAAGCAGCACCTGGGGGAAATGTTACTTCTCTAAACAGTTACATCAATTAAGGAGAGAAAGAAGTGGTCAATCAATTGAGCATGCAACAGAAAAGATAGGAAAATAATTGAAAATGCCTAACTAGACAACAAACTGAATATTTTAAAAATGAAAGGACATTTAAAACCTGTAAAGTTAAGAAAATCATGGAAATAAAACATTAAAGTAAGGCATGATATTATGGGCAAAATACATTAAAAGGAAACAACTGCTTCATTTCTTTTAATAAAGGAAAGATGAAAATCAAATGACTGCTGTGGGAAGATATAAAAGGTGTGTTCACTACCAATGAAGACTACTGTAAAGCAATGATTAGGAGCTAGTTTGCCCAACTGTGTGTCAATAAATCTGATAATCTAGGTGAAACAGATGAATATTTACAAAAATATCAATTGACCAGAATAAAGAAGAGGAAATGGAATATAAAACACCATTATCTAGAATAAACTGAAGGAGCCATGAATGAAACCCATAAGAAAACATTCCCAGGCAGAGGATCATTCAGAAGTGAATACTATCCAACATTTAGAGGACAATAAATTCCAATACCATATAACCTATTTCACAAAATACGCAAAGGAGGCATCCTGCCAAATTCCTTTTATAACTCAAGTATGGTGCTGATACATCAACCAGGAAGAGATAAGACAGAGAAAGAAAACTATAGGCCAATATCCCAAATCAGTACTTAGGCAAGAATTTTCAAAAAAAAATTTGGAGCAAGGAAATTATAACAGCATATCACTAGGATAATATACTGTGACCAGGTGGGATTTATACCAAAAATGCAGGACTAGACACATATAAGGAAAATTATCTGCAAAGGTGACCATGTAAATAGAAATCACATGATTATCTCAAGAGGTGCAGAAAATTTTTTAAGAAAACACAGCATTCATTGCTCGGAAAAACATTAGAGACGC
The DNA here is from genome assembly GCA_023548195.1 of Bettongia penicillata ogilbyi. Lineage (NCBI taxonomy): Eukaryota > Metazoa > Chordata > Mammalia > Diprotodontia > Potoroidae > Bettongia > Bettongia penicillata. Next base: position 285,529 of record JAJHZJ010000594.1, read on the forward strand.
TAGGAATAAATTTAGGTTTCCTTAAACTGATAACTAATAACTCTCCAAAACCACCAGGAAACATAATCTATAATGCAGGTACGGTAAAAGCTCTCCCAGTACGATCAGGGGTGAAGAAAGTATGCCCATTATTACCCGTATTATTCAATATTGTACTAGAAATAGTAGTTGTAGAAGGAAGATGACAAATTCAAAGAATTAGAATGGCCAGTGGAGAAACCAAACTACCCCTCTTTGCAGATGATACAATGGTGTACTTAGGGAATCCTAAAGTGTCAACAAGTAAGCCAGTTGAAATCATTAACAACTTTAGCACTGTTGCAGGATACAGTCTAAACCAACACAAACTATCTGCATTTCTATAACTTACCAATAAACGTGAGCAGCAAGTAATAGAGAAATTTCATTTAAAATAACTATAGACCATAGAAAATACTTGGGAATCTACCTGGCAAGATAAACCTAACACCTACACTCACACAATTCCAAAATATTTTGCACAGAAATAAAGTCAGATCTATACATTTGTAAAAACATCAGTTGATCATGGTTAGGTTGAACTAATATAATAAAGATGACAATTCTATGTAAATTAATTTACTAATTCATAGCCATACCAATCAATCTAGCAAAAATTCTTTCCAGAGATAGAAAAAAATCAATACAAAATTTATCTGAAAGAACCAAAGGTCCAGAATATCAAAAGGATTAATGAAAACAAATGGGAAGGAAAGGGGTCTAGCCATATCAGATCTTAGATTGTATTCAAACAGTAAAAATCAACGCTATTTGGCACTTCCTAAGCAATGGTGTAGTGTGTCAATGGAATGGAGTAGGTACACCAGACATGTTAGCTAATTACTATTATAATGCAGTATTTCATTAACCCAAGTAACCCAAGTAGCTGTATCTTTTTTGGAGATGAACTCACCATTGCCTTTGACCTGGCAATATGACTTCACCAATATTTATACCTATGATATACAATATCAATATTATTAAAATGAGAAAAGAAACACCATGTACAAAATTATTTATAGCAGATCGTTTTGTGGTGTCCAAGAGCTGGAAACTGAGGGCATGTCCATCAATTGCGGAATGGCTAAACATGAAAGAATTCCAAGCTATGTGTATTCGGAGGAAAAAAAGTTCTAAATCATTATTGATTAGGAAAATGAAAATTGAAACCGGTTGAGGTGCCACCTCACACCTCGGAGTTCGGTTGATATGACAGAAAAAGGAAAATCATAAATGTGAGAGGAGATTTCAAAAAAATCGCACATTAGTGCACAATTGGTGGAGTTGTGAACTGATCCAACTATTCTGGAGAACAGTTTAGAAATATATTCAAAGGGTTGGGAAATGGTGTATATCCGTTATCCATCGATACCCTTTATCAGGATATATCTAAAAGAGAGAAAAAAAGAGTGAAACCCGGACCTATTTCTACAAAAATAATTGTTACAGCTCTTTCTTTTGTGGCACAAACTGGAAATGGATGGGATGGACGTCGACTGGGGAATGGTTGAAAAAGTTGCCATATTGCTGTTGTATCAGGAATGATGATCACCCAGATTTCAGAATGACTTGGAAGAGTTGCCTCAACTGATACACAATGAATGGAGCAGAAGGAGGAGATCAGTGTCCACAGTAACTGCAATATAATATGATTATGGATTGTGAAGGACTTAGCTGTTCTCAACCACACAATGCTCCAAGACAATAACAAATTATTCATGAAAAATAGTGCTATCTACATCCACTGAAATAAGTGAGGAAGTTCAAATGATGATGAAAGCATACTCTTTTTGGATTTCGGTATTTGTCCTCTATGTTTGGCTTTGACTCTATATATTCTTTGACAATATAACCGAGAGAGAAATAGTACTTTTATGATTGAATATCTATGACCCATACCAGATTGCTTGCTCTCTTTGGGGGAAGGTGGGGGGGAGGTGAGTGAAAGAGAGAAAAAATTTGGAACTCAAAAATTTTTCAAGGAATCTTAGTCATTATCTTCACATGGAACTGGGAGAAAATACTATATTACTAGAAAATGCAAAGGTTGTCCTCAAATTTCCCTGTCAGCCTTGGTTCACAGAACTTGCATTAAACTTGACCTAGAAGGGATCACAGCACGCATCACCTCCTATGTGTATAGGAAAGGAGTTTCCAGCCTAAGAGAAAAATGGTCATTCAACTTTTCTTTGAATACATTCAAGGAGAGGGAACCATAACCTTTTCAAGTCAGTCTATCACACTTTTGGATAATACTCATGTTTAGAAAGTTTTTCCTGTTATCAGGCCTGAATTGGCCCCTTCACAGCTTCCAGCTATTGTTCATAGTTCTGACCTCGAGAGCCAAGAAGAGCACTCTAAACTTTTATCCATATAACAGGTTTCTGATTCTTGATACAGCATGTCCCAAGTTTGTCTCAAATACTTCACTGAGGCATTTTATACTATGTAATAATCGGCCATTATTTTTAATGGATTTAATTACTTTTAACCCCCAGAACTAAACCTGTAAAGAGTATTGTGAAATGTGTGAAAAATCTGAAGCCCCAGACATTCCATCCCCACTCACTGACCCCCCTGCAGAGCCTTCAATAATGGTGCGACCACATGTGTAAAAGTACCCATGAAAATGAGCAAGATCAATTGGGCCTGAAAATGAAAGATGAAGACACAGCATTACCCTACCCCATCCAGGTGGTGAGAGGTCCAGAGGTGTTAAACATTGCATACTTTTACCTGAATGCATTGATCTGTTGGACTTCTTTTTTTTTCTCCCCTAAAACAAAAAGACAATTTGTTACATGGCATGACTATGGAAGATGGAGAGAGGGAGAGATATATGGGATACCCAGGGGATGGAAGAAAAATGGATCATCGAAAAATTTTTAAAAAGAGGTCCAATGTCTCAAAGGAAATAATGGAGGGGAGAAAGAGAAAAGGGGGTTTTGGGGTTTGAGATTATCAGTTGCAGATCTCAAACTCTACTACAGATCAGTCATTATGAATTCAGATTTCATAGTTGTTTATTTCTGTCTGACTTTTCCTGACTAGATACTGGAGTGGTTTTACCTTACCTTCTGTGTGTCATTCAAGAGATGAGGAACTGAGGGATACAGGTGTGTGACGTGCGCAGGGTCATGAAACTGGTTAGTGTCTACAGCCAGGACTGAAGTGAAGGGGATGAATCTTCCTGTCTTCAGGCCCTGCAGAATACCTAGCAATCCAGAAAACAATTACAACTTGTTAAATATTGAGTAGGTGATCAATATAAAAGAATAGGAGTTCAAACTAGCAAAGCAATCCAACAAATTAAAATCATAGTTAATAAACTCAAAGGCAAAAGTAAATGGGAGGAACGGCTGGGGAGGACATGCTTTTTGATTTAAAAAAAAACAGCTGGGATTAGGGAAAAGCAGTTAGTCATTCAAATTAAACTATGACTAGGTAGATGACTTGAGTGTAAAAAGGGACTCAATAGCAAATTAGAGGATCAAGGAGAAAGTTACTTCTCAGAGCTCTTAATGGAAGAGGATATAACAGAACCAGCAACAGAGAGAAACACAGAAAGTTAAACTGATGATTCTGCTTCTATAAGGCTGAAATGTTTCTGTGCAAACATAGAATACAGTTAAATGAGGACAAACATCTTTGCAATAAAATTCTCTGAGGACTGTTGAATATGAATGATAAATAAGAAACTGATGCCATTTTTGAAGATTAACAGACATTCTTCAATAGTCAAAGGAGCAGGAAATTTTCAAAGGAAGAAATACAATCTGTCAATAACCCTGTGAGAAAACGGGCCAAATCCCTCATGATGAGAGAAGTGCTCATTAAGACATATCTCTTTTTTCCTTCCATAAATCATAGACATCTCCAGGTTCAGGGCAGTCCCTTCTGTCTGTTCACCCACAAAATACCTGAATATTCTCCTTTCACCAGATTCTGTTTCAAACCAGAGCAGAAATAGAACTCGGATTTAACGAAACAACACTAAACAGAAGAGGTGACCAGGAGAAGGGGAGGAGAAGAATTCCTATTCTGTGTCCTCATTGGCCAGGCCTGAGGTCGAGCCAAGGATGGCAGGAATAAAGGATGGGAAGCTCCACTTGAGGAGGGGAGGGCTTGTCCCCAAAGACTTCTCCTTAGATGTCCTCTACTTCAACCCCCCAACCCCATAACCACACCCAACGCAATGATTGCACCCTCCAAGTCCCCCGCCTCCAGAGAAAGACCAAGGAAGACAGGGAGCCCCAGGTAGGAGTAGACCTGCAGGAGAAGGCACACACATGTTCATCCCCGAACATGCACACGGGCACGCAGGCGGAAGCACACACACACACACACACACACACACACACACACACACACACACACACAGTTTATTCTACTTCCATACAGAACTCGTGCATAAACAAAGATATTGATATCTCCAGGGCCTTCCCCCCACCCTTACACACATCCTTCTGGGCAGCAAGGAAAGCAATTGGGGAGGGGGATCCCGATCAAGAAACAATTGCAGGGTGGGGAGGGCAGAGGGAAGAGAAGACAAGGAGAAGAAAGGGAGAGGCTGAGACATGGGCAGGGAGGGGACGCTTACCTACTTAAGAGTCCCTTCGGCACTAGCAGGACCCTCAGGATCAGTCAGTCTGGAAGATGAGGGGCTGACGGGGCTAAGGGAGGGGAGGGGAGGGTTTGGAGGGTAAAAAGAAGGGACATGTGTGAGGATTACGGAGACCTCCTCTGACTTGCCCCACTCACATCCTCCTTCAGACAAAGAACACTTACACTTAATATAGCGTGGGAGGGGGCGGGCACGGTGACGTCAATGCGGAGAGGGGGTAGTCTCTTTCCAGAACAAAGAGGGAAGAGGGAGAGAGAGGGAGGTGGTCTCTGACATCAGGCCCAGAGCAGTGGGAAGGCAAACAGGGAAAGGCAGAGGTTGAGGGAGGGCTGTTCTGGGATGAACAAAGGGGAAGAAAGAGCACAGGACCTGCAGCAACATCTGCAACCTAGTAGCCATTGAACTGGGCTAGGACTCCTCACAAGCCCCAGAGGAGGGAAGGGGAGGGGCTCAGGCTCCTTTCCCCAGGGATGAGGAGACAATGATAAGGCAGGCTGGGAAGGAAATGTGGGCACCCAGGGAGACAGCGCGTCTGCCCCTGCCATTTATGTATAGGTATTGTGGTCTAAATCTTTTTGTCATAAAAAACTTCCAGACTCTGGAGAAGGAGCCACACCCTCCTTTCTACCTCAGTTTCTATCAAGTGACTTAGTAAGTTTCATTCTAAAAGTATAGCAGATTGGGTGCTTTCTTCTCTCCAACACCAGTTGCCCTGCCACTGGTAAACGGGCATGGTCGGGAGACACCTGGAATCGGATGCACAAGCCCGAGAGTGACATTCTGCTTTACTCACCGTGTGACCATGAGCAAGATACTTAAATTTCCTAAATCTCAATTCTAATATCTCTGAAAGCAGGTGAAAATCCCTGTGGCAAATACATAACCAGGTGGTTGTAAGGTACAAATAAGATTTTTGCAAAGTGCTTGTTTAAATCATAAAGCACTATAGAAGGATTTATTATTGGGGTCGTTATCAATCATCTGTCAGTCTTTTTGATGGGGTTTACATATTTTGCCATTGATTCTTTTCTGGGTAACATTCTTCAGATCATCGCACAAATTTACTGTGTTTTGTAACTCCATCAGATCTTTAAGATGCAGGCTACATGAATACATATTTAGGACAAGGCTGAGAGGTGAAAGGATGTTGGGGATCATTTATCCTTCGTGCTGTTTCCACACTTTTCATGTCTTCCTCTAGGTGTCTATGTGTTACAAGATTTTCATCCAGGCAGTTTAGAGATTAGGAAGGTTTAGTATGCTATTAAAAACATAGTTCTTGAACCTTTATGCATCAATGTTATGACTAGGACATGGGAAGCACAACTTTATTCCATGACACTGCTCCACTTCCAGTAAAATTTATATTTTAATTTCGAGGGATTTCCTGAGGTCTCCATGTGTAATAGGAACATCTGTCATCTGTTCACTTTCAAAAGATATTGAGGTTCTGATGCAAAATTACAGCCACCAGTTCATGTCATGTCATCCTAAGTATTGATTAGATAGTAATGTTTTACAACCTTCAGAGAAGAGTTGTTCAGTTTTTACTCCTTCCTTATATAGTCTGTGCTGATTACTAGTCTGTGCTTCTGAAACGTGTTCTATAAATTTGGTGACAATGACCTGACTTGGGTTTGCCATCAGAAACCCTCCACCATTTCTATAAACAACCTCGGATAACAAGCATGTGCTCTGTGACTCTCGGTACACACATTTTTGGATGAATTCTGTGGAACATCACCACGGAGTCTATCTGAACTCCACTCTTGGATCCTGGCTGTTTTATAGACTTCCCCATAGATTGACCATTTTCAGCTACACTGCACAAACCCAGGTGTGATGATCTATTTCATTTTTCTTGACTTACTTTAACTCTAGTTCAGTGAAGCGTTCCATCTATATTTTCCGTAAGTGTTTCTGTGCATTTCAAACTATTCCACATGTGCTTTTAAAGGGAAGTGTTCATTAGTGTTCTTCATTACCAGTTTTTTTAAGGATACATTCTGAGTGTATTGTCTGTTTTTAAAGAAATGGGAGGGCCCTTCTACATTCAGCTCTATATAAGAGGGTGGCTACATCAAGAAGGCCATATTTTCGATGGGGACCAGGGAAGCTGGAAAAGTTTCCTTTTAATTTGGCAGGAAGAGGGCTCTATGGGTGGGTGGATGACTGACATCTACACACTTGCATGTATTTGAGGTGGTATTGAGGCTACAGTGGTTATGGTCACATAAAACAAGTGCTGTGTGCAACTCCAGCCAAGGTAGGTTTCTCCATGAACTCCCTAAGCATGATCAGGAGACACCAGAGACTTCTTTTTGAATCAGGCCCACATCCTTCAGGAAGAGAGAGAAGGGATTCTCACCAAAATACAAGGACTTGCTAAAGGTCTTTATCCAGGAGTTCCCTCCTAATTTTGTTACCTCCAAGCATTCTCCTGTAACCATCAGCTCCAATAAGAAAGGGTTCATTTGGCCTCCTTGAGGGCACGAATAAATATTTTTCAATCAGGGTTCAAGTGTCTGCTAACATTATGTATCCCTTAACACCAAGGCATACACAGAGTAAATATACTTTGTATATGTGTGAACATATACAGGAGTACCTCCATTGTTATACTGCACCCTTGTAGCAGGACTAGGGCTTCTGGGTAATGCCAGAGATTGCCCTGAATGACCCATCCGGTTCAATTCCTCATCTTTTTCTCCATGGGTACACATGGGAAAGATCCCAGAGGTGCAGTAGATGGAAGCCACATCTGTAAATCTAAATCTCGGCTGTTCAGCACTAAGACAGCACAGGTCTAGGGGAAGAAGTGAGAGGGCCAGCAGTATGAAAGGCTTCATTGTGGGAACCCTGGACTTGATGTATGAAAATCACACACATGCTGCTGCAAGCACCCTGGTCCTTCCATGCTTTGATCATACATATTCAGGAGCTTTCATCCTGTTCAATAATGAGAGTAGTGGGAAGGACTTTACACATGGTATCACATTTCATTTCATTCAGCAACTAAACAGACAGTCACCCTGCCAGTTATGATCACCCCAGAACCGAAAGTTTTGGCACTTTTTCCTGATTCATACTTCAAGCTAGTGTGTGCACAATGCAAATTCCTACAGAGACAGCAACAATGATCTACCCAGTGTGAAATGGGATTAGATGGGATGATGAAGGAATGGTAGAATCTGATTTTAAAAGTGGGAATAATACCCTATTTGTTGTAGTAGAGGTCACCAAGCATAATATACAGAGAGATTAGACCATCAAGTCATTCCCTTCCATCCAGGGCAGTGGAGGAGTTTCAGTAGATATACTGGTACCAGTAGAGTTGCTCTGACTCCTTCCCTAAGAGGATTCCATAGGGAGGGGTCATGGGATGTGCTTAGGTCCCTCCTTGAGGGGATGGCCTGGATGTTGTGCACAGAGTAGGATAAGGGAGTCAAGGATTGCAGAGAGATACAATCCAGGTACCTCTTTCCAAGGGAACATAGAACAATAGAGGCAGGGGAATGTGACAGAGTATGGACCTTGGGAACCAGAGCAATATATTTGGTAGTACAACTGAGAGGAAAGGGTGGCTTGAGAACAACAGTGACAAAAATGGTAGATTCTGTTGCATAGGAGATCTGTGACCACAAGAGTATGAGGTGTCTCTCTGCCACCAATGTATGGCAAATGCCACCAAATATCACAGCCAATTTATATATCCATTTGCAACATTTTCCCTACCAAGCCGAAACATAACTAAAATGAGACAGTCATGTTTGGATAGTATTTGATGAAAATTGAAAGTCCTACCTGCCCTGGAAGGTGAAGCAATTAACCAACAGGCATTGATTAAGTACCTACTATTTACCAGACATTGTGCTAGACCCTAAGAACACCAAAAAAGGAAAAAGAAGCAACCAATCTCATCCTTTCAGGAATATTTATCCTACCACATATATTGTGTTCATGAGAATTTGTGCTCCTGATTGGGTATCTATATGTCTTTGTATGTAGAAACAATATTCATTTTGTATATACAAATTATATAGAAATTTAAAATGAAAAACCTTCAGGGAAAGACTGGAGAGGGAAAGAAAGTGCTTGTCTAGGTCATGAATAGCCTATTACCTCCTTCTTCTTTGAATTCAGGCTGAGAGGGTGGTTTCATTTGGTGGTTTCTGTTGTGTCATCCTTCTGCCTGACATTGTGCTTGATGTTAAGCAGCAATGGGTGAATGACAAGCTTTTCACGCTTTTCACTACAGATCATCTCCTAAGTTGACCTGGAATCAGCTGTTGAACGCCAAGGTGGAGTTCAGGTAACGTTCAGGCCAGAGTTTCTCTGTAGCCTGCTTTACAAACTGTGCTCATAAACATTTGTTATAGCTCTCCATTACCTCTTGCTTTGTTGTACCCATGGGAACCCAGCAGAAAGCAGAGTACAGGGACCTGGAGTGAAGAAACAGATATTCTTGAAGATACCTATAGTGAGAAACAGGGACTAGATTAAGAAAGCACAAAGTAAATTAAAAATGTTCGCATGGGAACAACATTTCTTGCTTTCTTTTATCTTCACTGTTTCACTGAAGCACAAGTGGATATTGACCCCCTCTCAGCACCTAGCCCTCCAAATCTCCAAAGCCAAGGGTAGGGTGACTAGAAGCTCTCCAGGTTAAGGGAGGGCTGAAAGTTCTTAAGTCACAACTCCTATATCTTTCCCTCACAGAAGAAATATAGGCAGAGTGTCCCCAGCTAGCATTACAGATAAGGGTTTTTAGAGTTTTACAGTTAGATATCTAAAGCAAAGTTCAGACAGCCTGACTTACCTACAAGATCCTGGCCTAACACCAAATCAATTCAATCAAAAGAAGAAGTATTCTCAGCAGTTAAAGTCAGTGTTCTCCCCCAGCTCACACCCAATGCTACTGTTCCTTTGTATATGATTCAGCAGCACACCTGCTTTGGTGGTATGTTTTGGCCACTGAACACCAGAGTTTTCCTACAATCACATTCTAAAATAGCTCCCAGAAGTCAGGCATCATGTAAATTGATGTGTAATTTGCAGGTTTCATTCCCTTCCCCATTTTGGAAATGGAAAATTTTACCTTCTCCAACCCAATCATGTATTCTTCCCTGAGGCAGCAAGTGTCACTGACAGAGAGCCAGGAGGCACTTAGTACTAGGTACATCACATTATCCCCACCATTGCACCCACCATTTCCCCTAAGACTATGATGGAAACAGCTTAGCACATGGAACCCAAGAGACTCAGAAATAACTATGTCTCTCCCAGAACACGTGTCATGCTTCAAGCTCAGTCCCCAGTGTCGCCTTACCTGAGGGAAGCACCTCCTGTGAACAAGAGGCAAGTCAACTCTCCCCACCAACTGCTCCTTTTGGGACAGGTAAGCCAGCCTAACTAAGGCAGTGAATCACCTGGAGGGAAAGATTAGAGGTGGCAGGAGGTTGGACTCCTTTTGTGGCTCTAACTAGTACTAAGGCTTGTGGATTTGCCTAAAGTCTGCCATGGCTGCACCTGCACCCTAAAATGCGTCCAGAGGGAGCTCATCTGAGGTTTAAGGTTTGCTCCCACCCAAGAAAATAGCTTATGTTGATGCTAGAGAAGGTGGCCTAGTCATACCAGATGACAAATTGTATTTTAAGGCAGCAATCATCCAAACGACTTGGTATTAGCTAAGAACTAGTGGGGTAGATCAGTGGAATAGGTTATGTACACAAGACAGAGTAGACAGTGAATATAGCAATATTCCTTTTCATAAACCCAATTACCACAGCTTCTGAGATAAGAACTTACAGTTTGGTAAAAACTGCTGGGATAATGTATAACAGTGTGAGGGAAACTGGGCATAGACCAATTCCAGACACCGTACACAAGAATAAAGTCCAAACATGTCCATGATTTAGGTATACAGAGTGATAGTATAAACATATTAGTGGGGCAAGCACTAGTGTGTGTGTGTGTGTGTGTGTGTGTGTGTGTGTGTGTCAGTTATATGGAGAATGGAGTATTTTATGACCAAACAAGAGATAGATAACATTATGAAGTTCAAAATGGTTAATTTTCATTAACTTCAAATTTTTTTTTACAAAAAAACTCAATGCAACTAAGTTTAGGAGGGAAGCATACAACTAGTAAAGAATTTTTACAACTTGTGCCTCTGATAATGGCCTTCTTTCTAAAATACATAGAGAACTGAGTCAAATTATTTTCCACTGGAGACGTGATGAAAGGATATGAACAGGCAGTTTTCAGAGGAAGAAATTGATGCTACCTATAGTTATAGGAAAATATGTTATCAGTCAGTATTGATTAGAGAGATGCAAATTTAAACTACTTTGAGGTATCACGTCATACCTATTAGATTCACTAACACGATGAAATGGTAAGACGAGAAATGCTACAGAAGATGTGGGAGAGTTGGAACATAATTCATTGTTGGTGGAACTGCGAGCAGATCCAGTCTTTGTGGAGAGCAATCTGAAACTATGCCCAAAGGATTATAAAGAGTATATATACTTTGACCTAGCCATATCCCTTCTAGGGCGGTATCCCAAAGAGATCATGAAAATGAGAAAAGTTCCTACATGTACAAAGTTATTTGTAACAGCTGTTTTTGTGGTGACCCTAAATGCGTTCATTGAGGGGATGTCTATCAACTGAGGAGTGGCTCAACAACTTGTGGTATGTGAATGAAATGGAATGTTATTGTGCTATTAGAATTGCGAATAGGAGACCTCCAGAAAAACCTAGAGAGATTTATATGAACTGATGCTGAGTGAAATGAGCAGAACCAGAAGAACATTATACACAGTAACAGCCACAGTTGGTGGCGGATGCTTATGATAGACTAAGTCCTTCACAGGAATACATGAACCTAAAGCATCCACAAAGATCTCTTCTTGCAAAATACCATCAACATCCTAAGCAAAAACTGTGGAATCATAACGCAGAAACGAAGCAGATGCTTTTCTCCTCTGTTACGTCTTATTTTGTTTTTACTCATTTCTTCTCCCATTCATTCGTATTCTTCCATGAAGCATCACCAGTGTGAAACTGTATTTAATAAGAATGTATGTGAAGAACCCATATAAGATTGCAAGGTATCTCGAGGAGGGAGAGCAGAGTGAGGGAAAGAGGAAGGAGGCAGAAAATTTAAGACTTGTGGAAGTGATTGCTGAAAACTGAAAACCAATGAATTAATAAAATAAAGGATAAAACCCCATGTTGTCCTCAGACATCCTAGTGAGCCTTGCTTCCCATAATTTGTCTAAAACTTGGTTATTATAACATACCAAAGCTGCCATCATGTCCAGTCCGTATGTGAAGGGAATGCATAGAGCAACATATCAGACAAATGGTCATCTAGCTTTTACCTTGTTTTCTTAGGGTGGTCCCAACTCCAGTGCCCCTCCTGTTAGCAGAAAGGGCCTGGACCTGGATATTTTTGCTTAGGCATGGGCCAGTTAGGAGACCAGTGGCCTTGCTTGTGACAAAGAAAAAAATGAAGATTGTCCAGAAGTTTTACATGCAGGTCATTCTGAGAATCCAATATGGTGGCTACCAGTATTTGAGCCCGTTCTCTATCCTTTGCCCTGGTCCTATGGTCCCTTTCTCCACTGCAGCTCAGTAGCAAAAGATATTTCTAAAAGTTGGGTTTGCAGCGTCTGGGGACCCAAAGCTGAAGTCTGTATTTTTCTTTGGATAAGAAAATCTTTGCTACCAAAGATTGCAATCACTTCAGATGACATGGGGTGAAGATGGATAAATATTCTGAGAGCTTCTACCTGCCTGCCTTGAAAAAGAGTATGGTTCTTCTTTTGCCCCTGGGTCATTGCCTTGACATTTTCATGACTGCTCTGTTTTTTAAACCCTTTCACCATACCATCAATGAGGACTCTTTTTTCCTATCTCTACTCTCCTCTTGACAATCCCATCTGGAGTCTGCAACTGGAACCTCAGTTGCTCCTGCATTTTACCCTGAGAGGGAAGACACAAGACAACTGTCCCCTAAATATCTGAGCTAAATCCCAGATTCCCTTTTTCTCCAAAATTGAGCAAGAGGTGTAGATAATGATATGAACAACTCCCCAGGGCATGTCAAATTGGAAAACCACCTCCCTGAAGCCCTAAGGGAATTTAATGGGGTCTTCAGAGTACCAGCCAGGATTTTCCTTAATTTGGGGAAGGTCAGAGAGTGAGAAGTGGACATGAAGTCTAATCGTCCTCCTGATGCCACTTCTACTTCCTTTAAAGTGGGAAGTGTACTGGTGGGGGTGGTTGAGTCTGCGGTTGAGGAAGAGGGAGAAAGTGGGCCTCACTCCTTGAGTGGGAGGGAATTAAGGACTGGGTTGTTTTAGAAGGTTGTAGTATTAGGGAATTTGAGAGAATAGGATCAGTGGAAGTGGTCAACTTGGTCCTCACCTTTAAAACTGCTTGGATTGAATTTGGCTTGGAACACCCTTCACTGTGGTCTCAGAGTTGGATTTTGGGACAGAGACTTAAAAGCCTGTACTTACCATTTCATGGTCCATTTCCTTTCCCTGCTGAAATAAAGGTCAAGGTGATTAATGGTGTTGCAATTGATGAACCAAACCTTAGACCATTTTTCTTGGTCTCCCACATCCTACTGGGGTCAAGCATTATTACAAGAAATATGAGGCGTTTTCTTCTTAAAACTTCTACATCAGATATGTTCCAATTATGCAAGAGACAGCTGAGCTGGGAGTCTTGGTGGACAGGAGCACTTAGCTGTATAGTGGTTAACAATAATGATTGGTAGTGTGGGCCTGCAGAATTTCTACCTATAGCTACAGTTCACTTCTCCAGTGGCATTTCAGTTGGAGGGGAAGAAATAAGGGAGTGGTAGACTCGGGCAAATTATACCACATGAAGCAGCAGGAAAGACATTTTACAGTGGAGGAGAAGATGGGCGGGTAAACAATGTGCATCACTTGAACCTTACTTTCATCAGTACTGGCCCAAAGAGGGAATAATATACAGAATCAGTTGAATTTAATAATCTCTTTAACCTGACCAGGAAGTGGGAGGGGAGAAGATTAAGCAAATGGTGTGAGAGTTCTAGTTACTGACAAAATTGAGGGGAGCATAAGAGGAAGTAGTATCAGCAGGAAAACACTGGTGATGTGGGAAAGGGTGAAAGGAGTGAGAGCATAAAGAAGAGGATGAATAGGATGGAGGGAAATGCATAGGGAGCAATCATTACTGTGAATGGGATGGACTCTTCCACAAAACTGAAGCAGTTACCAGAGTAGATCAAAAACCAGAAGCAGAGTCACACAGACAGAGTAAAGCCTGAACAGCATCTATTAAGTTACATTTGCAAGTAAAAAAAAAAGCAGGGAGAGCAATACTGACCTTACCAGAAGAAAAAGCAAACAAAATCAGAGTTAAAAGAGATGTGTGTGTGTGAGAGAGAACGTGTGTGTTTATGTGTTCATCCGTCATTGCTGAAGAAGATCAGGAAATCAGAGAAATAATGTCATGACTTGGACTTGACTTTGTTTTGAGTGAGGGAGGGCTGTGTAGGTCACTAGTCTCTCCTCTCCCCATGAGCTATCTGAATCCAGTGACCAGATGTTCATCAAGAGGACAGGAGATGATTCATGATGAGGCAATTGCGGTTAAGTGAGTTTCCCAAGGTCACACAAGTAATGAATGCCAAATGACTGATCTGCAATTTGAACTCAGGTAGTCCTAACTCCTGCACTGGATCTCTATCCATTGCACCACCTAGTTGCTCAACTAAAACTGATAAAGAAGGAAGGAAAGTAATATTCTTTTTACTAAAATTTAGAAAAGGCAATGGCATCAAGATTGTGTAGTGGAAAGATGTACCTGCTCTAGCTCTCCCTGCACAGCCCATAAAATACCTGTAAAAATGGTTAAAACCAAATTCTAGAACTAATGAACCCATAAAACTATGGAGTGAAAGAGATTTCCAGCTCAGGACAACCCGACAGGTTGAAATGTAAGGTCTATAACACCACTCTCAGAGGAGAGATTAACCCATCTTTGGCCGTGGACACAGCATGGGCACGACTGGAGCAGGGTTCAGGAAGTGGAATCCCAGGCAGCAGCTGCAGTTCCCTGATTTCTCTTCCCACATACACAAAAAATGCTTCCAAGTTCAATGAGAAAGCTCTTTTGCTTGGGAGAATGCGAACAGGGTCCCGTCCATGCCTGATCCTAGGACTCTGGTAGACACTGGGGACCAGCATTCACTTAGAGCCCTGGGCCTAAAGTCTTTGGGGACACTGAGCAGCCCATCTATGCCTCACGCTTGACTGGCAGTCCTGGGATGAGGTAGAGTGCTGGGGTGGTGGAGGTGATGATGGTTCTGGAGAAGGAATTCTACTCTCATATCTTTGGCAGAAAAACTTGTGCTTGCTCACAGACCAGAACACAGACCATAAGAGGAGTAAGCTCCCCTCATTGGACTGTGCCACCTTAGAGTAAATGAGAAATTTCAGGTCCCCACAGGATACCTTCCACTTGACAGAGGATACAAACATGAAGTAACAGGATGTGAAAAGGCTCACAAAAGAGAAGAAAAGTAAAACTACAGAAGGTTACTTTCTTGGTGAAAAGGTATTTTCTTCCATCCTTTCTGATGAAGAAGAACAATGCATACCATCAGAGGAATGCATCAAATTCAAGGCTTCTGCATCCAAACCCCCCACCTCCCAAAATAGCAGGCCATTGAAGAGCTCAAAAAGCACTTTGACCATCAAGAAAGAGAGGTAGAGGAAAAACTGGGAAGTGGAATCAGAGCAATGCAAGGAACTAATGAAAAGCAAGTCAGTAGCTTGCTAAAGGAGGGCCGAAAATTTTGAAGAAAATAACACCTTTAAAAATAGACTCATTCAAATGGCAAAAGAGTTCCAGAAAGCCAATGAGGAAAAGAATGCTTTTAAATGCAGAATTAGCCAAATGGAAAAGGAGGTTCAAAAGCTCACTGAAGAAAATAGTTGTTTAAAACTTAGAATGGAGCAATGGGAAGCTAATGACTTTTTGAGAAACCAAGAAATTAAAACACAGAACCAAAAGAATGAAAAACTAGAAGACAATGTGAAATATCTCAGTGCAGAAACAACTGACCTGGAAAACAGATCCATGAGAGACAATTTAAAAGTTATGGGACAACCTGAAAACCAAGATCAAAAAAGGAGCCAAGACATCTCCACTCATGAAATTATCAAGGAAAACCGCCGTGACATTGTAGAATCAGAGGCCAAAATAAATATAGAAAGAATCCACTGCTTACCTCCTGAAAGAGATCCAAAAAGAGAAACTCCTAGGAATATTGTAGCCAAATTCCAGAGTTCCCAAGTCAAGGAGAAAATGCTGCAAACAGTTAGAAAGAAACAATTCAAGTACAATGGAAATACAATCAGGTTAATACAAGATCTAGCAGTTGCTATGTTAAGGGATCAAATGGCTTAGAATATGATATTCCAGAAGTCAAAGGAACTAGGATTAAACCCCAAAATCACCCAGTCAGCAAAAATGGGTGGAACTCTTCATGGGAAAAAACAGTCATTCAATGAAATAGAGGACTTTCAAACACTTTTGAAGAAAAGACTAGAAACTGATCAGAAAATGTCACTTTCAAAAATAAGAATCAAGAGAAGAATGAAGGGGCAATCTGAAAACAAATCACAGGGGAGTTTCAAAAATTGAACTCCTTACACTGTTACATGCAAAGATAATATTTCTAGCTCTTGAGACATTTGGTAGTACTTGGATTGTTGCATGGATTATATACAGTGAGAGAGAGAGAGAGAGAGAGAGAGAGAGAGAGAGAGAGAGAGAGAGAGAGAGAGAGAGAGCGAAAGACAGAAAGTAGAGAGAGGGGGGGTGAGAGAGAGAAAGAAAGAAAGAAAGAAAGAAAGAAAGAAAGAAAGAAAGAAAGAAAGAAAGAAAGAAAGAAAGAAAGAAGGAAGGAAGGAAGGAAAGAAAGAAAGAGAAAAATTGAGTGGAAAACGAGGGAGGTGGTAGAGAAAAAGTGAAGCTTACTCTCATCACATTTGTCTTAAGGAGGGAATAACATGCACCCTCAATTTGGTATGAAAATCTGTCTTACACTACAGGAAAGTAGGGGAGAATGGAAGAGATAAGGGGGTGTGGGGGATGATAGAAGGGAGGGCAAATGGGAGGAGGGAGTAACTAGAAGTAAACAATTTTGGGGAAGGACAAGGTCAAAAAAGAGAACAGAATACATGGGAGCCAGGGAAATGTAGTTAGTCTTTCACAACATGACTATTAGGGAAGTGTTTGCATAACTACACACGGATGGCGTATACTGAATTACTTGCCTTCTCAATGGCAATGGGTGGGAAGGGAGGGAGAGAAGTTGGAACTCAAAGTTGTAAGACTGAATATTGGGAATTATTTTCCATTCAATTGGGAGATAAGAAATACAGGTAATGGGGCATCGCAATCTATATTGCCTTACAAGAAACGAGAGAAGATGAGGATCAGGGATGTGAGGGATGTGACTGAAGGGAGGGAATATTGGGCGACAGGGTAGTCAGAATGAACAGAGTCTTGGGGTTGGGTAGGAGAGAGATGGGGAGAAAATTTGGAACTCGAAATCTTGTGGAAATGAATGTTGAAAACATAAAATAAATGTTTTTTTTTGAAAAAGAACAATAAAATCCAAGAGAATATTGTGCACGGTAAGAGCAATATTGTTTTGAGAATGACTTTGAGTGAATAAGTTATTTTGACTATTATCAATACTCTAAATAATTTTAAAGAGTAGATGAAGAAAGTTGATTTGTGCATCCAGAGAAATAACTGATGAATGGGAAAATTTTACATATATAAATATCTATCTATCAATCTATATACATATCAATATACACATTGGGTAATGGCAGGTACATGGGGGGAGAAAGGAAAAAGATTATGTGATAATTTCGTTGTGTGTTTCAAAGTAATAGCAAGTTATGCATATAGTATTTCCACTTTTCATGTGAAATCATTTTTTTTATTGTACTATGCCATGGAAATACTTGCTTTATTCCATAAATTAAAAATAAACAAATAAAAAAGTACCATAGACAATGAGTGGGAATTGGATCAAAGAGGGAATAAGATACACACACATTTGGCTATAGATATCTACCTTGCCCTTCATAAAATACGAGATGTTGGGCATAAGATAAGGCTGGTTGTATGACAGACGGGAGGGCAGACTGGGGGAACTGGTGGTCAGAAGCAAAACACTTTTAAGGGGGTAGATGGTGAATGGAAAGAGAATGGAAGAGACAAGGGTCAATAAGATGGAGAGAAATACAATTAGCAGTCATAACTGAAATAATTCCCGGAAGCCAAGGTTCTCTGATAAAAGTCCTTATGTCTCAAATATAAAGAGAAATGAGTCAAATTTATAAAAGAGGAGCCATTCTCCAATAGATGAATGAACAAAAGATATGAAGAGTCACTTTTCAGATGAAGTATTCAAAGCTATTTCTGGTCTCATGAGAAAATTCTCTAAATCACTACTGACTGGAGAAATGCAAGATTAAAAAGTTCTGAGCTACTTCCTCACACCTATTTCTGTTGCTAATTAGACAGAAAAGGGAAATGACAAACGATTTAGGGGAGTGGAAAAATGGAGACATTAATACTCTGTTGGTAGAATTGTGAAGAGATTGAACCATTTTTGAGAGAAATTTGGAATTATGAGTAAAGGCTCTAAAATCATTCACACCTTTCAACCTGCCAGTAGGATGGCTAAGACTTTATCCCAAAGAAATTTAAAAACGAATGAAAGAAGTAACAGTCTTATATGTACATTATATCTACAGAAGCTATTGTCTGGTAGGAATGGAATGGATATTGAGGGGATAGCCATCAACTGAGGAACGGCTGAAAAAGTGTGATAAATGATTGAAATGGAATACTAACATAGAACAAAAATTATGAGCAAGATGGCCTCAAAACACCTAGAAAGACTTACATGAACTAATGCAAAGTGAAATGAGTAGATCCCCGAGAACCTTGGACACGATAAGAGCAATACTGTCAGATGACCAGTCATGAAGAACTTAACTATTCTCCACATGTCAGTGATCCAAGACAACTCTGAAACATCGAGTATAAGAAATGCTATCCATTCTCTGACAAACAAGTGATGGTGTCTGAAAAGAGACCAAAGCAAACTTTTTTTTAAACTTCTGAATTTTTCTCTAAGGTGTTTTTTGGTCTATGGTTTCTTTTACAAGAAATGTACTAAGGAATTTTATTTTACATGACAACATACTTATAAACTATGTCACATTATTTGCCTTCTCAATGAGGGGGTGAGGAGTGATTAAGGTAGAAAATATGAAATTAAATATTTTAAAAATAAATGACAAAAATATTACATTTAACTGAGGTAATAAAATATGAAATAAATATTAAAAGAAATTGAATCATTCTGCAGACCCTTTAGATAAAGGGAATTTTCCCATTCAAATGGAGGGAGGCAGGAAGGGCCTGTGCCCCCATGGAGTAGGGGCTGGCTCATTGTTGCAGGATATGGACAAGGATTGGCTGGGCATGAAGTAGCAAGGGCAGGAGGAAAACCAAACAGGCAGGCAGACAGATGGGGCCTGGTCACAGAATATTCCAGTGAAGGTCCGGCACAGGGTACCCCAATGGGGGTGGACTGTATACTCCAAATCAGCAACCAAACTCTCTGGTGAGTCATCCAACTGAAACCAAGGTCTCCTCTCTTAGCCCTGGAGTTCTCAGTTCAAGCCCAGATCCAGGAGTGCTGGTGGCTTTCTGCAGGTATCTTCTGCTTTTGGAGAAAGCCTTTTTGGGCGTTGGCATGCAGGAGGTGACAGAGTGCCAAGCCCAGGAACAGGAGTAGAAAGAGATCCCATTGCTCTATGATAAGGATTACATGTCTGGTTTTGGATGAATGTAGATACTTATAGACTTCCTTAAATAAAGTTGAATTTTTATAATATGAATTTACCTAAAGCAACATCTATTTGCACTCCTTTCTATTCCCATTCAGTTTTTTCCCAGAGACCTTTTGTAAAAACGTTTTCAGGAGTTCTATTATGCTTTCTACTCCATTTTGCTACCTTCTTCCATGTTATGAATGAGTTAATCCCTCTGACCCTACTAGGATTACTGATTTTGCATTTCCCTCCATCCTATTTTTTTCTGTTTTTCCTACTCCCTTTCTCTTTCATCCTGTCCTTCCTCTAATGTATATTTTGTCTATGGGCACTGCCTTCTTTCATCTGACCACCCTTTTATTATTACTTCTGCTTTCTCTTATCCCCTTCTCCTACTTACCTGTGGGGTGAGACAGAGTTTGAAGACCAACTGGATCAATATGTATTTTCCCTTATTGAATGAATTTAGATGGCTGAGGGGTAAGCATGGTTTGTGTGACATCCCCTCCCATGCCAGCCTTTTGCAACCCAATGTAAAACCTCTAACTTACAAGCATATTTCATGTGAGGTCATTTTCCCCAGTATTTCTCCTCTTCTTAACCTCTTTCAGAGACTCCATATAACTCCCCTATTAGTTTTGCATCATTCCTGCCTAATTAGCTCACTCTCAAACCTTCATTACAGAGAGAATCCTTCTACCTATTTGAATCGTGACTAAATTCTTCGAAGATATGTAATTCACCTTCCTTTCAAAAAAAGTACACACACACAGTTTAACCTTATTGAGTCACATAAGATTTCTCTTTCATATTTACCTTTCAAGGCTTCTTTTGAGTCTTGTATTTGAAAGTCACATTGTTTTCTTCAACTCTGGTCTTTTCATCAGGATGTTTCAGAGGCCTCTATTTCAGTAAATGTTCATGAATTTTTCTTGATGTGTGTCCCCAGAAAGTAAACCCATAGTAAGAAGATGTTGTTAACGAGTACGTCTTCTGCCACAATTTTCTTTTCCTCTGAATGTTCAGAGAGTAGAGGTGGTTCCCCAGAAAGCTATCCTGTAGTAATCAGAATGTTCTCAGATTGTGTCTTCAGCCCCAAATGTCTTGTCTGCTGAGTGTTCGGAGGCTAGATGTGATTCCCCAGAAAGTAAGCCTGTAGTGACTAGAATGTTCCAGAGAGACTGTCTCCTGCCACAAGTATCTTTTCCTCTGAATGTTCAGAGAGTAGATGTGCTTCCCCAGAAAGCAAGCCTGTAGTAAGTAGTATGTTCTAAGAGTTTGTGTCTCCACCCATAAGCATCTCATCCACTGAATATTCTGATGTTAGGTGTGCTTCCCCAGAGAGTAAGCCTATAGTAATTGGACTGTTCTCAGAGAGACTGTCTCCTGCCACAAGTATCTTTTCCTCTGAATGTTCAGAGAGTAGAAGTGTGTCCCCAGAAAGCAAGCCTGTATTAAGTAGAATGTTCTCAGAGTTTGTATGTCCACCCATAAGCATCTCATCCACTGAATATTCTGATGTTAGAAGTGCTTCCCCAGAGAGTAAGCCCAGAGTAAATGGACTGTTCTCACAGAGTGTCTCCTGCCACAATTATCTTTTCCTCTGAGTGTTGGGAGGGTAGATGTGTTTCCACAGAGAGTAAGCCTGTAGTAACTGTAATGTTGTCAGAGATTGTGTCTTCCGTCCCAAATATCTTTTCCTCTGTGTATTATAGTTGATGGCTTTTCCCTCCTACAACAAAAAATATCATTTGTCACATGACAGGACATGGAGGGAGAAAGAAAGGGAGGGGGGAATACATGGTACACTGTGATATCAGATACGGCAATCAGCAAGAAAAGTTTTGAAGTGAGGTGAAAAATCTAAAGGGCCACACATAGAGCGGTGAGAAGAGGAAAGAAAGGAGTTTTGGAGGTGCAGAGTGATTCCTTGCATCTCTGCAGCCTCGGGATCAGTGCTTGACTTGATACGGCCAGTGCTGAGAGAGGAGACTCTTGGCTGCTCTGTCAGTTGATCTGTGTATCTGTCATCTGCATGACTGTCTTCTGTGCATTCATCTTTGGGTACTGGCTGTCTTTTTCTGTCCATACATAAGAACCTGTCCTTTTCTGTGTGTGGTCCTGTGCAGACTCGATGTGTCTATTCCCTTCTTTGTCTTCTTCTAGATTCTCACCAGGCCATCATGTGCCTGGCCTGCCATTGTCTGATCCTCCTGCTCTGGCTTCTTGGTTCTTGGCCACCAGGTGTGCTTAAACCATCTCCTGGCCCCCTCCTATCAAATGTTTGTAATCCCCTTCCTGCCATCCTCCATTGCCCAACCATTCATTGAAACAATGCAAGAACTCTGTCTTCAAAACAAATACATAAAGAGATGGCATAAGTCTAAAGCAGATTCACAGGAATTTGATATGTGATCAAAACATCCTGTCATGTATCTAATCAAACTCTAAGGAAAACATGAAGTAAATACAATCATAAAAATAATGAAATGATGAATGAGGAAAATTACAAATGACACTCCATAAAATATGGGAATATAATCATTATCATTTACTCTAGCTTACACGCAAAACTCAGGAGTATAAGCACTCCTTAGTTATAGATTAACCTCTTCTCATGTGTTGGACACAAAAAAGAGAGTTGGCCTAATATAGCAATAAAGAAGTATTTCTTAAGTGACACTTGTGAAAAAACGTACAGGCCTAGGTTCTGAATATGTACAGTCCCTAGCCAGTAGAAGCTTACGTTGTCAGGAGATAGAAAATACTTAGAAATATATGGAGAAGGAAAGAGAAATAAAGCCAAAGTACAAGGCAGTCTGGAAGCCAGGCCACCAAGAGTTGTAATCAAGAAAGGCTTAATGGATGAGATGATTGTTGAATTGTGTCTGTATATAAAAGAGGCATTCCCTGGGGCCCCAGAATGTCTGCTTGAGAGACAGAAGGGCTCAGAGTTCAAGTCCTCCCTCACTTCCATGCTAGCAGCATGACCACAGTCAAGTCAGTTCACCTCTCAGTGCCCCAGACCACTCAGTAAGGTCACACACACATTTAAGAGGGGTTGCTCAACTAACTGAGGAGGCAGAAAGATGAAAGAGTGCTTCACTTGGAACCGTTGGACTTCCCGCTGCCCAATGTGCCATAACATATAAGTGCCCAAGGTTGCATTTGAACTCATATCTTTCTAAAGCCAAGCCCCATTGCTCTAACCAGTGGTCCACTGAGAAGGAAAGATACAGAGATTCTAGAAGACTACTGCCAAGCCATTGTACAGGTGTCTGCCTTATGGCCTGGGAAGGGTAAGAAAAGAGCTCATTCTCAATGCAGGGAAGTTCCACAAGTGCTCAGTCCCTCCTCCATTCACCATCCCCCGTGAGGAAACGCTCTACCTGAGTTAGTGACTCACCAAGGAACTTTATGTACAGTATTTGCAAGAGTCTGGGAGTTAGAGACTGTAAACTACCTTCAATGTAAACAGGAAGAGAAGCTTCAACTGTCCCATGGGAAAACTTGGAATAAATAGAAACATCACCATTCATCTGTGCCTTGTGGCCTTTCTTGGTCTCCTCCCACAATACCAGTCCTGAGCCATGGGCAGTGCAGGATGCGACACTCTGTTCTTTTAACACCATAGGGTTGGTCTCATAACTAAATTCTCTTACATAATACAATGAGACCCACGAAACCTAACATATATTATCATTGTTGGTTTTCTAGCCTGTTTCTTTCTTTGTAAGCAAACAAATTCGCATTAGCATATACAGTAAGGAATTGGATTGCTTGGATGGTGTGTGTCCTGCCAAGAGTGTTCCCTCTGGAAGAGAAACAGGAGAGCCTCAGAGAAACCCTCTCAACACTGAGTTTAATTTTCCCAGAACAGTGTCAAGATGGTGGAGAGAGGTTAAAAAACTTGACGAGAGTCACTACATTCGTAAATATTAGACTCATGATCTGAACCCACTTCTTCCTGACTCTAAGCACTGCACAAACCAATACAGCTGGTAGTGATTCAGTCCCCTGAGTCTTGGTCTGGATTTGCTGGGGGCCTCATTCTCTGCTAACTTGGCTCATGCTGAAGTGCTCTTCTCTCCTAGGCCGAGGCAACAGACCTTTCATCTCCACCATCCAAGTGGTCTTTGGCTGGAAAGTTCTTTCACACCTTCATTTTGTGTGTTCTGCTTCTACAGAATTTGATTAGAGCCATTTTTTGACAGGTATTTGGAGGGTTTGGAGGGAAAGCTCAAATGAGGTCCTGCTTTAATTCTGCCTTCTTGACTGGCCCCAGTCAACATTGCTAACTCTTAAGAAGTGTATCTCTACTCGTGTGGGTACAAATTGACTTTAATGCAATGTATAAAAAATGTGAAGGGGGAGAAGTTGGGCTGCACTGGGATAAGTTAGGAGGGAGAGGAAGAATGGAGTAACTTATATCACATTTAAAGATGCAAAATGCCTATAGCAGGAGAAGGAAAGTAGGGAGTACGTATGCATTACTTGAATCCTCTCAACAGCCTTGCGTCAGAGAGGAAATGACATACACATTCAGTTGGGCATAGAGATCTATCTCACCCTGTAGGGAAATAGGAAAAGAGGGGATAATAAAAGATGGGGGCCAGAGAGAAGGGAGTGCAGAGTGAAGGGAGGGAAGAGTTAGAATCAAATCCCTAGTGAGGAGGAACAGGGTGCTGGACGGTGAAAGAAAAGGATAAACAGAGTGAATACAGTTAGTCATCATTACTCTATAGGTGAATTGGATGAAGAACCGCTTGGTAAAGAAACAGATAGCAGAGTGGATCACAAGCCAAAATCTTATAGTACATCGTTTACAAGAAGCATATTTGAAACAGAGATACATGAAGAGTAAAGGTAAATGTCACAGCAGAATATATTATGCTTCAGCTGAAGTAAGAAAATACAAAGCAGAGATAATAAGCTACATCTCACACAAAAGAAAAGTAAAAGACATTTAAGGAAAAATACTTGCTAAAAGATACCACAGATAAATACTAAACATGCATACACAAATAGGATAACATCCATAATTCAGTTAATAAGATATTGGAGAAAACTGGCCAAAAAATTACTAGTGGGGTTCATCAATTCTTGACTCTCAGACCAAGTCAAATCTTGCCACAAAATGAAGAAAGGACTTAAGGAAGAGAATAGAAATTTAGAAAAGTTATATGCCAGAATTGTGGAGAACATTGAATGTAGACAGAAAGGCATATATTCTTTTCATAACACTACATGACACATATACAAAAACTTACCATGTATTACAGCATAAAAACCTCGCTATGCATTGCAGAATAGCAGAAATATTATATGCATCCATTTTCATAATAACAAAATAACAATTGAATTTAAGAGAGGACCACAGAAATAGAGGTTGAAAATTCCTTGGGAAAGGAAGAGTATAATCCTAAAAGTTAAGTGTGTCAAAGAACAAATCATAGAAACATCTAATAATTTCAACAGTAATTTCATCACAGAAATGGCAACAATGAGACAATGGATCAAAATTTGTGGTATAACGAGAAAACAGTACCTGGGGGAAATTTTACATTTCTAAACAGTTACATCAATTAAGGAGAGAAAGAAGTGGTCAATCAATTGAGCATGCAACAGAAAAGACAGGAAAAAAAATTGAAAATGCATAACTAGACAACAAATTGAATATTCTAAAAATGAACGGACATTTAAAAGCTGGAAAGTTAAGAAAACCACGGACATAAAAATTTAAAGTAAGGCCTGATATTATGGGCAAGTTATATTAAAAGGAAACAGTTGCTTCTTTTCTTGTCAAAAAGGAAAGATGAAAATCAAATGACTGTTATGGGAAGATATAAAAGGTGTGTTCACTACCAATGAAGATAACAGTAAAGCAATGATTAGGAGGTAGTTTGCCCAACTGTGTGTCAACAAATCTGCTTATCTAGGTGAAACACATGCATATTTACAAAAATATCAATTGACCAGAATAAAGGAGAGTAAATGGAATGTATAACCCCATTATCTAGAATAAACTGAAGGAGCCATGAAAGAAACCCATAAGAAAACATTCCCAGGCTGAGATGGATGCAAAATTTAGAGGACAATTAATTCCAATATCATATAACCTATTTCAGACAATACGCAAAGGAGGTATCCTGCCAAATTCCTTTTATAACTCAAATATGGTGCTGATACCTCAACCAGAAAGAGATAAGGCAGAGAAAGAAAACTATAGACCAATATCCCAAATCCAGTACTGAGGCAAGCATTTACAAAAAAAAAAAAAATTAGGAGCAAGGAAATTATAACAACATATTACTAGCATAATATACTGTGACCAGTTGGGATTTATACGAGAAATGTAGGGCTAGACCCACATAAGGAAAATTATCTGCATAGGGGACCATGTAAATTGAAATCACATGACTATCTCAAGAGGTGCAGAAAACTTTTTTCACAAAACACAGCAGCCATTACTGGGGAAAACATTAGAGACGCTAGGAATAAATTTAGATTTCCTTAAACTGATAACTAATATCTCTCAAAAACCACCAGGACGCATAATCTGTAATACAGATAAGGTTAAAGTTCTCCCTGTAAGATCAGGGGTGAGACAAGTATGCCCATTATCACCTGTATTATTCAATATTGTACTAGAAATATTAGCTGTAGTAGGAAGAGGACAAATTGAAAGAATTAGAATGGCCAGTGAAGAAACAAAACTGCCCCTCCTTGCAGAAGATACAATGGTGTACTTAGGGAATTTTAGAGAGTCAACAAGAAACTCAATTGAAATGATTAATAACTTTAGTGCTGTTGTAGGGTACAAATTAAACCAACACAAACCATCTGCATTTCTATATATTACCCGTAAACCCCAGCAGCAAATAATAGAGAAATTTCATTTAAAGTAACTATAGACCATAGAAAATACTTGGGAATCCACCTGGCAAGATAAACCTAAGACCTACACTAAAACAATAACAAAATATTTTCCACAGAAATAAAGTCAGATCTACACATTTGTTAAAAAAATCGGTTGCTCATGTTAGGTTGAGTCAAAATAATAAAGATGACAATTCTATGTAAGTTAATTTACTATTTCATTGCCATACTAATTAATCTACCAAAAATTCTTTTCCAGAGCTAGAAAAAAATCAATACCAAATTCCTCTGAAAGAACCAAAGGTCCAGAATATCAAAAGGATTAATGAACGGAAATGGGAAGAATAAGGGTCAAGCCATATCAGATCTTAGACTGTATTCAAACATTAAACATCAACACTATTTCGCACTGGCTAAGCCATAGTGTCGTATGTCAATGGAATTGATTAGGTATACCAGACATGTTAGTAAATTACTATTATAATGCAGCATTTCATTAACCCAAGTAACACAAGTAACTGTCTCTTTTTTGGAGATGAACACACTATCGCCTTTGACTTAGCAATATGACTTCACCAATATTTATACCTATGATATACAATATCTATATCATTAAAATGGGAAAAGGAACTCCATGTACAAAATTATCTATAGCAGATCGTTTTGTGGTTTCCGAGAGCTGGAAAGTGAGGGCATGTGCATCAACTGCGGAATGGCTAAACATGATAGAAATACAAGCTTTGTTTCGTCGGAGGAAAACGGCTCTAAAACACTATTGATTACGAACATTCAAATTAAAACAGGTTGAGGTGCCACCTCACACTTAGGAGTTTGGTTAATATCACAAAAAAGGAGAATCATAAATGTTAGAGGAGATTTGAAAGAAATTCCCACATTAGTGCACGATTGGTGGAGTTGTGAACTGATTCAACTATTCTGGAGAACAGTTTAGAAATATGTTCAAAGGGTTGTGAAATGGTGTATATCCTTTATCCATCAATTCCCTTTCTCAGGATATATCTCAAAGAGACAAAAAAAGGTGAAACCCAGACCTATTTGTACAAAAATAATTGTTACAGCTCTTTCTTTTGTGGCACAAACTGGAAATTGAGGAGATGGACATTGACTGGGGAATGGTTGAGGAAGTTGCCATATTACTGTTGTATCAGGAATGATGGGCACCCAGATTTCATAAGGACTTGAAAGAGTTGTTTTAACTGATGCATAATGAAAGTAGCAGAAGCAGGAGATCAGTGTCCAGAGGAACTGCAATACAATATGATGATGGACTGTGAAGGACTTAGCTCTTCTCAATCTCACAATGCTCCAAGACAATACCAAAGTATTCATGATGGGAAGTGCTATCTACCTCTAGTGAATGAACTGAGGAAGTCCAAATGATGATCAAAGCACAGTCTTTTTGAGTTTCTGTAATTGTCCTCTATCTTTGGTTTTCGCTCTATATATTCTTTGACAATATAACCAATAGAAAAATAGGACTTTTCTGACTGAATATCTATGACCCATATCAGATTGCTTGCTCTCGTTTGGGGAAGTTTAGGGAATGGGAGAGAAAATTTGGAACTCAAAAATTTTTAAAGGAATCTTAATCATTTTCTTCACATGGAACTGAGAGAAAATAACATATTACCAGAAAATGCGATTGTTGTCCTCATATTTCCCTGCCAGCCTTGGTTAACAGAAGTTGCATTAAACTTGAGTTAGAAGGGATCACAGCAGGCATTACCTCCTACTTATACAAGAAAGGAATTTCCAGCCTAAGAAACAAATGGTCATTCAGCTTTTCTTTGAACACTTCAAGGATAGGGCACTACAACCTCTTCAAGTCAGCCTGTCACACTTTTGGATAATACTCATGTTTAGGAAGTTTTTCCTGATATCAGGACTGATTTGGCCCCTTTACAGCTTCCAGCTATTGCTCATACATCTGACCTCGAAAATCAAGAAGAGCAAGTCTAAACCTTTATCCATATAAGAGGCTTGTGGTTCTTGATACAGTATGTCCCAAGTTTGTGTTAAATACTTCACTGAGGCATTTGTTACCGTGTGATAATATGCCATTATTTTTAATGGAATTTAATTACTTTTTACCCCTGGAACTAAGCCTGAAAAAATTATTGCGAAATGTGTGAAACCTCTGAAGCCTCAGACATTCCATTCCCACTCACGGAACCCCCTGCAGAGCCTCCAATAATGGTGCGACCACATGTGCAAAAGTACCCATAAAAATGTTCAAGATCAATTGGGTTTGAAAATGAAAGATGAAGACACAGCATTGCCCTACCCCATCCAGGTGGTGAGAGGTCCACAGGTGTTAGACGTTGCCTACTTTTACCTGAATGCATTGATCTGTTGGGCTTCTTTTTTTTTCTCCCCTAAAACAAAAGGACAATTTGTTACATGGCATGACTATGGAGGATGGAGAGAAGTAGAAATATATGAAATATCTAGGGGATGGAAGAAAAATCAATCATCAAAAATTTTTAAAAAGAGGTCCAATGTCTCAAAGGAAATATTGGAGGGGAGAAAGAGAAAAGGGGGTTTTGGGGTTTGAGATGATCAGTTGCAGATCTCAAACTCTGCTACAGATCAGTGATTATGAATTCAGATTTCATAGTTGCTTACTTCTGCCTGACTTTTCCTGACTAGAAACTGGAGCGAAACCTTACCTTCTAGGTGCCATGCAAGAGATGAGGAACTGAGGGATACAGGTGTGTGACTTGCACAGGGTCAAGAAACTGGTTAGTGTCTACAGGCAGGACTGAAGTGAAGGGGATGAATCTTCCTGTCTTCAGGCCCTGCAGAATACCTAGCAATCCAGAAAACAATTACAACTTGTTAAATATTGAATAGGTGATCAATACAAAAGAATAGGAGTTCAAACTAGCAAAGCAATCCAACAAATTAAAATCATAGTTAATAAACCCAAAGGCAAAAGTAAATGGGAGGAACGGCTGGGGAGGATATGCTTTTCGATTTAAAAAAAAAAAAACGGCTGGGATGAGGGAAAAGCAGTTAGTCATTCAAATTAAACTATGACTAGGTAGATGACTTGAGTGTAAAAAGGGACTCAATAGCAAATTAGAGGATCAAGGAGAAAGTTATTTCTCACAGCTCTTAATGGAAGAGGATATGACAGAACCAGCAACAGAGAGAAACACAGAAAGTTAAACTGATGATTCTGCTTCTATAAAGTTGAAATGTTTCTGTGCAAACATGGAATACAGTTAAATGAGTAAAAACATCTTTACAATAAAATTCTCTGAGGACTGTTGAATATGAATGATATATAAGAAACTGATGCCATTATTGAAGATTACAAGACATTCTTCAACAGTCAAAGGAACAGGAAGTTTTCAAAGGAAGAAATGCAATCTGTCAATAACCCTGTGAGAAAACGGGCCAAATCCCTCATGATGAGAGAAGTGCTCATTAAGACATATCTCTTTTTTCCTTCCATAAATCATAGACATCTCCAGGTTCAGGGCAGTCCCTTCTGTCTGTTCACCCACAAAGTACCTGAATATTCTCCTTTCATAACATTCTGTTTCAAAGCAGAACAGAAATAGAACTCGCATTTAACGAAACAACACTAAACAGAAGAGGTGACCAGGAGAAGGGGAGGAGAAGAATTCCTATTCTGTCTCCTCATTGGCCAGGCCTGAGGTCAAGACAAGGATGGCAGGAATAAAGGATGGGAAGCTCCACATGAGGAGGAGAGGGGTAGTCTGAAAGACTTCTCCTTAGCTGTCCTCTACTTCAACCCCCGAACCCCATAACCACACCCAACGCAATGATTGCACCCTCCAAGTCCCCTGCCTCCAGAGAAAGACCAAGGAAGGCAGGGAGCCCCTGGTAGGAGCAGACCTGCAGGAGAAAGCACACACATGTTCATCCCCGAACATGCACACGGGCACGCGGGTGGAAGCACACACACACACACACACACACACACACACACACAGAGATTATTCGACCTCCATACAGAACACGTGCACGAACAAAGACATTGATAACTCCAGGGCCTTCCCCCCACCCTTACACACATCCTTCTGGGCAGCAAGGGAAAGCAATTGGGGAGGGGGATCCCGATCAAGAAACAATTGCAGGGTGGCGAGGGCAGAGGGAAAAGAAGACAAGGAGAAGAAAGGGAGAGGCTGAGACATGGGCAGGGAGGGGACACTTACCTACTTAAGCGTCCCTTCGGCACTAGCAGGACCCTCAGGATCAGTCAGTCTGGAAGATGAAGGGCTGACGGGGGTAAGGGAAGAGAGGGGAGACTTTGGAGGGTAAAGGGAAGGGACATGTGTGAGGATTACGGAGACCGCCTCTGGCTTGCCCCACTCACATCCTCCTTCAGACAAAGAAGACTTACACTTAATATAGGGTGGGAATGGGGAGGGCACGGTGACGTCAATGCGGAGAGGGGGTAGTCTCTTTCCAGAACAAAGAAGGAAGAGGGAGAGAGAGGGAGGTGGTCTCTGACATCAGGCCCAGAGCAGTGGTGAGCCCCCGCATCCCCAATCCTGTCTCTCAGCCCCGTGACCCAATCCATGTAGGGGAGGGGGCCACAGGTGCATTCTCCATTTGGAGGTGGGCCCAGGCCTTACTAGGCTCCCAGGCTTCTGTGAGGAGGCGGATGTGGCTGGTGTGGGTGGGAGGTGGGGTGGGAGGTGGGGTGCAGCAGAACTCAGCTTGGGGTTGTAGAGGGTCAGGCACTTTACAGAAACTGGGAGGAGTAGGACAAAGAGAGGAACGAGGGGAAAAAAAAGGAAGGGGGAAGGCAAACAGGGGAAGGCAGAAGTTGAGGGAGGGCTGTTCTGGGAGGAACAAAGGGGAAGAAAGAGCACAGGACCTGCAGCAGCATCTGCAACCTAGCAGCCATTGAACTGGACTTGGACTCCTCACAAGCCCCAGAGGAGGGAAGGGGAGGGGCTCAGGCTCCTTTCCCCAGGGAAGAGGAGACAAAGATAAGGCAGGCCGGGAAGGAAATGTGGGCACCCAGGAAGACAGCGCGTCTGCCCCTGCCATTTATGTATGCATATATTGGTCTAAATCTTTTTGTCATAAAAAACTTTCAGACTCTGGAGAAGGAGCCACACCCTCCTTTCTACCTCAGTTTCTATCAAGTGACTTAGTAAATTTCGTTCTAAAAGTATAGCAGATTGGGTGCTTTCTTCTCTCCAACACCAGTTGCCCTGCCACTGGTAAACGGGCATAGTGGGGACACCTGGAATCAGATGCACAAGCCCGAGAGTGACATTCTGCTTTACTCACCGTGTGACCATGAGCAAGATACTTAAATTTCCTAAATCTCAATTTTAATATCTCTGAAAGCAGGTGATAATCCCTGTGGCAAATACATAACCAGGTGGTTGTAAGGTACAAATAAGATTTTTGCAAAGTGCTTGTTTAAATCATAAAGCACTGTAGAAGGATTTATTATTGGGGTCGTTATCAATCATCTGTCAGTCTTTTTGATGGAGTTTCCATATTTTGCCATTGATTCTTTTCTGGGTAACGTTCTTCAGATCGTCGCACAAATTTACTGTGTTTTCTAACTCCATCAGATCTTTAAGATGCAGGCTACATGAATACATATTTAGGACAAAGCTGGGAGGTGAAAGGATGTTGGGGATCATTTAACCTTCGTGCTGTTTCCACACTTATCATGTCTTCCTCTAGGTGTCTATGTGCTACAAGATTTTCATCCAGGCAGTTTAGAGATTAGGAACGTTTAGTATGCCATTAAAAACATAGTTCTTGAACCTTTATGCATCAATGTTATGACTAGGACATGGGAAGCACAACTTTATTCCATGACACTGCTCCACTTCTAGTACAATTGATATTTTAATTTCCAAGGATTTCCTGAGGTCTCCATGTGTAATAGGAACATCTGTCATCTGTTCACTTTCAAAAGATATTGGGGTTCTGATGCAAAATTACAGCCATCAGTTCATGTCATGTCATCCTAAGTATTGATTAGATAGTAATGTTTTACAACCTTCAGAGAAGAGTTGTTCAGTTTTTACTCCTTCCTTATATAGTCTGTGCTGATTACTAGTCTGTGCTTCTGAAACGTGTTCTATAAATTTGGTGACAATGACCTGACCTGGGTTTGCCATCAGAAACCCTTCACCATTTCTATAAACAACCTCGGATAACAAGCATGTGGTCTGTGGTTCTCTGTACACACATTTTTGGATGAATTCTGTGGAACATCACCACGGAGTCTATCTGAACTCCATTCTTGGAGCCTGGCTGTTTTATAGACTTCCCCATAGATTGACCATTTTCAGCTACCCTGCACAAACCCAGGTGTGAGGATCTATTTCATTTTTCTTGACTTACTTTAACTCTAGTTTAGTGAAGCATTATATCTATATTTTCCGTGTTTCTCTGCATTCCAAACTATTCCACATGTGCTTTTAAAGGGAAATGTTCATTAGTGTTCTTCATTACCAGTTTTTTTAAGGATACATTCTGAGTGTATTGTCTGTTTTTAAAGAAATGGGAGGGCCCTTCTACATTCAGCTCTATATAAGAGGGTGGCTACTTCAAGAAGGCCATATTTTCGATGGGGACCAGGGAAGCTGGAAAAGTTTCCTTTTAATTTGGCAGGAAGAGGGCTCTATGGGTGGGTGGAGGACTGACATCTACACACTTGCATGTATTTGAGGTGGTATTGAGGCTACAGTGGTTATGGTCACATAAAACAAGTGCTGTGTGCAACTCCAGCCAAGGTAGGCTTCTCCATGAAAAAACTCTCTAAGCATGATCAGGAGACACCAGATACTTCTTTTTGGCTCAGGCCAACATCCTTCAGGAAGAGAGAGAAGGGATTCTCACGAAAATACAAGGACTTGCTAAAGGCCTTTATCCAGGAGTTCCCTCCTAAATTTGTTACCTCCAAACACTGTCCTGTAACCATCAGCTCCAATAAGAAAGGGTTCATTTGGTCTCCCTGAGGGCATGAATAAACATTTTTCAATCAGATTTCAAGTATCTGTTAACATTATGTATCCCTAAAGACCAAGGAATACACAGAGTAAATATACTTTGTATATGTGTGAACATATACAGGAGTACCTCCATTGTTATACTGCACCCTTGTAGCAGGACTGGGGCTTCTGGGTAATGCCAGAGATTGCCCTGAATGACCCATCCTGTTCAATGCCTCATCTTTGTCTCCATGGGTACACATGGGAAAGATCCCAGAGGTGCAGCAGATGGAATCCACATCTGGAAAACTAAATCTCGGCTGTTCAGCACTAAGACAGCACAGGTCTAGGGGAAGATGTGAGAGGGCCAGCAGTATGAAAGGCTTCATTGTGGCAACCCTGGACTTGATGTATGAAAATCACACACATGCTGCTGCAAGCACCCTGGTCCTTCCATGCTTTGATGATACATATTCAGGAGCTTGCATCCTGTTCAATAATGAGAGTACTTGGAAGGAATTTACACATGGTATCATATTTCATTTCATTCAGCAACTAATCACACTGTCACCCTTCCAGTTATGATCACCCCAGAACCTAAAGTTTTGGCACTTTTTTCCTGATTCATACTTCAAGCTAGTGTGTACACAATACAAATTCCTACAGAGACAGCAACAACGATCTACCCAGTGTGAAATGGGATTAGATGGGATGATGAGGGAATGGTAGAATCTGATTTTAAAAGTGGGAATAATACCCTATTTGTTGTAGTAGAGGTCACCAAGCATCATGTACAGAGAGATTAGACCATCAAGTCATTCCCTTCCATCCAGGGCAGTGGAGGAGTTTCAGTAGATATACTGGTACCAGTAGAGTTGCTCTGACTGCTTCCCTAAAAGGACAGAGAGGATTCCATAGGGAGGGGTCATGGGATGTGCTTAGGTCCCTCCTCGAGGGGATGGCCTGCATGTTGTGCACAGAGTAGCACAAGAGAGTCAAGGATTGTAGTGAGATACAATCCAGGTACCTCTTTCCAAGGGAACATAGAACAATAGAGGCAGGGGAATGTGACAGAGTATGGACCTTGGGAACCAGAGCAATATATTTGGTAGTACAACTGAGAGGAAAGGGTGCCTTGAGAGGGACAGTGACAAAAATGGAGGATTCTGTTGCATAGGAGATCTGTGACCACAAGAGTATGAGGTATCTCTCTGCCACCAATGTATGGCAAATGCCACCAAATATCACAGCCAATTTATATATCCATTTGCAACAATTTCCCTGCAAAGCTGAAACATAAGCAATGGGAGACAGTCATGTTTTGATAGTAATTGATGAAAATTGAAAGTCCTACCTCCCCTGGAAGATGAAGCAATTAACCAACAGGCATTGATTAAGTACCTACTATTTACCAGACATTGTGCTAGACCCTAAGAATACCAAAAAAGGAAAAAGAAGGAACCAATCTCATCCTTTCAGGAATATTTATCCTACCACATATATTGTGTTCATGAGAAATTGTGCTCCTGATTGGGTGTCTATATATCTTTGTATGTAGAAACAATATTCATTTTGCATATACAAATTATATAGAAATTTAAAATGAAAAACCTTCAGGGAAAGACTGGAGAGGGAAAGAAAGTGCTCGTCTAGGTCATGAATAGCCTATTACCTCCTTCTTCTTTGAATTCAGGCTGAGAGGGTAGTTCCATTTGGTGTTTTCTGTTGTGTCATCCTTCTGCCTGACATTGTGCTTGATGTTAAGCAGAAATGGGTCAATGAGAAGCTTTTCAGGCTTTTCACTACAGATCACCTCCTAAGTTGACCTGGAATCAGCTGTTGAACGCCAAGGTTGAGTTCAGGTAACGTTCAGGCCAGAGTTTCTCTGTAGCCTGCTTTACAAACTGTGCTCATAAACATTTGTTATGGCTCTCCATGACCTCTTGCTTTGTTGTACCCATGGGAACCCAGCAGAATGCAGAGTACAAGGACCTGGAGTGAAGAAACAGATATTCTTGAACATACCTATTATGAGAAACAGGGACTAGATTAAGAAAGCACAAAGTAAATTAAAAATGTTCGCATGGGAACAACATTTCTTGCTTTCTTTTATCTTCACTGTTTCACTTAAGCACAAGTGGGCATTGAACCCCCTCACCACCTAGCCCTCCAAATCTCCAAAGCCAAGGGTGGGGTGACTAGAACCTCTCCAGGTTCAGGGAGGGCTGACAGTTCTTAAGTCACAATTCCTATATCTTCCCCTCCCAGAAGAAATAAGCAGAGTGTCCCCAGCTAGCATTACAGATAAGGGTTTTTACAGTTTTACAGTTAGATATCTAAAGCAAAGTTCAGACAGCCTGACTCACCTACAAGATACTGGCCTAACAGGAAATCAATTCAATCAAAGGAAGAAGTATTCTGAGCAGTTAAAGTCAGTGTTCTCCCCCAGCTCACACCCAATGCTTCTGTTCCTTTGTATATGAGTCAGCAGCATAGCTGCTTTGGTGGTATGTTTTGGCCACTGAACACCAGAGTTTACCTACAATCACATTTTAAAATAGCTCCCAGAAATCAGGCATCGTGTAAATTGATGTGTAATTTGCAGGTTTCATTCCCTTCCCCATTTTGGAAATAGGAAACTTTTACCTTCTCCAACCCCATCATGTATTCTTCCCTGAGGCAGCAAGTGTCACTGACAGAGAGCCAGGAGACGCTTAGTACCAGGTACGTCACATTATCCCCACCATTGCACCCACCATTTCCCCTAAGACTATGACGTAAACAGCTTAGCACATGGAACCCAAGAGACTCAGAAATACCTATGTCTCTCCCAGAACACGTGTCATGCTTCAAGCTCAGTCCTTAGTGTTACCTTACCTTAGGGAAGCACCTCCTGTGAACAAGAGGCAAGTCAACTCTGCCCACCAACTGTTCCTTTTGGGACAGGTAAGCCAGCCTAACTAAGGCAGTGAATCACCTGGAGGGAAAGATTAGAGGTGGCAGGAGGTTGGACTCCTTTTGTGGCTCTAAAGAGTACTAAGGCTTGTGGATTTGCCTAAAGTCTGCCATGGCTGCACCTGCATCCTAAGATGCGTCCAGAGACAGCTCATCTGAGCTTGAAGGTTTGCTCCCGCCCAAGAAAATAGCTTATGTTGATGCTAGAGAAGGTGGCCTAGTCATACCAGATGTCAAATTGTATTTTAAGGCAGCAATCATACAAACGACTTGGTATTAGCTAAGAACTAGTGGGGTAGATCAGTGGAATAGGTTATGTACTCAAGACAGAGTAGACAATGAATATAGCAATATTCCTTTTCATAAAACCAAGTACCCCAGCTTCTGAGATAAGAACTCACTCTTTGGCAAATACTGCTGGGAAAATGTATAACAGTGTGAAGGAAACTGGGCATAAACCAATTCCAGTCACTGTACACAAGAATACAGTCCAAACGTGTCCATGATCTAGGTATACGGGGTGATAGTATAAACATATTAGTGGGGCAAGCGGTAGTGTGTGTTTGTGTGTGTGTGTGTGTGTCTGTGTGAGTGTGTGAGTTATATGGAGAATGGAGTATTTTATGACCAAACAAGAGATAGATAACATTATGAAGTCCAAAATGGTTACTTTTCATTAACTTCAAATTTTTTACAAACAAGCTCAATGCAACTACGTTTAAGAGGGAAGCATACAACTAGTAAAGAATTTTTACAACTTGTGCCTCTGATAATGGCCTTCTTTCTAAAATACATAGAGAACTGAGTCAAATTATTTTCCACTGGGGACGTGATGAAAGGATATGAACAGGCAGTTTTCAGAGGAAGAAATTGACGCTACCTATTGTCATAGGAAAATATGTTATAAGTCACTATTGATTAGAGAGATGCAAATTTAAACAACTTTGAGGTATCACGTCATGCCTATTAGATTGACTAACACGATGAAATGGTAAGACGAGAAATGCTAGAGAAGATGTGGGAGAGTTGGAACACTAATTCATTGTTGGTGGAACTGT
Source organism: Bettongia penicillata ogilbyi (assembly GCA_023548195.1). NCBI lineage: Eukaryota > Metazoa > Chordata > Mammalia > Diprotodontia > Potoroidae > Bettongia > Bettongia penicillata. The sequence continues at coordinate 322,967 of JAJHZJ010000594.1, forward strand.
GAGCCAGATCCAGTCTTTGTGGAGAGCAATCTGAAACTATGCCCAAAGGACTACAAAGAGTATATATACTTTGACCTAGCCATATCCCTTCTAGGGCGGTATCCCAAAGAGATCATGAAAATGAGAAAAGTTTCTACATGTCCAAAGTTATTTATAACAGCTGTTTTTATGGTGACCCTAAATGCGTTCATTGAGGGGATATCTATCAACTGAGGAGTGGCTCAACAAGTTGTGATATGTGAATGAAATGGAATGCTGTTGTGCTATTAGAATTGCGAATAGGAGACCTCCAGAAAAACCTAGAGAGATTTATATGAACTGATGCTGAGTGAAATGAGCAGAACCAGAAGAACATTATACACAGTAAAAGCCACAGTTGGGGGGGAACGCCTATGATAGACTAAGTCCTTCACAGGAATACATGAATGTAGAGCATCCACAAAGATCTCTTCTTGCAAAATACCATCAACATCCTAAGCAAAAACTGTGGAATCAGAACGCAGAAACGAAGCAGACGCTTTTCTCCTCTGTTACGTCTTATTTTGTTTTTACTCATTTCTTCTCCCATTCATTCGTATTCTTCCATGCAGCATGACCAGTGTGAAAGTGTATTTAATAAGAATGTATGTGAAGAACCCATATAAGATTGCGAGGTATCTCGAGGAGGGAGAGCAGAGCGAGGGAAAGAGGAAGGAGGCAGAAAATTTAAGACTTGTGGAAGTGATTGCTGAAAACTGAAAACCAATGAATTAATAAAATAAAGGATAAAACCCCATGTTGTCCTCAGACATCCTAGTCAGCCTTGGTTCCCATAAATTGTCTAAAACTTGATTATTGTAACATACCAAAACTGCCATCGTGTCCAGTCTGTATGTGAAGGGAATGCATAGAGCAACATACCAGACAAACGGTCATCGAGCTTTTACCTTGTTTTCTTAGGGTGGTCCCAACTCCAGTGCCCCTCCTGTTAGCAGAAAGGGCCTGGACCTGGATATTTTTGCTTAGGCATGGGCCAGTTAGGAGACCAGTGGCCTTGCTTGTGACAAAGAAAAAAATGAAGATTGTCCAGAAGTTTAACATGCAGGTCATTCTGAGAATCCAATATGGTGGCTACCAGTATTTGAGCCCGTTCTCTATCCTTTGCCTGGTCCTATGGTCCCTTTCTCCACTGCAGCTCAGTAGCAAAAGATATTTCTAAAAGTTGGGTTTGCAGCGTCTGGGGACCCAAAGCTGAAGTCTGTATTTTTCTTTGGATAAGAAAATCTTTGCTACCAAAAATTGCAATCACTTCAGGTGACATGGTGTGAAGATGGATAAATATTCTGAGAGCTTCTACCTGCCTGCCTTGAAAAAGAGTATGGTTCTTCTTTTGCCCCTGGGTCATTGCCTTGACATTTTCATGACTGCTCTGTTTTTTAAACCCTTTCAACATACCATCAATGAGGCCTCTTTTTTCCTATTTCTATTCTCCTCTTGACAATCCCATCTGGAGTCTGCAACTGGAACCTCAGTTGCTCCTGCATTTTACCCTGAGAGGGAAGGCACAAGGCAACTGTCCCCTAAATATTTGAGCTAAATCCCAGATTCTCTTTTGCTCCCCAGTTGTGCAACAGGTGGAGATAATGATATGACCAACCCCCCAGGGGAGGTCAAATTGGAAAACCACCTCCCTGAAGCCCTAAGGGAATTTAACGGGGTCTTCAGAGTATCTGGCCAGGATTTTCCTTAATTTGGGGAAGGTCAGAGAGTGAGAAGTGGACATGAACTCTAATCGTCCTCCTGATGCCACTTCTACTTCCTTTAAAGTGGGAAGTGTACTGGTGGGGGTGGTTGAGTCTGGGATTGAGGAAGAGGGAGAAAGTGGGCCTCACTCCTTGAGTGGGAGGGAATTAAGGACTGGGTTGTTTTAGAAGGTCGTGGTATTAGGGAATTTGAGAGAATAGGATCAGTGGAAGTGGTCAACTTGGTCCTCACCTTTAAAACTGCTGGGATTGAATTTGGCTTGGAACACACTTCACTGTGGTCTCAGAGTTGGATTTTGAGACAGAGACTTAAAAGCCTGTACTTACCATTTCATGGTCCATTCCCTTTCCCTGCTGAAATAAAGCTCAAGGTGATTAATGGTGTTACAATTGATGAACCAAACCTTCGGCCATTTTTCTTGGTCTCCCACATCCTACTGGGGTCAAGCATTATTACAAAAAACATGAGGCGTTTTCTTCTTAAAACTTCTACGTCAGATATGTTCCAAATATGCAACAGACAGCTGAGCTGGTAGTCTTGGTGGACAGGAGGACTTAGCTGTATAGATGGTTAACAATAATGTTTGGTACTCTGGGCCTGCAGAATTTCCACCTATAGCCACAGTTCACTTCTCTAGTGGCATTTCAGTTGGAGGGGATGAAATAAGGGAGTGGTAGACTCGGGCAAATTATACCACATGAAGCAGCAGGAAAGACATTTTACAGTGGAGGAGAAGATGGGCAGGTAAACAATGTGCATCACTTGAACCTTACTTTCATCAGTACTGGCCCAAAGAGGGAATAATATACAGAATCAGTTGAATTTAATAATCTCTTTAACTTGACCAGGAAGTGGGAGGGGAGAAGATTAAGCAATTCGTGTGAGAGTTCTAGTTACTGACAAAATTGAGGGGAGCATAAGAGGAAGTAGTAACAGCAGGAAAACACTGGTGATGTGGGAAAGGGTGAAAGGAGTGAGAGCATAAAGAAGAGGATGAATAGGATGGAGGGAAATGCATAGGGAGCAATCATTACTGTGAATGGAATGGACTCTTCTACAAAACTGAAGCAGTTACCAGAGTAGATCAAAAACCAGAAGCAGAGTCACACAGACAGAGTAAAGCCTGAACAGCATCTATTAAGTTACATTTGCAAGTAAAAAAAAAAAGCAGGGAGAGCAATACTGACCTTACCAGAAGAAAAAGCAAACATAATCAGAGTTAAAAGACATGTGTGTGTGTGAGAGAGAACGTGTGTGTTTATGTGTTCATCCGTCATTGCTGAAGAAGATCCGGAAATCAGAGAAATAATGTCATGACTTGGACTTGACTTTGTTTTGAGTGAGGGAGGGCTGTGTAGGTCACTAGTCTCTCATCTCCCCATGACCTATCTGAATCCAGTGACCAGATGTTCATCAAGAGGACAGGAGATGATTCATGATGAGGCAATTGCGGTTAAGTGAGTTTCCCAAGGTCACACAAGTAATGAATGCCAAATGACTGATCTGCAATTTGAACTCAGGTAGTCCTAACTCCTGCACTGGATCTCTATCCATTGCACCACCTAGATGCTCAACTAAAACTGATAAAGAAGGAAGGAAAGTAATATTCTTTTTACTAAAATTTAGAAAAGGCAATGGTGTCAAGATGGTGTAGTGGAAAGATGTACCTGCTGTAGCTCTCCCTGCACAGCCCATAAAATACCTGTAAAAATGATTAAAACCAAATTCTAGAACCAATGAACCCATAAAACTATGGAGTGAAAGAGATTTCCAGCTCAGGACAACCCGACAGGTTGAAATGTAAGGTCTATAACACCACTCTCAGAGGAGAGACTAACCCATCTTTGGCCGTGGACACAGCATGGGCAGGACTGGAGCAGGGTTCAGGAAGTGGAATCCCAGGCAGCAGCTGCAGTTCCCTGATTTCTCTTCCCACATACACAAAAAATGCTTCCAAGTTCAATGAGAAAGCTCTTTTGCTTGGGAGAATGCGAACAGGGTCCCGTCCATGCCTGATCGTAGGACTGTGGTAGACACTGGGGCCCAGCATTCACTTTTAGAGCCCTGGGCCTAAAGTCTTTGGGGACACTGAGCAGCCCATCTATGCCTCACGCTTGACTGGCAGTCCTGGGATGAGGTAGAGTGCTGGGGTGGTGGAGGTGATGATGGTTCTGGAGAAGGAATTCTACTCTCATATCTTTGGCAGAAAAACTTGTGCTTGCTCACAGACCAGAACACAGACCATAAGAGGAGCAAGCTCCCCTCATTGGACTGTGCCACCTTAGAGTAAATGAGAAATTTCAGGTCCCCACAGGATATCTTCCACTTGACAGAGTATAGAAACATGAAGTAACAGGATGTGAAAAGGCTCTCAAAAGAGAAGAAAAGTAAAACTACAGAAGGTTACTTTCTTGGTGAAAAGGTATTTTCTTCCATCCTTTCTGATGAAGAAGAACAATGCATACCATCAGAGGAATACATCAAAGTCAAGGCTTCTGCATCCAAACCCCCCCCCCCACCAAAATAGCAGGCCATTGAAGAGCTCAAAAAGCACTTTGACCATCAAGAAAGAGAGGTAGAGGAAAAACTGGGAAGTGGAATGAGAGCAATGCAAGGAACTAATGAAAAGCAAGTCAGTAGCTTGCTTAAGGAGGGCGAAAATTTTGAAGAAAATCACACCTTTAAAAATAGACTAATTCAAATGGCAAAAGAGTTCCAGAAAGCCAATGAGGAAAAGAATGCTTTTAAATGCAGAATTAGCCAAATGGAAAAGGAGGTTCAAAAGCTCACTGAATAAAATAGTTGTTTAAAACTTAGAATGGAGCAATGGGAAGCTAATGACTTGTTGAGAAACCATGAAATTAAAACACAGAACCAAAAGAATGAAAAACTAGAAGACAATGTGAAATATCTCAGTGCAGAAACAACTGACCTGGAAAACATCCATGAGAGACAATTTAAAAATTATGGGACAACCTGAAAACCAAGATCAAAAAAGGAGCCAAAACATCTCCACTCATGAAATTATCAAGGAAAACCGCCGTGACATTGTAGAATCAGAGGCCAAAATAAATATAGAAAGAATCCACTGCTTACCTCCTGAAAGAGATCCAAAAAGAGAAACTCTTAGGAATATTGTAGCCAAATTCCAGAGTTCCCAAGTCAAGGAGAAAATGCTGCAAACAGTTAGAAAGAAACAATTCAAGTACAATGGAAATACAATCAGGATAATACAAGATCTAGCAGCTGCTATGTTAAGGGATCAAATGGCTTAGAATATGATATTCCAGAAGTCAAAGGAACTAGGATTAAAACCAAAAATCACCCAGTCAGCAAAAAATGGTGCAATACAACGTGGGAAAAAACAGTCATTCAATGTAATAGAGGACTTTCAAACACTTTTGAAGAAAAGACTAGAAACTGATCAGAAAATGTCACTTTCAAAAATAAAAATCAAGAGAAGAATGAAGGGGCAATCTGAAAACAAATCACAGGGGACTTTCAAAAATTGAACTCCTTACACTGTTACATGCAAAGATAATATTTCTAGCTCTTGAGACATTTCGTAGTACTTGGATTGTTGCATGGATTTTATACAGTGAGAGAGAGAGAAAGAGAGAGAGAGAGAGAGAGAGAGAGAGAGAGAGAGAGAGAGAGAGAGAGAGAGAGAGAGAGAAAGAAAGAGAGAAAGAAAGAAAGAAAGAAAGAAAGAAAGAAAAAGAAAGAAAGAAAGAAAGAAAGAAAGAAAGAAAGAAAGAAAGAAAGAAAGAAGGAAGGAAAGAAGGAGAGAAGGAAAGGAAAGAAGGAAAGAAGGAAGAAAGAAAGAAAGAAAGAAAGAAAGAAAGAAAGAAAGAAAGAAAGAAAGAAAGAAAGAAAGAAAGAAAGAAAGAGAGAAAGAAAGAAAGAGGAAAGAAGGAAAGAAGGAAAGAAGGAAAGAAGGAAAGAAGGAAAGAAGGAAAGAAAGAAAGAAAGAAAGAAAGAAAGGAAGGAAGGAAGGAAGGAAGGAAGGAAGGAAGGAAGATAGAGAAAAATTGAGTGGAAAACGAGGGACGTGATAAAGAAAAAGTGAAGCTTACTCTTATCACATTTGGCGTAAGGAGGGAATAACATGCACCCTCAATTTGGTATGAAAATCTGTCTTACACTACAGGAAAGTAGGGGAGAATGGAAGAGATAAGGGGGTGTGGGGGATGATAGAAGGGAGGGCAAATGGGAGGAGGGAGTAACTAGAAGTAAACAATTTTGGGGAAGGACAAGGTCAAAAGAGAGAACAGAATACATGGGAGCCAGGGAAATGTAGTTAGTCTTTCACAACATGATTATTAGGGAAGTTTTTGCATAACTACACACGTATGGCGTATACTGAATTACTTGCCTTCTCAATGGCAATGGGTGGGAAGGGAGGGAGAGAAGTTGGAACTCAAAGTTGTAAGACTGAATATTGGGAATTATTTTCCATTCAATTGGGAGATAAGAAATACAGGTAATGGGGCATCGCAATCTATATTGCCTTACAAGAAACAAGAAAAGATGAGGACCAGGGATGTGAGGGATGTGACTGAAGGGAGGGAATATTGGGCGACAGGGTAGTCAGAATGAACAGAGTCTTGGGGTTGGGTAGGGGAGAGATGGGGAGAAAATTTGGAACTTGAAATCTTGTGGAAATGAATGTTGAAAACATAAAATAAATATTTTTTTTGAAAAAGAACAATAAAATCCAAGAGAATATTGTGCACGGTAATAGCAATATTGTTTTGAGAATGACTTTGAGTGAATAAGTTATTTTGACTATTATCAATACTCTAAATAATTTTAAAGAGTAGATGAAGAAAGTTGATTTGTGCATCCAGAGAAATAACTGATGAATGGGAAAATTTTACATATATAAATATCTATCTATCAATCTATATACATATCAATATACACATTGGGTAATGGCAGGTACATGGGGGGAGAAAGGAAAAAGATTATGTGATAATTTCGTTGTGTGTTTCAAAGTAATAGCAAGTTATGCATATAGTATTTCCACTTTCATGTGAAATCATTTTTTTTATTGTACTATGCCATGGAAATGCTTGCTTTATTCCATAAATTAAAAATAAACAAATAAAAAAGTACCATAGACAATGAGTGGGAATTGGATCAAAGAGGGAATAAGATACACACACATTTGGCTATAGATATCTACCTTACCCTTCATAAAATACGAGATGTTGGGCATAAGATAAGGCTGGTTGTATGACAGACGGGAGGGCAGACTGGGGGAACTGGTGGTCAGAAGCAAAACACTTTTAAGGGGGTAGATGGTGAATGGAAAGAGAATGGAAGAGACAAGGGTCAATAAGATGGAGAGAAATACAATTAGCAGTCATAACTGAAATAATTCCCGGAAGCCAAGGTTCTCTGATAAAAGTCCTTATGTCTCAAATATAAAGAGAAATGAGTCAAATTTATAAAAGAGGAGCCATTCTCCAATAGATGAATGAACAAAAGATATGAAGAGTCACTTTTCAGATGAAGTATTCAAAGCTATTTCTGGTCTCATGAGAAAATTCTCTAAATCACTACTGACTGGAGAAATGCAAGATTAAAAAGTTCTGAGCTACTTCCTCACACCTATTTCTGTTGCTAATTAGACAGAAAAGGGAAATGACAAACGATTTAGGGGAGTGGAAAAATGGAGACATTAATACTCTGTTGGTAGAATTGTGAAGAGATTGAACCATTTTTGAGAGAAATTTGGAATTATGAGTAAAGGCTCTAAAATCATTCACACCTTTCAACCTGCCAGTAGGATGGCTAAGACTTTATCCCAAAGAAATTTAAAAACGAATGAAAGAAGTAACAGTCTTATATGTACATTATATCTACAGAAGCTATTGTCTGGTAGGAATGGAATGGATATTGAGGGGATAGCCATCAACTGAGGAACGGCTGAAAAAGTGTGATAAATGATTGAAATGGAATACTAACATAGAACAAAAATTATGAGCAAGATGGCCTCAAAACACCTAGAAAGACTTACATGAACTAATGCAAAGTGAAATGAGTAGATCCCCGAGAACCTTGGACACGATAAGAGCAATACTGTCAGATGACCAGTCATGAAGAACTTAACTATTCTCCACATGTCAGTGATCCAAGACAACTCTGAAACATCGAGTATAAGAAATGCTATCCATTCTCTGACAAAGAAGTGATGGTGTCTGAAAAGAGATCAAAGCAAACTTTTTTTTTAAACTTCTGAATTTTTCTCTAAGGTGTTTTTTGGTCTATGGTTTCTTTTACAAGAAATGTACTAAGGAATTTTATTTTACATGACAACATACTTATAAGCTATATCACATTATTTGCCTTCTCAATGAGGGGGTGAGGAGTGATTAAGGTAGAAAATATGAAATTCAATATTTTAAAAATAAATGACAAAAATATTACATTTAACTGAGGTAATAAAATATGAAATAAATATTAAAAGAAATTGAATCATTCTGCAGACCCTTTAGATAAAGTGAATTTTCCCATTCAAATGGAGGGAGGCAGGAAGGGCCTGTGCCCCCATGGAGTAGGGGCTGGCTCATTGTTGCAGGATATGGACAAGGATTGGCTGGGCATGAAGTAGCAAGGGCAGGAGGAAAACCAAACAGGCAGGCAGACAGATGGGGCCTGGTCACGGAATATTCCAGTGAAGGTCCGGCACAGGGTACCCCAATGGGGGTGGACTGTATACTCCAAATCAGCAACCAAACTCTCTGGTGAGTCATCCAACTGAAACCAAGGTCTCCTCTCTTAGCCCTGGAGTTCTCAGTTCAAGCCCAGATCCAGGAGTGCTGGTGGCTTTCTGCAGGTATCTTCTGCTTTTGGAGAAAGCCTTTTTGGGCGTTGGCATGCAGGAGGTGACAGAGTGCCAAGCCCAGGAACAGGAGTAGAAAGAGATCCCATTGCTCTATGATAAGGATTACATGTCTGGTTTTGGATGAATGTAGATACTTATAGACTTCCTTAAATAAAGTTGAATTTTTATAATATGAATTTACCTAAAGCAACATCTATTTGCACTCCTTTCTATTCCCATTCAGTTTTTTCCCAGAGACCTTTTGTAAAAACGTTTTCAGGAGTTCTATTATGCTTTCTACTCCATTTTGCTACCTTCTTCCATGTTATGAATGAGTTAATCCCTCTGACCCTACTAGGATTACTGATTTTGCATTTCCCTCCATCCTATTTTTTTCTGTTTTTCCTACTCCCTTTCTCTTTCATCCTGTCCTTCCTCTAATGTATATTTTGTCTATGGGCACTGCCTTCTTTCATCTGACCACCCTTTTATTATTACTTCTGCTTTCTCTTATCCCCTTCTCCTACTTACCTGTGGGGTGAGACAGAGTTTGAAGACCAACTGGATCAATATGTATTTTCCCTTATTGAATGAATTTAGATGGCTGAGGGGTAAGCATGGTTTGTGTGACATCCCCTCCCATGCCAGCCTTTTGCAACCCAATGTAAAACCTCTAACTTACAAGCATATTTCATGTGAGGTCATTTTCCCCAGTATTTCTCCTCTTCTTAACCTCTTTCAGAGACTCCATATAACTCCCCTATTAGTTTTGCATCATTCCTGCCTAATTGGCTGACTCTCAAACATTCATTACAGAGAGAATCCTTCTACCTATTTGAATCATGACTAAATTCTTCGAAGATATGTAATTCACCTTCCTTTCAAAAAAAGTACACACACACAGTTTAACCTTATTGAGTCACATAAGATTTCTCTTTCATATTTACCTTTCAAGGCTTCTTTTGAGTCTTGTATTTGAAAGTCACATTGTTTTCTTCAACTCTGGTCTTTTCATCAGGATGTTTCAGAGGCCTCTATTTCAGTAAATGTTCATGAATTTTTCTTGATGTGTGTCCCCAGAAAGCAAACCCATAGTAAGAAGATGTTGTTAACGAGTACGTCTTCTGCCACAATTTTCTTTTCCTCTGAATGTTCAGAGAGTAGAGGTGGTTCCCCAGAAAGCTATCCTGTAGTAATCAGAATGTTCTCAGATTGTGTCTTCAGCCCCAAATGTCTTGTCTGCTGAGTGTTCGGAGGCTAGATGTGATTCCCCAGAAAGTAAGCCTGTAGTGACTAGAATGTTCCCAGAGAGACTGTCTCCTGCCACAAGTATCTTTTCCTCTGAATCTTCAGAGAGTAGATGTGCTTCCCCAGAAAGCAAGCCTGTAGTAAGTAGTATGTTCTAAGAGTTTGTGTCTCCACCCATAAGCATCTCATCCACTGAATATTCTGATGTTAGGTGTGCTTCCCCAGAGAGTAAGCCTATAGTAATTGGACTGTTCTCAGAGAGACTGTCTCCTGCCACAAGTATCTTTTCCTCTGAATGTTCAGAGAGTAGAAGTGTGTCCCCAGAAAGCAAGCCTGTAGTAAGTAGAATGTTCTCAGAGTTTGTATGTCCACCCATAAGCATCTCATCCACTGAATATTCTGATGTTAGAAGTGCTTCCCCAGAGAGTAAGCCCAGAGTAAATGGACTGTTCTCACAGAGTGTCTCCTGCCACAATTATCTTTTCCTCTGAGTGTTGGGAGGGTAGATGTGTTTCCACAGAGAGTAAGCCTGTAGTAACTGTAATGTTGTCAGAGATTGTGTCTTCCGTCCCAAATATCTTTTCCTCTGTGTATTATAGTTGATGGCTTTTCCCTCCTACAACAAAAAATATCATTTGTCACATGACAGGACATGGAGGGAGAAAGAAAGGGAGGGGGGAATACATGGTACACTGTGATATCAGATACGGCAATCAGCAAGAAAAGTTTTGAAGTGAGGTGAAAAATCTAAAGGGCCACACATAGAGCGGTGAGAAGAGGAAAGAAAGGAGTTTTGGAGGTGCAGAGTGATTCCTTGCATCTCTGCAGCCTCGGGATCAGTGCTTGACTTGATACGGCCAGTGCTGAGAGAGGAGACTCTTGGCTGCTCTGTCAGTTGATCTGTGTATCTGTCATCTGCATGACTGTCTTCTGTGTATTCATCTTTGGGTACTGGGTGTCTTTTTTCTGTCCATACATAAGAGCCTGTCCTTTCCTGTGTGTGGTCCTGTGCAGACTCGATGTGTCTATTCCCTGCTTTGTCTTCTTCTAGATTCTCACCAGGCCATCATGTGCCTGGCCTGCCATTGTCTGATCCTCCTGCTCTGGCTTCTTGGTTCTTGGCCACCAGGTGTGCTTAAACCATCTCCTGGCCCCCTCCTATCAAATGTTTGTAATCCCCTTCCTGCCATCCTCCATTGCCCAACCATTCATTGAAACAATGCAAGAACTCTGTCTTCAAAACAAATACATAAAGAGATGGCATAAGTCTAAAGCAGATTCACAGGAATTTGATATGTGATCAAAACATCCTGTCATGTATCTAATCAAACTCTAAGGAAAACATGAAGTAAATACAATCATAAAAATAATGAAATGATGAATGAGGAAAATTACAAATGACACTCTATAAAATATGGGAATATAATCATTATCATTTACTCTAGCTTACACCCAAAACTCAGGAATATAAGCACTCCTTAGTTATAGATTAACCTCTTCTCATGTGTTGGACACAAAAAAGAGAGTTGGCCTAATATAGCAATAAAGAAGTATTTCTTAAGTGACACTTGTTAAAAAACGTACAGGCCTAGGTTCTGAATATGTACAGTCCCTAGCCAGTAGAAGCTTACGTTGTCAGGAGATAGAAAATACTTAGAAATATATGGAGAAGGAAAGAGAAATAAAGCCAAAGTACAAGGCAGTCTGGAAGCCAGGCCACCAACAGTTGTAATCAAGAAAGGCTTAACAGATGAGATGATTGTTAAATTGTGTCTGTATATAAAAGAGGCATTCCCTGGAGCCCCAGAATGTCTGCTTGAGAGACAGAAGGGCTCAGAGTTCAAGTCCTCCCTCACTTCCATGCTAGCAGCATGACCACAGTCAAGTCAGTTCACCTCTCAGTGCCCCAGACCACTCAGTAAGGTCACACACACATTTAAGAGGGGTTGCTCAACTAACTGAGGAGGCAGAAAGATGAAAGAGTGCTTCACTTGGAACCCTTGGACTTCCCGCAGCCCAATGTGCCATAACATATAAGTGCCCAAGGTTGCATTTGAACTCATATCTTTCTAAAGCCAAGCCCCATTGCTCTAACCCGTGGTCCACTGAGATGGAAAGATTCAGAGATTCTAGAAGACTACTGCCAAGCCATTGTCCAGGTGGCTGCCTTATGACCTGGGAAAGATAAGAAAAGAGCTCATTCTCACTGCAGGGCATTTCCACAAGTGCTCAGTCCCTCCTCCATTCACCATCCCCCGTGAGGAAACGCTCTACCTGAGTTAGTGACTCACCAAGGAACTTTATGTACAGTATTTGCAAGGGTCTGGGAGTTAGAGCCTGTAAACTACTTTCAATGTGAACAGGAAGAGAAGCTTCAACTGTCCCATGGGAAAACTTGGAATAAATAGAAACATCACCATTCATCTGTGGCTTGTGGCCTTTCTTGGTCTCCTCTCACAATACCAGTCCTGAGCCATGGGCAGTGCAGGATGCAACACTCTGTTCTTTTAACACCATAGGGTTGGTCTCATAACTAAATTCTCTTACATAATACAATGAGACCCACGAAACCTAACATATATTATCATTGTTGGTGTTCTAGTCTGTTTCTTTCTTTGTAAGCAAACACATTCGCATTAGCATATACAGTAAGGAATTGGATTGCTTGGATGGTGTGTGTCCTGCCAAGTTTGTTGCCTCTGGAAAAGAAACAGGAGAGCCGCAGAGAAACCTTCTCAACACCGAGTTTAATTTTCCCAGAACAGTGTCAAGATGGTGGAGAGAGGTTAAAAAACTTGACGAGAGTCACTACATTCGTAAATATTAGACTCATGATCTGAACCCACTTCTTCCTGACTCTAAGCACTGCACAAACCAATACAGCTGGTAGTGATTCAGTCCCCTGAGTCTTGGTCTGGATTTGCTGGGGGCCTCATTCTCTGCTAACTTGGCTCATGCTGAAGTGCTCTTCTCTCCTAGGCCGAGGCAACAGACCTTTCATCTCCACCATCCAAGTGGTCTTTGGCTGGAAAGTTCTTTCACACCTTCATTTTGTGTGTTCTGCTTCTACAGAATTTGATTAGAGCCATTTTTTGACAGGTATTTGGAGGGTTTGGGGGGAAAGTTCAAATGAGGTCCTGCTTTAATTCTGCCTTCTTGACTGGCCCCAGTCAACATTGCTAACTCTTAAGAAGTGTATCTCTACTCGTGTGGGTACAAATTGACTTTAATGCAATGTATAAATATGTGAAGGGGGAGAAGTTGGGCTGCACTGGGATAAGTTAGGAGGGAGAGGAAGAATGGAGTAACTTATATCACATTTAAAGATGCAAAATGCCTATAGCAGGAGAAGGAAAGAAGGGAGTAGGTACGCATTACTTGAATCCTCTCAACAGCCTTGCATCAGAGAGGAAATGACATACACATTCAGTTGGGCATAGAGATCTATCTCACCCTGTAGGGAAATAGGAAAAGAGGGGATAATAAAATATGGGGGCCAGAGAGAAGGGAGTGCAGAGTGAAGGGAGGGAAGAGTTAGAATCAAATCCCTAGTGAGGAGGAACAGGGTGCTGGACAGTGAAAGAAAAGGATAAACAGGGTGAATACAGTTAGTCATCATTACTCTATAGGTGAATTAGATGAAGAACCGCTTGGTAAAGAAACAGATAGCAGAGTGGATCACAAGCCAGAATCTTATAGTGCATCGTTTACAAGAAGCATATTTGAAACAGAGATACATGAAGAGTAAAGGTAAATGTCACAGCAGAATATATTATGCTTCAGCTGAAGTAAGAAAATACAAAGCAGAGATAATAAGCTACATCTCACACAAAAGAAAAGTAAAAGACATCTAAGGAAAAATACTTGCTAAAAGATACCACAGATAAATACTAAACATGCATACACAAATAGGATAACATCCATAATTCAGTTAATAAGATATTGGAGAAAACTGGCTGAAAAATTACTAGTGGGGTACATCAATTCTTGACTCTCAGACCAAGTCAAATCTTGCCACAAAATGAAGAAAGGACTTAAGGAAGAGAATAGAAATTTAGAAAAGTTATATGCCAGAATTGTGGAGAACATTGAATGTAGACAGAAAGGCATATATTCTTTTCATAACACTACATGACACATATACAAAAACTTACCATGTATTACAGCATAAAAACCTCGCTATGCATTGCAGAATAGCAGAAATATTATATGCATCCATTTTCATAATAACAAAATAACAATTGAATTTAAGAGAGGACCACAGAAATAGAGGTTGAAAATTCCTTGGGAAAGGAAGAGTATAATCCTAAAAGTTAAGTGTGTCAAAGAACAAATCATAGAAACATCTAATAATTTCAACAGTAATTTCATCACAGAAATGGCAACAATGAGACAATGGATCAAAATTTGTGGTATAACGAGAAAACAGCACCTGGGGTAAATTTTACATTTCTAAATAGTTACATCAATTAAGGAGAGAAAGAAGTGGTCAATCAATTGAGCATGCAACAGAAAAGACAGGAAAAAAAATTGAAAATGCATAACTAGACAACAAATTGAATATTCTAAAAATGAACGGACATTTAAAAGCTGGAAAGTTAAGAAAACCACGGACATAAAAATTTAAAGTAAGGCCTGATATTATGGGCAAGTTATATTAAAAGGAAACAGTTGCTTCTTTTCTTGTCAAAAAGGAAAGATGAAAATCAAATGACTGTTATGGGAAGATATAAAAGGTGTGTTCACTACCAATGAAGATAACAGTAAAGCAATGATTAGGAGGTAGTTTGCCCAACTGTGTGTCAACAAATCTGCTTATCTAGGTGAACCAGATGCATATTTACAAAAATATCAATTGACCAGAATAAAGGAGAGTAAATGGAATGTATAACCCCATTATCTAGAATAAACTGAAGGAGCCATGAAAGAAACCCATAAGAAAACATTCCCAGGCTGAGATGGATGCAAAATTTAGAGGACAATTAATTCCAATATCATATAACCTATTTCAGACAATACGCAAAGGAGGTATCCTGCCAAATTCCTTTTATAACTCAAATATGGTGCTGATACCTCAACCAGAAAGAGATAAGACAGAGAAAGAAAACTATAGACCAATATCCCAAATCCAGTATTGAGGCAAGCATTTACAAAAAAAAAAAATTAGGAGCAAGGAAATTATAACAACATATTACTAGCATAATATGCTGTGACCAGGTGGGATTTATACGAGAAATGTAGGACTAGACCCATGTAAGGAAAATTATCTGCATAGGGGACCATGTAAATTGAAATCACATGACTGTCTCAAGAGGGCAGAAAACTTTTTTCACAAAACACAGCAGCCATTACTGGGGAAAACATTAGAGACACTGGGAATAAATTTAGATTTCCTTAAACTGATAACTAATATCTCTCCAAAACCACCAGGAGGCATAATCTGTAATACAGATAAGGTAAAAGCTCTCCCAGTAAGATCAGGGGTGAAACAAGTATGCCCATTATCACCTGTATTATTCAATGTTGTATTAGAAATATTAGCTGTAGTAGGAAGAGGACAAATTGAAAGAATTAGAATGGCCAGTGAAGAAACAAAACTGCCCCTCCTTGCAGAAGATACAATGGTGTACTTAGGGAATTTTAGAGAGTCAACAAGAAAGTCAGTTGAAATCATTAATAACTTTAGTGCTGTTGTAGGGTACAAATTAAACCAACACAAACCATCTGCATTTCTATATATTACCCGTAAACCCCAGCAGCAAATAATAGAGAAATTTCATTTAAAATAACTATAGACCATAGAAAATACTTGGGAATCCACCTGGCAAGATAAACCTAAGACCTACACTAACACAATAACAAAATATTTTCCACAGAAATAAAGTCAGATCTACACATTTGTTAAAAAAATCAGTTGCTCATGGTTAGGTTGAGTCAAAATAATAAAGATGACAATTCTATGTAAGTTAATTTACTATTTCATTGCCATACTAATTAATCTACCAAAAATTCTTTTCCAGAGCTAGAAAAAAATCAATACCAAATTCCTCTGAAAGAACAAAAGGTCCAGAATATCAAAAGGATTAATGAACGGAAATGGGAAGAAAAAGGGTCAAGCCATATCAGATCTTAGACTGTATTCAAACATTAAACATCAACACTATTTCGCACTGGCTAAGCCATAGTGTCGTATGTCAATGGAATTGATTAGGTATACCAGACATGTTAGTAAATTACTGTTATAATGCAACATTTCATTAACCCAAATAACACAAGCAACTGTCTCTTTTTTGGAGATGAACACACTATCGCCTTTGACTTAGCAATATGACTTCACCAAAATTTATACCTATGATATACAATATCTATATCATTAAAATGGGAAAAGGAACTCCATGTACAAAATTATTTATAGTAGATCGTTTTGTGGTTTCCAAGAGCTGGAAAGTGAGGGCATGTCCATCAATTGCGGAATGGCCAAACATGATAGAAATACAAGCTTCGTTTAGTCGGAGGAAAACGGCTCTAAAACACTATTGATTACGAACATTCAAATTAAAACAGGTTGAGGTGCCACCTCACACTTAGGAGTTTGGTTAATACGACAAAAAAGGAGAATCATAAATGTTAGAGGAGATTTGAAAGAAATTCCCACATTAGTGCACGATTGGTGGAGTTGTGAACTGATCCAACTATTCTGGAGAACAGTTTAGAAATATGTTCAAAGGGCTGTGAAATGGTGTATATCCTTTATCCATCAATTCCCTTTCTCAGGATATATCTCAAAGAGACAAAAAAAGGTGAAACCCAGACCTATTTGTACAAAAATAATTGTTACAGCTCTTTCTTTTGTGGCACAAACTGGAAATTGAGGAGATGGACATCGACTGGGGAATGGTTGAGGACGTTGCCATATTACTGTTGTATCAGGAATGATGGGCACCCACATTTCATAATGACTTGAAAGAGTTGTTTTAACTGATGCACAATGAACGTAGTAGAAGCAGGAGATCAGTGTCCACAGGAACTGCAATACAATAGGATGATGGACTGTGAAGGACTTAGCTCTTCTCAACCTCACAATGCTCCAAGACAATACCAAAGTATTCATGATGGAAAGTGCTATCTACCTCTAGTGAATGAACTGAGGAAGTCCAAATGATGATCAAAGCACAGTCTTTTTGAGTTTCTGTATTTGTCCTCTATCTTTGGTTTTCGCTCTATATATTCTTTGACAATATAACCAATAGAAAAATAGGACTTTTCTGACTGAATATCTATGACCCATACCAGATTGCTTGCTCTTGTTTGGGGAAGTTTAGGGAATGGGAGAGAAAATTTGGAACTCAAAAATTTTTAAAGGAATCTTAATCATTTTCTTCACATGGAACTGGGAGAAAATAACGTATTACCAGAAAATGTGAATGTTGTTCTCATATTTCCCTGTCAGGCTTGATTAAATGAAGTTACCTTAAACTTGAGTTAGAAGGGATCACAGCAGGCATTACCTCCTACTTATACAAGAAAGGAATTTCCAGTCTAAGAAACAAATGGTCATTCAGCTTTTCTTTGAACACTTCAAGGATAGGGCACTACAACCTCTTCAAGTCAGCCTGTCACACTTTTGGATAATACTCATGTTTAGGAAGTTTTTCCTGATATCAGGACTGATTTGGCCCCTTTACAGCTTCCAGCTATTGCTCATACATCTGACCTCGAAAATCAAGAAGAGCAAGTCTAAACCTTTATCCATATAACAGGCTTGTGGTTCTTGATACAGTATGTCCCAAGTTTGTGTTAAATACTTCACTGAGGCATTTGTTACCGTGTAATAATATGCCATTATTTTTAATGGAATTTAATTACTTTTTACCCCTGGAACTAAGCCTGAAAAGATTATTGCGAAATGTGTAAAACCTCTGAAGCTTCAGACATTCCATTCCCACTCACGGAACCCCCTGCAGAGCCTCCAATAATGGTGCGACCACATGTGCAAAAGTACCCATAAAAATGTTCAAGATCAATTGGGTTTGAAAATGAAAGATGAAGACACAGCATTGCCCTACCCCATCCAGGTGGTGAGAGGTCCATAGCTGTTAGACATTGAATACTTTTACCTGAATGCATTGATCTGTTGGGCTTCTTTTTTTTTCTCCCCTAAAACAAAAGGACAATTTGTTACATGGCATGACTATGGAAGATGGAGAGAAGAAGAAATATATGAAATATCTAGGGGATGGAAGAAAAATCAATCATCAAAAATTTTTAAAAAGAGGTCCAATGTCTCAAAGGAAATATTGGAGGGGAGAAAGAGAAAAGGGGGTTTTGGGGTTTGAGATGATCAGTTGCAGATCTCAAACTCTGCTACAGATCAGTGATTATGAATTCAGATTTCATAGTTGCTTACTTCTGCCTGACTTTTCCTGACTAGAAACTGGAGCGAAACCTTACCTTCTGGGTGCCATGCAAGAGATGAGGAACTGAGGGATACAGGTGTGTGACGTGTGCAGGGTCAAGAAACTGGTTAGTGTCTACAGTCAGGACTGAAGTGAAGGGGATGAATCTTCCTGTCTTCAGGCCCTGCAGAATACCTAGCAATCCAGAAAACAATTACAACTTGTTAAATATTGAATAGGTGATCAATACAAAAGAATAGGAGTTCAAACTAGCAAAGCAATCCAACAAATTAAAATCATAGTTAATAAACCCAAAGGCTAAAGTAAATGGGAGGAACGGCTGGGGAGGACATGCTTTTCGATTTAAAAAAAAAAAAAACGGCTGGCATGAGGGAAAAGCAGTTAGTCATTCAAATTAAACTATGACTAGGTAGATGACTTGAGTGTAAAAAGGGACTCAATAGCAAATTAGAGGATCAAGGAGAAAGTTATTTCTCACAGCTCTTAATGGAAGAGGATATGACAGAACCAGCAACAGAGAGAAACACAGAAAGTTGAACTGATGATTCTGCTTCTATAAAGTTGAAATGTTTCTGTGCAAACATGGAATACAGTTAAATGAGTAAAAACATCTTTACAATAAAATTCTCTGAGGACTGTTGAATATGAATGATATATAAGAAACTGATGCCATTATTGAAGATTACAAGACATTCTTCAACAGTCAAAGGAACAGGAAGTTTTCAAAGGAAGAAATGCAATCTGTCAATAACCCTGTGAGAAAATGGGCCAAATCCCTCATGATGAGAGAAGTGCTCATTAAGACATATCTCTTTTTTCCTTCCATAAATCATAGACATCTCCAGGTTCAGGGCAGTCCCTTCTGTCTGTTCACCCACAAAGTACCTGAATATTCTCCTTTCATAACATTCTGTTTCAAAGCAGAACAGAAATAGAACTCGCATTTAACGAAACAACACTAAACAGAAGAGGTGACCAGGAGAAGGGGAGGAGAAGAATTCCTATTCTGTCTCCTCATTGGCCAGGCCTGAGGTCAAGACAAGGATGGCAGGAATAAAGGATGGGAAGCTCCACATGAGGAGGAGAGGGGTAGTCTGAAAGACTTCTCCTTAGCTGTCCTCTACTTCAACCCCCGAACCCCATAACCACACCCAACGCAATGATTGCACCCTCCAAGTCCCCTGCCTCCAGAGAAAGACCAAGGAAGGCAGGGAGCCCCTGGTAGGAGCAGACCTGCAGGAGAAAGCACACACATGTTCATCCCCGAACATGCACACGGGGGAAGGCACGCGGGCAGAAGCACACACACACACACACACACACACACACACACACTCACACAGATTATTCTACCTCCGTACAGAACAGGTGCATAAACAAATATATTGATAACTCCAGGGCCTTCCCCCCACCCTTACACACATCCTTCTGGGCAGCAAGGAAAGCAATTGGGGAGGGGGATCCCGATCAAGAAACAATTGCAGGGTGGCGAGGGCAGAGGGAAAAGAAGACAAGGAGAAGAAAGGGAGAGGCTGAGACATGGGCAGGGAGGGGACACTTACCTACTTAAGCGTCCCTTCGGCACTAGCAGGACCCTCAGGATCAGTCAGTCTGGAAGATGAAGGGCTGACGGGGGTAAGGGAAGAGAGGGGAGACTTTGGAGGGTAAAGGGAAGGGACATGTGTGAGGATTACGGAGACCGCCTCTGGCTTGCCCCACTCACATCCTCCTTCAGACAAAGAAGACTTACACTTAATATAGGGTGGGAATGGGGAGGGCACGGTGACGTCAATGCGGAGAGGGGGTAGTCTCTTTCCAGAACAAAGAAGGAAGAGGGAGAGAGAGGGAGGTGGTCTCTGACATCAGGCCCAGAGCA
Source organism: Bettongia penicillata ogilbyi (assembly GCA_023548195.1). Classification (NCBI taxonomy): domain Eukaryota; kingdom Metazoa; phylum Chordata; class Mammalia; order Diprotodontia; family Potoroidae; genus Bettongia; species Bettongia penicillata. The sequence continues at coordinate 343,083 of JAJHZJ010000594.1, forward strand.
GTGGTGAGCCCCCGCATCCCCAATCCTGTCTCTCAGCCCCGTGACCCAATCCATGTAGGGGAGGGGGCCACAGGTGCATTCTCCATTTGGAGGTGGGCCCAGGCCTTACTAGGCTCCCAGGCTTCTGTGAGGAGGCGGATGTGGCTGGTGTGGGTGGGAGGTGGGGTGGGAGGTGGGGTGCAGCAGAACTCAGCTTGGGGTTGTAGAGGGTCAGGCACTTTACAGAAACTGGGAGGAGTAGGACAAAGAGAGGAACGAGGGGAAAAAAAAGGAAGGGGGAAGGCAAACAGGGGAAGGCAGAAGTTGAGGGAGGGCTGTTCTGGGAGGAACAAAGGGGAAGAAAGAGCACAGGACCTGCAGCAGCATCTGCAACCTAGCAGCCATTGAACTGGACTTGGACTCCTCACAAGCCCCAGAGGAGGGAAGGGGAGGGGCTCAGGCTCCTTTCCCCAGGGAAGAGGAGACAAAGATAAGGCAGGCCGGGAAGGAAATGTGGGCACCCAGGAAGACAGCGCGTCTGCCCCTGCCATTTATGTATGCATATATTGGTCTAAATCTTTTTGTCATAAAAAACTTTCAGACTCTGGAGAAGGAGCCACACCCTCCTTTCTACCTCAGTTTCTATCAAGTGACTTAGTAAATTTCGTTCTAAAAGTATAGCAGATTGGGTGCTTTCTTCTCTCCAACACCAGTTGCCCTGCCACTGGTAAACGGGCATAGTGGGGACACCTGGAATCAGATGCACAAGCCCGAGAGTGACATTCTGCTTTACTCACCGTGTGACCATGAGCAAGATACTTAAATTTCCTAAATCTCAATTTTAATATCTCTGAAAGCAGGTGATAATCCCTGTGGCAAATACATAACCAGGTGGTTGTAAGGTACAAATAAGATTTTTGCAAAGTGCTTGTTTAAATCATAAAGCACTGTAGAAGGATTTATTATTGGGGTCGTTATCAATCATCTGTCAGTCTTTTTGATGGAGTTTCCATATTTTGCCATTGATTCTTTTCTGGGTAACGTTCTTCAGATCGTCGCACAAATTTACTGTGTTTTCTAACTCCATCAGATCTTTAAGATGCAGGCTACATGAATACATATTTAGGACAAAGCTGGGAGGTGAAAGGATGTTGGGGATCATTTAACCTTCGTGCTGTTTCCACACTTATCATGTCTTCCTCTAGGTGTCTATGTGCTACAAGATTTTCATCCAGGCAGTTTAGAGATTAGGAACGTTTAGTATGCCATTAAAAACATAGTTCTTGAACCTTTATGCATCAATGTTATGACTAGGACATGGGAAGCACAACTTTATTCCATGACACTGCTCCACTTCTAGTACAATTGATATTTTAATTTCCAAGGATTTCCTGAGGTCTCCATGTGTAATAGGAACATCTGTCATCTGTTCACTTTCAAAAGATATTGGGGTTCTGATGCAAAATTACAGCCATCAGTTCATGTCATGTCATCCTAAGTATTGATTAGATAGTAATGTTTTACAACCTTCAGAGAAGAGTTGTTCAGTTTTTACTCCTTCCTTATATAGTCTGTGCTGATTACTAGTCTGTGCTTCTGAAACGTGTTCTATAAATTTGGTGACAATGACCTGACCTGGGTTTGCCATCAGAAACCCTTCACCATTTCTATAAACAACCTCGGATAACAAGCATGTGGTCTGTGGTTCTCTGTACACACATTTTTGGATGAATTCTGTGGAACATCACCACGGAGTCTATCTGAACTCCATTCTTGGAGCCTGGCTGTTTTATAGACTTCCCCATAGATTGACCATTTTCAGCTACCCTGCACAAACCCAGGTGTGAGGATCTATTTCATTTTTCTTGACTTACTTTAACTCTAGTTTAGTGAAGCATTATATCTATATTTTCCGTGTTTCTCTGCATTCCAAACTATTCCACATGTGCTTTTAAAGGGAAATGTTCATTAGTGTTCTTCATTACCAGTTTTTTTAAGGATACATTCTGAGTGTATTGTCTGTTTTTAAAGAAATGGGAGGGCCCTTCTACATTCAGCTCTATATAAGAGGGTGGCTACTTCAAGAAGGCCATATTTTCGATGGGGACCAGGGAAGCTGGAAAAGTTTCCTTTTAATTTGGCAGGAAGAGGGCTCTATGGGTGGGTGGAGGACTGACATCTACACACTTGCATGTATTTGAGGTGGTATTGAGGCTACAGTGGTTATGGTCACATAAAACAAGTGCTGTGTGCAACTCCAGCCAAGGTAGGCTTCTCCATGAAAAAACTCTCTAAGCATGATCAGGAGACACCAGATACTTCTTTTTGGCTCAGGCCAACATCCTTCAGGAAGAGAGAGAAGGGATTCTCACGAAAATACAAGGACTTGCTAAAGGCCTTTATCCAGGAGTTCCCTCCTAAATTTGTTACCTCCAAACACTGTCCTGTAACCATCAGCTCCAATAAGAAAGGGTTCATTTGGTCTCCCTGAGGGCATGAATAAACATTTTTCAATCAGATTTCAAGTATCTGTTAACATTATGTATCCCTAAAGACCAAGGAATACACAGAGTAAATATACTTTGTATATGTGTGAACATATACAGGAGTACCTCCATTGTTATACTGCACCCTTGTAGCAGGACTGGGGCTTCTGGGTAATGCCAGAGATTGCCCTGAATGACCCATCCTGTTCAATGCCTCATCTTTGTCTCCATGGGTACACATGGGAAAGATCCCAGAGGTGCAGCAGATGGAATCCACATCTGGAAAACTAAATCTCGGCTGTTCAGCACTAAGACAGCACAGGTCTAGGGGAAGATGTGAGAGGGCCAGCAGTATGAAAGGCTTCATTGTGGCAACCCTGGACTTGATGTATGAAAATCACACACATGCTGCTGCAAGCACCCTGGTCCTTCCATGCTTTGATGATACATATTCAGGAGCTTGCATCCTGTTCAATAATGAGAGTACTTGGAAGGAATTTACACATGGTATCATATTTCATTTCATTCAGCAACTAATCACACTGTCACCCTTCCAGTTATGATCACCCCAGAACCTAAAGTTTTGGCACTTTTTTCCTGATTCATACTTCAAGCTAGTGTGTACACAATACAAATTCCTACAGAGACAGCAACAACGATCTACCCAGTGTGAAATGGGATTAGATGGGATGATGAGGGAATGGTAGAATCTGATTTTAAAAGTGGGAATAATACCCTATTTGTTGTAGTAGAGGTCACCAAGCATCATGTACAGAGAGATTAGACCATCAAGTCATTCCCTTCCATCCAGGGCAGTGGAGGAGTTTCAGTAGATATACTGGTACCAGTAGAGTTGCTCTGACTGCTTCCCTAAAAGGACAGAGAGGATTCCATAGGGAGGGGTCATGGGATGTGCTTAGGTCCCTCCTCGAGGGGATGGCCTGCATGTTGTGCACAGAGTAGCACAAGAGAGTCAAGGATTGTAGTGAGATACAATCCAGGTACCTCTTTCCAAGGGAACATAGAACAATAGAGGCAGGGGAATGTGACAGAGTATGGACCTTGGGAACCAGAGCAATATATTTGGTAGTACAACTGAGAGGAAAGGGTGCCTTGAGAGGGACAGTGACAAAAATGGAGGATTCTGTTGCATAGGAGATCTGTGACCACAAGAGTATGAGGTATCTCTCTGCCACCAATGTATGGCAAATGCCACCAAATATCACAGCCAATTTATATATCCATTTGCAACAATTTCCCTGCAAAGCTGAAACATAAGCAATGGGAGACAGTCATGTTTTGATAGTAATTGATGAAAATTGAAAGTCCTACCTCCCCTGGAAGATGAAGCAATTAACCAACAGGCATTGATTAAGTACCTACTATTTACCAGACATTGTGCTAGACCCTAAGAATACCAAAAAAGGAAAAAGAAGGAACCAATCTCATCCTTTCAGGAATATTTATCCTACCACATATATTGTGTTCATGAGAAATTGTGCTCCTGATTGGGTGTCTATATATCTTTGTATGTAGAAACAATATTCATTTTGCATATACAAATTATATAGAAATTTAAAATGAAAAACCTTCAGGGAAAGACTGGAGAGGGAAAGAAAGTGCTCGTCTAGGTCATGAATAGCCTATTACCTCCTTCTTCTTTGAATTCAGGCTGAGAGGGTAGTTCCATTTGGTGTTTTCTGTTGTGTCATCCTTCTGCCTGACATTGTGCTTGATGTTAAGCAGAAATGGGTCAATGAGAAGCTTTTCAGGCTTTTCACTACAGATCACCTCCTAAGTTGACCTGGAATCAGCTGTTGAACGCCAAGGTTGAGTTCAGGTAACGTTCAGGCCAGAGTTTCTCTGTAGCCTGCTTTACAAACTGTGCTCATAAACATTTGTTATGGCTCTCCATGACCTCTTGCTTTGTTGTACCCATGGGAACCCAGCAGAATGCAGAGTACAAGGACCTGGAGTGAAGAAACAGATATTCTTGAACATACCTATTATGAGAAACAGGGACTAGATTAAGAAAGCACAAAGTAAATTAAAAATGTTCGCATGGGAACAACATTTCTTGCTTTCTTTTATCTTCACTGTTTCACTTAAGCACAAGTGGGCATTGAACCCCCTCACCACCTAGCCCTCCAAATCTCCAAAGCCAAGGGTGGGGTGACTAGAACCTCTCCAGGTTCAGGGAGGGCTGACAGTTCTTAAGTCACAATTCCTATATCTTCCCCTCCCAGAAGAAATAAGCAGAGTGTCCCCAGCTAGCATTACAGATAAGGGTTTTTACAGTTTTACAGTTAGATATCTAAAGCAAAGTTCAGACAGCCTGACTCACCTACAAGATACTGGCCTAACAGGAAATCAATTCAATCAAAGGAAGAAGTATTCTGAGCAGTTAAAGTCAGTGTTCTCCCCCAGCTCACACCCAATGCTTCTGTTCCTTTGTATATGAGTCAGCAGCATAGCTGCTTTGGTGGTATGTTTTGGCCACTGAACACCAGAGTTTACCTACAATCACATTTTAAAATAGCTCCCAGAAATCAGGCATCGTGTAAATTGATGTGTAATTTGCAGGTTTCATTCCCTTCCCCATTTTGGAAATAGGAAACTTTTACCTTCTCCAACCCCATCATGTATTCTTCCCTGAGGCAGCAAGTGTCACTGACAGAGAGCCAGGAGACGCTTAGTACCAGGTACGTCACATTATCCCCACCATTGCACCCACCATTTCCCCTAAGACTATGACGTAAACAGCTTAGCACATGGAACCCAAGAGACTCAGAAATACCTATGTCTCTCCCAGAACACGTGTCATGCTTCAAGCTCAGTCCTTAGTGTTACCTTACCTTAGGGAAGCACCTCCTGTGAACAAGAGGCAAGTCAACTCTGCCCACCAACTGTTCCTTTTGGGACAGGTAAGCCAGCCTAACTAAGGCAGTGAATCACCTGGAGGGAAAGATTAGAGGTGGCAGGAGGTTGGACTCCTTTTGTGGCTCTAAAGAGTACTAAGGCTTGTGGATTTGCCTAAAGTCTGCCATGGCTGCACCTGCATCCTAAGATGCGTCCAGAGACAGCTCATCTGAGCTTGAAGGTTTGCTCCCGCCCAAGAAAATAGCTTATGTTGATGCTAGAGAAGGTGGCCTAGTCATACCAGATGTCAAATTGTATTTTAAGGCAGCAATCATACAAACGACTTGGTATTAGCTAAGAACTAGTGGGGTAGATCAGTGGAATAGGTTATGTACTCAAGACAGAGTAGACAATGAATATAGCAATATTCCTTTTCATAAAACCAAGTACCCCAGCTTCTGAGATAAGAACTCACTCTTTGGCAAATACTGCTGGGAAAATGTATAACAGTGTGAAGGAAACTGGGCATAAACCAATTCCAGTCACTGTACACAAGAATACAGTCCAAACGTGTCCATGATCTAGGTATACGGGGTGATAGTATAAACATATTAGTGGGGCAAGCGGTAGTGTGTGTGTGTGTGTGAGTGTGTGAGTTATATGGAGAATGGAGTATTTTATGACCAAACAAGAGATAGATAACATTATGAAGTCCAAAATGGTTACTTTTCATTAACTTCAAATTTTTTACAAACAAGCTCAATGCAACTACGTTTAAGAGGGAAGCATACAACTAGTAAAGAATTTTTACAACTTGTGCCTCTGATAATGGCCTTCTTTCTAAAATACATAGAGAACTGAGTCAAATTATTTTCCACTGGGGACGTGATGAAAGGATATGAACAGGCAGTTTTCAGAGGAAGAAATTGACGCTACCTATTGTCATAGGAAAATATGTTATAAGTCACTATTGATTAGAGAGATGCAAATTTAAACAACTTTGAGGTATCACGTCATGCCTATTAGATTGACTAACACGATGAAATGGTAAGACGAGAAATGCTAGAGAAGATGTGGGAGAGTTGGAACACTAATTCATTGTTGGTGGAACTGTGAGCCAGATCCAGTCTTTGTGGAGAGCAATCTGAAACTATGCCCAAAGGACTACAAAGAGTATATATACTTTGACCTAGCCATATCCCTTCTAGGGCGGTATCCCAAAGAGATCATGAAAATGAGAAAAGTTTCTACATGTCCAAAGTTATTTATAACAGCTGTTTTTATGGTGACCCTAAATGCGTTCATTGAGGGGATATCTATCAACTGAGGAGTGGCTCAACAAGTTGTGATATGTGAATGAAATGGAATGCTGTTGTGCTATTAGAATTGCGAATAGGAGACCTCCAGAAAAACCTAGAGAGATTTATATGAACTGATGCTGAGTGAAATGAGCAGAACCAGAAGAACATTATACACAGTAAAAGCCACAGTTGGGGGGGAACGCCTATGATAGACTAAGTCCTTCACAGGAATACATGAATGTAGAGCATCCACAAAGATCTCTTCTTGCAAAATACCATCAACATCCTAAGCAAAAACTGTGGAATCAGAACGCAGAAACGAAGCAGACGCTTTTCTCCTCTGTTACGTCTTATTTTGTTTTTACTCATTTCTTCTCCCATTCATTCGTATTCTTCCATGCAGCATGACCAGTGTGAAAGTGTATTTAATAAGAATGTATGTGAAGAACCCATATAAGATTGCGAGGTATCTCGAGGAGGGAGAGCAGAGCGAGGGAAAGAGGAAGGAGGCAGAAAATTTAAGACTTGTGGAAGTGATTGCTGAAAACTGAAAACCAATGAATTAATAAAATAAAGGATAAAACCCCATGTTGTCCTCAGACATCCTAGTCAGCCTTGGTTCCCATAAATTGTCTAAAACTTGATTATTGTAACATACCAAAACTGCCATCGTGTCCAGTCTGTATGTGAAGGGAATGCATAGAGCAACATACCAGACAAACGGTCATCGAGCTTTTACCTTGTTTTCTTAGGGTGGTCCCAACTCCAGTGCCCCTCCTGTTAGCAGAAAGGGCCTGGACCTGGATATTTTTGCTTAGGCATGGGCCAGTTAGGAGACCAGTGGCCTTGCTTGTGACAAAGAAAAAAATGAAGATTGTCCAGAAGTTTTACATGCAGGTCATTCTGAGAATCCAATATGGTGGCTACCAGTATTTGAGCCCGTTCTCTATCCTTTGCCTGGTCCTATGGTCCTTTTCTCCACTGCAGCTCAGTAGCAAAAGATATTTCTAAAAGTTGGGTTTGCAGCGTCTGGGGACCCAAAGCTGAAGTCTGTATTTTTCTTTGGATAAGAAAATCTTTGCTACCAAAAATTGCAATCACTTCAGGTGACATGGTGTGAAGATGGATAAATATTCTGAGAGCTTCTACCTGCCTGCCTTGAAAAAGAGTATGGTTCTTCTTTTGCCCCTGGGTCATTGCCTTGACATTTTCATGACTGCTCTGTTTTTTAAACCCTTTCAACATACCATCAATGAGGCCTCTTTTTTCCTATTTCTATTCTCCTCTTGACAATCCCATCTGGAGTCTGCAACTGGAACCTCAGTTGCTCCTGCATTTTACCCTGAGAGGGAAGGCACAAGGCAACTGTCCCCTAAATATTTGAGCTAAATCCCAGATTCTCTTTTGCTCCCCAGTTGTGCAACAGGTGGAGATAATGATATGACCAACCCCCCAGGGGAGGTCAAATTGGAAAACCACCTCCCTGAAGCCCTAAGGGAATTTAACGGGGTCTTCAGAGTATCTGGCCAGGATTTTCCTTAATTTGGGGAAGGTCAGAGAGTGAGAAGTGGACATGAACTCTAATCGTCCTCCTGATGCCACTTCTACTTCCTTTAAAGTGGGAAGTGTACTGGTGGGGGTGGTTGAGTCTGGGATTGAGGAAGAGGGAGAAAGTGGGCCTCACTCCTTGAGTGGGAGGGAATTAAGGACTGGGTTGTTTTAGAAGGTCGTGGTATTAGGGAATTTGAGAGAATAGGATCAGTGGAAGTGGTCAACTTGGTCCTCACCTTTAAAACTGCTGGGATTGAATTTGGCTTGGAACACACTTCACTGTGGTCTCAGAGTTGGATTTTGAGACAGAGACTTAAAAGCCTGTACTTACCATTTCATGGTCCATTCCCTTTCCCTGCTGAAATAAAGCTCAAGGTGATTAATGGTGTTACAATTGATGAACCAAACCTTCGGCCATTTTTCTTGGTCTCCCACATCCTACTGGGGTCAAGCATTATTACAAAAAACATGAGGCGTTTTCTTCTTAAAACTTCTACGTCAGATATGTTCCAAATATGCAACAGACAGCCGAGCTGGGAGTCTTGGTGGACAGGAGCACTTAGCTGTATGATGGATAACAATAATGTTTGGTACTCTGGGCCTGCAGAATTTCCACCTATAGCCACAGTTCACTTCTCTAGTGGCATTTCAGTTGGAGGGGATGAAATAAGGGAGTGGTAGACTCGGGCAAATTATACCACATGAAGCAGCAGGAAAGACATTTTACAGTGGAGGAGAAGATGGGCAGGTAAACAATGTGCATCACTTGAACCTTACTTTCATCAGTACTGGCCCAAAGAGGGAATAATATACAGAATCAGTTGAATTTAATAATCTCTTTAACTTGACCAGGAAGTGGGAGGGGAGAAGATTAAGCAATTCGTGTGAGAGTTCTAGTTACTGACAAAATTGAGGGGAGCATAAGAGGAAGTAGTAACAGCAGGAAAACACTGGTGATGTGGGAAAGGGTGAAAGGAGTGAGAGCATAAAGAAGAGGATGAATAGGATGGAGGGAAATGCATAGGGAGCAATCATTACTGTGAATGGAATGGACTCTTCTACAAAACTGAAGCAGTTACCAGAGTAGATCAAAAACCAGAAGCAGAGTCACACAGACAGAGTAAAGCCTGAACAGCATCTATTAAGTTACATTTGCAAGTAAAAAAAGAAAGCAGGGAGAGCAATACTGACCTTACCAGAAGAAAAAGCAAACATAATCAGAGTTAAAAGACATGTGTGTGTGTGAGAGAGAACGTGTGTGTTTATGTGTTCATCCGTCATTGCTGAAGAAGATCCGGAAATCAGAGAAATAATGTCATGACTTGGACTTGACTTTGTTTTGAGTGAGGGAGGGCTGTGTAGGTCACTAGTCTCTCATCTCCCCATGACCTATCTGAATCCAGTGACCAGATGTTCATCAAGAGGACAGGAGATGATTCATGATGAGGCAATTGCGGTTAAGTGAGTTTCCCAAGGTCACACAAGTAATGAATGCCAAATGACTGATCTGCAATTTGAACTCAGGTAGTCCTAACTCCTGCACTGGATCTCTATCCATTGCACCACCTAGATGCTCAACTAAAACTGATAAAGAAGGAAGGAAAGTAATATTCTTTTTACTAAAATTTAGAAAAGGCAATGGTGTCAAGATGGTGTAGTGGAAAGATGTACCTGCTGTAGCTCTCCCTGCACAGCCCATAAAATACCTGTAAAAATGATTAAAACCAAATTCTAGAACCAATGAACCCATAAAACTATGGAGTGAAAGAGATTTCCAGCTCAGGACAACCCGACAGGTTGAAATGTAAGGTCTATAACACCACTCTCAGAGGAGAGACTAACCCATCTTTGGCCGTGGACACAGCATGGGCAGGACTGGAGCAGGGTTCAGGAAGTGGAATCCCAGGCAGCAGCTGCAGTTCCCTGATTTCTCTTCCCACATACACAAAAAATGCTTCCAAGTTCAATGAGAAAGCTCTTTTGCTTGGGAGAATGCGAACAGGGTCCCGTCCATGCCTGATCGTAGGACTGTGGTAGACACTGGGGCCCAGCATTCACTTTTAGAGCCCTGGGCCTAAAGTCTTTGGGGACACTGAGCAGCCCATCTATGCCTCACGCTTGACTGGCAGTCCTGGGATGAGGTAGAGTGCTGGGGTGGTGGAGGTGATGATGGTTCTGGAGAAGGAATTCTACTCTCATATCTTTGGCAGAAAAACTTGTGCTTGCTCACAGACCAGAACACAGACCATAAGAGGAGCAAGCTCCCCTCATTGGACTGTGCCACCTTAGAGTAAATGAGAAATTTCAGGTCCCCACAGGATATCTTCCACTTGACAGAGTATAGAAACATGAAGTAACAGGATGTGAAAAGGCTCTCAAAAGAGAAGAAAAGTAAAACTACAGAAGGTTACTTTCTTGGTGAAAAGGTATTTTCTTCCATCCTTTCTGATGAAGAAGAACAATGCATACCATCAGAGGAATACATCAAAGTCAAGGCTTCTGCATCCAAACCCCCCCCCCCAACCAAAATAGCAGGCCATTGAAGAGCTCAAAAAGCACTTTGACCATCAAGAAAGAGAGGTAGAGGAAAAACTGGGAAGTGGAATGAGAGCAATGCAAGGAACTAATGAAAAGCAAGTCAGTAGCTTGCTTAAGGAGGGCGAAAATTTTGAAGAAAATCACACCTTTAAAAATAGACTAATTCAAATGGCAAAAGAGTTCCAGAAAGCCAATGAGGAAAAGAATGCTTTTAAATGCAGAATTAGCCAAATGGAAAAGGAGGTTCAAAAGCTCACTGAATAAAATAGTTGTTTAAAACTTAGAATGGAGCAATGGGAAGCTAATGACTTGTTGAGAAACCATGAAATTAAAACACAGAACCAAAAGAATGAAAAACTAGAAGACAATGTGAAATATCTCAGTGCAGAAACAACTGACCTGGAAAACATCCATGAGAGACAATTTAAAAATTATGGGACAACCTGAAAACCAAGATCAAAAAAGGAGCCAAAACATCTCCACTCATGAAATTATCAAGGAAAACCGCCGTGACATTGTAGAATCAGAGGCCAAAATAAATATAGAAAGAATCCACTGCTTACCTCCTGAAAGAGATCCAAAAAGAGAAACTCTTAGGAATATTGTAGCCAAATTCCAGAGTTCCCAAGTCAAGGAGAAAATGCTGCAAACAGTTAGAAAGAAACAATTCAAGTACAATGGAAATACAATCAGGATAATACAAGATCTAGCAGCTGCTATGTTAAGGGATCAAATGGCTTAGAATATGATATTCCAGAAGTCAAAGGAACTAGGATTAAAACCAAAAATCACCCAGTCAGCAAAAAATGGTGCAATACAACGTGGGAAAAAACAGTCATTCAATGTAATAGAGGACTTTCAAACACTTTTGAAGAAAAGACTAGAAACTGATCAGAAAATGTCACTTTCAAAAATAAAAATCAAGAGAAGAATGAAGGGGCAATCTGAAAACAAATCACAGGGGACTTTCAAAAATTGAACTCCTTACACTGTGACATGCAAAGATAATATTTCTAGCTCTTGAGACATTTCGTAGTACTTGGATTGTTGCATGGATTTTATACAGTGAGAGAGAGAGAAAGAGAGAGAGAGAGAGAGAGAGAGAGAGAGAGAGAGAGAGAGAGAGAGAGAGAGAGAGAGAGAGAGAGAAAGAAAGAAAGAAGAGAAAGAAAGAAAGAAAAAGAAAGAAAGAAAGAAAGAAAGAAAGAAAGAAAGAAAGAAAGAAGGAAAGAAGGAAGGAAAGAAGGAAAGAAGGAAAGGAAAGAAGGAAAGAAGGAAAGAAAGAAAGAAAGAAAGAAAGAAAGAAAGAAAGAAAGAAAGAAAGAAAGAAAGAAAGAAAGAAAGAAAGAAAGAAAGGAAAAGAAAGAAGGAAAGAAGGAAAGAAGAAAGAAGAAAGAAGGAAAGAAGGAAAGAAGGAAAGAAGGAAAGAAAGAAAGAGAAAGAAAGAAAGAAAGAAAGAAGGAAGGAAGGAAGGAAGGAAGGAAGGAAGGAAGGAAGGAAGGAAGATAGAGAAAAATTGAGTGGAAAACGAGGGACGTGATAAAGAAAAAGTGAAGCTTACTCTTATCACATTTGGCGTAAGGAGGGAATAACATGCACCCTCAATTTGGTATGAAAATCTGTCTTACACTACAGGAAAGTAGGGGAGAAGGGAAGATATAAGGGGGTGTGGCGGATGATAGAAGGGAGGGCAAATGGGAGGAGGGAGTAACTAGAAGTAAACAATTTTGGGGAAGGACAAGGTCAAAAGAGAGAACAGAATACATGGGAGCCAGGGAAATGTAGTTAGTCTTTCACAACATGATTATTAGGGAAGTTTTTGCATAACTACACACGTATGGCGTATACTGAATTACTTGCCTTCTCAATGGCAATGGGTGGGAAGGGAGGGAGAGAAGTTGGAACTCAAAGTTGTAAGACTGAATATTGGGAATTATTTTCCATTCAATTGGGAGATAAGAAATACAGGTAATGGGGCATCGCAATCTATATTGCCTTACAAGAAACAAGAAAAGATGAGGATCAGGGATGTGAGGGATGTGACTGAAGGGAGGGAATATTGGGCGACAGGGTAGTCAGAATGAACAGAGTCTTGGGGTTGGGTAGGGGAGAGATGGGGAGAAAATTTGGAACTTGAAATCTTGTGGAAATGAATGTTGAAAACATAAAATAAATATTTTTTTTGAAAAAGAACAATAAAATCCAAGAGAATATTGTGCACGGTAATAGCAATATTGTTTTGAGAATGACTTTGAGTGAATAAGTTATTTTGACTATTATCAATACTCTAAATAATTTTAAAGAGTAGATGAAGAAAGTTGATTTGTGCATCAAGAGAAATAACTGATAAATAAAAGTATGAATGGGAAAATTTTACATATATAAATATCTATCAATCTATATACATATCAATATACACATTGGTAATGGCAGATACATGGGGGGAGAAAGGAAAAAGATTATGTGATAATTTCGTTGTGTGTTTCAAAGTAATAGCAAGTTATGCATATAGTATTTCCACTTTCATGTGAAATCATTTTTTTTATTGTACTATGCCATGGAAATGCTTGCTTTGTTCCATAAATTAAAAATAAACAAATAAAAAAGTACCATAGACAATGAGTGGGAATTGGATCAAAGAGGGAATAAGATACACACACATTTGGCTATACATATCTACCTTACCCTTCATAAAATACGAGATGTTGGGCATAAGATAAGGCTGGTTGTATGACAGACGGGAGGGCAGACTGGGGGAACTGGTGGTCAGAAGCAAAACACTTTTAAGGGGGTAGATGGTGAATGGAAAGAGAATGGAAGAGACAAGGGTCAATAAGATGGAGAGAAATACAATTAGCAGTCATAACTGAAATAATTCCCGGAAGCCAAGGTTCTCTGATAAAAGTCCTTATGTCTCAAATATAAAGAGAAATGAGTCAAATTTATAAAAGAGGAGCCATTCTCCAATAGATGAATGAACAAAAGATATGAAGAGTCACTTTTCAGATGAAGTATTCAAAGCTATTTCTGGTCTCATGAGAAAATTCTCTAAATCACTACTGACTGGAGAAATGCAAGATTAAAAAGTTCTGAGCTACTTCCTCACACCTATTTCTGTTGCTAATTAGACAGAAAAGGGAAATGACAAACGATTTAGGGGAGTGGAAAAATGGAGACATTAATACTCTGTTGGTAGAATTGTGAAGAGATTGAACCATTTTTGAGAGAAATTTGGAATTATGAGTAAAGGCTCTAAAATCATTCACACCTTTCAACCTGCCAGTAGGATGGCTAAGACTTTATCCCAAAGAAATTTAAAAACGAATGAAAGAAGTAACAGTCTTATATGTACATTATATCTACAGAAGCTATTGTCTGGTAGGAATGGAATGGATATTGAGGGGATAGCCATCAACTGAGGAACGGCTGAAAAAGTGTGATAAATGATTGAAATGGAATACTAACATAGAACAAAAATTATGAGCAAGATGGCCTCAAAACACCTAGAAAGACTTACATGAACTAATGCAAAGTGAAATGAGTAGATCCCCGAGAACCTTGGACACGATAAGAGCAATACTGTCAGATGACCAGTCATGAAGAACTTAACTATTCTCCACATGTCAGTGATCCAAGACAACTCTGAAACATCGAGTATAAGAAATGCTATCCATTCTCTGACAAAGAAGTGATGGTGTCTGAAAAGAGATCAAAGCAAACTTTTTTTTTAAACTTCTGAATTTTTCTCTAAGGTGTTTTTTGGTCTATGGTTTCTTTTACAAGAAATGTACTAAGGAATTTTATTTTACATGACAACATACTTATAAGCTATATCACATTATTTGCCTTCTCAATGAGGGGGTGAGGAGTGATTAAGGTAGAAAATATGAAATTCAATATTTTAAAAATAAATGACAAAAATATTACATTTAACTGAGGTAATAAAATATGAAATAAATATTAAAAGAAATTGAATCATTCTGCAGATCCTTTAGATAAAGTGAATTTTCCCATTCAAATGGAGGGAGGCAGGAAGGGCCTGTGCCCCCATGGAGTAGGGGCTGGCTCATTGTTGCAGGATATGGACAAGGATTGGCTGGGCATGAAGTAGCAAGGGCAGGAGGAAAACCAAACAGGCAGGCAGACAGATGGGGCCTGGTCACGGAATATTCCAGTGAAGGTCCGGCACAGGGTACCCCAATGGGGGTGGACTGTATACTCCAAATCAGCAACCAAACTCTCTGGTGAGTCATCCAACTGAAACCAAGGTCTCCTCTCTTAGCCCTGGAGTTCTCAGTTCAAGCCCAGATCCAGGAGTGCTGGTGGCTTTCTGCAGGTATCTTCTGCTTTTGGAGAAAGCCTTTTTGGGCGTTGGCATGCAGGAGGTGACAGAGTGCCAAGCCCAGGAACAGGAGTAGAAAGAGATCCCATTGCTCTATGATAAGGATTACATGTCTGGTTTTGGATGAATGTAGATACTTATAGACTTCCTTAAATAAAGTTGAATTTTTATAATATGAATTTACCTAAAGCAACATCTATTTGCACTCCTTTCTATTCCCATTCAGTTTTTTCCCAGAGACCTTTTGTAAAAACGTTTTCAGGAGTTCTATTATGCTTTCTACTCCATTTTGCTACCTTCTTCCATGTTATGAATGAGTTAATCCCTCTGACCCTACTAGGATTACTGATTTTGCATTTCCCTCCATCCTATTTTTTTCTGTTTTTCCTACTCCCTTTCTCTTTCATCCTGTCCTTCCTCTAATGTATATTTTGTCTATGGGCACTGCCTTCTTTCATCTGACCACCCTTTTATTATTACTTCTGCTTTCTCTTATCCCCTTCTCCTACTTACCTGTGGGGTGAGACAGAGTTTGAAGACCAACTGGATCAATATGTATTTTCCCTTATTGAATGAATTTAGATGGCTGAGGGGTAAGCATGGTTTGTGTGACATCCCCTCCCATGCCAGCCTTTTGCAACCCAATGTAAAACCTCTAACTTACAAGCATATTTCATGTGAGGTCATTTTCCCCAGTATTTCTCCTCTTCTTAACCTCTTTCAGAGACTCCATATAACTCCCCTATTAGTTTTGCATCATTCCTGCCTAATTGGCTCACTCTCAAACCTTCATTACAGAGAGAATCCTTCTACCTATTTGAATCGTGACTAAATTCTTCGAAGATATGTAATTCACCTTCCTTTCAAAAAAAGTACACACACACACAGTTTAACCTTATTGAGTCACATAAGATTTCTCTTTCATATTTACCTTTCAAGGCTTCTTTTGAGTCTTGTATTTGAAAGTCACATTGTTTTCTTCAACTCTGGTCTTTTCATCAGGATGTTTCAGAGGCCTCTATTTCAGTAAATGTTCATGAATTTTTCTTGATGTGTGTCCCCAGAAAGCAAACCCATAGTAAGAAGATGTTGTTAACGAGTACGTCTTCTGCCACAATTTTCTTTTCCTCTGAATGTTCAGAGAGTAGAGGTGGTTCCCCAGAAAGCTATCCTGTAGTAATCAGAATGTTCTCAGATTGTGTCTTCAGCCCCAAATGTCTTGTCTGCTGAGTGTTCGGAGGCTAGATGTGATTCCCCAGAAAGTAAGCCTGTAGTGACTAGAATGTTCCCAGAGAGACTGTCTCCTGCCACAAGTATCTTTTCCTCTGAATCTTCAGAGAGTAGATGTGCTTCCCCAGAAAGCAAGCCTGTAGTAAGTAGTATGTTCTAAGAGTTTGTGTCTCCACCCATAAGCATCTCATCCACTGAATATTCTGATGTTAGGTGTGCTTCCCCAGAGAGTAAGCCTATAGTAATTGGACTGTTCTCAGAGAGACTGTCTCCTGCCACAAGTATCTTTTCCTCTGAATGTTCAGAGAGTAGAAGTGTGTCCCCAGAAAGCAAGCCTGTAGTAAGTAGAATGTTCTCAGAGTTTGTATGTCCACCCATAAGCATCTCATCCACTGAATATTCTGATGTTAGAAGTGCTTCCCCAGAGAGTAAGCCCAGAGTAAATGGACTGTTCTCACAGAGTGTCTCCTGCCACAATTATCTTTTCCTCTGAGTGTTGGGAGGGTAGATGTGTTTCCACAGAGAGTAAGCCTGTAGTAACTGTAATGTTGTCAGAGATTGTGTCTTCCGTCCCAAATATCTTTTCCTCTGTGTATTATAGTTGATGGCTTTTCCCTCCTACAACAAAAAATATCATTTGTCACATGACAGGACATGGAGGGAGAAAGAAAGGGAGGGGGGAATACATGGTACACTGTGATATCAGATACGGCAATCAGCAAGAAAAGTTTTGAAGTGAGGTGAAAAATCTAAAGGGCCACACATAGAGCGGTGAGAAGAGGAAAGAAAGGAGTTTTGGAGGTGCAGAGTGATTCCTTGCATCTCTGCAGCCTCGGGATCAGTGCTTGACTTGATACGGCCAGTGCTGAGAGAGGAGACTCTTGGCTGCTCTGTCAGTTGATCTGTGTATCTGTCATCTGCATGACTGTCTTCTGTGTATTCATCTTTGGGTACTGGGTGTCTTTGTTCTGTCCATACATAAGAGCCTGTCCTTTCCTGTGTGTGGTCCTGTGCAGACTCGATGTGTCTATTCCCTGCTTTGTCTTCTTCTAGATTCTCACCAGGCCATCATGTGCCTGGCCTGCCATTGTCTGATCCTCCTGCTCTGGCTTCTTGGTTCTTGGCCACCAGGTGTGCTTAAACCATCTCCTGGCCCCCTCCTATCAAATGTTTGTAATCCCCTTCCTGCCATCCTCCATTGCCCAACCATTCATTGAAACAATGCAAGAACTCTGTCTTCAAAACAAATACATAAAGAGATGGCATAAGTCTAAAGCAGATTCACAGGAATTTGATATGTGATCAAAACATCCTGTCATGTATCTAATCAAACTCTAAGGAAAACATGAAGTAAATACAATCATAAAAATAATGAAATGATGAATGAGGAAAATTACAAATGACACTCTATAAAATATGGGAATATAATCATTATCATTTACTCTAGCTTACACCCAAAACTCAGGAATATAAGCACTCCTTAGTTATAGATTAACCTCTTCTCATGTGTTGGACACAAAAAAGAGAGTTGGCCTAATATAGCAATAAAGAAGTATTTCTTAAGTGACACTTGTGAAGAAACGTACAGGCCTAGGTTCTGAATATGTACAGTCCCTAGCCAGCAGAAGCTTACGTTGTCAGGAGATAGAAAATACTTAGAAATATATGGAGAAGGAAAGAGAAATAAAGCCAAAGTACAAGGCAGTCTGGAAGCCAGGCCACCAACAGTTGTAATCAAGAAAGGCTTAACAGATGAGATGATTGTTAAATTGTGTCTGTATATAAAAGAGGCATTCCCTGGAGCCCCAGAATGTCTGCTTGAGAGACAGAAGGGCTCAGAGTTCAAGTCCTCCCTCACTTCCATGCTAGCAGCATGACCACAGTCAAGTCAGTTCACCTCTCAGTGCCCCAGACCACTCAGTAAGGTCACACACACATTTAAGAGGGGTTGCTCAACTAACTGAGGAGGCAGAAAGATGAAAGAGTGCTTCACTTGGAACCCTTGGACTTCCCGCAGCCCAATGTGCCATAACATATAAGTGCCCAAGGTTGCATTTGAACTCATATCTTTCTAAAGCCAAGCCCCATTGCTCTAACCCGTGGTCCACTGAGATGGAAAGATTCAGAGATTCTAGAAGACTACTGCCAAGCCATTGTCCAGGTGGCTGCCTAATGACATGGGAAAGATAAGAAAAGAGCTCATTCTCACTGCAGGGCATTTCCACAAGTGCTCAGTCCCTCCTCCATTCACCATCCCCCATGAGGAAACGCTCTACCTGAGTTAGTGACTCACCAAGGAACTTTATGTACAGTATTTGCAAGGGTCTGGGAGTTAGAGCCTGTAAACTACTTTCAATGTGAACAGGAAGAGAAGCTTCAACTGTCCCATGGGAAAACTTGGAATAAATAGAAACATCACCATTCATCTGTGGCTTGTGGCCTTTCTTGGTCTCCTCCCACAATACCAGTCCTGAGCCATGGGCAGTGCAGGATGCAACACTCTCTTCTTTTAACACCATAGGGTTGGTCTCATAACTAAATTCTCTTACATAATACAATGAGACCCACGAAACCTAACATATATTATCATTGTTGGTGTTCTAGCCTGTTTCTTTCTTTGTAAGCAAACACATTCGCATTAGCATATACAGTAAGGAATTGGATTGCTTGGATGGTGTGTGTCCTGCCAAGTTTGTTGCCTCTGGAAAAGAAACAGGAGAGCCGCAGAGAAACCTTCTCAACACCGAGTTTAATTTTCCCAGAACAGTGTCAAGATGGTGGAGAGAGGTTAAAAAACTTGACGAGAGTCACTACATTCGTAAATATTAGACTCATGATCTGAACCCACTTCTTCCTGACTCTAAGCACTGCACAAACCAATACAGCTGGTAGTGATTCAGTCCCCTGAGTCTTGGTCTGGATTTGCTGGGGGCCTCATTCTCTGCTAACTTGGCTCATGCTGAAGTGCTCTTCTCTCCTAGGCCGAGGCAACAGACCTTTCATCTCCACCATCCAAGTGGTCTTTGGCTGGAAAGTTCTTTCACACCTTCATTTTGTGTGTTCTGCTTCTACAGAATTTGATTAGAGCCATTTTTTGACAGGTATTTGGAGGGTTTGGGGGGAAAGTTCAAATGAGGTCCTGCTTTAATTCTGCCTTCTTGACTGGCCCCAGTCAACATTGCTAACTCTTAAGAAGTGTATCTCTACTCGTGTGGGTACAAATTGACTTTAATGCAATGTATAAAATATGTGAAGGGGGAGAAGTTGGGCTGCACGGGGATAAGTTAGGAGGGAGAGGATGAATGGAGTAACTTATATCACATTTAAAGATGCAAAATGCCTATAGCAGGAGAAGGAAAGAAGGGAGTAGGTAAGCATTACTTGAATCTTCTCAACAGCCTTGCGTCAGAGAGGAAATGACATACACATTCAGTTGGGCATAGAGATCTATCTCACCCTGTAGGGAAATAGGAAAAGAGGGGATAATAAAAGATGGGGGCCAGAGAGAAGGGAGTGCAGAGTGAAGGGAGGGAAGAGTTAGAATCAAATCCCTAGTGAGGAGGAACAGGGTGCTGGACAGTGAAAGAAAAGGATAAACAGGTTGAATACAGTTAGTCATCATTACTCTATAGGTGAATTAGATGAAGAACTGCTTGGTAAAGAAACAGATAGCAGAGTGGATCACAAGCCAAAATCTTATAGTGCATCGTTTACAAGAAGCATATTTGAAACAGAGATACATGAAGAGTAAAGGTAAATGTCACAGCAGAATATATTATGCTTCAGCTGAAGTAAGAAAATACAAAGCAGAGATAATAAGCTACATCTCACACAAAAGAAAAGTAAAAGACATCTAAGGAAAAATACTTGCTAAAAGATACCACAGATAAATACTAAACATGCATACACAAATAGGATAACATCCATAATTCAGTTAATAAGATATTGGAGAAAACTGGCTGAAAAATTACTAGTGGGGTACATCAATTCTTGACTCTCAGACCAAGTCAAATCTTGCCACAAAATGAAGAAAGGACTTAAGGAAGAGAATAGAAATTTAGAAAAGTTATATGCCAGAATTGTGGAGAACATTGAATGTAGACAGAAAGGCATATATTCTTTTCATAACACTACATGACACATATACAAAAACTTACCATGTATTACAGCATAAAAACCTCGCTATGCATTGCAGAATAGCAGAAATATTATATGCATCCATTTTCATAATAACAAAATAACAATTGAATTTAAGAGAGGACCACAGAAATAGAGGTTGAAAATTCCTTGGGAAAGGAAGAGTATAATCCTAAAAGTTAAGTGTGTCAAAGAACAAATCATAGAAACATCTAATAATTTCAACAGTAATTTCATCACAGAAATGGCAACAATGAGACAATGGATCAAAATTTGTGGTATAACGAGAAAACAGTACCTGGGGGAAATTTTACATTTCTAAACAGTTACATCAATTAAGGAGAGAAAGAAGTGGTCAATCAATTGAGCATGCAACAGAAAAGACAGGAAAAAAAATTGAAAATGCATAACTAGACAACAAATTGAATATTCTAAAAATGAACGGACATTTAAAAGCTGGAAAGTTAAGAAAACCACGGACATAAAAATTTAAAGTAAGGCCTGATATTATGGGCAAATTATATTAAAAGGAAAACAGCTGCTTCATTTCTTTTCAAAAAGGAAAGATGAAAATCAAATGACTGTTATGGGAAGATATAAAAGGTGTGTTCACTACCAATGAAGATAACAGTAAAGCAATGATTAGGAGGTAGTTTGCCCAACTGTGTGTCAACAAATCTGCTTATCTAGGTGAACCAGATGCATATTTACAAAAATATCAATTGACCAGAATAAAGGAGAGTAAATGGAATGTATAACCCCATTATCTAGAATAAACTGAAGGAGCCATGAAAGAAACCCATAAGAAAACATTCCCAGGCTGAGATGGATGCAAAATTTAGAGGACAATTAATTCCAATATCATATAACCTATTTCAGACAATACGCAAAGGAGGTATCCTGCCAAATTCCTTTTATAACTCAAATATGGTGCTGATACCTCAACCAGAAAGAGATAAGACAGAGAAAGAAAACTATAGACCAATATCCCAAATCCAGTATTGAGGCAAGCATTTAGAAAAAAAAAAAATTAGGAGCAAGGAAATTATAACAATATATTACTAGCATAATATACTGTGACCAGGTGGGATTTATACGAGAAATGTAGGACTAGACCCATGTAAGGAAAATTATCTGCATAGGGGACCATGTAAATCAAAATCACATGACTATCTCAAGAGGTGCAGAAAACTTTTTTCACAGAACACAGCAGCCATTACTGGGGAAAACATTAGAGACGCTAGGAATAAATTTAGATTTCCTTAAACTGATAACTAATATCTCTCCAAAACCACCAGGAGGCATAATCTGTAATACAGATAAGGTAAAAGCTCTCCCTGTAAGATCAGGGGTGAAACAAGTATGCCCATTATTACCTGTATTATTCAATATTGTACTAGAAATATTAGCTGTAGTAGGAAGAGGACAAATTGAAAGAATTAGAATGGCCAGTGAAGAAACAAAACAGCCCCTCCTTGCAGAAGATACAATGGTGTACTTAGGGAATTTTAGAGAGTCAACAAGAAAGTCAGTTGAAATCATTAATAACTTTAGTGCTGTTGTAGGGTACAAATTAAACCAACACAAACCATCTGCATTTCTATATATTACCCGTAAACCCCAGCAGCAAATAATAGAGAAATTTCATTTAAAGTAACTATAGACCATAGAAAATACTTGGGAATCCACCTGGCAAGATAAACCTAAGACCTACACTAACACAATAACAAAATATTTTCCACAGAAATAAAGTCACATCTACACATTTGTTAAAAAAATCAGTTGCTCATGGTTAGGTTGAGTCAAAATAATAAAGATGACAATTCTATGTAAGTTAATTTACTATTTCATTGCCATACTAATTAATCTACCAAAAATTCTTTTCCAGAGCTAGAAAAAAATCAATACCAAATTCCTCTGAAAGAACCAAAGGTCCAGAATATCAAAAGGATTAATGAACGGAAATGGAAAGAAAAAGGGTCAAGCCATATCAGATCTTAGACTGTATTCAAACATTAAACATCAACACTATTTCGCACTGGCTAAGCCATAGTGTCATATGTCAATGGAATTGATTAGGTATACCAGACATGTTAGTAAATTACTGTTATAATGCAACATTTCATTAACCCAAATAACACAAGCAACTGTCTCTTTTTTGGAGATGAACACACTATCGCCTTTGACTTAGCAATATGACTTCCCCAATATTTATACCTATGATATACAATATCTATATCATTAAAATGGGAAAAGGAACTCCATGTACAAAATTATTTATAGTAGATCGTTTTGTGGTTTCCAAGAGCTGGAAAGTGAGGGCATGTCCATCAATTGCGGAATGGCTAAACATGATAGAAATACAAGCTTCGTTTAGTCGGAGGAAAACGGCTCTAAAACACTATTGATTACGAACATTCAAATTAAAACAGGTTGAGGTGCCACCTCACACTTAGGAGTTTGGTTAATATGACAAAAAAGGAGAATCATAAATGTTAGAGGAGATTTGAAAGAAATTCCCACATTAGTGCACGATTGGTGGAGTTGTGAACTGATCCAACTATTCTGGAGAACAGTTTAGAAATATGTTCAAAGGGCTGTGAAATGGTGTATATCCTTTATCCATCAATTCCCTTTCTCAGGATATATCTCTAAGAGACAAAAAAAGGTGAAACCCAGACCTATTTGTACAAAAATAATTGTTACAGCTCTTTCTTTTGTGGCACAAACTGGAAATTGAGGAGATGGACATCGACTGGGGAATGGTTGAGGAAGTTGCCATATTACTGTTGTATCAGGAATGATGGGCACCCACATTTCATAATGACTTGAAAGAGTTGTTTTAACTGATGCACAATGAACGTAGTAGAAGCAGGAGATCAGTGTCCACAGGAACTGCAATACAATAGGATGATGGACTGTGAAGGACTTAGCTCTTCTCAACCTCACAATGCTCCAAGACAATACCAAAGTATTCATGATGGAAAGTGCTATCTACCTCTAGTGAATGAACTGAGGAAGTCCAAATGATGATCAAAGCACAGTCTTTTTGAGTTTCTGTATTTGTCCTCTATCTTTGGTTTTCGCTCTATATATTCTTTGACAATATAACCAATAGAAAAATAGGACTTTTCTGACTGAATATCTATGACCCATACCAGATTGCTTGCTCTTGTTTGGGGAAGTTTAGGGAATGGGAGAGAAAATTTGGAACTCAAAAATTTTTAAAGGAATCTTAATCATTTTCTTCACATGGAACTGGGAGAAAATAATATATTACCAGAAAATGTGAATGTTGTTCTCATATTTCCCTGCCAGCCTTGGTTAACAGAAGTTGCATTAAACTTGAATTAGAAGGGATCACAGCAGGCATTACCTACTACTTATACAAGAAAGGAATTTCCAGCCTAAGAAACAAATGGTCATTCAGCTTTTCTTTGAACACTTCAAGGATAGGGCACTACAACCTCTTCAAGTCAGCCTATCACACTTTTCGATAATACTCATGTTTAGGAAGTTTTTCCTGATATCAGGACTGAATTGGCCCCTTTACAGCTTCCAGCTATTGCTCATACATCTGACCTCGAAAATCAAGAAGAGCAAGTCTAAACCTTTATCCATATAAGAGGCTTGTGGTTCTTGATACAGTATGTCCCAAGTTTGTGTTAAATACTTCACTGAGGCATTTGTTACCATGTGATAATATGCCATTATTTTTAATGGAATTTAATTACTTTTTACCCCTGGAACTAAGCCTGAAAAAATTATTGCAAAATGTGTGAAACCTCTGAAGCCTCAGACATTCCATTCCCACTCACGGAACCCCCTGCAGAGCCTCCAATAATGGTGCGACCACATGTGCAAAAGTACCCATAAAAATGTTCAAGATCAATTGGGTTTGAAAATGAAAGATGAAGACACAGCATTGCCCTACCCCATCCAGGTGGTGAGAGGTCCATAGCTGTTAGACATTGAATACTTTTACCTGAATGCATTGATCTGTTGGGCTTCTTTTTTTTTCTCCCCTAAAACAAAAGGACAATTTGTTACATGGCATGACTATGGAAGATGGAGAGAAGAAGAAATATATGAAATATCTAGGGGATGGAAGAAAAATCAATCATCAAAAATTTTTAAAAAGAGGTCCAATGTCTCAAAGGAAATATTGGAGGGGAGAAAGAGAAAAGGGGGTTTTGGGGTTTTAGATGATCAGTTGCAGATCTCAAACTCTGCTACAGATCAGTGATTATGAATTCAGATTTCATAGTTGCTTACTTCTGCCTGACTTTTCCTGACTAGAAACTGGAGTGGTTTACCTTACCTTCTAGGTGCCATGCAAGAGATGAGGAACTGAGGGATACAGGTGTGTGACTTGCGCAGGGTCAAGAAACTGGTTAGTGTCTACAGTCAGGACTGAAGTGAAGGGGATGAATCTTCCTGTCTTCAGGCCCTGCAGAATACCTAGCAATCCAGAAAATAATTACAACTTGTTAAATATTGAATAGGTGATCAATACAAAAGAATAGGAGTTCAAACTAGCAAAGCAATCCAACAAATTAAAATCATAGTTAATAAACCCAAAGGCAAAAGTAAATGGGAGGAACGGCTGGGGAGGACATGCTTTTCGATTTAAAAAAAAAAAACGGCTGGGATGAGGGAAAAGCAGTTAGTCATTCAAATTAAACTATGACTAGGTAGATGACTTGAGTGTAAAAAGGGACTCAATAGCAAATTAGAGGATCAAGGAGAAAGTTATTTCTCACAGTTATTAATGGAAGAGGATATGACAGAACCAGCAACAGAGAGAAACACAGAAAGTTAAACTGATGATTCTGCTTCTATAAGGTTGAAATGTTTCTGTGCAAACATGGAATACAGTTAAATGAGCAAAAACATCTTTGCAATAAAATTCTCTGAGGACTGTTGAATATGAATGATATATACGAAACTGATGCCATTTTTGAAGATTAAGAGACATTCTTCAATAGTCAAAGGAGCAGGAAGTTTTCAAAGGAAGAAATGCAATCTGTCAAAAACCCTGTGAGAAAATGGGCCAAATCCCTCATGATGAGAGAAGTGCTCATTAAGACATATCTCTTTTTTCCTTCCATAAATCATAGACATCTACAGGTTCAGGGACAGTCCCTTCTGTCTGTTCACCCACAAAGTACCTGAATATTCTCCTTTCACCAGATTCTGTTTCAAACCAGAGCAGAAATAGAACTCGGATTTAATGAAACAACACTAAACAGAAGAGGTGACCAGGAGAAGGGGAGGAGAAGAATTCCTATTCTGTGTCCTCATTGCCCAGGCCTGAGGACAAGCCAAGGATGGCAGGAATAAAGGATGGGAAGCTCCACTTGAGGAGGGGAGGGCTTTTCCCCAAAGACTTCTCCTTAGCTGTCCTCTACTTCAACCCCCCAAACCCATAACCACACCCAACGCAATGATTGCACCCTCCAAGTCCCCCGCCTCCAGAGAAAGACCAAGGAAGGCAGGGAGCCCCAGGTAGGAGCAGACCTGCAGGAGAAAGCACACACATGTTCATCCCCGAACATGCACACGGGCACGCGGTTGGAAGCACACACACACACACACACACACACACACACACACACACACACACAGTTTATTCTACCTCCATACAGAACTCGTGCATAAGCAAAGATATTGATATCTCCAGGGCCTTCCCCCCACCCTTACACACATCCTTCTGGGCAGCAAGGAAAGCAATTGGGGAGGGGGATCCCGATCAAGAAACAATTGCAGGGTGGGGAGGGCAGAGGTAAGAGAAGACAAGGAGAAGAAAAGGAGAGGCTGAGACATGGGCAGGGAGGGGACACTTACCTACTTAAGCGTCCCTTCGGCACTAGCAGGACCCTCAGGATCAGTCAGTCTGGAAGATGAGGGGCTGACGGGGCTAAGGGAGGGGAGGGGAGGGTTTGGAGGGTAAAAAGAAGGGACATGTGTGAGGATTACGGAGACCTCCTCTGACTTGCCCGACTCACATCCTCCTTCAGACAAAGAACACTTACACTTAATATAGGGTGGGAGGGGGCGGGCACGGTGACGTCAATGCGGAGAGGGGGTAGTCTCTTTCCAGAACAAAGAGGGAAGAGGGAGAGAGAGGGAGGTGGTCTCTGACATCAGGCCCAGAGCAGTGGGAAGGCAAACAGGGGAAGGCAGTGGTTGAGGGAGGGCTGTTCTGGGATGAACAAAGGGGAAGAAAGAGCACAGGACCTGCAGCAGCATCTGCAACCTAACAGCCATTGAACTGGGCTTGGACTCCTCACAAGCCCCAGAGGAGGGAAAGGGAGGGGCTCAGGCTCCTTTCCCCAGGGATGAGGAGACAATGATAAGGCAGGCTGGGAAGGAAATGTGGGCACCCAGGGAGACAGCGCGTCTGCCCCTGCCATTTATGTGTGCATATTCTGGTCTACATCTTTTTGTCATATAAAACTACCACACTCTGGAGAAGAAGGAGCCACACCCTCCTTTCTACCTCAGTTTCTACCGAGTGACTTAGTAAATTTCATTCTAAAAGTATAGCAGATTGGGTGCTTTCTTCTCTCCAACACCAGTTGCCCTGCCACTGGTAAATTGGCATAGTGGGGAGACACCTGGAATCGGATGCACAAGCCCCAGAGTGCCATTCTGCTTTACTCACCGTGTGACGATGAGCAGGCTACTTAAATTTTCTAAATCCCAATTTTAATATCTGTGAAAGCAGGTGAAAATCCCTGTGGCAAATACATAACCAGGTGGTTGTAAGGTACAAATAAGATTTTTGCAAAGTGCTTGTTTAAATCATAAAGCACTATAGAAGGATTTATTATTGTGGTCGTTATCAATCATCTGTCAGTCTTTTTGGTGGAGTTTACATATTTTGCCATTGATTCTTTTCTGGGTAACGTTCTTCAGACCGTAGCACAAATTTACTGTGTTTTCTAACACCATCAGACCTTTAGGATGCAGGCTACATGAATACATATTTAGGACAGGGCTGAGAGGTGAAAGGATGTTGGGGATCATTTATTCCTCGTGCTGTGTCCACACTTTTCATGTCTTCCTCCTATGTGTTACAAGATTTTCATCCAGGAAGTTTAGAGATTAGGAACACTCAGTATGCTATTAAAAACATAGTTCTCGAATGTTTATGGATCAATGTTATGACTAGGACAGGGGAAGCACAACTTTATTCCATGACACTGCTCCACTTCCAGTACAATTTATATTTTAATTTCCAAGGATTTCCTGAGGTCTCCATGTGTAATAGGAACACCTGTCATCTGTTCACTTTCAAAAGATATTGAGGTTCTGATGCAAAATTACAGCCACCAGTTCATGTCATGTCGTCCTAAGTATTCATTAGATAGTAATGTTTTACAACCTTCAGAGAAGAGTTGTTCAGTTTTTACTCCTTCCTTACATAGTCTGTGCTGATTACTAGTCTGTGCTCCTGAAACGTGTTCTATAAATTTGGTGACAATGATCTGACCTGGGTTTGCCATCAGAAACCCTCCACCATTTCTATAAACAACCTCGGATAACAAGCATATAGTCTGTGGTTCTCTGTACACACATTTTTGGATGAATTCTCTGGAACATCACCACGGAGTCTATCTGAACTCCACTCTTGGATCCTGGCTGTTTTATAGACTTCCCCCATAGATTGACCATTTTCAGCTGCACTGCACAAATCCAGGTGTGAGGATCTATTTCATTTTTCTTGACTTACTTTAACTCTAGTTTAGTGAAGTGTTACATCTATATTTTCCATAAGAGTGTCTGTGCATTTCAAATTATTCGATACATGCTTTTAAAGGGAAGTGTTGATCAGTGTTCTTCCTTACCAGTTTTTTTAAAGATACATTCTGAGACTATTTTCTGTTTTTAAAGAAACAGGAGAGGGCCCTTCTACATTCAGCTCTATATAAGAGGGTGGCTACTTTAGGAAGGCCATATTTTCGATGGGGACCAGGGAAGCTGGAAAAGTTTCCTTTTAATTTGGCAGGAAGAGGGCTCTATGGGTGGGTGGATGACTGACATCTACACACTTGCATGTATTTGAGGTGGTATTGAGGCTACAGTGGTTATGGTCACATAAAACAAGTGCTCTGTGCAGCTCCAGCCAAGGTAGGCTTCTCCATGAAAAAACTCCCTAAGCATGATCAGGAGACACCAGATACTTCTTTTTGACTCAGGCCAACATCCTTCAGGAAGAGAGAGAAGGGATTCTCACCAAAATACAAGGACTTGCTAAAGGTCTTTATCCAGGAGTTCCCTCCTAATTTTGTTACCTCCAAGCATTGTCCTGTAACCATCAGCTCCAATAAGAAAGGGTTCATTTGGTCTCCCTGAGGGCATGAATAAATATTTTTCAATCAGATTTCAAGTATCTGTTAACATTATGTATCCCTAAAGACCAAGGTACACACAGAGTAAATATACTCTGTATACATGTGAACATATGCAGGAGTATCTCCATTGTTATACTGCACCCTTTCAGCAGGACTGGGGCTTCTGTGTAATGCCAGAGATTGTCCTGAATGACACATCCTGTTCAATGCCTCATCTTTTTCTCCTTGGGTACACATGGAAAAGATCCCAGAGGTGCAGCAGATGGAAGCCACATCTGTAAATCTAAATCTCGGGTGTTCAGCACTAAGGCAGCACAGGTCTAGGGGAAGAAGTGAGAGGGCCAGCAGTATGAAAGGCTTCATTGTGGGAACCCTGGACGTGATGTACGAAAATCACACACATGCTGCTGCAAGCACCCTGGTCCTTCCATGCTTTCATCATACATATTCAGGAGCTTTCATCCTCTTCAATAGTGAGAGTAGTGGGAAGGACTTTACACATGGTATCACATTTCATTTCATTCAGCAACTAAACACACAGTCACCCTTCCAGTTATGATCATCCCAGAACCTAAAGTTTTGACACTTTTTTCCTGATTCATACTTCAAGCTAGTGTGTACACAACGCAAATTCCTACAGAGAGAACAACAACGATATACCCAGTGTGAAATGGGATTAGATGGGATGATGAGGAAATGGTAGAATCTGATTTTAAAAGTGGGAATAATACCCTATTTGTTGTAGTACAGGTCACCAAGCATAATGTACAGAGAGATTAGACCATCAAGTCATTCCCTACCATCCAGGACAGTGGAGGAATTTCAGTAGATATACTGGTACCAGTAGAGTTGTTCTGACTGCTTCCCTAAAAGGACAGACAGGATTGATAGGGAGGGGTCATGGGATGTGCTTAGGTTCCTCCTTGAGGGGATGGCCTGGATATTGTGCACAGAGTAGCCTAAGAGAGTCAAGGATTGCAGTGAGATACAATCCAGGTACCTCTTTCCAAGGGAACATAGAACAATAGAGGCAGGGGAATATGACAGAGTATGGATCTTGGGAACCGGAGCAATATATGTGGTAGTACAACTGAGAGGAAAGTGTGGCTTGAGAGGGACAGTGACAAAAATGGTAGATTCTGTTGCATAGGAGATCTGTGACCACAAGGGTATGAGGTATCTCTCTGCCATCAATGTATGGCAAATGCCACCAAATATCACAGCCAATTTATATATCCATTTGCAACATTTTCCCTGCCAAGCTGAAACATAAGCAATGGGAGACAGTCATGTTTTGATAGTATTTGATGAAAATTGAAAGTCCTACCTGCCCTGGAAAATGAAGCAATTAAGCAACAGGCATTGATAAGTACCTAGTATTTACCAGACATTCTGCTAGACCCAAAGAACACCAAAAAAGGAAAAAGAAGCAACCAATCTCATCCTTTCAGGAATATTTATCCTACCACATATACTGTGTTCATGAGAAATTGTGCTTCTGATTGTGTATCTATGTGTCTTTGTATGTAGAAACCATATTAATTTTGTATATAAAAAATATAGAAATTTAAAATGAAAAACGTTCAGGGAAAGACTGGAGAGGGAAAGAAAGTGCTCGTCTAGGTCATGAATAGGCTAGTACCTCCTTCTTCTTTGAAGTCAGGCTGAGAGGGTTCCATTTGGGAGTTTCTGTTGTGTCATCCTTATGCCTGACATTGTGCTTGATGTTAAGCAGAAATGGGTCAATGAGAAGCTTTTCAGGCTTTCCACTACAGATCACCTCCTAAGTTGACTTGGAATCAGCTGTTGAACGCCAAGGTGGAGTTCAGGTAACATTCAGACCAGAGTTTCTCTGTAGCCTGCTTTACAAACTGTGATAAACATTTGTTATGGCTCCCCATGACCTCTTGCTTTGTTGTATCCATGGGAACCCAGAGAGAATGCAGAGTACAAGGACCTGGAGTGAAGAAACAGATATTCTTGAAGATACCTATTGTGAGAAACAGGGACTAGATTAAGAAAGCACAAAGTAAATTAAAAATGTTCGCATGGGAACAACATTTCTTGCTTTCTTTTATATTCACTGTTTCACTGAAGCACAAGTGGGCATTGACCCCCTCTCAGCACCTAGCCCTCCAAATCACCAAAGCCAAGGGTGGGGTGACTAGAACCTCTCCAGGTTAAGGGAGGGCTGACAGTTCTTAAGCCACAACTCCTATATCTCCCTCTCACAGAAGAAATATAGGCAGAGTGTCCCCAGCTAGCACTACAGATAAGGGTTTTTACAGTTTTACAGTTAGATATATAAAGCAAAGTTCAGACAGCCTGACTCACCTACAAGATCCTGGCCTAACAGGAAATCAATTCAATCGAAGGAAGAAGTATTCTGAGCAGTTAAAGTCAGTGTTCTGCCTCAGCTCACACCCAACGCTACTGTTCCTTTGTATATGAGTCAGCAGCATAGCTGCTCTGGTGGTATGTTTTGGCCACTGAACACCAGAGTTTACCTACAATGACATTCTAAAATAGCTCCCAGAAATCAGGCATGATGTTCTTTGATGTATAATTTGCAGGTTTCATTCCCTTCCCCTTTTTGGAAACGAGAAACTTTTACCTTCTCCAACCCCATCATGTATTCTTCCCTGAGGCAGCAAGTGTCACTGAGGGAGAGCAAGGAGGCAGCTAATACCAGGTATGTCACACTATCCCCACCACTGCACCCACCATTTCCCCTAAGACTATGATGGAAACAGCTTAGCACCTGAAACCTAAGAGACTCAGAAATACATATGTCTCTCCCAGAACTCGTGTCATGCTTAAAGCCCAGTCGCAAGTGTCGTCTTACCTGAGGGAAGCACTTCCTGTGAACAAGAGGCAAGGTAACTCTCCCCACCAACTCCTACATTTGGGGCAGGTAAGCCAGCCTAAGTAAGGCAGCGAATCACCTGGAGGGAAAGATTAGAGGTGGCAGCGGGTTGGACTCCTCTTGTGGCTCTAACTAGTACTAAGGCTTGTGGATTTGCCTAAAGTCTGCCATGGCTGCCCCTGCATCCTAGGATGCGTCTAGAGAGAGCTCACCTGAGCTTTAAGGTTTGCTCCCGCCCAAGAAAATAGCTTATGTTAATGCTAGAGAAGGTGGCCTAGTCATACCAGATGACGAATTGTATTTTAAGGCAGCAATCATCAAAACGACTTGGTATTAGCTAAGAACTAATGGGGTAGATCAGTGGAATAGGTTATGTACTCAAGACAGAGTAGACAATGAATATAGCAATATTCCTTTTCATAAACCCAAGTACCCCAGCTTCTGAGATAAAAACTCACTGTTTGGCAAAAATTGCTGGGAAAATGTATAATAGTGTGAGGGAAACTGGGCATAGACCAATCCCAAACACCGTACACAAGAATACAATCCAAACATGTCCATGATCTAGGTATACAGGGTGATAGTATAAACATATTAGTGGGGCAAGCACTAGTGTGTGTGTGTGTGTGTGTGTGTGTGTTTCTCAGTTATATGGAGAATGGAGTATTTTATGACCAAACAAGAGATAGATAACATTGTGAAGTTAAAAATGATTAATTTTCGTTAACTTCAAATTTTTTTTACAAACAAACTCAATGCAACTAAGTTTAAGAGGGAAACAGACAACTAGTAAAGAATTTTTACAACTTGTGCCCATGATAATGGCCTTCTTTCTAAAATACATAGAGAACTGAGTCAAGTTATTTTCCACTGGAGACATGATGAAAGGATATGAACACGCAGTTTTCAGAGGAAGAAATTGATGCTACCTATAGTCATAAGAAAATATGTTATCAGTCAGTATTGATTAGAGAGATGCAAATTTAAACAACTTTGAGGTATCACGTGATACCTATTAGATTGACTAACATGATGAAATGGGAAGATGATAAATGCTGGAGCAGATGTGGGAGAGTTGGAAAACTAATTCATTGTTGGTGGAACTGTGAGCAGATCCAGTCTTTGTAGAGAGCAATCTGAAACTATGCCCAAAGGACTACAAAGAGTATATATACTTTGACCTAGCCATATCCCTTCTAGGGCGGTATCCCAAAAAGATCATGAAAATGCGAAAAGTTCCTACATGTACAAAGTTATTTATAACAGCTGTTTTTGTGGTGACCCTAAATGCGTTCATTGAGGGGATGTCCATCAACTGAGAAGTGGCTCAACAAGTTGTGGTATGTGAATGAAATGGAATGTTATTGTGCTATTAGAATTGCGAATAGGAGATCTCCAGAAAAACCTAGAGAGATTTATATGAACTGATGCTGAGTGAAATGAGCAGAACCAGAAGAACATTATACACATAACAACCACAGTTGCTGGTGGATGCTTATGATAGACTAAGTCCTTCACAGGAATACATGAACCTAAAACATCCCCAAAGGTCTCCTGCTGCAAAATACCATAAAAATCCTAAGATAAAACTGCGGAATTGGAATGCAGAAACGAAGCAGGCGCTTTTCTCCTCTGTTACATCTTATTTTGTTTTTACTCATTTCTTCTCCCATTCATTCGTATTCTTCCATGCAACATGACCAGTGTGAAACTGTATTTAATAAGAATGCATGTAAAGAACCCATATAAGATTGCAAGGTATCTCGAGGAGGGAGAGCAGAGCAAGGGAAAGAGGAAGGAGGCAGAAAATTTAAGACTCGTGGAAGTGATTGCTGAAAACTGAAAACCAATGAATTAATAAAATAAAGGATAAAACCCCATGTTGTCCTCAGACATCCTGGTCAGCCTTGCTTCCCATAATTTGTCTAAAACTTGCTTATTATAATAGACCAAAGCTGCCATCATGTCCAGTCTGTATGTAAAGGGAATGCATAGAGCAACATACCAGACAAATGGTCATCTAGCTTTTACCTTGTTTTCTTAGGGTTGTCCCAATTCCCGTGCCCCTCCTGTTAGCAGAAAGGGCCTGGACCTGGATATTTTTGCTTAGGCATGGGCCAGTTAGGAGACCAGTGGCCTTGCTTGTAACAAAGAAAAAAATGAAGATTGTCCAGAAGTTTAACATGCAAGTCATTCTGAGACTCCAATATGGTGGCTGCCAGTATTTGAGCCTGTTCTCTATCCTTTGCCCTGGTCCTATGGTCCCTTTCTCCACTGCAGCTCAGTAGCAAATGATATTTCTAAAGGTTGGGTTTGCAGCATCTGGGGACCCAAACCTGAAATCTGTATTTTTTCTCTGGATAAGAAAATCTTTGCTACCAAAGATTGCAATCACTTCAGGTGACATGGGGTGAAGATGGATAAATATTCTGAGAGCTTCTACCTGCCTGTCTTGAAAGACAGTATGGTTCTTCTTTGGCCCCTGGGTCATTTCCTTGACATTTTTATGAC
Organism: Bettongia penicillata ogilbyi; assembly: GCA_023548195.1. Lineage (NCBI taxonomy): Eukaryota > Metazoa > Chordata > Mammalia > Diprotodontia > Potoroidae > Bettongia > Bettongia penicillata. The sequence continues at coordinate 377,243 of JAJHZJ010000594.1, forward strand.
TGCCCTGTTTTTTAAACCCTTTCACCATACCATCAATGAGGTCTCTTTTTTCCTATCTCTGTTCTCCTCTTGGCAATTCCATCTGGAGTCTGCAACTGGAACCTCAGTTGCTCCTGCATTTTACCCTGAGAGGGAAGACACAAGACAACTGTCCCCTAAATATCTGAGCTAAATCGCAGATTCCCTTTTTCTCCAAAATTGAGCAAGAGGTGTAGATAATGATATGAACAACTCCCCAGGGCATGTCAAATTGGAAAACCACCTCCCTGAAGCCCTAAGGGAATTTAATGGGGTCTTCAGAGTACCAGCCAGGATTTTCCTTAATTTGGGGAAGGTCAGAGAGTGAGAAGTGGACATGAACTCTAATCGTCCTCCTGATGCCACTTCTACTTCCTTTAAAGTGGGAAGTGTACTGGTGGGGGTGGTTGAGTCTGGGATTGAGGAAGAGGGAGAAAGTGGGCCTCACTCCTTGAGTGGGAGGGAATTAAGGACTGGGTTGTTTTAGATGGTTGTAGTATTAGGGAATTTGAGAGAATAGGATCAGTGGAAGTGGTCAACTTGGTCCTCACCTTTAAAACTGCTTGGATTAAATTTGGCTTGGAACACCCTTCACTGTGGACTCATAGTTGGATTTTGGGACAGAGACTTAAAAGCCTGTACTTATCATTTTATGGTCCATTTCCTTTCCCTGCTGAAATAAAGGTCAAGTTGATTAATGGTGTTGCAATTGATGAACCAACCCTTCGGCCATTTTTCTTGGTCTCCCACATCCTACTGGTGTCAAGCATTATTACAAAAAACATGAGGCGTTTTCTTCTTAAAACTTCTACGTCAGATATGTTCCAATTATGCAAGAGACAGCTGAGCTGGGAGTCTTGGTGGACAGGAGGACTTAGGTGTATACTGGTAAACAGTAATGATTGGTACTGTGGGCCTGCAGAATTTCCACCTATAACCACACTTCACTTCTCCAGTGGCATTCCAGTTGGAGGGGAAGAAAGAAGGGAGTGGTAGACTCGGGCAAATTATACCACATGAAGCAGCAGAAAGACATTTTACATTGGAGGAGAAGATGGGCGGGTAAACAATGTGCATCACTTGAACCTTTCTTTCATCAGTATTGATCCAAAGAGTCAATAATATACAGAGAGAATTGAAAATAAAAAGTCTCTTTTGCCTGACGGGAAGTGGGAGGGAAGAAGATTAAGCAAATGGGGTGAGAGTTCTGGTGACTGACAAAATGGAGGGGAGCATAAGAGGAAGTAGTAACAGCAGGAAAACACTGGTGATGTGGGAAAGGGTGAAAAGAGTGACAGGGTAAAAAAGAGGATGAATAGGATGGAGGGAAATACACAGGTGGCAACAATTACTGTGAATGGAATGGACTCTTCCACAAAACTGAAGCAGTTCCCAGAGTAGATCAAAAACCAGAAGCAGAGTCACACAGACAGAGTAAAGCCTGAACATCATCTATTAAGTTACATTTGCAAGTAAAAAAAGAAAGCAGGGGGAGCAATACTGACCTTACCAGAAGAGAAAACAATCATAATTCCAATTAAAAGAGATATGTGTGTGTGAGTGTTTGTGTTTTTGTGTTCATCTTTCATTGCTGAAGAAGATCCGAAAATCAGAGAAGTATTGCCATGACTGGGACTTGACTTTGTCTTGAATGAGGGAGGGCTGTGTAGGTCACCAGTCTCACATCTCCTCCTGAGTTATCTGAATCCAGTGATAAGATGTCAATCAAGACGAGAGGAGCTGATTCAGGATGACAAAGTTGTGGTAAATTTCCCAAGGTCACACAAGTAATGAATGCCAAGTGACTGATCTGAGATTTGAACTCAGGTATTCCTAACTCCTGCGCTGGATCTCTATCCATTGCACCACCTAGATGCTCAACTAAAACTGATAAAAAAGGAAGAAAAGTAAAATTCTTTTTACTAAAATTTAGGACAGGCAATGGCATCAAGATAATGTAGTGGAAAGGTGTACCTGCTGTAGCTCTCCCTGAATAGCCCATAAAATATCTGAAAAAATGAGCAAAACCAAATTCTGGAACAACTGAACCCATAAAACTATGGAGTGAAAGAGATTTCCAGCCCAGGACAACCTGAAAAGCGGAATTGTAAGGTCTATCACACCATTCTCAGAGGAGAGACTAACCCATCATTGGTCATGCAACACAGAATGGGCAGGACTGGAGCAGGGTTCAGGAAGTGTAATCCCAGGCAGCAGCTGCAGTTCCCTGATTTCTTTTCCCACATACACAAAATATGCTTACAAGTTCAGTGAGAAAACTCTTTCACTTGGGAGAAAAGCGAACAGGGTCCAGTCCAGGCCTGATCCTAGGACTGTGGTAGACGCTGGGTCCCAGCATCCACTTTCAGAGCCCTGGGCCTAAAGTCTTTGGGGACATTGAGCAGCCCCTCCATGCCTCAAGCTTGAGTGGCAGTGCTGGGATGAGGTAGAGTGCTGGGGTGGTGGAGTTGATGATGGCTCTGGAGAAGGAAATGTACTCTCATCTCTTTGGCAGAAAAACTTGTGCTTGCTCACAGACCAGAACACAGAACATAAGAGGAGTAACCTCCTCTCATTTGATTGTGCCAACTTAGAGCAAATCAGAAATTTCAGGTCCCCACAGGATATCTTCCACTTGACAGAGGATTCAAAAATGAAGCAACAGGATGTGAAAAGTCTCACAAAAGAGAAAAAAAGTAAAACTATAGAAGGTTAATAGAAGGTTACTTTCTTGGTGAAAAGGTATTTTCTTCCAGCCTTTCAGATGAAGAAGAACAATGCATACGATCAGAGGAAGACACCAAAGTCAGACTTCTGCATCCAAACCCCCCCCAAAAAAAAATCAGGCCATGGAAGAGCTCAAAAAGCACTTTGACCATCAAGAAAGAGAGGAGGAGGAAAAACTGGGAAGTGGAATGAGAGGAATGCAAGGAACTAATGAAAAGCAAGTCAGCACCTTGCTAAAGGAGGCCCAAAAATTTTGAAGAAAATAACACCTTTACAAATAGACTAACTGAAATGGCAAAAGAGTTACAGAAAGCCAATGAGGAAAAGAATGCTTTAAAATGCAGAATTAGTCACATGGAATAGGAGGTTCAAAAGTTCACTGAAGAAAATAGTTCTTTAAACCTTAGAAGAACCAATTGGAAAGTCATAATTAACACACAGAAACAAAAGAATGAAAAACTAGAAGGCAATATGAAATATCTCAGTGCAGAAACAACTAACCTGGAAAATAGATCCATTAGAGAAATTTTAAGAATTATGGGACAACCTGAAATCCAAGATAAAACATGAGCCAAGATAACTCCACTCATGAAATTGTCAAGGAAAACCGCCGTGATATTGTGGAATCAGAGGCCAAAATAAATATAGAAAGAATCCACTGATTACCTCCTGAAAGAGATCCAAAAAGTGAAACTCCTAGGAATATTGTAGTCAAATTGCAGAGTTCCCAGGTCAAGCAGAAAATGCTGCAAACAGCTAGAAAGAAACAATTCAAGTATAGTGGAAATATAATCAGGATAAAACAACATGTACCAGCTGCTATGTTAAGGGTTCAAATGGCTTAGAATATGATATTCCAGAAATCAAAGGAACTAGGATTAAAACCAAAAATCACCAAGTCAGCAAAAATGGGTGCAATACTTCATGGGAAAAAACAGTCATTCAATGAAACAGACGACTTTCAAACATTTTTGAAGAAAAGACTAGAAACTGATCAGAAAATGTCACTTTCAAATATAAGAATCAACAGAGGAATGCAAAGGTAAACTGAAGAGAAATCACAAGGGACTTTGAAAAGTTGAACTCTTTACATTGTTACATGCAAAGAAAATATTTGTAACTCTTGAGACATTTCTTACTATTTGGATAGTTGCATGAATTATATACACAGAGAGAGGAAGAGAGGGAGAGAGAGAGAGAGAGTTAGAGGGAGAAAGAAAGAAAGAAAGAAAGAAAGAAGGAAGGAAGGAAGGAAGGAAGGAAGGAAGGAAGGAAGGAAGGAAGGAAGGAAGGAAGGAAGGAAGGAAGGAAGGAAGGAAGGAAGGAAGGAAGATAGAGAAAAATTGAGTGGAAAATGAGGGAGGTGAGAAAGAAAAAGTGAAGCTTACTCTTTTCACATTTGGCTTAAGGAGGGAATAACATGCACCCTCAATTTGGTATGAAAATCTATCTTACACTACAGGAAAGTAGGGGAGAAGGGAAGAGATAAGGGAGTGTGGGAGATGATAGAAGGGAGGGTAAATGGGAGGAGGGAGTAATTAGAAGTAAAAAATTTTGGGGAAGGACAAGGTAAAAAGAGAGAACAGAACACATGGGAGTCAGGGAAATGTAGTTAGTCTTTCACAACATGACTATTAGGGAAGTGTTTGCATAACTACACACGTATGGCGTATACTGAATTGCTTGCCTTCTCAGTGGCAATGGGTGGGAAGGGAGGGAGAGAAGTTGGAACTCAAAGTTGTAAGACTGAATATTGGGAATTATTTTCCATTCAATTGGGAGATGAGAAATATAGGTAATACGGCATCAAAATGTATTTTGTCTTACAAGAATCGGGAGAAGATGAGGATAAGGGATGTAAGGGATGTGATAGAAGGGAGGGAATATTGGGCAAAAGGGTAGTCAGAATGAACAGAGTCTTGGGGTTGGGTAGGGGAGAGATGGGGAGAAAATTTGGAACTAAAAATCTTGTGGAAATGAATGTTGAAAATATAAAATAAATATTTTTTTTTGAAAAAGAACAATAAAATCCAAGAGAATATTGTGCATGGTAATAGCAATATTGTTTAAAGAATGATTTTGAGTGAATAAGTTATAATGACTATTATAAATACTCAAAATAATTATAAAGCGTATATGAAGAAAATTGATTTGTGCATCCAGAGAAATAACTGATAAATAGAAGTATGCATGGAATAATATTACATATATACATATATATATGTATATACATGTCCATCTATCTATATACATATCAATATATACACTTGTGTAATGGTAGGCACAAAGGGGGAATAAAGGAATAAAAATTATGTGATAATTTCGTTGTGTGCTTCAAAGTAATAGCAAGTTGTGCATATAGTATTTGCAGTTTCATGTTAAATCAATTTTTTTTATTGTATTATGCCATGGAAATGCTTGTTTTATTCCATAAATGAAAAATAAAACAAATAAAAAAGTACCATAGAAAATGAATAGGAATTGGAATAGAGAGGGAATAAGATACACACACATTTGGCTATACATATCTACCTTACCCTTCATCAAATAGGAGGGGTTGAGCATAAGACAAGGCAGGCTGTGTGACAGATGGCAGGGCACACTGGGGGAACTGGTGTTCAGAAGCAAAACCCTTTTAAGGGAGTAGATGGTGAATGGAAAGATAATGGAAGAGACAAGGGTCAATAAGATGGAGAGAAATACAATTAGCAGTTATAACTGAAATAATTCCCGGAAGCCAAGGTTCTCTGATAAAAGTCCTCATGTCTCAAATATATAGAGAAATTTATAAAAGAGGAGCCATTCTCTAATAGATGAATGAACAAAAGATATGAAGAGTCACTTTTCAGATGAAGTATTCAAAGCTATTTCCAGTCACATGAGAAAATTCTCTAAATCACTACTGACTGAAGAAATGTAAGTTTAAAAAGTTCTGAGCTCCTTCCTCACACCTATTTATGTTGCTAATTAGACAGAAAAGGGAAATGACAAACGATTTAGGGGAGTGGAAAAATGGAGACATTAATACTCTGTTGGTAGAATTGTGAAGAGATTCAACCATTTTTGAGAGAAATTTGGAATTATGAGTAAAGGCTCTAAGATCATTCACACCTTTCAACCTGCCAGTAGGATGGCTAAAACTTTATTCCAAAGAAATTTAAAAACAAATGAAAGAAGTAACAGTCTTATATGTACATTACATCTACAGAAGCTATTGTCTGGTAGGAATGGAATGGATATTGAGGGCATAGCCACCAACTGGGGAACGGCTGAAAAACTGTGATAAATGATTGAAATGGAATACTAACATAGAACAAAAATTATGAGCAAGATGGTCTCAAAACACCTAGAAAGACTTTCATGAACTAATGCAAAGTGAAATGAGTAGATCCCCGAGAACCTTGGACACGGTAAGAGCAATACTGTCAGATGATCAGCCATGCAGAACTTAACTGTTCTCAACATGTCACTGATCCAAGACAACTCTGAGAGATCGAGGATAAGAAATACTATCCATTCTCTGACAAAGAAGTGATGGTGTCTGAAAAGAGATCAAAGCAAACTTTTTTAAAACTTCTGAATTTTTCTCTAAGGTGTTTTTTGGTCTATGGTTTCTTTTACAAGAAATGTACTAAGGAAATTTATTTTACATGACAACATACTTATAAGCTATATCACATTACTTGCCTTCTCAATGAGTGGGTGAGGAGTGATTAAGGTAGAAAATATGAAATTCAATATTTTAAAAATAAATGAAACAAATGTTACATTTAACTGAGGTAATAAAATATGAAGTAAATAGTAAAAGAAATTGAATCATTCTGCAGACCCTTTAGATAAAGGGAATTTTCCCATTCAAATGGAGGGAGGCAGGAAGGGCCTGTGCCCCCAGGGAGTGGGGGCTGGCTCATTGTTGCAGGATATGGACAAGGATTGGCTGGGCATGAAGAAGGAAGAGCAGGAGGAAAACCAAACAGGCAGGCAGACAGATGGGGCCTGGACACGGAATATTCCAGTGAAAGTTCGACACAGGGTATGCCAAGTGGGGTGGACTATATACCCCAATTCAGCAACCAAACTCTCTGGTGAGTTGACCATCTGAAACCAAGGTCTCCTCTCTTAGCCCTGGAGTCCTCAGTCCAAACCCAGATCCAGGAGTGCTGGTGGCTTTCTGCAGGTCTCTTCTGCTTTTGCATGGAGGACTTTGTAAAGACTGTTTAGAAGTTGGCATGTAGGAGGTGACAGAGTGTCAAAGCCAGGAGTAGGAGCAGAAAGAGATCCCATTGCTCTCTGATAAAGATTACATGACTGGTTCTGGGTGAATATAGATACTTATAGACTTCCTTAAATAAAGGTGAATTTTCATAATATGAATTTTCCTAAAGCCACATCTGTTTGCACTCCTTTCTATTCCCATTCAGTTTTTTCCCAGAGGCCTTTTATAAAAACGTTTTCAGGAATTTCATTTTGCTTTCTACTTCATATTGCTACCTTCTTCCACGTTATGAATGAGTTCATCCCTCTGACACTGTTAGGATTACTGATTTTGCATTCCTCTCCATCTTATTTATTTCCATTTTTCCTACTCCCTTTCTCCCTCATCCTGTACTTCCTCTAAAGTATATTTTGTCTATGGACACTGTCTTTTTCATCTGACCACCCTTTTATTACTACTTCTTCTTTCTCTTATCCCCTTCTCCTACTTACCTGTAGGGTAAGATAGAGTTTAAGGACCAATTGAATCAATATGTATTTTCCCGTATTGAATGAATTTAGATGGCTGAGGCGCAAGCATAGTCTGTGTGACATCCGCTGCCATGCCAGCCTTTTGCAACCCAACGTAAAACCTCTACCTTGCACACATATTTCATGTGAGGTCATTTTCCCCATTATTTCTCCTCTTTTTAATCTCTCTCAGAGACTCCATATATCTCCCCTATTACTTTTTCATCATCTCTACCTAATTGGCTCACTCTCAAACCTTCTTTCCAGGGAGAATCCTTCTACCTATTTGAATCATGACTAAATTCCTCGAAGATATGTAATTCATCTTCCTCTCAAAAAAAGTACACACACACAGTTTAACCTTATTGAGTCACATAAGATTTCTCCTTCATATTTACCATTCAAAGCTTCTTTGGAGTCTTGTACTTGTAAGTCACATTGTTTTATTCAGCTCTGTTCTTTTCATCAGGATGCTGCAGAGGCCCCTATTTCAGTAAATGTTCATGAATTTCTCTCGATGTGTGTCCCCAGAAAGCAAACCCATAGCAAGAGGAATGTTGTTAACGAGTGCGTCTTCTGCTACAATTATCTTTTCCTCTGAATGTTCAGAGAGCAGAGGTGGTTCCCCAGAAAGCTATCCTGTAGTAATCAGAATGTTCTCAGACTGTGTCTTCAGCCCCAAATGTCTTGTCTGCTGAGTGTTCGGAGGCTAGATGTGCTTCACCAGAGAGTAAGCCTGTAGTGACTGGAATGTTCCCAGAGAGACTGTCTCCTGCCACAAGTATCTTTTCCTCTGAATCTTCAGAGTGTAGATATGATTCCCCAGAGAGCAAGCCTGTAGTAAGTAGTATGTTCTAAGTTTGTGTCTCCACCCATAAGCATCTCATTCACTAAATATTCTGATGTTAGGTGTGCTTCCCCAGAGAGTAAGCCTATAGTAATTGGAATGTTCTCAGAGAGACTATCTCCTGCCACAAGTATCTTTTCCTCTGAATGTTCAGAGAGTAGAAGTGCGTCCCCAGAAAGCAAGCCTGTAGTAAGTAGATTGTTCTCAGAGTTTGTATGTCCACCCACAAGCATCTCATCCACTGAATATTCTGATGTTAGAAGTGCTTCCCCAGAGAGTAAGCCCAGAGTAACTGGAATGTTCTCAGAGTGTGTCTCCTGCCACAATTATCTTTTCCTCTGAGTGTTGGGAGGGTAGATGTGTTTCCACAGAGAGTAAGCCTGTCGTAATTGTAATGTTGTCAGAGATTGTGTCTTCTATCCCAATTATCTTTTCCTCTGTGTATTATAGTTAATGGCTTTTCCCTCCTACAACAAAAAATATCATTTGTCACATGACAGGACATTGAGGAAGAAGGAAAGAGAGAGGGGGAATACATGGTATACTGTGATATCAGATACAGGAAACAGCAAGAAAAAGTTTTGAAGTGAGGTGAAGAACCTAAAGGGCCATAAATAGAGTGGTGACAAGAGGAAAGAAAGGAGTTTGGGAGGTGCAGACTGATTCCTTGCATCTCTGCAGCCTCGGCATTAGTGCTTGACTTGAGACGGCCAGTGCTGAGAGAGGAGACTCTTGGCTGCTCTGTCAATTGATCTGTGTATCTGTCATCTGCATTACTGTCTTCTGTGCATTCATCTTTGGGTACTGGCTGGCTTTTTCTGTCCATACATAAGAGCCTGTCCTTTCCTGTGTGTGGTCCTGTGCAGACTCGATGTGTCTATTCCCTGCTTTGTCTTCTTCTAGATTCTCACCAGGCCATCATGTGCGTGGCCTGCCATTGTCTGATCCTCCTGCTCTGGCTTCTTGGTTCTTGGCCAGGTGTCCTTAAACCATCTCCTGGCCCCCTCCCATCAAATGTTTGTAATCCCCTTCCTGCCACCCTCCATTGCCCAAGCATGCATTGAAACAATGTAAGAACTCTGTCCTGACAACAACAACATAAAGAGATGGCATAAGTCTAAAGCAGATTCACAGGAATTTGATACATGATCAACACTTCCCATCATGTATGCAATCAAACTATATGGAAAACATGAAGGAAATATGATCATTAACATAATAAAATGATGAATGATGAAAAATACAAATGACAGTCTATAAAATACGGGATCATAATCATTATCATTTAATCTAGCTCACACCCACAACTCAGGAGTATATTCACACCTTAGTTATAGATTAAGCTCCTCTCATGTGTTCGACACAAAAAATAGAGTTGGCCTAATACAGCAATAAAGAAGTATTTCTTAAGTACCTCCTGTAAAAAAGGCACAGGCCTAAGTTCTGAACATGTGCAGTCACTAGCCATTAGATGCTTAGGTTGTCAGGAGATAGAAAATACTTAGAAAGATATGGAGAAAAAAAGAGAAATAAATTAAATGTACAAGGCAGTCTGGGAGTCAGGCCACCAGCAGTTGGAATCAAGAAAGGCTTCATGGATGAGATGATGGTTCAATTGTGTCTGCATGGAAAAGAGGCATTCCCTGAAGCCTCAGAATGTCTGCTTGAGAGTCAGAAGGGCTCAGAGTTCAAGTCCTCCCTCACTTCCATGCTAGCAGCATGACCTCAGTCAAGTCAGTTCACCTCTCAGTGCCCCAGACCACTCAGTAAGGTCACACACACATTTAAGAGGGGTTGCTCAACTAACTGAGGAGGCAGAAAGAGGAAAGAGTGCTTCACTTGGAACCCTTGGACTTCCTGCTGCCCAATGTGCCATAACATATAAGTGCCCAAGGCTGCATGTGAACTCATATCTTCCTAAATCCAAGCCCATTGCTCTAACCAGTGGTCCATTGAGATGGAAAGATTCAGAGATTCTAGAAGACTACTGCCACGCCATTGTCGAGGTCGCTGCCTTGAGGCCTGGGAAGGATAAGAAAAGAGCTCATTCTCACTGCAGGGAAGTTCCACAAGTGCTCAGTCCCTCCTCCATTCACCATCCACCCTGTGGAAAATCTCTACCTGAGTTAGTGACTCACCAAGGAGCTTTATGTACACTATTTGCAAGGGTCTGGGAGTTAGAGACTGTAAACTACCTTTAATGTAAGCAGGAAGAGAAGTTTCAATTGTCCCATGGGAAAACTTGGAATAAATAGAAACATCACCATTCATCTGTGCCTTGTGGCCTTTCTTGGTCTCCTCCCACAATACCAGTCCTGAGCCATGGGTAGTGCAGGATGCAACACTCTGCTTTTTTGCCACCATAGGGCTGGTCTCATGACTAAATTCTCTTTCCCAATACAATGAGACCCATGAAACCTAACATATATAATCATTGTTGGCGTTCTAGCCTGTTTCTTTCTTTGTAATCAAACACATTCGCATTAGTGTATACATTAAGGGATTGCATTGCTTGGATGGTGTGTGTCCTATTACGTTTGTTCCCTCTGGAGCGGAAACAGGAGAGCCTCAGGGAAACCTTCTGAACACTGAGTTTATTTTTCCCAGAACAGTGCCAAAATGGTGGAGAGAGGTTAAAAGACTTGCTGAGAGTCACCACATTTGTAAATATTAGAGTCATGATCTCAACCCACTTCTTCCTGACTCTAAGCACTGTACAAACCAATACAGCTGGTATTGATTCAGTTCCCTGAGTCTTGGTCTGGATTTGCTGTGCCTCTACTCATTCTCTGCTACCTTGGCTCATGGTGCAGGGCACTTCTTTCCTTGGCCGATGCAAGAGACCTTTCATTTCCACCATCTAAGTGTTCTTTGGCTGGAAAGTTCTTTCACACCTTCGTTTTGTGTGTTCTGCTTCTACAGAATTTGATTAGAGCCATTTTTTGAAAGGCATTTAGAGGGTTTAGGGGGAAAGAACAAATGAGGCCCTGCTTTTAATTCTGTCTTCTTCTTTACCCCCGGTCGACATTGCTAACTCTTAAGTGTATCTCTACTCGTATGGATTCAAATTGGCTTCAATACAACATAAAAAAAATGTGGAGGGGGGAAGTTGGCTGCACTGGGAGAAGTTAGGAGGGAGAGGAAGAATGGAGTAACTAATATCACATTTAAAGATGCGAAATGTCTATTGCAGGAGAAGGAAATCAAGGAGGAGGTGGGCATTGCTTGAATCCTCTCCACCAGCCTTGAGTCAGAGAGAAAATGACATAGACATTCAGTTGGGCATAGAGATCTATCTCACCCTGTAGGGAAATACGTAAAGAGGGGACAAGAAAAGATGGGAGCCTGAGAGAAGGGAGTGCAGAATGAAGGGAGGGAAGAGTCAGAATCAAATCTCTAGTGAGGTGGATCATGGGGCTGGACAGTGAAAGAAAAGTGTAAACAGGATGAATGCAGTTAGTCATCATTACCCTACAGGTGAATGGGATGAAGTCCCCCATAGAAAAGAAACAGATAGCAGCATGGATTACAAGCCAAAATCTTATAGGATATCGTTTAAAAGAGGCATATTTGAAACAGAGATACATGCAGAGTAAAGCTAAATGACACAGCAGAATATATTATGCTTCAGCTGAAGTAAGAAAATACAAAACAGAGATAACAATCTACATCTCAGACAAAATAAAAGGAAAAAGACATCTAAGGAATAATACTTGCTAAAAGATACCACAGGTAAATATTAAACATGTATACACAAATAGGATAACATCCATTATTCAGTTAATGAGATATTGGAGAAAACTGGCAGAAAAATTACTAGTGGGGTACATCAATTCTTGACTCTCAGAACAAGTCAAATTTTGCTACAAAATGAAGAGAGGACTTAAGGAATAGAAGAGAAATTTAGAAAAGTTATATGACAGAATTGTGGAGAATGCTGAATGTAGACAGAAAGGCCTATATTTTTTTCATAACTCTACATGACACATATACAAACACTTGACATGTATTGCAGCATAAAAACCTCACTATGCTTTGCAGAATAGCAGAAATATTACATGCATCTATTTTCATAAAAACACAATAACAATTGAATTTAAGAGAGGATCATGGAAATAGAGACTGAAAATTCCTTGGGAAAGGAACAATATAATCCTAAAAATTAAGTGTGTCAAAAAACAAATCATAGAAACACCTAATAATTTCATCAGTAATTTCATCACGGAAATGTCAACCATGAGATAATGGATCAAAATTTGTGGGATAATGAAAAAGCAGCACCTGGGGGAAATTTTACATCTCTAAACAGTTACATCAATTAAGGAGAGAAAGAAGTGGTCAATCAATTGAGCATGCAACAGAAAAGATAGGAAAATAATTGAAAATGCCTAACTAGACAACAAACTGAATATTCTAAAAATGAAAGGACATTTAAAACCTGTAAAGTTAAGAAAATCATGGAAATAAAACATCAAAGTAAGGTGTGATATTATGGGCAAAATACATTAAAAGGAAACAACTGCTTCATTTCTTTTAATAAAGGAAAGATGAAAATCAAATGACTAGTATGGGAAGATATAAAAGGTGTGTTCACTACCAATGAAGACTACTGTAAAGCAATGATTAGGAGCTAGTTTGCCCAACTGTGTGTCAATAAATCTGATAATCTAGGTGAAACAGATGAATATTTACAAAAATATCAATTGACCAGAATAAAGAAGAGGAAATGGAATATAAAACACCATTATGTAGAATAAACTGAAAGAGCCATGAATGAAACCCATAAGAAAACATTCCCAGGCAGAGAAGCATTCAGAAGTGAATACTATCCAACATTTAGAGGACAATAAATTCCAATACCATATAATCTATTTCACAAAATATGCAAAGGAGGCATCCTGCCAAATTCCTTTTATAACTCAAGTATGGTGCTGATACCTCAACCAGGAAGAGATAAGACAGAGAAAGAAAACTATAGACCAATATCCCAAATCAGTACTGAGGCAAGAATTTTCAAAAAAAAAAAATTTGAAGCAAGGAAATTATAACAGCATATCACTAGGATAATATACTGTGACCAGGTGGGATTTATACCAAAAATGCAGGACTAGACACATATAAGGAAAATTATCTGCAAAGGTGACCATGTAAATAGAAATCACATGATTATCTCAAGAGGTGCAGAAAATTTTTTAAGAAAACACAGCATTCATTGCTCGGAAAAACATTAGAGACGCTAGGAATAAATTTAGGTTTCCTTAAACTGATAACTAATAACTCTCCAAAACCACCAGGAAACATAATCTATAATGCAGGTATGGTAAAAGCTCTCCCAGTACGATCAGGGGTGAAGAAAGTATGCCCATTATTACCCGTATTATTCAATATTGTACTAGAAATAGTAGTTGTAGAAGGAAGATGACAAATTCAAAGAATTAGAATGGCCAGTGGAGAAACCAAACTACCCCTCTTTGCAGATGATACAATGGTGTACTTAGGGAATCCTAAAGTGTCAACAAGTAAGCCAGTTGAAATCATTAACAACTTTAGCACTGTTGCAGGATACAGTCTAAACCAACACAAACTATCTGCATTTCTATAACTTACCAATAAATGTGAGCAGCAAGTAATAGAGAAATTTCATTTAAAATAACTATAGACCATAGAAAATACTTGGGAATCTACCTGGCAAGATAAACCTAACACCTACACTCACACAATTCCAAAATATTTTGCACAGAAATAAAGTCAGATCTATACATTTGTAAAAACATCAGTTGATCATGGTTAGGTTGAACTAATATAATAAAGATGACAATTCTATGTAAATTAATTTACTAATTCATAGCCATACCAATCAATCTAGCAAAAATTCTTTCCAGAGATAGAAAAAAATCAATACAAAATTTATCTGAAAGAACCAAAGGTCCAGAATATCAAAAGGATTAATGAAGACAAATGGGAAGGAAAGGGGTCTAGCCATATCAGATCTTAGATTGTATTCAAACAGTAAAAATCAACGCTATTTGGCACTTCCTAAGCAATGGTGTAGTGTGTCAATGGAATGGAGTAGGTACACCGGACATGTTAGTTAATTACTATTATAATGCAGTATTTCATTAACCCAAGTAACCCAAGTAGCTGTATCTTATTTGGAGATGAACTCACCATTGCCCTTGACCTACCAATATGACTTCACCAATATTTATACCTATGATATACAATATCAATATTATTAAAATGAGAAAAGAAACACCATGTACAAAATTATTTATAGCAGATCGTTTTGTGGTGTCCAAGAGCTGGAAACTGAGGGCATGTCCATCAATTGTGGAATGACTAAACATGAAAGAATTCCAAGCTATGTGTATTCAGAGGAAAAAAAGTTCTAAATCATTATTGATTAGGAAAATGCAAATTGAAACTGGTTGAGGTGCCACCTCACACCTCGGAGTTCGGTTGATATGACAGAAAAAGGGAAATCATAAATGTGAGAGGAGATTTCAAAAAAATCGCACATTAGTGCACGATTGGTGGAGTTGTGAACTGATCCAACTATTCTGGAGAACAGTTTAGAAATATATTCAAAGGGTTGTGAAATGGTGTATATCCTTTATCCATCAATACCCTTTATCAGGATATATCTAAAAGAGACAAAAAAGAGTGAAACCAGGACCTATTTCTACAAAAATAATTGTTACAGCTCTTTCTTTTGTGGCACAAACTGGAAACGGATGGGATGGACGTCGACTGGGGAATGGTTGAAGAAGTTGCCATATTACTGTTGTATCAGGAATGATGATCACCCAGATTTCAGAATGACTTGGAAGAGTTGCCTCAACTGATACAGAATGAATGGAGCAGAAGCAGGAGATCAGTGTCCACAGTAACCGCAATATAATATGATTATGGATTGCTAAGGACTTAGCTGTTCTCAACCACACAATGCTCCAAGACAATAACAAATTATTCATGAAAAATAGTGCTATCTACATCCACTGAAATAAGTGAGAAAGTTCAAATGATGATGAAAGCATACTCTTTTTGAATTTCTGTATTTGTCCTCTATGTTTGGCTTTCACTCTATATATTCTTTGACAATATAACCAAGAGAGAAATAGTACTTTTATGATTGAATATCTATGACCCATACCAGATTGCTCGCTCTCTTTGGGGGAAGGTGGGGGGGGAGGTGAGTGAAAGGGAGAGAAAATTTGGAACTCAAAAATTTTTCAAGGAATCTTAGTTATTATCTTCACATGGAACTGGGAGAAAATACTATATTACTAGAAAATGCAAAGGTTGTCCTCAAATTTCCCTGTCAGCCTTGGTTCACAGAACTTGCATTAAACTTGACCTAGAAGGGATCACAGCACGCATCACCTCCTATGTGTATAGGAAAGGAGTTTCCAGCCTAAGAGAAAAATGGTCATTCAACTTTTCTTTGAATACATCCAAGGAGAGGGAACCACAACCTCTTCAAGTCAGTCTATCACACTTTTGGATAATACTCATGTTTAGGAAGTTTTTCCTGTTATCAGGCCTGAATTGGCCCCTTCACAGCTTCCAGTTATTGTTCATAGTTCTGACCTCGAGAGCCAAGAAGAGCAATCTAAACTTTTATCCATATAACAGGTTTCTGATTCTTGATACAGCATGTCCCAAGTTTGTCTCAAATACTTCACTGAGGCATTTTATACTATGTAATAATCGGCCATTATTTTTAATGGATTTAATTACTTTTAACCCCCAGAACTAAACCTGTAAACAGTATTGTGAAATGTGTGAAAAATCTGAAGCCCCAGACATTCCATTCCCACTCACTGACCCCCCTGCAGAGCCTTCAATAATGGTGCGACCACATGTGTAAAAGTACCCATGAAAATGCTCAAGATCAATTGGGCCTGAAAATAAAAGATGAAGACACAGCATTACCCTACCCCATCCAGGTGGTGAGAGGTCCAGAGGTGTTAAACATTGCATACTTTTACCTGAATGCATTGATCTGTTGGACTTCTTTCTTTTTCTCCCCTAAAACAAAAAGACAACTTGTTACATGGCATGACTATGGAAGATGGAGAGAGGGAGAGATATATGGGATACCCAGGGTATGGAAGAAAAATGGATCATCAAAAAATTTTTAAAAAGAGGTCCAATGTCTCAAAGGAAATAATGGAGGGGAGAAAGAGAAAAGGGGGTTTTGTGGTTTGAGATGATCAGTTGCAGATCTCAAACTCTGCTACAGATCAGTGATTATGAATTCAGATTTCATAGTTGTTTATTTCTGCCTCACTTTTCCTGACTAGATACTGGATTGGTTTACCTTACCTTCTGCGTGTCATTCAAGACATGAGGAACTGAGGAAAACAGGTGTGTGACTTGCGCAGGGTCATGAAACTGGTTTGTGTCTACAGCTAGGACTGAAGTGAAGGGGATGAATCTTCCTGTCTTCAGGCCCTGCAGAATACCTAGCAATCCAGAAAACAATTACAACTTGTTAAATATTGAAAAGGTGATCAATACAAAAGAATAGGTGTGCCAACTAGCGAAGCAATCCAACAAATTAAAATCATAGTTAATAAACCCAAAGGCAAATGTTAATGGTAGGGATGGCTATTTTTTTATAAAGCAACAGATGGGATTAGGGAAAAGCAGTTAGTCATTCAAATTAAACTATGACTAGGTAGATGAATTAAGTGTAAAAGGGGACTAATAGCAACTTAGAGGATCAAGGAGAAAGTTACTTCTCACAGCTATTAATGGAAGAGAATATGACAGAACCAGCAACAGAGAGAAACACAGAAAGTTAAACTGATGATTCTGCTTCTATAAGGTTGAAATGTTTCTGTGCAAACATGGAATACAGTTAAATGAGGAAAAACATCTTTGTAATAAAATTCTCTGAGGACTGTTGCATATGAATGATAAATAAGAAACTGATGCCATTTTTAAAGATTAAGAGACATTCTTCAATAGTCAAAGGAACAGGAAGTTTTCAAAGGAAGAAATGCAATCTGTCAAAAACCCTGTGAGAAAATGGGCCAAATCCCTCATGATGAGAGAAGTGCTCATTAAGACATATCTCTTTTTTCCTTCCATAAATCATAGACATCTACAGGTTCAGGGACAGTCCCTTCTGTCTGTTCACCCACAAAGTACCTGAATATTCTCCTTTCACCAGATTCTGTTTCAATCCAGAGCAGAAATAGAACTTGGATTTAATGAAACAACACTAAAGAGAAGAGATGACCAGGAGAAGGGGAGGAGAAGAATTCCTATTCTGTCTCCTCATTGCCCAGGCCTGAGGTCGAGCCAAGGATGCCAGGAATAAGGGAGTGGAAGCTTGACTTGAGGAGGGGAGGGCTTGTCCCCAAAGACTTCTCCTTAGCTGTCCTCTACTACAACCACCGAATCCCATCACCCCACCCATCCCTATGACCTGACCCAACACTATGACTGCACCCTCTCAGGCCCCCACCTCCAGACAAAACCTGGGAAGGCAGAAAGCCGCAAGAAGGAACAAGCCTTGAGGAAAAAACACACACATTTTCAGCCCTGAACACGCACACGGACACACACACACTCAGATTATCCTACCTCCATACACAACACGTGCATAAACAAAGACATTGATAACTCCAGGGCCTTCCACTCACCTTTATACACATCCTTCAGGGAAGTAAGGGAAAGCAATTGGGGAGTGGAATCCCGATCAAGAAACGTTTGGGGGGGGAGGGCAGAAGGAAGAGAAGACAAGGAGAAGAAAGGGAGAGACTGAGGCACAGGCAGGGTGGGGCCGCTTACCTACTTAGAGTCCCTTAGGCATTAGCAGGACCCTCAAGATCAGTCAGTCTGGAAGATGAGGGGCTGATGAGGGTAATAGAGGGGAGGAGAGGGTTTAGAGGGTAAAGGGAAGGGAAATGGGTGAGGAGTACTGTGACTTCCTCCGGCTTGCCCCACTCACATCCTCCTCCAGGCAAAGAAGACTTACACTTAATATAGGGTGGGAGGGGGCGGGCACGGTGAGTAGTCTCTTCCCAGAACAAAGAGGGAAGAGGGAGCGAGAGGGAGGTGGTCTCTGACATCAGGCCCAGAGCAGTGGTGAGCCCCCGCATCCCCAATCCAGTCTCTCAACCCCCGTGACCCAATATATGTAGGGGAGGGGGCCGCAGGTGCATTCTCCATTTGGAGGTGGACCCAGGGCTTCCTCGGCTCCCAGGTTTCTGTGGGGAGTCAGAGGTGGTGGTGGTGAGTCGGGGGTGGGGTGCAGCTGAAGTCAGCTTGGGGTTGTGGAGGGTCAGCCCCTTCACAGAAACTGGGAGGAGAAAGACAAAGAGAGGAACGAGAGGGCAAAGAGCTGAAGGGGGAAGGCAAAGAGGGGAAGGCGGAGGTCGAGGGAGGGATGTTCTGGGCTCCACAAAAGGGAAGAAAGAGCACAGGACCTGCAGCAGCATCTCCAACATAGCAGCCATTGAACTGGACTTGGACTCCTCACAAGCCCCAGAGGAGGAAAGGGGAGGGGCTCAGCCTCCTTTCTCCGGGAAAGGGGAGGCAAAGATAAGGCAGGCCGGGAAGGAAATGTGGGCACCCAGGGAGGCAACGCGTCTGCCCCTGCCATTTATGTGTGAGTATTCTGGTCTAAATCTTTTTGTCATATAAAACTTACAGAGTTTATACAAGAAGGAGCCACAGTCCCCTTTCTGCCTCAGTCTCTATCAAGTGACTTAGTAAATTTGTTTCTAAAAGTATATCAGATTGGGTGCTTTCTTCTCTCCAACACCAGGTGCCCTGCCACTCGTAAATGGGAATAGTGGGGAGACACCTGGAATCGGATGCACAAGCCCCAGAGTGACGTTCTGCTTTACTCACTGTGGTACCATGAGCAAGCCACTTAAACTTTCTAAACCTTAGTTTTAATATCTGTAAACGCAGGTGATAATCCCTGTGGCAAATAAATAACCAGGGGGTTTTAAGGTACAAATGAGATGTTTGCAAAGTGCTTGCTTATATCATAAAGCACTATACAAGGATTTATTTTTATGGTCGTTATCAATCATCTGTCAGTCTTTTTGATGGAGTTTACATATTGTGCTATTGATTTTTTCCTGTGTAACGTTCTTCAGATACATGCACAAACATACGGACTTTTGTAACTCCATCAGATCATTAGTATGTTAACTCATCTGCTGCAGGCTCCATGAATACATATTTAGGACAAGGCTGGGAGGTGAAAGGATGTTGGGCATCATATATTCTTCATGCTGTTTCCACACCTTTCATGTCTTCCTCTAGGTGTCTATGTGTCACAAGATTTTCATCCAGGCAGTTTAGAGATTAGGAACACTTAGTATGCTATTAAAAACGTAGTTCTTGAATGTTTATGGATCAATGTTATGACTAGGACATGGGAAGTACAGTTTTGTTCCATGAAAATGCTCCACTTCCAGTACAATTTATATTTTACTTTCCAAGGATTTCCTGAGGTCTCCATATGTAATAGGAACATCTGTCATCTGTTCACTTTCAAAAGATATTGAGCTTCTGATGCATAATTGCAGCCACCAGTTCATGCCATGTTTTCCTAAGTATTGATTAGGTACTAATGTCTTACAACCTTCAGAGAAGACTTGTTGAGTTTTTACTCCTTCCTTCCATACTCTGCACTGATTACTAGATCTTTGCTCCTGAAACATGTTCTATAATTTTTGGTGACAATGATCTGATCCTGGTTTTCCATCAGAAACCCCCCACCATTTCTATAAACACAGGCGGATAATGAGCCTGTGCTCTGTGGTACTCTATACACACATTTTTGGATGAATTCTGTGGAACATCACCATGGAGTCTATTTGAACTCCACTCTTGGATCCTAGATGTTTTATATACTTCCCTCATAGACTGACCATTTTCAGCTATACTGCAGAAATTCAGGTGGGAGGATCTATTTCATTTCACTTGATTTACTTTTACTCTAGTTTAGTGAAGCGTTACATCTATGTGTTCCAGAAGTGTTTCTGTGCATTTCAAACTTGTTTCATATGGAGTTTTTTAAAATATAAATTTATTTAACTTCTTACATTCATTTTCACAAAATTTGGGGTTCCAAATTTTCTCCCCCTTTGTCCCCTCCCCCAACCTAATACACTGAGCATTCTAATTTCGCTTATCACCAATCAACCCTCTCTTCTATCATCCCTCCCTTCTCTTGTCCCCATCTTCTCTTTTGTCCTGTAGGGCCAGATAACTTTCTATTCCCCATTGTCTGTATTTCTTATTTCTTAGTAGCAAGAACAATACTCAACAGTTATTCCTAAAACTTTGAGCTCCCCATCCCTCCCTCCCCACCCATTCCCTTTGGGAAGGCAGACAATTCAACATAGGCCATATCTGTGAAGTTTTGCAAATGACTTCGATAATAGTTGTGTTGTGTAAGACTAACTATATTTCCCTCCATCCTATCCTGCCCCACATTGTTTGTATTCTGTTTTTTGATCCTGTCCCTCCCCAAGTGTTGACTTCAAATTGCTCCCTCCTCCCACTGTCATCCCTTCCATCATCCCCCCCAACCTGCTTATCCCCTTCTCCCCCACTTTCCTGCATTGTAAGATAGGTTTTCATACCAAAAATGGGTGTGTATTTTATTCCTTCCTTTAGTCGAATGTGATGAGAGTAAACTTTATGTTTTTCTCTCAGTTCTCCTCTTTTTTCCTCCACTAAATAGTCTCCTGCTTGCCTCTTCTATGAGAGACAATTTACCCCATTCCATTTAAATCTCTCTCCTCCCACTACATTTCTCTCTCACCGTTTATCTTAATTTCTTTTAAGATATGATCCCCTCTTATTCAATTCACTCTGTGCTCTCTGTCTCTGTGTGTGTGCATGTGTGTAGGTGTGTGCATGCATACCTGTACATGTGTGTGTATGTGTGTGTGTGTGTGGACGTGTATGTGTGGTCCTACCAACTATCCAGATACTGAAAAGTTTTAAGAGTTACAAATATTGTCTTTCCATGTAGGAATGTAAACAGTTCACCTTTGGTAAGTCTCTCATGACATCTCTTTGCTGTTTACTTTTTCATGTTTCTTCTCAATCTTGTTCTTGAAGGTCAGATTTTCTTTTCAGCTCTGGTCTTTTCATCAAGAATACTTGAAAGTCCTCTATTTCATTGCAAGGCCATATTTTCCCCTGAAGTATTATACTCACTTTTGCTGGGTAGGTGATTCTTGGTTTGAGTCCTAGTTCCTTGGACTTCTGGAATGTCCTATTCCATACCCTTCAATCCCTTAATGTAGAAGCTGTTAGATCTTGTGTTATCCTGATTGTATTTCTACAATACTGGAATTGTTTCTTTCTAGCTGCTTGCAATATTTTCTCCTTGACCTGGGAATGCTGGAATTTGGCCACAATGTTCCTAGGAGTTTCTCTTTTTGGGTCTCTTTCAAGAGGTATTCGGTTGATTCCTTGAATACTTATTTTGTCCTCTGATTCCAGAATATCCGGGCAGTTTTCCTTAATAATTTCATGAAAGATGATGTCTAGGCTCCTTTTTTTTTGTTCATGGCATTCAGGTAGCCCCATAATTTTTAAATTGTCTCTCCTGGATCTATTTTCCAGGTTATTTGTTTTTCCAATGAGATATTTCACATTCTCTTCCATTTTTTTCACTCTTTTGGTTTTATTTGGTGATTTCTTGGTTTCTCAGAAAGTCATTAGCCTCCATCGGTTCCATTCTAATTTTGCGAGAACTATTTTCTTCAGTGAGCTTTTGAACCTCTTTTTCCACTTGGCTAATTCTGCTTTTGAAAGCATTCTTCTCCTCATTGGATTTTTGAACCTCTTTTGCCAATTGGGTTAGCCTATTTTTCAAGGTGTTATTTTCTTCAGCATTTTTTTGGGTGTCCTTTAGCAAGGTATTGACCAGTTTTTCATGCTTCCCTTGCATCTCTCTCATTTCTCTTCCCAGTTTTTCCTCCACCTGTCTGACTTGATTTTCAAAATTCTTTCTGAGCTCTTCCATGGCTTGAGACCATTGGATATCTATTTTTGATGTTTGGGATAGAGGCCTTGACTTCTATGTCTTTCCCTGATGGTAAGCGTTGTTCTTCCTTCTCAGAAAGGAAAGGAGGAAGCATCTCTTCACAAGAAAGTAACCTTCTATGGTCTTAATTTTTTCCCCGTTTCTGGGTATTTCCCCAACCAGTTACTTGACTTCTGAGATTCCTCTCCACCCCTGTCTAGATCCCCCCAGCTAGTGCTTGGAGCCTTAGATTCAAATGCTGCTCCCCAGCCTCAGGTCTTTCAGCAGCGGGCGGGGCTGCTATTCAGGGTAAGATTAAAGTCAGGTTCTCAGGTGGGGTCAGGGCTGCCACACAGGACTCAATTTCCTCAGGTGGTTTATGCTGAGATCTTCAGTAATGGACCTGAGGTCCTGTCTGCTCCATGAGCTCCTGGCCACCAGCTGCCTCCTAAGGGGGACTGAAATATGGAGACACCCCTCTCCCCTCTCGGCCAGCCCAGAAGTCTCTTTCACTGAACTGTGTGCCTGTGGGCGGAGGGACCTTCGTGGCCACCGAAGAGTCTGTCCCTGAAGCCTGCTCTGATCTGCTCCTCTTGGTGCTGCCCGGCCAAGGCAGAGCTGGGCTCTGCTCCTCTCCTGTGCTCAACGGACCCCAGGTGTCGATTCTTCAGGTCTCTCTGGAATGGAAATCTCCTCCACTCAGTTGCTGCATGGCTTCCACTGCTCCAGAATTTGTTGGGAGTTCTTTTTACAGGAAATTTGTGGGCTGTGGGTTCGGAGCTAGCATATGTGAATCTTTCTACTCCACCATCTTCACTCCTTCCTCCCATATGTGCTTATAAGTGGAAGTGTTGATCACTGTGCTTCATTATCTTAAGGACACATTCTAAGTCTTTTGTCTATTTTTAAAGAAATAGGAGAGGGCCCTCCTACATTTAGCTTTATATAAGTAGGTGGCTACTTCCAGAAGGCCATGTTTTCGATGGGGACCAGGGAAGCTGGAAAAGCTCCCCTTTAATTTGGCAGGAATAGGGTTCTATGGGTGGGTGGAGGACGGACATTTAGACTCTTGGATGTATGTGAGTTGGTATTGGGGCTACAGTGGTTATGGTCACATAAAACAAGTTCTGTGTGCAGCTCCAGCCAAGGTAGGATGCTGAATGAAAAAACTCCCTAAACATGAGCAGGAGACAGCAGAGACTTCTTTTTAACTCAGCAGACATCCTTCAGGAGCAGAGAGAAGGGATTCTCACCAAAATAAAAGGACTTGCTGAAGGTCTGCAACCAGGAGTTCAATCTTAATTTTGTTACCTCCAAGCATTCTCCTGTCACCATCAGCTCCAATAAGAAAGGGTTCAGTTGGCTTCCTTGAGGGCATGAATTAATATTTTTCAATCAGGGTTCACGTGACTGTTAACTTTATGTACCCCAAAGGCTAAAGTATATACAGAATAAACACACTCTGTATGTGTGTTAACATATACAGGAATATCTCCATTGTTATACTGAACCCTTATAGCAGGACTGGGGCATCTTGGTAATGTCAGAGATTGCCCTGAATGACACAAACCGTTCAATGCCTCATCTTTGTCTCCATGCATACACATGGCAAAGATCCCAGAGGTGAAGCAGATGGAGGTAACATCTTGAAAACTAAATCTGGTCTGCTGAGCACTAAGGCATCACAGGTCTAGGGGAAGAAATGGGAGGGCCAGCAGTATGAAAGACCTCATTGTGGGAACCCTGGACTGGATCTATGAAAATCACACACATGCTGCTGCAAGCACCCTGGTCCTTCCATGCTTTGATCATACATATTCAGGAGCTTTCATCATATTCAATAATGAGAGCAGTGGGAAGCACTTTACACATGGTATCACATTTCATTTCATTCAGCAACTAAACACATGATCACCCTTCCAGTTATGATCACCCCGAACTGAAAGTTTTGTCCCTTTTTTCAAGCTAGTGTGCACACAATGCAAATTCCTACAGAGACAGCAACTACGATCTACCCAGTGTGAAATGGGATTAGATGGGATGATGAGGAAAAGGTAGAATCTGATTTTAAAACTGGGAATAATACCCTATTTGTTGTATTAGAGGTCACCAAGCATAATGTACAGAGAGATTATACCTTCAAGTCATTCCCTTCCATCGAGGTCAGTAGAGGAGTTCCATTAGATATACTGGTACCATTAGAGTTGCTCTGACTTCTTCCCTAAAAGGACAGAAAGGATTCCATAGTCAGGGGTCATGGCGAGTGGTTAGTGGCTTCATTGAGGGGATGGCCTGGATGCTGTGCACAGAGTAGCATAAGAGAGTCAAGGATTGCCGTGAGATAAAATCCAGATAACTCTTTCCAAGGGAACATAGAGCAATAGAGGCAGGGGAATGTGACAGAGTATGGAACTTGGGAACCAGAGCAATATATTTTGAAGTACAACTGAGAGGAAAGGGTGGCTTGAGAGGGACAGTGACAAAAATGGTAGATTCTGTTGCATAGGAGATCTGTGACCTCAAGAGTATGAGGTGTCTCTCTCCCACCAATGTATGGCAAATGTCACCAAATATCATGGCCAATTTATATATATATATTATAATATAATTATTAATAATTATATTATTATTAATTATTAATTATTATTAATTATTATTAATAATATAATAATTATATTATAATTATTAATTATTAATAATAATATAATAATTATATTATAATTATTAATTATTATTATATATATTATAATATATATATATTTCTCTGCCAAGTTGAAACCTAAGTAAAAGGAGACAGTCATGTTTTGATATTATTTGATGAAAATTCAAAGTCCTACCTGTCCTGAAAGGTGAAGCAATTAAGCAAGAGGCATTGATTAAGTACCTAGTATTTACCAGACATTGTGTTAGACCCTAGAAACACCAGGAAAGAAAAACAAAAAACAACTAATCTCATCCTTTCAGGAATATATGTCCTAGCACATATATTTTATTCATGAGACATTGTGGTTCAGATTGTGTATCTAGGTATCTTTGTATGTACAAACCATATTAATTTTGTATATACAAATTATATAGAAATTTAACATGAAAAAATTTCAGGGAAAAGGCTGGAGAGGGAAAGAAAAGTCTTCGTCTAGATCATGAATGGCCTATTACCTCCTTTTTCTTTGACATCAGGCTGAAAGGGTTCCATTTGGTGGTTTTTGATGTGCCATCCTTCTGCCTGACATTGTGCTTGATGTTAAGCAGCAATGGGTCAATGACAAGCCTTTCATGGTTTCCACTACAAGATCACCTCTGAAGTTGACCTGGAATCAGCTGTTGAATGCCAAGGTGGAGTTCAGGTAAAATTCAGGCCAGAGTTTCTCTGTAGCCTCTTTTACAAACTGTGCTCATAAACAATTGTTATGGCTCTCCATGACCTCTTGCTTTGTTGTATCCATGGGAACCCAGAGAGCATGCAGAGTACAAGGACCTGGAGTGAAGAAACAGATATTCTTGAGGGTAACTATTGTGAGAAACAGGGACTAGATTAAGAATGCAAAAAGTAAATTAAAAATGTTGTCATGGGAACAACTTGTCTTGTTTGCTTGTGAAAAATCTATATAAACCCCTCCCCTAAAATTAATAAATACAAGCTGTTCTTTACACTTCTCATCTGACCCGTGTCTTTCTTCATAAGTGCTTCAATGAACCATAAGAAGGCCCTGCCCCCCCTCAGCACCTAGCCATCCAAGTCACCAAAGCCAAAGGTAGGGTGACTAGATTCTCTTCAGGTTCAAGGAAGGCTTAGAGTTCTTGAGTCACAACTACTATATCTCCCCCTCCCAGAAGAAATATAGGCAGAGTGTCCCCAGATAGCATTAAAGTTAAAGGTTTATACAGCTAGGTATCTAAAGTAAAGTTCACGCAGCCTGACTCACCTACAAGATCCTGGACTGACTAGCAATGAATTTAAGCCATAAGAAGAAGTATTCTGAGCAGTTAAAGTTAGTGTTCTCCCCCAGCTCACATCCAATGCTATTGATACTATGTGTACGAGTCAGCAGCAAAGCTGCTTTGGTGCTATGTTTTGGCCACTGAACACCAGAGTTTACCTACAATAACATTCTAGAATAGCTCATAGAAATCAGGCATGATGATCATTGATGTATAATTTGCAGGTTTCATTCCCCTCCCCTTTTTGGAAAGGGGAATGTTTTACCTTGTTCAACCCTGTCACACATTCTTCCCTGAAGCAGCAAGTGTCTCTGAGGGAGAGCCAGGAGGCAGCTAGTACCAGGTAACTCACTATCCCCATCATTTGACCCACCATTTCCCCTAAGACTATGAGGGAAACAACTCAGCACCTGGAAGCCAAGAGATTCAGAAATACATGTGTCTCTCCCAGAACACTTATCATGCTTCAGGCTGAGCCCCCAGTGTCATCTTACCTGAGAGAAGCACTTTCTGTGAACAAGAGGCAAGTCAACTCTCCCCACCAACTGCCCTTTCGGGACACATAAGCCAGCCTAAGTAAGGAAGTGAATCACCTGCCGGGAAAGATTAGAGGTGCCAGGGGGTTGGACTCGTCTTGTGGCTGTAACTAGTACTAAGGCTTGTGGATTCCCCTGAAGTCTGCCAGCACTGCACCTGTGTCCTCAGATGTGTCCAAAGAGAGCTCATCTGAGCTTTACGGTTGGCTTCCACCCAATAAAATAGCTTATGATGATGCTAGAGAGGGTCACCTAGACATACCAGATGACAAATTGTATTTTAAGGCAGCAATCATCCAAACGACTTGGTATTAGCTAAGAACTAGTGGGGTAGATCAGTGGAATAGGTTATGTACTCAAGACAGAGTAGACAATGAATATAGCAATATTTCTTTTCATAAACCCAAGTACCCCCGCTTCTGAGATAAGAACTCACTGTTTAGCAAAAACTTCTAGGAACACTGCATAACAGTGTGAGAGAAACTTGGAATAGACCAATTTCTGATGCCGTACACAAGAACACAGTTCAAACGAGTCCATGATCTAGGTGTAAAGGGTGATAGTATAAACACATTCCTGGGGCAAGTGCTAGTGTGTGCATGTCAGATATATGGAGAATGGGATATTTTATGACCAAATAAGAGATAGATAACATTATAAAGCTCAAAATGGGTAATTTTAATAACATTAAATTGAATTTTCTTTTTTTACAAACAAACTCAATGCGACTAAGTTTCGGAGGGAAGCAGACAACTAGTAAAGAATTTTTTCAACTTGTGCCTGTGATAATGGCCTTGTTTCTAAAATATATAGAGAACTGAGTCAAGTCATTTCCCACTTGATACATGATCAAAGGATATGAACAGGCAGTTTTCAGAGGAAGACATTGAAGCTACCTATAGTCATATGAAAAAATGTTATCAGTCAGTATTGATTAGAGAGATGCAAATTTAAAGAACTTTGAGGTATCACATCATACCTATTAGATTGACTAACATAACAAAATGGGAAGATGACAAATGCTGTAGAAGATGTGGGAGGGATGAAACACTAATTCATTGTTGGTGGAACCGTGAGCTGATCCAGTCTTTGTGGAGAGCAATCTGGAACAATGCTCAAAGGACTACAAAAAGTATATATCCTTTGACTCAGCCATATCCCTTATAGGGCAGTATCCTAAAGAGATCGTGAAAATGGGAAAAGGTCCTACATGTACAAAGTTATTTATAACAGCTGTTTTTGTGGCAACCAAGTACCGTTCATTGAGGGGATGTCCATCAACTGTGGAATGGCTCAACAGTTGTGATATGTGAATGTAATGGAATGCTATTGTACTACTAGAACTGCGAACAGGAGACCTCCGGAGAAACCTATAGAGATTTATATGAACTGAAGCTGAGTGAAATGAGCAGAACCAGAAAAACATTACACTCAGTAACAGTCACAGATGTTTGGGAATGCTTAAAATAGACTAAGTCCTTCACAGGAATACATGAACCTAAAACATCCCCAAAGATCTCTTGTTGCAAAATACAATCAACATCCTAAGCAAAAACTGAGGAATCAGAACGCAGAAACGGAGCAGACACTTTTCTCCTCTGTTACACTTTATTTTCTTTTTACTCATGTTTTTCTCCCATTCATTCTTATTCTTCTATGCAACATGACTAGTGTGAAAATGTATTTAATAAGAATGTATGTGAAGAACCCATATAAGATTGCAAAGTATCTCGAGGAGGGAGAGCAGAGCAAGGGAAAGAGGAGGGAGGCAGAAAATGTAAGACTTGTGGAAGTGATTGCTGAAAACTGAAAACCAATAAATTAATTACATAAAAGATAAAATCCTATGTTGTCCTCAGACATCCTGGTCAGCCTTGGTTCCCATAATTTGACTAAAACTTGATTATTACAATAGACCAAAGCTGCCATCCTGTCCAATCTGTATGTGAAGGGAATGCATAGAGCAAAATACCAGACAAATGGTCATCTAGCTTTACTTTCTTTTCTTAGGGTTGTCCCAACTTCCGTGCCCCTCCTGTTAGCAGAAAGGGAATGGACCTGGATATTTTTGCCTAGGCATGGGACAGTTAGGAGACCAATGGCCTTCCTTGTTTCAGAGAAAAAATGAACATTGTCCAGGAGTTTTACAGGCAGGTCGTTCTGAGACTCACATATGGTGGCCACCAGGATTTGAGCCTGTTCTCTATCCTTTGCCCTGGTCCCCTGGTCCCTTTCTCTACTGCAGCTCAGTCCCAAAAGATATATCTAAAAGTTGGGTTTGCAGTGTCTGGGGAACCAAAACTGAGGCGTGTATTTTTCTTTGGATAAGAAAATCTTTGCTATCAAAGACTGCAATCACTTCAGGTGACATGGGGTGAAGATGGATAAATATTCTGAGAGCTTCTACCTGCCTGCCTTGAAAGAGAGTATGGTTCTTCTTTGGCCCCTGGGTCATTTCCTTGACATTTTCATGACTGCTCTGTTTTTTAAACCCTTTCACCATACCATCAATGAGGCAAGTGAGCCTATAGTCCCTCTTTTTTTCCTATCTCTGCTCTCCTCTTGGCAATCCCATCTGGGGTCTGCAGCTGGAACCTCAGTTGCACCTGCATTATACCTTGAGAGGGAAGACACAAGGCAACTGACCCCTAAGTATTTGAGCTAAATCCCAGATTCTCTTTTGCTCCTCAATTGTGCAACAGGTGGAGATAATGATATGAACAACTCCCCAGGGGAGGTCAAATTGCAAAACCATCTCCCTGAAGCCCTAAGGGAATTTAATGGGGTCTTCAGAGTACCAGCCTGGATTTTCCTTAATTTGGGGAAGGTCAGAGAGTGAGAAGTGGACATGAACTCTAATCGTCTTCCTGATGCCACTTCTACTTCCTTTAAAGTGTGAAGTCTATTGGTGTGGGTGGTTGAGTTAGAGATTGAGAAAGAGGTAGAAAGGGGGGAGGAGCCAAGATGGCGGAGTAGAAAGATGCATGTATGCTAGCTCCTAATCCACAGCCCATCAATTTCCTGTAAAAGAATTCCCCACAAATTCTGGATCAGCGCAAGCTGGGCAACAATGCAGTGGAAGTGATTTCCATTCTAGAGAGCCCTGGAAAGTCATCCCCTGGGGTCCATCATGCACTAGGCAACAGAGCCCACCCCAGCCCTGCACCGGGCGCACGGCCCCAGAGGAGCAGATCCGAGCAGGCTTCAGGAACGGAATCTCCGGTTGCTGCGAAGGTCCCTCCACCCACAGGCACTACAGGTCAGTGAGAGAGACTTCTGGGCTGGCCGAGAGGGGAGCAGTGTGTCTCCATAAGTCAATCCACACTCGGGAGGCAGTGGCAGAGGCAGTGGCAGCCAGGCTCTCCTGAAGCAGACAGGAGCTCTGCTCCATTACTGAAGGTCTGGCATAAACCCCCAGAGGTAACTGAGCCTGTGAGGCAGCCCTGCCCCCACCCGAGCACCAGAACTTAAGCTCACATTGAATAGCAGCCACACCCGCCACTGAAAGCCCTGAGGCTGGGGAGCAGCATTTGAATCTCAGACCCCAAGCACTAGCTGAGCTGATCTAGGTGGGTGTGGAGAGGATTCTCAGAAGTCAAGTAACTGGCTGGGAAAATGCCCAGAAAAAGGAAGAAAATAAGACTATAGAAAGCTACTTTCTTGGGGAACAGATGTTCCCACCTTTCATTTCTGATGAGGAGGAACAATTTTTACCATCAGGGAAAGATGTGGGGGTCGGGGCCTCTGTATCCCAGACATCCGAGGTGGATGTCTGGTGGGCTCAGGCCATGGAAGAGCTCAAAAAGGATTTTGAAAATCAAGTTAGACAGGTAGAGGAAAAACTGGGAAGAAAAATGAGAGAGATGCAAGAAAAGCATGAAAAATGGGTCAATACCTTGCTAAAGGAGACCCAAAAAAATGCTGAAGAAAATAACACCTTGAAAAATAGGCTCACTCAATTGGCAAAAGAGGTTCGAAAAGCCAATGAGGAGAAGAATGCTTTCAAAAGCAGAATTAGCCAAATGGAAAAAGAGGTTCAAAAGCTCACTGAAGAAATTAGTTCTCTCAAAATTAGAATGGAACAGATGGAGTCTAATGACTTTCTGAGAAACCAAGAAATCACAAAACAAAACCAAAAGAATGAAAAAATGGAAGAGAATGTGAAACATCTCGTTGGAAAAACAACTGACCTGGAAAATAGACCCAGGGGAAATAATTTAAAAATTATGGGAGAAAGAGGGAGAAAGAGGGCCTCACTCCTTGAGTGGGAGGGAATTAAGGACTGGGTTGTGTCAAAAGGTTGTGGTATTAGGGAATTTGAGAGAATAGGATCAGCAGAAGAGGTCAACTTGATCCTCACCTTTAAGGCTCCTTGGATTGAATTTGGCTTGTAACATCCTTCACTGTGGTCTCAGAGGTGGATTTGGTGACAGACCCCTAAAAGCCTGTACTTTCCACTTCATGGTGCATTTCCTTTCCCTGATTGTGTAAAGGGCAAGTTGATTAACAGTGTTGTAATTGATGAACCAAGCCTTAAGCCATTTCTCTTGGTCTCCTACATCCTACTGGGGTCAAGCATTATTACAAAAAATATAAATTGTTTTCTTCTTACATCTCCTGTCAGATATGTTCCAATTATGCAAGAGACAGCTGAGTTGGGATTCTTGGTGGACAGGAGGACTTACCTGTATAATGGATAAAAATAATGATTGGTACTGTGGGCCTGCAGAATTTCCACCTATAGCCACAGTTCACTTCTCCAGTGGCATTCCAGTTGGAGGTGAAGAAAGATGAGTGCACAGAGAGCTCCCTGTGAAATTCCCAAACAGAGCATCTTCTGTCCAGAGGGCAATTGCAGCAGCAAGAGCTTTGGGCACTATAACCCAAGTGATCAAGTCAAGTTTGAAGGACCTCCCAGTTAGGAGAAGGAAAAATAGGCCACTTTACGGTTGGAGATACTAGAATTTTCAAAGAGGCAAATGCCCACCCAGGGACACCCAATGTGATACATGAGCATCAGGTAGATTTAGTTGCCACAGGACATCTCTAAATAATTTCAAAGACTCAGTTCTAGTCCAAGTGCCTCAGAAAGTTTTATTATTGTTTTGTGGTTTCATCCTCTGGGGAGTGCCTAAGTTCCTTAGAGGAATCAGAAACTTCAGTAAAGGTAAGACATATAATTTTATACAGAAGATGATGCTGATTACACAATCAAAATTTATCTACAATATGGGAATATAATTAAAATTACAAAGTCAGGAGGAGTTTGTTAAAGGATAAGGTAATGGAGGAGGCATCCCAACCTCAGGGGAGCCATACATGCCCTTATCCATAATGCATGCACAAAAACCCATTTTGGAGAGATAGGTATGTATGATAAGAATATTATAATGTCTCTCTATATCCTAAGATCACTCTAGGTCAGTTGTTCACTGTTACTATGCAGGTGCCATCTGAGGATAAGACCCTTCCATGGTTTGGTGGTCAAGCATCCTGCTCTACCTCCTTCTGGTGCTCTTTTCTGATTTTCTAATTTTCCAATTATTGTGGTCTTGTGTGATCAAGATGGATAATGTGGTTGAGATTGAGCACATGAACACATCTGTTTATGTAGGAATGGCTCTGGGGACAGTGGTTAGCTAGAAGCAGTGGCTGAGTTCCCATCACATGGACACACCCATTGTTTCTGTGAGAAGTATGAGTTCATGGACATGAACTTGTTGTTCTAGTGAACAGTGAGAGGTATAAGACAAAGTTAGCACATGTGTGAGGTCAATGTAGCTACAGTGGGCCTATTGCTCAGAGGGTCCTGCAATGAAGTTAGACTACTGGGGCTGGGGGCAGCTTGATTAGGATTAGTATTCCATCACTTGGACAGCATCTTTCAATAAAATATCAAGTAAAATTACCTTGATGCCCTGGAACCAGAGGACAGAACAGGCACTGAGAAAATTCACCAATCACCTCAGGAAAGAGATACCCCCAACAAACTACAGGTAAGATTATAGCCAAATTTCAGAATGACAAAGTCATGGAAAAATACTACAAGTGTCCAGCAAGAAAAATTTCAAATATTGGGGAGTCACAATCAGGATCACACAGGACCTGTCAGCTGCAACATCAAAGTACTGGAGCTTATGGAACATGATATTGCAGAGGGCAAAAGAGCTAAGACTATAACAAAGAATCATTCACCTGGCAAAAGTAAGCATAACAAATAAAGAGAACAATGGTTATTCAGTGAAATAAAAGGATTTCAAGTCTTGATAAGGAGAACACACTAAAATTGAATTTGATCCCCAATATCAAGACCCAAGAGAACCATAAATGGATAAAAAGGGAAAATGAAAACAAAGAGATTCAGTAAAGCTTAGATTGTTTACATCCCTACACAGGAAGATGATATTTATAAGTGTGAAAAATTGTATCCTTGACAGTAGAACCAGAAGGTATATAAACAGACAGACAATAGGGGTATTTGGTGGAGGTGAGGGAATGACAAAGAAGTATGAAGTGATGGGAAAAAGAAATACAAAGGTTCAGAAAGAAGGGAGTGGTAGACTCGGGCAAATTATACCACATGAAGCAGCAGGAAAGACATTTTACAGTGGAGGAGAAGATGGGAGGGTGAACAATGTGCGTCACTTGAACCTTACTCTCATCGTAACTGGCCCAAAGAGGGAATAATATACAGAATCAGTTGAATATAAAAATCTATTTTACCTGAGAAGGAAGTGGGAGAGGAGAAGATTAAATCAAAGGGGTGAGGGTTCTGGTGACTGACAAAATGGAGGGGAGCATAACAGGTAGTAGTAACAGCAGCAAAACACCGATGGTGTGGGAAAGGGTGAAAGGAGAGAGAGGACAAAGAAGAGGATAAATAGGATGGAGGGAAATACATAGGTAGCAATCATTACTGTGAATGGGATGGACTCTTCCACAAAACTGAAACAGATACCAGAGTAGATCAAAAACCAGAAGCAGAGTGACACACACAGAGTAAAGCCTGAACAGAATCTATTATGTTACATTTGCAAGTAAAAGAAAAAAAAAAACAGTGGCAGCAATACCGACCTTAAGAAAAGAAAAAGCAAAGATAACACCAATTAAAAGAGATGTGTGTGTGTGTGTGTGTGTGTGTTTGAGTGTGCATGTATGTGTTCATCCTTCATTGCTGAAGAAGACCAGGAAATTAGAGAAACAGTGCCATGACTTGCACTTGTCTTTGTTTTGAGTGAGGGAGGGCTGTGTAGGTCAGCAGTCTCACATCTCCTCCTGAGTCATCTGCATCCAGTGACCAGATATTCATCAAGATGACAGGAGATGATCCAGGATGAGGCAATAGGGGTAAGTGAGTTTTCCAAGGTCACACAACTGAGTGCCAAGTGACAGAGTTGAACTTTGAACTCAGTTGCTCCTAACTCCTGCACTGGATCTCTATCCATTGCAACACGTAGATGCCCAATTAAAACTGATAAAGAAGGAAGGAGAGTAAACTTCTTCTTCCTAAAATTTAGCAGAGGCAATGGCATCAAGATAGTGTAGTAGAAAGATGTACCTGCTGTAGCTCTCCCTGCATAGCCCATAAAATACCTGTAAAAATGATTAAAACGAAATTCTAGAACAACGGAACCCATAAAACTATGGAGTGAAAGAGATTTCCAGCCCAGGACAACCTGAAAGGCTGAATTGTAAGGTCTATCACAGCGCTGTCAGAGGGGAGACTAACCCATCTTTGACCATGTAACACAGCATGGGTAGGACTGGAGCAGGGTTCAGGAAGTGGAATCCCAGGCAGCAGCTGCAGTTTCCTGATTTCTCTTCCCACATACACAAAATATGCTTCCAAGTTCACTGAGAAAGCTCTTTCACTTGGGAGAAAAGCGAACAAGGTCCAGTCCAGGCCCGAACCTAGGACTGTGGTAGACACTGTGGCCCAGCATCCACTTTTAGTGCCCTGGGCCTAAAGTCCTTGGGGACATTGAGCAGCCCATCTGTGCCTCAAGCTTAAGTGGCAGTCCTGCGATGAGGAAGAGTGCTGGGGTTGCGGAGTTGATGATGGCTCTGGAGAAGGAATTCTACTCTCATATCTTTGGCAGAAAAACTTGTGTTTGCTCACAGACCAGAGCACAGATCATAGGAGGAATAAACTCCTCTCATTTGATTGTGCCACCTTAGAGTAAATGAGAAGTTTCAGGTCCCCACAGGATATCTTCCACTTGACAGAGGATTCAAAAATGAAGTAACAGGACGTGAAAAGGCTCACAAAAGAGAAGAAAAGTAAAACTATAGAAGGTGACTTTCTTGGTGAAGAGGTATTTTCTTCCAGCCTTTCAGATGAAGAAGAACAATGCATACCATAAGAAGAAACCAAAGTCAAGGCTTCTGCATCCAGAAACCCCCAAACTAGCAGGCCATGGAAGAGCTCAAAAAGCACTTTGACCATCAAGAAAGAGAGGGAGAGGAAAAACTGGGAAGTGGAATGAGAGTAATGCAAGAGACTAATGAAAAGCAAGCTGGCAGCTTGCTAAAGAAGGGCTGAAAATTTTGAAGAAAATAACACCTTTAAAAATAGACTAACTCAAATGGCAAAAGAGTTCCAGAAAGCCAATGAGGAAAAGAATGCTTTAAAATGCAGAATTAGTCACATGGAAACGGAGGTTCAAAAGCTCACTGAAGAAAATAGTTCTTTAAAACTTAGAAGGGAGCAATTGGAATGTAATAACTTTTTGAGAAATCAAGAAATTAAAACACAGAACCAAAAGAATGAAAAACTAGAAGAAAGACAATGTGAAATATCTCAGTGTAGAAACAACTGACCTGGAAAATAAATCCATGAGATACAATTTAAAAATTATGGGACTACCTGAAATCCAAGATCAAAAATGGAGTCAAGGCATCACCACTCATGAAATTATCAAGGAAAACCGCCATGATATTGTAGAATCAGAGGGCATAATAAATATAGAAAGAATCCACTGCTTACCTCCTGAAAGAGATCCAAAAAAGAAACTCCTAGGAATATTGTAGCCAAATTCCAGAGTTCCAAGGTCAAGGAGAAAATGCTGCAAGCAGCCAGAAATTCAAGTACAGTGGAAATATAATCAGGATAATACAAGATCTAGCAGCTGCTATGTTAAGGTATCGAATGGCTTGGAATATGATATTCAAGAAGTCAAAGGAACTAGGATTAAAACCAAGAATCACCCAGTCAGCAAAAATGGGTGCAATACTTCATGGGAAAAAAATAGTCATTCAATTAAATAGAGGACTTTCACAGCTTCTTGAAGAAAAGACCAGTAACTGATCAGAAAATGTCACTTTCAAAAATAAGAATCAAGAGAAGAATGAAGAGGTAAACTGAAAAGAAATCACACGGGACAAACTAAAGATGAACTCTTTATGTTGCTATATGCAAAGATAATATTTGTAACTCTTGAGACATTTCTTAGTATTTGGATAGTTGCATGGATTATACACACACACACACACACACAGAAAGAAAGAGATAGCATTTTCAATGGTGGGGAAAAGGAGGGATATGAGAAAGAAAAAGTCAAAGTTACTCTCTCCACATTTGGCTTAAGGAGGGAATAATATGCACCCTCAATTTATGATGAAAATCTATCTTACACTACAGGAAAGTAGGTGAGAAGGGAAGAGATCAGGGGGTGTGGCGAATGATGGATGGGAGGGTAAATGGGAGGAGGGAGTAATTAGAAGTAAACTATTTTGGGGAAGCACAAAGTCAAAAGAGAGAACAGAATATATGGGAACCAGGATAGGGTGGAGGTAAATAGAGTTAGTCTTCCACAACATGACTTTAAGGGAAGTTTTTGCATAACTACACACGTATGACCTATGTTGAATTTCTTGCCTTCTCAGTGGCAATGGGTGGGGAGAGAGGGTGAGAAGTTGGAACTCAAAGTTTTAGGACTGAATATTGAGAATTATTTTCCATTTATTTGGGAGATAAGAAATACAGGTAAAGGGACATTGAAATCTATTTTGCCTTACAAGAAACGAGAGAAGATGAAGATAAGGGATGTGACGGGTGTGATAGAAGGGAGGGAATATTGGGGGAAGGGGTAATCAGAATGCACAGTGTCTTGGGGGGAGGGGAGAGATAAGGAGAAAATTTTGAACTCCAAATCTTGTGGAAATGATTGTTGAAAACATAAAATAAATATTTTTTTGAAAAAGCACAATAAAATCCAAGAGAACATTGTGTACGTTAATAGCAATATTATTTTAAGAATGACTTTGAGTGAATAAGTTATTTTGACTATTATAAATACTCTAAATAATTATAAAGAGTATATGAAGAAAGTTGATTTGTTCATCCAGAGAAATAACTGATAAATATAAGCTTTCATAGAACAATTTTACATATGTAAATATATATACATATCTATCTATACATATATGTATATATATATCAATATATACATTTGTGTAATGGTAGCCACATGGGGGATAGAAAGCAAAAAAAATTATGTGATAATTTCGTTGTGTGCTTCAAAGTAATAGCAAGTTGTACACAGAGGATTTGTAGTTTCACGTGAAATCATTTTTTTTACTGTACTATGCCAGGGAAATGCTTGTTTTATTCCATAAATTAAAAACAAAACAAATAAAAAAGTACCATAGACAATGAATGGGAATTGGATCAAGGGGGGAATAAGATACACACACGTTTGGCTATAGAAATCTACCTTACCCTTCATCAAATAGGAGGGGATGGGCATAAGAGAAGGCAGGCACTGTGACAGATGGGAGGGCAGACTGGGGGAACTAGTGTCCACAAGCAAAACACTTTTGAGGGGGTAGATGGGGAATCGAAAGAGAATGGAAGAGGCGTGCGACAATAAGATGGAGAGAAATACAATTAGTAGTCATAACTGAAATAATTCCCGGAAGCCAAGGTTCTCTGATAAAAGTCCTTGTGTCTCAAATGTGTAGAGAAATGGGTCAAATTTATAAATGCGGAGATATTCCTTAATAGATGAATTATTAAAAGATGTGAAGAGTCACTTTTCAGATGAAATATTCAAAGCTATTTCTAGTCACATGAGAAAATTCTCTAAATCACTACTGACTGAAGAAATGTAAGTTTAAAAAGTTCTGAGCTACTTCCTCACACCTATTTCTGTGGCTAATTAGACAGAAAAGGAAAATGACAAACGATTTAGGGGAGTGGAAAAATTAAGACATTAACACTCTGTTGGTAGAATTGTGTAGAGATTCAACCATTTTTGAGAGAAATTTGGAATTATGAGTAAAGGCTCTAAAATCATTCACACCTTTCAACCTGCCAGTAGGATGGCTAAGACTTTATCCCAAAGAAATTTAAAAATGAATGAAAAAAGCTAACAGTCTTATATGTACATTATATCTACAGAAGCTATTGTCTGGTAGGAATGGAATGGATATTGAAGGGATAGCCATCAACTGGGGAAAGGCTGAACAACTGTGATAAATGATTGAAATGGAATACTAACATAGACTAAAATTTATGAGCAAGATGGTTTCAAAAAACCTAGAAAGACTTAAATGAACTAAGGCAAAGTGAAATGAGTAGAACCAGGAGAACCTTGGACACAGAAATAGCAATACTGACAGATGATCAGCCATGAAGAACTTAACTATTCTCCACATGTCAGTGATCCAAGACAACACTGAAAGATCGAGGATAAGAAATGCTATCCATTCTCTGACAAAGAAGTGATGGTGTCTGAAAAGAGATCAAAGCAAACTTTTTTTTAACCTTCTGAATTTTTCTCTAAGATGTTTTTTGGTCTATGGTTTCTTTTACAAGAAATCTACTAAGGAAAAGTATTTTACATGACAACATATTTATAGGTTATATCAGATTATT
Organism: Bettongia penicillata ogilbyi; assembly: GCA_023548195.1. Classification (NCBI taxonomy): domain Eukaryota; kingdom Metazoa; phylum Chordata; class Mammalia; order Diprotodontia; family Potoroidae; genus Bettongia; species Bettongia penicillata. The sequence goes on from JAJHZJ010000594.1 coordinate 415,933, forward strand.
TGCCTTCTCAATGAGGGGGTGAGGAGTGATTAAGGTAGAAAATATGAAATTCAATATTTTAAAAATAAATGATAAAAATATTACATTTAACTGAGGTAATAAAATATGAAATAAATATTAAAAAAATTGAATCATTCTGCAGACCCTTTAGATAAAGTGAATTTTCCCATTCAAATGGAGGGAGGCAGGAAGGGCCTGTGCCCCCATGGAGTAGGGGTTGGCTCCTTGTTGCAGGATATGGATGAGGATTGGCTGGGCATGAAGAAGCAAGGGCAGGAAGAAAACCAAACAGGCAGGTAGACAGATGGGGCCTGGGCACGGAATATTCCAGTGAAGGTCCGACACAGGACACGCCAAAGGGGGTGGACTATATACCCCAAATCAGCAACCAAACTCTCTGGTGAGTCGGCCAACTGAATCCAAGGTCTCTCTTAGCCCTGGAGTTCTCAGTCCAAGCCCCGATCCAGGCATGGTGGTGGCTCTCTGCAGGTCTCTTCTGCTTTTGCATGGAGGACTTTGTAGAGACTTTTTAGAAGTTGGCATGTAGGAGGTGACACAGTGTCAACCCCAGGAGCAGGAGCAGAAAGAGATCCCATTGCTCTCTGATAAGGATTACATGGCTTCTTTTAGGTGAATGTAGATACATATAGACTTCTTTAAATAAAGTTGAATTTTTATAATATGAATTTACCAAAAGAAACATCTGTTTGTACTCCATTCTATTCCCATCCAGTTTTTTTCCAAAAGCCTTTTATAAAAAACATTTTGAAGAACTCTATTTTGCTTTCCACTCCATTTTGCTACCTTCTTCCATGTTGTGAATGAGTTTATCCCTCTGACACTGCTACGATTACTGATTTTGCGTTTCCCTCCATCCTATTTATTTCTGTTTTACCTACTCCCTCTCTCTTTCATCCTGTCCTTCCACTGCATATATTTTTATATGGACACTGCCTACTTTCATCTGACCACCGTTTAATTACTACTTCTTCTTTCTCTTATACCCTTCTCCTACCTAGCTGTGGGGTAAGATAGAGTTTGAGGACCAATTGAATCAATATGTATTTTCCCTTATTGGATGAATTTAGATGGCCAAGGTGCAAGCATGGTCTGTGTGACATCACTTCCCATGCCAGCCTTTTGCAACCTAATGGAAAACTTCTACCTTGCATGCATATTTCATGTAAGGTCATTTCCCCCATTATTTCTCCACTTTTTAACCTGTCTCAGAATCTCCATATTTCTCCCCTATTAGATTTGCATCATCCCTACCTAATGGGTTAACTCTCAAACCTTCTTTCCAGAGAGAATCCTTCTACATATTTGAGTCATGAGTAAATTCTTAGAAGATATGCAATTCATTTTCCTTTCAAAAAAAAGTACACAGTTTAACCTTATTTAGTCACTTAAGATTTCTTTCATATTTACTTTTCAAGGCTTCTTTTCAGGCTTGTACTTGAAAGTCACATTTTCTCTTCAGCTCTGGTCTTTTCATCAGGATGCTTCAGAGGCCTCCATTTCAGTAAATGGTCATGAATTTTTCTCGATGTGTGTCCCCAGAAAGCAAACCCATAGTAAGAGGAATGTTGTTAACGAGTGCGTCTTCTGCCACAATTATCTTTTCCTCTGAATGTTCAGAGAGTAGAGGTGGTTCCTCAGAAAGCAATCCTGTAGTAAGCAGAATGTTCTCAGATTGTGTCTTCAGCACCAAATGTCTTGTCTACTGAGTGTACTGAGGCTAGATGTGCTTCCCCAGAGAGCAAGCCTATAGTAATTGGACTGTTCTCAGAGAGACTGTCTCCTGCCAAAAGTATCTTTTCCTCTGAATGTTCAGAGAGTAGATGTGCTTTCCCAGAGAGCAAGCCTGTATTAAGTAGTATGTTCTAAGAGTTTGTGTCTCCACCCATAAGCATCTCACCCAATGAATATTCTGATGTTACAAGTGCTTCCCCAGAGAGTAAGCCCATAGTAACTGGACTGTTCTCACAGAGTGTCTCCTGCCACAATTATCTTTTCCTCTGAGTGTTGGGAGGGTAGATGTGTTTCCACAGAGAGTAAGCCTGTGTAACTGGAATGTTGTTGTCAGAGAGTGTGTCTTCTGCGCCAATTATCTTTTCCTCTGTGTATTATAGTTGATGGCTTTTCCCTCCTACCACAAAAAATATCATTTGTCACATGACAGGACATTGAGGGAGAAGGAGAGGGAGAGGGGAGATACATGGTATACTGTGATATCAGATACAGAAAACAGCAAGAAAAAGTTTTGAAGTGAGGTGAAGAATCTAAAGGGCCATTCATAGAGAGGTGAGAAGAGGAAAGAAAGGAGTTTTGGAGGTACAGACTGATTCCTTCCAGCTCTGCATCCTCGGCATCAGTGCTGGACTTGAGACGGCCAGTGCTGAGAGAGGAGACTCTTGGCTGCTCTGTCAATTGTTCTGTGTATCTGCCATCTGCATGATTGTCTTCTGCGAATTCATCCTTGGGTACTGGGTGTCTTTCTTCTGTCCATATATAAGTGTCTGTCCTTTCCTGTGTGTGGTCATGTCCAGACTCGATGTGTCCATCCCCTAATTTGTCATCTTCTGGAGTCTCACCAGGCCATCATGTTCATGGCCCCGACATTGTCTGATCCTCCTCCTCTGGCTTCTTGGATCTTGGCCACCAGGTGTCCTTAAACCATCCCTGGCCCCCTCCCATCAAATGTTTGTAATTCCCTTCCTGCCATCCTCCATTGCCCAACCATCCATTTAAACAATGCAAGAACTCTGTCCTCTAAACAACACCATAAAGAGATGACATATGTCTAAAGTAGTTTCACAGGAATTTGATATGTGATCAACACTTCCCATCATGTATCTAATCAAACTATAAGGAAAACATGAAGTAAATATGATCATTAAAATAGTAAAATGAGGAATGATAAGAATTACAAATGACACTCTTTAAAATATGAAATCATAATCATTATCATTTAATCTAGCTTACACCCACAACTCAGGAATATATTCACTCCTTAATAATAGATTAAGCTCCTCTCATGTGTTTGACACAAAAAAGAGAGTTGGCCTAAGATAGCAATAAAGAAGTATTTCTTAAGTATCTCCTGCACAAAAAGGCACAGGCTTAGGTTCTGAACATGTACAGTCCCTAGCCACTAGAAGCTTAAGTTGTTAGGAGACAGAAAATACTTAGAATAATATGGAGAAAAAAGAGAAATAAAGGCAAAGAGCAAGGCAGTTTGGAAGCCAGGCCACCAGCAGTTGGAATCAAGAAAGGCTTCATGGATAAGATGATGCTTGAATTGTGTCTGCATGGAAAAGAGGCATTCCCTGAGGCCCCAGAATGTCTTCTTGAGAATCAGAAGGGCTCAGAGTTCAAGTCCTCCCTCACTTCCATGCTAGCAGCATGACCACGGTCAAGTCAGTCCACCTCTCAGTGCCCCCAGACTCAGGGAGGTCACAGACACATTTAAAATGGTTTGCTCAACTTACTGAGGAGGCAGAATGATGAAAGAGTGCTTCACTTGGAACACTTGGACTTCCCCTTGCCCAATGTGCCATAACATATAAGTGCCCAAGGCTGCATTTGAACTCATATGTTCCTTAATCCAAGTACACTGCTCTAAGCAGTGATCCACTGAGATGGAAAGATTCAGAGATTCTAGAAGACTACTGCCAAGCCATTGTCCAGGTGGCTGCGTTGAGGCCTGGGAAGGATAAGAAAAGAGCTCATTCTCACTGCAGGGAAGTTCCACAAGTGCTCAGTCCCTCCTCCATTCTCCATTCACCCTGTGGAAAAGCTCTACTTGAGTTAGTAACTCACCAAGGAGCTTTATGTACAGTATGTGCAAGGGTCTGGGAGTTAGAGACTGTAAACTACCTTTAATGTAAGCAGCAAGAGAAGTTTCAACTGTCCCATGGGAAAACTTGGAATAAATAGAAACAAGCACCATTTATCTGTGGCTTGTGGCCTTTCTTGTTCTCCTCCCACAATACCTATCCTGAGCCATGGGCAGTGCAGGATGCAACACTCTGTTCTTTTGCCACTGTAAGGCTTGTCTTATGAGTAAATTCTCTTACACAACACAATGAGACCCACGAAACCTAACATATATAATCATTCTTGGTTTTTTAGCCTGTTTCTTTCTTTGTAAGCAAATACATTCACATTAACGTATACAGTAAGGATTCCATTGCTTCTATGGTGTGTGTCCTACCAAGTTTGTTCTCTCTGGAACGGAAAGAGGCGAGCCTCAGGGAAATCCTTTCAACACTGAGTTTAGTTTTCCTAGGATAGTGCCACCATGGTCGAGAGAGGTTAAAAGTCTTGCTGAGAGTCACTACATTTGTAAATATTAGAGTCATTATCTGAACCCACTTTTTCCTGACTCTAAGCACTGCACAAATCAATACAGCTGGTAGTGATTCAGTCCCCTGAGTCTTGGTCTGGATGTGCTGGGGCCCTCATTCTCTGCTAACTTGGCTCACACTTGAGTGCTTCTCTCTCCAAGGCCGATGCAACAGACCTTTCATCTCCACCATCCAAGTGGTCTTTGGCTGGAAAGTTCTTTCACAACTTCATTTTGGGTGTTCTGCTTCTCCACAATTTGATTAGAGCCATTTTTTGACAGGCATTTGGAGGGTTTGGGGGGAAAGCTCAAATGAGGCCCTGCTTTAATTCTACCTTCTTGGCTGCCCCCAGTCGACCTTGCTAACTCTTAAGAAATGTATCTCTACTCATGGGGGTACAAATAGACATTAATGCAGTACATAAAAAATGTGAATGGGGAGATGTTGGGCTGCACTGGGAGAAGTTAGGAGGGACAGGAAGAATGGAGTAACTAATATCACATTTAAAGATGCAAAATGTCTATTGCAGGAGAAGGAAAAAGGGAGGAGGTAGGCAATGCTTGAACCCTCTCAATAACCTTGAGTCAGAGAGGAAATGACATACACATTCAGTTGGGCATAGAGATCTATCTCACCCTGTAGGGAAATAGGAAAAGAGGGGATAATAAAAGATGGGGGACTGAGAGAAGGGAGTGCAGAGTGAAGGGAGGGAAAAGTCAGAATCAAATCCCTACTGAGGAGGAACAGGGTCCTGGATAGTGAAAGAAAAGGATAAACAGGGTGAATACAGTTAGTCATCATTACTCTACAGGTGAACGGGATGAAGTACCCCATAGAAAAAAAACAGATAGCAGAGTGGATTACAAGCCTAAATCTTATAGGATGTCGTTTAGAAGAAGCATACTTGAAACAGACACACATGCAGAGTAAAGGTAAATGTCACAGCAAAATATATTATGCTTCAGCTGAAGTAAGAAAATACAAAGCAGAGATAACAATCTACATCTCAGACAAAAGAAATGTAAAAAGACGTCTAAGGAAAAATACTTGTTAAAAGAAACAACAGATAAATACTAAGCATGTATACACACATAGGATAACATCCATTATTCAGTTAATACGATATTGGAGGAAACTGGTAGAAAAATTACTAGTGGGGTACATCAATTCTTGACTCTCAGAACAAGTCAAATCTTGCCACAGAAGGAAGAAAGGACTTAAGGAGGAGAATAGAAACTTAGAAAAGTTCTATGACAGAATTGTGGAGAACACTGAATGTAGACAGAAAGGCTTATATTCTTTTCCTAACACTACATGACACATATAGAAAAACTTACCATGTATTACAGAATAAAAACCTCACTATGCATTGCAGAATAGCAGAAATATTACATGCATTCATTTATATAAAACACAATAACAATTGAATTTAAGAGAGGACCAAGGAAATAGAGATTGAAAATTCCTTGGGAAAGGAACAGTATAATCCTAAAAATTAAGTGTGTCAAAGAACTAATCATACAAACACCTAATAATTTCATCAGTAATTTCATCACAGAAATGGCAACAATGACAAAATGGATCAAAATTTGTGGTATACGGAAAAGCAGCACCTGGGGGAAATTTTACATCTCTAAACAGTTACATCAATTAAGGAGAGAAAGGACTGGTCAATCAATTGAGCATGCAACAAAAAATGTAGGAAAAAAATTTGAAAATGCCTAAGTAGAAAACAAATTGAATATTCTAAAAATGAAAGGACATTTAAAAGCTGGAAAATTAAGAAAACCGTGGAAATAAAAATTTAAAGTAAGGCCTGATATTATGGGCAATATATATTTAAAGGAAACAACTGCTTCATTTCTTTTAAAAAAGGAAAGATGAAAATCGAATGACTAGTATGGGAAGATATTAAAGGTGTGTTTACTACCAATGAAGATAACAGTAAAGCAATGATTAGGAGCTAGTTTGCCCAACTGTGTGTCAATAAATCTGATAATCTAGGTGAAACAGATGAATATTTACAAAAATATCAATTGACCAGAATAAAAAAGAGGAAATGGAATACATAACACCATTATGTAGAATAAACTGAAGGAGCCATGAATGAAACCCATAAGAAAACATTCCCAGGCTGAGAAGGATTCAGAAAAGAGTACTATCCAACATTTAGAGGGCAATTAATTCCAATACCATATAACCTATTTCACAAAATACTCAAAGGAGGCATCCTGCCAAATTCTTTTTATAACTCAAATATGGTGCTGATACCTCAACCAGGAATAGATAAGACACAGAAAGAAAACTATACAGCAATATCCGAAATCAGTACTGAGGCAAGAATTTTCAAAAAACAAATTAGGAGCAAGGAAATTATAACAACATATCACTAGGAAATTATAACAACATATAACCTATTTCACAAAATACTCAAAGGAGGCATCCTGCCAAATTCTTTTTATAACTCAAATATGGTGCTGATACCTCAACCAGGAATAGATAAGACACAGAAAGAAAACTATACAGCAATATCCGAAATCAGTACTGAGGCAAGAATTTTCAAAAAACAAATTAGGAGCAAGGAAATTATAACAACATATCACTAGGATAATATACTGTGACCAGGTGGGATTTATACCAAAAGAGAAGGACTAGACACATATAAGGAAAATTATCTGCAAAGGTGACCATGTAAATAGAAATCACATGATTATCTCAAGAGGTGCAGAAAATTTTTTAGGAAAACACAGCATCCATTACTGGGAAAAATATTAGAGATGCTATGCATAAATTTAGATTTCCCTAAACTGATAACTAATATCTCTCCAAAACCACCAGGACGCATAATCTCTAATACAGATGAGGTAAAAGCTCTCCCTGTAAGATCAGGGGTAAAACAAGTATGCCCATTATTACCTGTATTATTCAATATTGTACTAGAAATATTAGCTGTAGTAGGAAGAGGACAAATTGAAAGAATTAGAATGGCCAGTGAAGAAATAAAACTACCCCTCTTTGCACATGATACAATGGTGTACTTAGGGAATCCTCAAGAGTCAACAAGAAAGCCAGTTGAAATCATGAACAACTTTAGCACTGTTGCAGGATACAATCTAAACCAGTACAAACCATCTGCATTTCTATATCTTACCAAAACAGCTGAGCAGCAAGTAATACAGAAATTTCATTTAAAATAATGATAGACCATAGAAAATACTTGGGAATCTACCTGGCAAGATAAACCTGAGACCTACACTCACACAATTCCAAAATATTATGCACAGAAATAAAGTCAGATCTATACATTTGTAAAAACATTGGTTGATCATGGTTAGGTTGAACTAATATAATAAAGATGACAATTCTATGTAAATTAATTTACTAATTCATTGCCATACCAATCAATCTAGCAAAAATTCTTTTCCAGAGATAGAAAAAAATCAATACAAAATTCATCTGAAAGAAGCAAAGGTCCAGAATATCAAAAGGATTAATGAAAACAAATGGGAAGGAAAGAAGTCTAGCTATATCAGATCTTAGACTGTATTCAAACAGTAAAAATCAACACTATTTGGCACTGCGTAAGCAATGGTGTAGTGTTCCAATGGAATGGATTCAGTTCACCAGACATGTTAGTAAATAACTATTAAAATGCAGTATTTCATTAACCCAATATCCCAAGTAACTGTCTCTTTTTTGGAGATGAACACACTACAGCTTTTGACCTAGCAATATGACTTCACGAATATTTGTATATATGATACGCAATATCTCTATCATTAAAATGGGAAAAGGAACCCCATGTACAAAATTATTTATAGGCGATCGCTTTGTGTGTCCAAGAGCTGGAAAATGAGGGCATGTTCATCAATTGCGGAATGGTTAATCGTGAAAGAAATACAAGCTATGTGCATTTGGAGGAAAAAAAGCTCTAAATAATTATTGATTAGGAAAATGCAAATTAAAACAGGTTGAGGTGCCACCTCACACCTAGGAGTTTGGTTCTTATGACAAAAAAGCAAAATCATAAATGTTAGAAGAGATTTCAAAAAAATTTGCACATTAGTGCACAATTGGTGGAGTTGTGAACTGAACCAGCAATTGTGGAGAACAGTTTAGAAATATGTACCAAGGGTTGTGAAATGGATTACATCCTTTATCCATCAATACTATTTCTCAGGATATACCCCAAAGAGGCAAAAAAGGGTGAAAGCCGGACCTATTTCTACAAAAATAATTGTTACAACTCTTTCTTTTGTGGCACAAATTGGAAAATGAGGGGATGGATATTGACTTGGGAATGGTTGAAGATGTTGCCATACTACTGTTTTATCAGGAATGATGAGCACCCAGATTTCAGAGTGCCTTGGAAGAGTTGCCTCAACTTAAGCACAATGAATGGAGCAGAAGCAGGAGAACAGTGTCCAGAGTAACTGCAATACAATATGACGATCCACTGTGAAGGACTTAGCTGTTCTCAACCACACAATGCTCCAGGACAATACCAAAGTGTTCATGATGAAAATTGCTAACTACCTCCAGTGAAAGAACTGAGGAAGTGCAAATGATGATCAAAGCATAATCTTTTTGAGTTTCTGTGTTTGTCTTCTATTTTTGGCTTTGGCTCCAAATATTCTTTGACAATATAACCAATAGAGAAATAGCACTTTTCTGATTAAATATCTATGACCCATACTAGATTGCTTGCTCTCTTTGGGGGAAGGTGAGGGAAAGGGAGAGAAAATTTGGAACTCAAAAATTTTTAAAGGAATCTTAGTCATTACATTTACATGTAACTGGGAGAAAATAACACATTCCTAGAAAATGCAAATGTTGTCCTCAGATTTCCCTGTCAGCCTTGGTTCACAAAACTTGCATAAAACTTGAGATAGAAGGAATCACAGCAGAAATCACCTCAATTGTATACAAGAAAGAAATTTCCACCCTAAGAGACCAATGGTCGTTCGTCTTTTCCTTGAATACTTCCAAGGAGAGGAACCCACAACCTCTTTAAGTCAGCCTATCACACTTTTGGATATTACTCATGTTTAGGAAGTTTTTCCTGATATCGGGCCTGAATTGGCCCCTTTACTGCTTCCAGCTATTGTTCATGGTTCTGAACCTGAGAGCCAAGAAGAGCAATTCTAAACCTTTATCCATATGACAGGTTTCTGATTCTTGATGCAGCATGTCCCAAGTTTGTCTCAAATACTTCACTGAGGCCTTTTTTACTGTGTGTTAATATGCCATTATTTTTAATGCAATTTAATTGCTTTTAATCCCCAGAACTAAAACCTCAAAACAGTATTGTGAAATGTGTGAAACCTCTGAAGCCTCAGACATTCCATTCCCACTCACGGAACCCCCTGCAGAGCCTCCAATAATGGTGCGACCACATGTGCAAAAGTACCCATAAAAATGTTCAAGATCAATTGGGTTTGAAAATGAAAGATGAAGACACAGCATTGCCCTACCCCATCCAGGTGGTGAGAGGTCCACAGGTGTTAGACATTGCATACTTTTACCCGAATGCATTGATCTGTTGGGCTTCTTTTCTTTTCTCCCCTAAAACAAAAAGACAATTTGTTACATGGCATAACTCTGGAGGATGGGCAGAGGGAGAGATATATGGGATACCCAGGGGATGGAAGAAAAATGAATCATCAAAAAATTTTTAAAAAGAGGTCCAATGTCTCAACAGAAATAATGGAGGTGAACAAGAGAAAAGGGGGTTTGGGGTTTGAGATGATCAGTTGCAGATCTCAGACTCTGCTATAGATCAGTGATTATGAATCCAGATTTCATAGTTGTTTATTTCTGCCTGACTTTTCCTGACTAGATACTGGATTGGTTTACCTTACCTTCTGCGTGTCATTCAAGAGATGAGGAACTGAGGAAAACAGGTGTGTGACTTGCGCAGGGTCAAGAAACTGGTTAGTGTCTACAGTCAGGACTGAAGTGAAGGGGATGAATCTTCCTGTCTTCAGGCCCTGCAGAATACCTAGCAATCCAGAAAACAATTACAACTTGTTAAAAATTGAAAAGGTGATCAATACAAAAGAATAGGTGTGCCAACTAGCGAAGCAATCCAACAAATTAAAATCATAGTTAATAAACCGAAAGGCAAATGTTAATGGTAGGGTTGGCTGGGAAGGACACACTATTTGTTTAAAAAAAAACAGATGGGATTAGGGAAAACCAGTTAGTCGTTCAAATTAAACTATGACTAGGTAGATGAATTAAGTGTAAAAAGGGACTAATAGCAACTTAGAGGATCAAGGAGAAAGTTACTTCTCACAGCTATTAATGGAAGAGGATATGACAGAACCAGCAACAGAGAGAAACACAGAAAGTTAAACTGATGATTCTGCTTCTATAAGGTTGAAATGTTTCTGTGCAAACATGCAATACCGTTAAATGAGGAAAAACATCTTTTCAATAAAATTCTCTGAGGACTGTTGAATATGAATGATATATACGAAACTGATGCCATTTTTGAAGATTAAGAGACATTCTTCAATAGTCAAAGGAACAGGAAGTTTTCAAAGGAAGAAATGCAATCTGTCAATAACCCTGTGAGAAAATGGGCCAAATCCCTCATGATGAGAGAAGTGCTCATTAAGACATATCTCTTTTTTCCTTCCATAAATCATAGACATCTCCAGGTTCAGGGCCAGTCCCTTCTGTCTGTTCACCCACAAAGTACCTGAATATTCTCCTTTCATCACATTCTGTTTCAAACCAGAACAGAAATAGAACTCGGATTTAACGAAACAACACTAAACAGAAGAGGTGACCAGGAGAAGGGGAGGAGAAGAATTCCTATTCTGTCTCCTCATCGGCCAGGCCTGAGGTCGAGCCAAGGATGGCAGGAATAAAGGATGGGAAGCTCCACTTGAGGAGGAGAGGGGTAGTCTGAAAGACTTCTACTTAGCTGTCCTCTACTTCAACCACCAAATCCCATCACCCCACGCAAAGCTATGACTTGACCCAACCCCGTGCCTGCACCCTCCCAGGCCTCCTCCTCCAGACAAAACCTGGAAAGGCAGGAAGTCCCAGGAAGGAGCAGGCCTGGAGGAAAAAGCACACACATGTTCAGCCCTGAACATTAACACCCGCGCACGCGCGTACGCACACACTCAGATGATCCTACCTCTATACACAACGCGTGCATAAACAAAGACATTGATAACTCCAGGGCCTTCCCCCGACCCTTACACAAATCCTTCTGGGAAGCAAGGGAAAGCAATTGTGGAGGGGGATCCCGATCAAGAAAAGATTGCGAGGTGGGGAGGGTCGAGGGAAGAGAAGACAAGGAGAAGAAAGGGAGAGGCTGAGGCACAGGCAGGGAGGAGTCACTTACCTACTTAGAGTCCCTTAGGCACTAGCAGGACCTCAGGATCAGTCAGTCTGGAAGATGAGGGGCTGATGAGGGTAAGAGAGGGGAGGGGAGGGTTTGGAGGGTAAAGGGAAGGGACGTGGGTGAGGAGTACAGAGACCTCCTCTGGTTTGCCCCACTCACATCCTCCTCCAGACAAAGAAGACTTAAACTTAATGTAGGGTGGGAGGGAGCGGGCACGGTGACGTCAATGCGGGGAGGGGGTAGTCTCTTCCTAGAACAAAGGGGGAAGAGGGAGAGAGAGGGAGGTGGTCTGTGACATCAGGCCCAGAGCAGTGGTGAGCCCCCGCATCCCCAATCCTGTCTCTCAGCCCCGTGACCCAATCCATGTAGGGGAGGGGGCCGCAGGTGCATTCTCCATTTGGAGGTGGACCCAGGGCTTCCTAGGCTCCCAGGCTTCTGTGGGGAGGTGGATGTGGTTGGTGTGGGTGGGGTGTGGGGTACAGCTGAACTCAGCTTGGGGTTGTGGAGGGTCGGCCCCTTTACAGAAACTGGGAGGAGAACGACAAAGAGAGGAAGAATGGGACAAAGAGCAGAAGCGGGAAGGCAAAGAGGGGAAGGGGGAGGTCGAGGGAGGGCTGTTCTGGGATCCACAAAAGGGAAGAAAGAGCACAGGACCTGCAGCAGCATCTGCAACCCAGCAGCCATTAAACTGGACTTGGACTCCTCACAAGCCTCAGAGGAGGGACGGGGAGGGGCTCAGCCTGCTTTCCCAAGGGAAGAGGAGAGAAAGATCCAGGCACGCTGGGACGGAAAAGGGGGCACCCAGGGAGGCAGCGCGTCTGCCCCTGCCATTTATGTGTGGGTATTCTGGTCCAATCTTTTTTTGATGTAAAACTTCCAGTGTCTGAACAAGAAGGAACCACACCCTCCATTCTGCCTCCGTCTCTACCAAGTGACTTAGTAAATTTCTTTCTAAAAATATATCAGATTAGGTGCTTTCTTCTCTCCAACACCAGTTGCCCTGCCGCTGGTAAATTGGCATAGTGGGGTGACTCCTGGAATAGGATGTGCAAGCCCCAGAATGACATTCTGCTTTACTCAATGTGTCACCATGAGCAAGCCACTTAAACTTTCTAAACCTCACTTTTAATATCTGTAAAAGCAGGTGATAATCCCTGTGGCAAATAAATAACCAGGTGGTTGTACGGTTCAAATGAGATGTTTACAAAGTGCTTGCTTATATCATAAAGCACAATACAAGGATTTATTCTTATGGTCGTTATCAATCATCTGTCAGTCTTTTTGATGGAGTTTACATGTTGTGCTATTGATTCTTTTCTGTGTAACGTTCTTCAGATCGTTGCACAAACTTATTGTCTTTTGTAACTCCATCACATCATTAGGATGTTAACTCCTCAGCTGCAGGCTCCTTCAATACATATTTAGGACAAGTCTGGGAAGTGAAAGGATTTTGGGGATCATATGTTCTTCGTGGTGTTTCCACACGTTGCTGGTATTCCTCTAGGTGTCTATGTGTTATAACATATTCATCCAGGAAGTTTAGAGATTCGAGACACTAAGTATACTATTAAAAACAGAGTCCTTGAATGTTTGTGGATCAATGTTATGACCAGGAAATGGGAAGCACAGTTTTGTTCCATGACAATGCTCCACTTCCACTACAATTTATTTTTTAATTTCCAAGGATTCCCTGAGGTCTCCATGTGTAATAAGAAAATTTGTCATCTGTTCCCTTTTAAAAGATATTGAGCTTCTGATGCGTAATTGCAGCCACCACTTCATGTCATGCCTTGCTAAGTATTCCTTAGGCACTAATGTTTTACAACCTTCAGACAAGAGTTGTTCAGTTTTTACTCCTTCCTTCCATACTCTGTGTTGATTACTAGATCTGTTCTCCTGAAAAATGGTCTACAATTTTTGGTGTCAATGACCTGACCTGTGATTGCCAACAGAAATCTCCCCCTCCATTTCTAGAAACAAACCCGGATAATGACCATGTACATTGTGGTTCTTTGTCCTCACATTTTTGGATGAATTCTGTGGAACATCACCATGGAGTCTATCTGAATTCCACTCTTGCATCCTTGCTGTTTTATACACTTCCCCCATAGATTGACCAGTTTCACAAACACTGGACACATCCAGGTGTGAGGATTTATTTCATTTTTCTTTACTTACTTTTAGTCTAGGTTACTGAAGTATTCAATCTCTGTGTTCCACATGTGTTTCTGTGCATTTCAGACTTGTTTCATATGTGCTTTTAAAGGGAAGTATTGATCACTGTCCTTCATTACCAGTACTTTTTAGGACACATCCTAAACCTGTTGTCTATTTTTACAGAATAGGAGAGGGCCCTTCTACATTCAGCTCTATGTAAGAGGGAGGCTACTTTAAGAAGGGCATATTTTGGATGGGGACCAGAGAAGTTGCAAAAGCTTCCCTTTAATTTGGCAGCCAGTGTTTATGGGCGGTTGGATCACTAATATTTACAAATTTGGATGTATCTGATGTGGTACTGGGACTACAGGGGTTGTGGCCACATAAAACAAGTGCTGTGTGCAGCTCCAGCCAAGGTAGGCTTCCCCATGAAAAAACTCCCTAAGCATGATCAGAAGACACCAGAGACTTCTTTTTCACCCAGGCAGACTTCCTTCAGGAGCAGAGAGAAGGGATCCTCACCAAAATAAAAGACCTTGCTGAAGGTCTTTGACCAGGCATTCCCTCCTAATTTTGTTACCTCCAAGCATTCATCTGTCACCATCAGCTTCAATAAGAAAGGGTTCAGTTGGTTTCCTTGAGGGCATGAATAAATATTTTTCAATCGCGGTTCAAGTGACTGCTAACATTGTGTATCCCCAAAGACCAAAGTAAACACAGAATAAATATACACTGTATATGTGTGAACGTATGCAGGAGTATCTTCATTGTTATACTGCAACCTTGTAGCAGGACTGGGGCTTCTGGGTAATGCCAGAGATTGCCCTGAATGACCCATCCTGTTCAATTCCTCATCGTTGTCTCCATGAATACACATGGCAAAGATCGCAGAGGTGCAGCAGATGGAAGCATCATCTGGAAAACCAAATCTGGGCTGCTCAATACTCAGGCAGCACAGGTCTAGGGGAAGAAGTGGGAAGGGCAGCAATATGAGAGACCTCTTTGGGGGAACCCTGGACTGCATGTGTGAAAATCACACACATGCTACTGCAAGCACCCTGGTCCTTCCAGGCTTTGATCATACATATTCAGCAGATTTCATCCTATTCAAAAATGATTCAATAATTTCATCAGTAATAATTTCATCAATAATTTCATCAGTAATTTCATCACAGAAAAGGACACCCATGAGACAATGGATCAAAATGTGTGGGACACTGAAAAAGCAGCACCTGGGGGAAATTTTACGTCTCTAAACACATCAATTAAATAGAGGAAGAATTGGTCAATCAATTGAGCATGCAACTACAAAGCTAGGAAAAAACTTTAAAATGTCTAACTAGACAGCAAACTGAATATCCTAAAAATCAAAGGACATGTAAAAGATGGAAAGTTAAGAAAACAAGGGAATAAAAATTAAAGTGAGGCCTGATATTATGGGCAAAACATATTAAAAGGATACAATTGCTTCATTTCTTTTACAAAAGGAAAGGTGAAAATCAAATGACTAGTATAGGAAGATATGAAATGTGTGTTCACTTCCAATGAAAACAATATTAAAGGAATTATTAGGAAATACTTTGTCCAACCGTTTGTCAATAAATCTGATAATCTAAGTGAAACAAATGAATATTTACAAAAATATCAATTGTCCAGAATAAAGAAGAGGAAATGGAATATATAACCCCATTGTCTATAAAGAAATTGAAGGAGCCATGAATGAAACCCATAGGAAAATATTCCCAGGGTGAGATGGATTCAGAAGTGAATACTATCCAACATTTAGAGGACAATTAATTCCAGTACTATATAACCTATTTTAGACAATACGCAAAGGACGCATCCTGCCAAATTCCTTTTATAACTCATATTTGTGCTGATACCTTAACCAGGAATAGATAAGACAGAGAAACCAATCTACTGACCAATATCTTAAGTCAGAACTGAGGCAAAAATTTTTTAAAAAATTAAGAGCAAGGAGATTATAACAACATATCCCTAGGGTAATGCACTATGACCAGGTAGAATTTATACCAGGAATATAAGACTGGATCTATATAAGAAAAATTATCTGTACAGGTGACCATGCAAATAGAAATCACATGGTTATCTCAAGAAGTACAGAAAATTTTTTAAGAAAACACAGCATCCATTGCTGGGAAAAACATTAGAGACGCTAGGAATAAATTTAGGTTTCCTTAAACTGATAACTAATATCTCTCGAAAACCATCAGGAAACAATGTGTAATGCAGAAAAGGTAAAAGGTTTCCCAGTAAGATCAGGGATGAAACAAGTGTGCCCATTATTACCTGTATTATTCAATATTGTACTAGAAATATTAGCTGTAGTAAGAAGAGATGAAGACAAATTGAAAGACTTAGAATGGCCAGTGAAGAAACCAAACTACCCCTCTTTGCAGATGATACAATGGTGTACTTAGGGAATCCTAGAGAGTCCACAAGAAAGCCAGTTGAAATCATTAATAACTTTAGCACAGATGCAGGATACAAACTAATCAACACAACCCATCTGCATTTCTATATATTACCAATAAAGCTGAGCAGCAAGTAATAGAGAATTTTCATTTAATTGAAATTAAATGCTATATAAAGTACTTAAGACTCTATCTGAAAAGATAATCCTAAGATCTACACTAATACAATAACAAAATATTTTGCACAGAGATAAAGTCAGATCTAAACACTTGTAAAAACATCAGTTGCTTATGGTTAGGTTGAACCACTATAAGAAAGATGACAATTCTATGTAAATTAATTTACTAATTCATTGCCATACCAATCAATACATGAAAAATTATTTTCCAGAGCTAGAAAAATCAATACAAAATTCATCTGGAAGAATCAAATGTCCAGTATATCAAAAGGCTTAATGAAAACAAATGGGAAGGAAAGCGGTCTAGCCGTATCAGATCTCAGACTGTATTCAAACAGTAAACATCAACACTATCTGGCACTGGCTAAGCAATAGAGTAGTTTGTCAATGGAATGGATTAGGTTCACCAGACATGGTAGTAAATAACTAATACAATGCAGTATTTCACAATCCCAAGTAACCAAAGTAAATGTCTTTTTTTTTTTTTTTTTTTTGGAGATGAACACACTATCCCCTTTGACGTAGCAATACGACTTCTACACCAATATCTCTATCAACGATATCATTAAAATGGGAAAAGGAACCACATGTACAAAATTATTTATGCCAGCTTTTTTGTGGTGGCCAGAATGGGAACATGAGGGGATGTCCATCAATTGGGGAATGGCTAAACAATTTGTGGTTATATAAATATAATAGAATACTATTGTGCTATGAGAAATGAGGAACAGGTATATTTCAGAAAAAAACTGAAAAGCGTTATGTGAACTGATGCTAAATGCAGTGGATAGAATCAGGAGAACATTGAACATAGTGACAGCCACATTGCGAGAAGACTGAATTTGATAGGTTTAGCTCTTCTCAGAAATGCAATGACCTAAAACAATTCCATAGGACTCACAATTGAAAATGCCACCCGCATTCTGAGAAAGGCCTATGAAGTCTGAATGCAGAACAAAACACACTATTTTCTTCTTGTACTTAAATTTGTCATGATGCCCCCTTCCCCCATTTATTCTAACTCTTTCATACAACCTGTTTAATAGGAATGTATATGGAGTGACTATATCACATTAAAGGCAGTTTTAGGGAGGGGAGAACAATTTTAAATTTATGGAAGTGAATGGTGATAATCAAAAATAAATTTCCTTAACTAATTATAAAAAGAACTCACTGCTTACAAAAACTGCTGGAAGAAATGGATACCAGTATGGCACAAATTAGGTATAGTCCAAGAACTTAAATTACATATGAAGGTACTCTGCCCAATGTAATACAACTTCTGATATCATAAATCTTAGAAGACATCTTGTAATTTGGAGGCTAGATTTTTGTTGTCCTCCCTATTTTTGATTCTATCATTAAGAAAAATATCTGGGATAATAAAATCTTCTGTCCCATCTACTTTTGTTTTTGGTTCTTGAAATAGAACTCTGTGAAACCAGTCCTTGATACATCCACTTGGCATCACAATACGAGTAGAAATACGAGAATATTTTTGCCTCTTTTACCTTGTCTTCAATCAGTGAATTGGAGTTGCCTCAGACAAAGTGAGATCTTGAAAGACATTAGCTTAAAAAGGCAAAGTCTGCCACTGAATTTGGGGCCATCTTGTTGTGCTGACCTATTTCTTGTCTCTGACCTCACATGGCTACGGAGGAGTGGATGACTTCACACATCTGTTTCTTATTTAGAATTCACTTGTCAGTGAAGACATCACCCTCCTGATGTCATTGGTCCTCTTCCAGGAGGGTGGATGAATAACACACCAATAGCAATAATGTAGAACCAAAATGAGCAGATGATTTAGACATAAGGAGTGATACCATAAGCTAATGAGGAGAGCCAGGAATAGTTTTCACCTGTCAGATCTACACAGAAGGGAAGATGTTACTATCGAAGAAGAGACAGATGAAATTGTGTGATAGGAAATGTACAATTTTAACTCTATTCAGTTAAAAAGGTTTTGCAGAAACAAAACTAATGCAGCCAAGTTTACAAAGAAAGCAGAAATCTGCAAGACATTTTCAGAACAATTGCTTTTAATTCTCCATTTTCAAATATATAGAGAATTGCATTATATTGATAAGAGTACAAGTTATTCTTCAATCAATAAATTATTAAAGGGTATGGACTGGCACCTTTCATATGAAAGAAATCCTAGCTATGGGTATTCAGAGGAAAAAAAATGCTCTAAATCATTATTGATTAGGAAAATGGAAATTGTAACAGGTTGAGGGGCCAGCTCACACCTAGGAGATTTGTCAATATGACAAAATAGGAAAATCATAAATGTTAGAGGAGATTTCAAAAAAAAAATTGGCACACTAGTCCATGATTGGTGGAGTTGTGAACTGGTCCAACTTTTCTGGAGAACAATTTAGAAATATGTTCACAGGGCTGTGAAATGGTGTATATCCTTTATCCATCAATACCCCTTCTCAGGACATTTCCCAAAGAGACAACAAAGGGTGAAAGCTGGACCTATGTGTACAAAAATAATTGTTACAACTCTTTCTTTCATGGCACAAATTGGAAATTGAGGGGTTGGACATTGACTAGGGAATGGCTGAAGAAGTTGCCATATTACTGTTGTATCAGGAATGATGAGCACCCAGATTTCAGAATGACTTGGAAGATTTACCAGAACTGATGCACAACGAATGGAGCAGAAGCAGGAGAACATTGTCCACAGTTAACAGCAATACTATATGATGATCGACAGCCACACAATGCTCCAAGACTATACCAAAGCATTGATGATGAAAAGTGCTATCTACCTCCAGTGAAAGAACTGAGGAAGTCCAAATGACGATCAAAGCATACTCTTTTTGAGTTTCTGTATTTGTCCTCTATTTTTGGCTTTGGCTCTATATGTTGTTTCACAATATAACCAATAGAGAAATAGCACTTTTGTGATTGAATATCTATGACCCATACCAGATTGCTTGCTCTCTTTGGGGGAAGGTGAGGGAAAGGGAGAGAAAATTTGGAACTCAAAAGTTTTTAAAGAAATCTTAATCACTATCTTTACATGTAACTGGGAGAAAATAACACATTCCTAGAAAATGCAAATGTTGTCCTCAAATTTCCCTGTCAGCCTTGGTTCACAGAAGTTGCATAAAATTTGAAGGTTAAAAGGGATCACAGCAGGCATCATCTCCAATACAAACAAGAAAGGAATTTCCAGCCTAAGAGAGAAACGCTCATTCAGGTTTTACTTGAATACTTCCAAGGAGAGGGAACCACAACCTCTTCAATTCAGCCTATCACACTTTTGGATAATACTCACGTTTAGGAAGATTTTCTTGATATCAGGGCTGAATTGGCCCCTTTACAGCTTCCAGGTATTGTTCATAGTTCCGACCTCGACAGCCAAGAAGAGCAAGTCTAAACCTCTATCCATGTAACATGCCTGTGATTCTTGATACAGGATGTCCCAAGTTTGTCTGAAATACTTCATTGAGGCATTTTTTACTGTGTGATAATATTCCATTATTTTTAATGGAATTTAATTACTTTTAATCCCCAGAGTTAAGACTGAAAACAGTAGTGTGAAAAGTGTGAAAACTCTGAAGCTTCAGACATTCCACTCCCACTCAGTGAACCCCCTCCCCTGCCTCCAATAATAGTGTGACCCAGATGTGCAAAAGTACTCATAAAAATGTTCTAGATCGATGGGGCCTGAAAAGGAAAGATGAGGATACAGCATAACCCTACCGGATCCATGTGGTGAGAGGTCCAGACGTTTTAGAGTTTGTATACCTTTACCTGAATGCATTGAGCTTTTGTGCTTCTTATTCTTTTTGTCCTTGAGACAAAGAAACAATTTGTTACATGGCATGACTCTGGAGGTTGGAGCGAGGGAGGAATACATGGGATACCCAGGGGATGGAAGAAAAATCAATCACCAAAAAATTTTTAAAAAGAGGTCCAATGTTTCAAAGGAAATAATGGAGGGGAGAAAGAGAAAAGGGGGTGTGGGGTTTGAGATGATCAGTTGCAGATCTCAAACTCTGCTATAGATCAGTGATTATGAAACAAGTTTTCATAGTTGTTAATTTTTGCCTGACTTTTCCTGACTAGAAACTGGAGTGGTTTGCCTTTCCTTCTGCGTGTCATTCAACAGATGAGGAACTGGTGGTAACAGGTGTGTGACTTGCGCAGGGTCATGAAACTGGTAAGTGTCTACAGCCAGGGTTGAAATGAAGGAGATGAATCTTCCTGTCTTCAGGCCCTGCAGAATACCTAGCAGTCCGGAAAACTATTACAACTGGTTAAATATTGAAAAGGTGATCAATAAAAAAGAATAGGTATGCAAAATAGAGAAGCAAACCAATAAATTAAAATCATAATGAATAACTCTAAAGGCAAAATTAATGGGAGAGAGGGCTGGGGAGGACACACTGTTTGAATAAAAAAAAAACAAGCTGGGGTACGGGAAAAGCAGATAGCCATTCAAATTAAACTACAAATAGGAACATGAATCAAGCGTAAAAAGGGACTCAATAGCAACTTAGAGGAACAAGGAGAAAATTACTTCTCACAGCTATTAATGGAAGAGGTTATGACAGAACCAGCAACAGAGAGAAACACAGAACATTAAACTGCTGATTCTGCTTCTATAAGGTTGAAATGTTTCTGTGTAAACATGGAATACAGTTAAATGAGGAAAAACATCTTTGCAATAAAATTCTCTGAGGACTGTTGCATATGAATGATATATAAGAAACTGATGCCATTTTTGAAGATTAACAGACATTCTTCAATAGTGAAAGGAACAGGAAGTTTTCAAAGGAAGAAATGCAATCTGTCAATAACCCTGTGAGAAAACGGGCCAAATCCCTCATGATGAGAGAAGTGCTCATTAAGACATGTCTCTTTTTTCCTTCCATAAATCATAGACATCTCCAGGTTCAGGGCAGTCCCTTCTGTCTGTTCACCCACAAAGTACCTGAAAATGCCCCTTTCACCAGATTCTGTTTCAAACCAGATGAGAAATAAATCTAGCATTTAATGAAACAAAAACAAACAAAGGAGATTAAAAGGAAAAAGGGAGGAGAATTCCTATTGTCTCCTGTTTTTCTAGGCCTGAGGTCAAGCCAAGGATGGCAGGAATAAATGATGTGAAGCTCCACTTGAGGAGGGGAGGGCTTGTCCCCAAAGACTTCTTAGCTGTCCTCTACTTCAACAGCCCAACCCCATGACCCCACCCAACCACAAGACCCCACTCCCCCAAGCCCCCCCCCCACCTCCAAACAAAGGCCTGGGAAGGCAGGAAGCCCCAGGTAGGAGCAAGCCTGGAGTAGAAGGTGCACACAGCTTAAACTCTGCACACCCACAAAGGCAGGCACACTGATTATTCTACCTCCATAAACAACACGTGCATAATGAAAGATATTAATAATGTCAGGCCCTTCCACCCACACTTACACACATCCCTCCAGGAACCAAGGGAAAGTAAGTGGGGATGGGAATCCCAATCAAGAAAAGATTGCTTGTGGGGAGAGGGCAGAGGGAAGAGAAGACAAAGAGAAGAAAGGGAAAGGCTGAGGCATGGGCAGGGAGAGGCCCCTTACCTAGTTACAGTCACTGGGGGACTAGCAGGACCCTCAGGATCAGACAGTGTTGAAGATGGGGGCTGTTGGCGTTAACGGAGTGGAGGGGTAAAGGGAAGGGATAAGGGTGAGGGGTACGCAGACCTCCTCTTGCTCTCCCCACTCACATCCTCCTCCAGACAAAGAAGGCTTACACTTAATATAGTGTAGGAGGGGACGGGCACAGTGACGTCAATGTGGGGAGGGGTACTCTCCTCCCAGAACAAAGAGGGAAGAAGAAGGGGGAGGGAGGGGTTCTCTGACATCAGGCCCAGAGCGCGGGTGAGCCCCCTCCCCGTTCCCAAACCTCTCTCTCAGCCCCCGTGACCCAATCCATCTGGGGGAGGGGGCCGCAGGTGCATTCTCCATCTGAAGGTGGGCCTAGGGCTTGCTAGGCTGCCAGGCTTCTGTGGGGAGGGTGATGTGGCTGGGGTGGGTGGGGGGTGAAGCTGAACTCAGCTTGGGATTGTGGAGGGTCAGCCCCTTTACAGAAACCTGGAGGAGAAGGACAAAGAGAGGAACGAGAGTTTTTCATCTAGCTAGTTTGGAAATTAGGAATACTTAGTATGCTACTAAATATGTGGTTCTTGAATGCTTATGCATCAGTGTTATCACTAGGAGATGGGAAGCACTGTTTTGTTCCATGACAATGCTCCAATTCCAGTACAATTTATTTTTAAATTTCCAAGGATTTCCTAAGTTCTCCATGTGTAATAGGAACATTTCTCATCTGTTCACTTTTAAAAGATATTGAGCTTCTGATGCATAATTGCAGTCACCAGTCGATGTCATGTCTTGCTAAATATTCATTAGGTACTAATGTTTTATAACCTTCAGTGAAGAGTTGCTCACTTTCCCCTCCTTCCTTCCATACTCTGTGCTGATTACTAGATCTGTGCTCCTGAGTCACAGTCTATATTTTCTACTGTCAATTACCTGATGTGGGATTGCCATCAGAAACCCTCCACCATTTCTATAAACAAACCTGGATAATGGACCATGTGCTCTGTGGTTCTCTGTACACAAATTGTTGGATGAATTCTTTGGAACATCACCATGGAGTGCATCTCTAGTCTACTCTTTGCTGTTTTATAGACTTCCCCCATGGATTGACCATTTTCAGCTACACTGCATAAATCCAGGTGTGAGGATCTATTTCATTTCTCTTGACTTACTTTTACACTAGTTTAGTGAAGTGTTACATCTTTGTGTTCCACAAGTGTTTCTGTGCATTTCAAACTTGTTTCATATGTGCTTTTAAAGCACATATATAAGCAATGTATAAGCAATGAAATTGCCAAGCAACTTACAGGGAGCCTGCATCCAGGGCTAGCACAGGGGACCGCTATAATCTCTTTCGACCAATTGCCAGGACCCCTTACTGTCTTCGGCTTGAGAGGTCCTGAAGTGTCTTTGGTTCTGCTCCCACCCGCTAATCCCACCAATGGCGTTTCATCCACTTGGGCTTAGTCAACCTCACCTTCTTCCAACCTCTTAAATTGTCTTGGGCTAGAAGCATATCTCACCTTGAGCTTTTGTTGGCTCTGCCTTATAAGATTTCAATTTGAGCCATTATTTTAAAGTAATTTAAGGGTGGGCATAGGGAGGGAATGCTGAGAGAATGTGGCTTAATTCTTCTTCTACTCTGTCATTTAGCTAATCACTTCTTCAGTTGCATTAGTGATCATATAATCTTTCATAAAGTACAGAAATCAACAAACAGAAATAGCCATTTTCCCCTAATTCTGAGCATTTTCACTGACTGTTCCCCCACACCTAGAATTCTCTCATTCTTCGTCTCCACCTCTTGGCTTCCCTGGTATCTTTCATATCCCAGATAAAATCGCTCCTTCTACAGGAGGCCTTTCTTGATTCCCACCTCATTCTAGCCCATTCTCACTGCTTATTCTTTCAACTTCATCCTGTCCATAGCATGGTTTTCCATGTTTGTTTGTATGTTATCTTCTCCTTTATGCTTAGTTCCTTTTAGCACAGGGAATGCCTTTGAATTTTGCTGTATTCTCAGCATTAACTTAGCTCAGTTCCTGGCCCATAGTAGATGTTTATTGATTGACTGTTCTGCATCTGCTTCTAATAGGGAGGACCTGGTTCCTGAAATGGAAATGATAGGGATGCTGGGAGAAAGTGGCCACTTAGTTCTAGAGTTTTTGTTAAAGGAGAGACATTCTGGCCATAGTCTGACAAGCCAACGAGTTTAGTAATTCTGTGTTCCATAAGTCCAAAGAACATAACTCCCCTCCACAACTGTCCCCCTATGTGGACTGTTCTTGTGTGATTACTAGGGATTCTGCTTCCCCTCTCCTATCCCCACCAATGAGGATCTTTGTATCAGAGAGTATGCCCTGTGCATATTATGGGGGAATGGTCTATTTCAGAATTTACTCTGCTATTTCATTAAATGCCTTTGCTTTAAACAATTTGTGCTGTTTGATTGACTAGAGAAAATGGGGGTTCCTGAGTTCTCATTTTGTGTCTGTGGACACATGGAGCATCTTGAAGGTAGGGCAAGTACTCCTGAGGACACTAAATGGAATAAGTGCCACAAATGCTCCATGTTATTAAAGGGATGGTCAGTGAACATCTAGCAAAGGGAATGGTGAAGAGATCAAATTAATATTATTTCACTGAAAATAGGACAAGTCAGACTAACATCATTTCCATTTTTTGACAGAGTTGCTAAAAGGGTGAATGTGGTAGCTCTAGGGTACCTAGGTTTCTACAAAATATTTGGTCGATGATTTAGTGCTCTTTTTGTAGAAATGGTGTGGAGATGTGGCCCAGATGATAGACCTGCATTTGACTGAATGATTGGAGTAAAAGGGTTCAATGTCAATTGGGAAGGAGGTCTCTAGTGGAGAGTCCAAAAAGTTTGTCATTGGCCCTTTGCTGTTTAACATTAAGCTCAATATGAGGCAGAAATATGATATCACAACAAAGCCCCATAAATGGAATCTGGTTAGCCTGACTTCTAAGAAGAAGGAGGTAATAGGCCATCTGTGATCTACACGAGGACTATGCTGTCCCTCTACAGCTGCTAGTGCATTTTCCCTGACATAACTTTGTTTTTATTTTCTTTTTTAAAATCTCTCTCTCTCTATACACACACACACACATATTATCTATATTTCAGTTCTCAACATTCACTTCCACAAGAATTTGAATTCAAAATTTTCTCCCCATCTCTCCCCACCCCCCAGCCCAGGACAATATATGCCCCATCCATCCCTTCCTCTGTTTCTGTCCACCTTTCCATTACCCACCCTTTTTCCATCCCCTTTCCCCTCTACTTTCCTGTAGGGCAAAATAGATTGCTATGCTCCATTGCCTGTATATCTTAATTTCCAGTTGCATGCTAAAACAATTTTTAATGTTCATTATTAAAGCTTTGAGTTCCATATTCTCTCTTTCCCTCCCTACCCACTTGCATTGAGAAAACAACAATTCAATATATGTCATACATGTGTAACAATGCAAGACACTTCCATAGTAGTTATGTTGTAAATGACTAAACACATTTCCCTCTTTCCTATTCTGCCCTCCATTTATTCCATTCTCTCCTTTGACCTGTCTTCCCACAATAGTGTTTGTTTCTGATTATCTCTTTCTCCAACTTTCTGTTCCTTCTGTTATCTTCCTTCTCCTAACCCCTTCCCCCTTGCCTTCCTACAGGGTAAAGTAGATTTCCATATCCAATTGAGCATCTGTTATTCCCTTCTGAAGTCAAATCCCATGAGAGTAAGCCTCAATTATTTCCTTTCATTTCCCCACTCTTCTCCATTGTAAAAACTCTTTCTTCCTTCTTTTATGGAATGATTTTTTACATTCTACCTCTTCCTTTCTCTTACTCCTAGTACACTTCATAGAACTGTAAACTTTGGGGCGGAGCCAAGATGGAGGAGTGAGAGCAGCTACTCACCTGAGCTCTGAGACAAATTTCTCCAGGTACCTCTGAAGGGAGAATTTGACCAAATTTTGGAGGTGCGGAATCGAGTGGGAGACAGACGGTGACAGATTTGGAGCTCAGGTGGGACTGGAGGGTCCACGGGAAGGATCTGATCCGCGGGGGTGAGCCCACAGCGCACAGCGCAGCGTGGCCAGCGCAGCATGGCCAGTGCAGCGGAGCGGAGGAGATCCGAGAAACCTGAGTGGTGGGCGGAACCAGAGGAGCGGCACCCAGGGCGGGAGACAAGCCCAACCGAGTCAGTGAGAGCCTCGGAGCGCCCAATATCAGCGCAGCAGCTCCTGGGACCTTCAGCCCGAAGATCAAACTCCGGTGAGTCACTTACTTGAACTTCCGGGAGCCAGGATGGCCGTGTAATCAGCTAATGCTCTCTCCTTCCCCCTTGATGACCGTGAAAGAACCATAAAATATCTCCCCAGAAAAATCCCAGATCAGTAGAATTAGAAGAAGGAGACCAATAGTCTCATAACACCTGAGATGAGGAAAATAGCTAAGGGGGATTCCTCATACGGTGGCAGAGGCAAACCGGAAGGACAGAGGACCCAGGGCAGGGAAAATTCGCACTAGGACCCAGGCAAGCGTCAGCACCAGGAGAGGAGCCGCAGGAGGGTTGGGAACACGCATTAGCATCTAGGCATGCCTCAGCTGTCCAGGAGAATCAGAAAGACAATAGGGCAGTTGGGATTACCAGCCCCTGAGCTTGCCTTTGCCTCAATTCATCTAAGGAAATCTCCTGGGACCAGAGCACTCCTCCCCCACACTTAACAAACTAAACCCAGGGCTGATCAGGGAAACACCAAACAAATACCTGCTTTTAGCTTTTTCACACATCAGCTCAGCAAAAAGTTCGCCAGCTTCTGACTGAA
The DNA here is from genome assembly GCA_023548195.1 of Bettongia penicillata ogilbyi. Lineage (NCBI taxonomy): Eukaryota > Metazoa > Chordata > Mammalia > Diprotodontia > Potoroidae > Bettongia > Bettongia penicillata. The sequence goes on from JAJHZJ010000594.1 coordinate 442,861, forward strand.
AGAACCAGAGGCCACAACACTCAATCAAAATCATGAATAGGAAAAAGAAGAGGGCCGAAAGAACCATAGAATCTTTCTATGGGGATAAGGACCAAAACACAAGCCCCAAAGAGGTCACAGCTGAGACTGTACTTCCATCTGAAACTTCAGAAGGGACTATGAACTACTCGCAAGTACAAGCAGCTCTCCTGGAACAGCTGAAGAAGGAAATAGAAGATAAACTGGCCAATGATTTTAAAATTATTAAGAAAGAATTCACTGATGAGAACATTTCCCTGAAAAGGAAAATTGAACAAATGGAAAAAGAAGTTCAAAAATTAACTGGAGAAAATAAATTCCTGAAAGGCCAAATGGAAAAGGAAGTACAAAAATTAGCTGGAGAAAATAAATTCCTGAAAAGCCAAATGGAAAAGGAAGTACAAAAATTAACTGGAGAAAATAGCTTCTTAAAAGGAAAAGTTGGGCAGATGGAAAAAGAGATACAAAAGTTAACAGAAGAAAACAATGTGATGAAGATTAGAATTGGGCAAGTAGAAACTAACGACTCAATGAGACAACAAGAATCAGTCAAACAAAATCTAAAGAATGAAAAGATAGAAGAAAATGTAAAATATCTAATTGGAAAAACAACTGACCTGGAAAATAGATCCAGAAGGGAAAACTTAAGAATTATTGGCCTGCCAGAAAGCCAGGAGGGAGAAAAGAGCATGGACAATATCTTCCAGGAAATCATCAAGGAAAATTGCCCAGAAGTACTAGATTCAGAGGACAAAATAGTCATCGAAAGAATCCACCGTTCCCCTCCTGAAAGGGACCCCAAACTCAAAACCCCAAGAAATATAGTTGCCAAATTCCAGAGCTATCAAGTGAAGGAGAAAATATTACAAGCAGCCAGAAAGAAACAATTTAAATATCAAGGGGATACAATCAGGATTACACAGGACCTTGCAGCTTCTACATTAAAAGATCGAAAGAATTGGAACCCAATATTCCGCAAGGCAAAGGAGCTGGGACTGCAACCAAGGATCAACTACCCAGCAAAGTTCAGCATAACATTTCAGGCAAGGAGAAAGTCATTCAACGAAGTAAGGGATTTCCAGAGTTTCCTGACCAAAACACCAGAACTTAATAGACAATTCGATCTTCAAATGCAGGTCTCAAGAGAATCATAAAAAGGGAAACAGTGGGGGGGGGAACAACTTGCTACTCAATGAGGGCAAGTTGTTCACCTCCCTATAAGGGAAGATGTTATCTGTTTATCTCAAGAACTGTGCGTCTATTAAGAAATATAAAAGGGATAAGCATAGGGGGAACGGATATAAAGTAAATGATATCATGATAAAAAATGTGATTTAAGTATGAGAAGGGAGTGTGATAGGAGGTATGAAAAGGAGGAAGCAGGAACTGGCAAATTACATCACAAGAAGAAGTACAAAATCATAGTAGAGGGAAAGAGGGGAGGGAGATGAGCATTGTGTGAGAGATACTCTCATCGGATTTGTTTAAAGGACGGAACAATAAACTTAAGTAGAAAATCCTAACTAGCTCTATAAGCAGTGGGAGGGGAAGAGGGAAGAAAGGGGAGGGAGGCAAAAGGGAGGGAAGAAGCAATAAGAGTAAAGGGGAGTAAAAGGGAGGGGGGCTAAAAGAAAGAGGGGAAGGCGGCAAGAGGAGGTGGTGAAAAGTAAATACTAGTGAGGAGGGGAAGGGAGACAGCAGAGCTAAAAGCACAAATGGTGGGAAAGAAGATGGAGGGAAATACACAGATTGTAATCATAACTGTGAATGTGAATGGAATGAATTCTCCCATAAAACGGAGACGGATAGCAGAATGGATTAAAAGCCATAATCCAACAATATGCTGCTTACAAGAAACACATTTGAAACGGGGGGATACACATAGGATAAAGGTTAAAGGATGGAACAGAATATATTGTCCTTCAGCTGATGTAAGAAAGGCAGGAGTAGCAATCCTAATCTCAGACAAAGCAAAAACAGAAATAGATCTAATCAAAAGGGATAAGGATGGAAACTATATCCTGCTAAAAGGCACCATAGACAATGAAGCAATATCATTACTAAACATGTATGCTCCAAGTGGTATAGCATCCAGATTCTTAGAGGAGAGATTGAGGGAGTTGAAGGAAGAAATTGACAGCAAAACTATACTAGTGGGGGACCTCAACCTCCTTCTTTCTGAACTTGATAAATCTAACCTCAAAATAAACAAGAAAGAGGTTAAGGAGGTAAATAAAACTCTAGATAAGGTAGATATGATAGATCTTTGGAGAAAATTGAATGGGAATAGAAAGGAATATACCTTTTTCTCAGCAGTACATGGAACATTTACAAAAATTGACCATGTACTAGGACATAAAAATCTCAAAATCCAGTGCAGAAAGGCAGAGATAATCAGTGCATCCTTCTCAGATCATAATGCAATAAAAATTATATGTAATAAAAGGCCATGGAAAGATAAAGCAAAAATCAGTTGGAAACTAAATAATTTAATCCTAAAGAAGGAATGGGTTAAAGAAGAAATCATAGAAACAATTAACAACTTCTTTCAAGAGAATGACAATAATGAGATAACCTACCAAATCTTATGGGATACTTCAAAAGCAGTTCTTAGGGGAAGTTTTATATCTTTGAATGCCTACATAAATAAAATAGAGAAAGAGGAGATCAATGACTTGAGTATGCAGCTGAAAAAGCTAGAAAAAGAAAAAATTGAAAATCCCCAAGAAAATACCAAATTAGAAATACTGAAAACCAAAGGAGAGATTAATAAAATTGAAATTAAGAAAACTATTGAATTAATAAATAAAACCAATAGTTGGTTTTATGAAAAAACTAATAAAATTGATAAACCTTTGGTCAATTTGATTAAAAAAAGAAAGAAGAAAATCATATTACTAATATTAAAAATGAAAGGGGTGAACTCACCTCCAATGAGGAGGAAATTAAAACAATAATTAGAAATTATTTTGCCGAACTTTATGCCCACAAATTCGATAATCTAAATGAGATGGATGAATATTTTAAAAAATACAAATTGCCCAGATTAACAGAAGAGGAAATAGAATACTTAAACAACCCCATCTCCGAAAAAGAAATTGAACAAGCCATCAATGAACTCCTTAGGAAAAAATCTCCAGGACCAGATGGATTCACAAGTGAATTCTATCAAACCTTTAAAGAACAGTTAATTCCAATACTATATAGACTATTTGGGAAAATTGGGGAAGAAAGAGTACTCCCAAATTCTTTCTATGATACAAATATGGTTTTGATACCCAAGCCAGGAAGAGATAGAACAGAAAAAGAAAATTACAGACCAATTTCTCTAATGAATATAGATCCAAAAATTTTCAACAAGATTTTAGCAAAACGAATACAGCATCTTATCAAGAGAATAATACATTATGATCAGGTAGGTTTCATACCAGGAATGCAGGGCTGGTTCAATATTAGGAAAACTATTAGCATTATCAATCATATCAACAAGAAAACCAACAAAAACCACATGATTATCTCAATTGATGCAGAAAAAGCTTTAGACAAACTACAACACCCATTCCTATTAAAAACACTGGAGAACATAGGAATAAAGGGAACCTTCCATAAAATAATAAGCAGTATCTACCTAAAACCTTCAGCAAGCATTATATGCAATGGAGATAAGCTAGAGGCATTTCCAATAAGGTCAGGGGTGAAACAAGGATGCCCATTATCACCATTATTATTCAATATGGTACTAGAAATGTTAGCGGTAGCAATTAGACAAGATAAAGAAATTGAAGGAATAAAAATAGCCAAAGAAGAAACTAAGTTATCACTCTTTGCAGATGATATGATGATATATTTAGAGAATCCCAGAGATTCAAGTAAAAAGCTACTTGAAATAATAAACAACTTTGGCAAAGTTGCAGGTTACAAAATAAACCCACACAAATCTTCTGCATTCCTATATATTAGCAACAAAGTCCAGCTCCAAGAGATAGAAAGAGAAATCCCCTTTAAAGCTAGAGTAGACACTATAAAATACTTAGGAGTTTACCTGCCAAAACAAACCCAGGGATTATATGAACACAATTACAAGACACTTTTTGCACAAATAAAGTCAGATTTAAGTAAGTGGAAAAACATCAGTTGTTCATGGGTAGGCCGAGCTAATATAATAAAAATGACAATTCTACCTAACTTAATCTACTTATTTAGTGCCATACCAATTAAACTATCAGATAATTATTTTCTAGAGCTGGATAAAATCATATCAAAATTCATTTGGAAAAACAAAAGGTCCAGAATATCAAAGGGACTAATGAAAAGAAATGCTTGGGAAGGTGGCCTAGTGCTACCAGACCTCAAATTGTATTATAAAGCAGCAATTATCAAAACCACTTGGTATTGGCTAAGAAACAGAGGGGTAGACAAATGGAATAGGCTTGGCACTCAAGACACAGTTGGCAAGGAATATAGCAACCTCCTGTTTGACAAACCCAAAGATCCCAGCTTCTGGGATAAGAACTCATTGTTCGACAAAAATTGCTGGGAAAACTGGTTAACTGTGTGGCAGAAATTAGGCATAGACCCATGCCTGACACTGTACACAAGAATAAAGTCCAAATGGGTACATGATTTAGGTATAAAGATTGATACCATGAATAAACTGGAGAAGCAAGGTATAGTGTATTTATCAGATTTATGGAGAGGGGAAGAATTTTTTTCTAAAGAAACGATAGAAAGCATTATGAAATGCAAGATGGATAATTTTGATTACTTTAAACTGAAAAGTTTTTGCACAACCAAACCCAATGCAAACAAAATTCGGAGGGATGTAGTAAATTGGGAAAAAAATTTTACAGCTAAGCTCGGGGATAAAGGCCTCATTTCTAGAATATATAGAGAACTGACTCAATTATATAACCATCCAAGTCATTCCCCAATTGATAAATGGTCAAAGGATATGAACAAGCAATTTTCAGGGGAAGAAATCAAAAATATCTATAATCATATGAAAAAGTGCTCTAAATCACTATTGATTAGAGAGATGCAAATCAAAACAACTCTGAGGTACCACATCACACCTGTAAGATTGGCAAACATGACAGAACAAGAAAATGATAAATGCTGGAGAGGATGTGGGAGAGTTGGAACACTAATTCATTGTTGGTGGAGCTGTGAGATCATCCAACCCTTCTGGAGAACGGTTTGGAACTATGCCCAAAGGGCTACAAAAATGTGCATACCCTTTGACCCAGAAATATCGCTACTAGGATTGTATCCCCAAGAGATTATAAAAACGGGAAAGGGTCCCACGTGTACAAAAATATTTATAGCAGCACTCTTTGTGGTAGCCAAAAACTGGAAGTCAAGGGGATGCCCATCAATTGGGGAATGGCTGAATAAATTATGGTATATGAATGTAATGGAGTACTATTGTGCCATAAGAAATGATGAACAAGAAGACTTCAGGAAGGCCTGGAAGGACTTATATGATCTGATGCTGAGCGAAAGGAGCAGAACCAGGAGAACTTTGTGCACAGCAACGACCACAGTGTGCGAGAATTTTTTCTGGTAGACTTGGAACTTTGTAATAACACAAGAACTTACTGAGAAAAAAAAAATCCTAATGTCGGTCTTCTAAGGCAAAATGCCTTCCACACTCAGAGAAAGAAATGTGGAAGTCACTTGCAGAATGTAGCAGATCATGTTTGTATGTGGGTGGGTTTCAGTGTAATATGTGTTGATTTGTTATATGATTTCTTCCATTTATTTTAGTTCGACTACATAGCATGAATATAGTGAAAATGTGCTCAATAGGAAAGTATATGTAGAACCTAAACAGAATTGTATGCTGCCATGGGGAGGGAGGGGGGTATTGGGGGAACGGTGGGGGGGAATAAAATCTTAACTTTAAGGAAATGATTGTAAAACATTAAAAAAAAATAATAAAAAAAAATGAACTGTAAATTTTATTTCTTAGGTATTCTCCCTTCATATTCAGCTCACTCTGTGCTCTCTGTCTATATGTACATACATGCACCCATGTACACATACATACCTACACATACATAATATACACATATGTACATACCCCCACACACCTACATATATATTCCTTCTAACTACCCTAATTTTGAAAAAGATATCATGAGTTACAAATAACATCTTTCCATATAAGAATGTAAACAGGTCAACTTTAATGAATTCCTAAAGACTTCTCTTTCCTGTTTAACTTTTCATGTTTCTCTTGATTCTTTTACTTGAAAGTCAAATTTTCTATTTAGCTCTAGTCTTTTCCACAAAAATGCTTGGAAGTCCTCCATTTCATTGAAATTCTATTTTTTCCTATGAAATATTATACTCAGTTTTGATGGGTAGGTGATTCTTGGTTGTAATCCTAGTTCTTTTGACTTCTGGAATATCATATTCCTAGCCCTTTGATCCCTTAGTGTAGAAGCTGCTAAATACTGTATTACCCTGATTATATTTCCACAATACTTGAATTGTTTCTTTCTGGCTGCTTGTAATATTTTCTCCTTGACCTGGAAACTCTGGAATTTGGCTACAATATTCCTCGAAGTTTTCCTTTGGGTATCTCTTTCAGGAGATGATCGGTGAATTCTTTCCATTTGTATTCTACCTTCTGGTTCTAGAATATCAGGGCAGTTTTCCTTTATAATTTCATGTAAGATGACGTCTAGGTTCTTTTTTTTCATCATGGTTTTCAGGTAGCCCTAAAACTTTTCAATTGTCTCTCTTGGATCTATTTTCCTGGTCTTTTGTTTTTCCAATGATATATTTCGCATTGTATTCTATTTTTTCATTCTTTTGGTTTTGTTTTGTAATTTCTTGATTTCTCATGAAGTCATTAGCTTCCATCAGTTCCATTCTAATTTTGAACGAACTGTTTTCTTCAATGAGCTTTGAACCGACTTTCCATTTGGCCAGCTCTGCTTTTTAAAGCATTCTTCTCCTCATTGGGTTTTTGGACCTCTTTTGACATTTGAGTTAATATATTTTTAAAGGTGCTATTTTCTTCAGCATTTTTTGTGTCCCCTTTAGCAAGCTGTTGACTTGCTTTTCATGATTTTCTTGAATCACTCTCATTGTTCTTTCCAATTTTTTCTCGACCTCTCTTATTTGATTTTCAAAATCCTTTGTGAACACTTCTATGATCTGAGACCATTGCATATATTTTTTGGACGTTTTGGATGTAGAAGCCTTGACGTTTTGTATTTTCCTCTGATGGTATGCTTTGTTCTTCTGGAAGATACCTGTTCACCAAGAAAGTAACCTTCTATCCTGTTACTTTTTCCCTTTTTGGTTATTTTCCCAGCGAGTTGCTTGACTTTTGAGTCCTTTGTCAAGTGTAGTATACACTACCCTAGGCTTCAGAGATTTTCTGCAGCAGCTATGCTCTGAAATATTTCTAGGTGCCTGTAAGCTCTCAGTTACTCCAAGGTGGTACAATTAAGGGAGAGCTGAAGGATTCTATTTCCACAGCCACCACCAGCTCCACCAAGCCAGCATTCCTCCTCACCCCAGGACTGCCGCTCAGGACTGAGGTAAAGATCAGCTGCCCAATTCCCCCAGAGTCTTTAAGGAAAGGGCTCTAGAAATGGACCCTGCTGCTGCAGTGACTGCTGCTGCCCTGAGTTCAGGACAGGGGTTGCACCATACCCCTCTCACCCAGGAGGAGCTGCAGCTGCAACCTGTGGTTCTGTGCCCTAAAACTTGCTCCAGTCCTGTCTCTAGCCTGCTGCACAGCAAAGGCTGGACTATGTTCCTTTCTGAGCTCTGTACTTTTCTCTTGGCCTTCTAGCCTTTCAGACTGTCTCAGGCTAGAAATCTCTTTCACTCTGTCATTTTATGCCTTCTGCTGCTTTAGAATTTGTTTGGAGTCATTTTTTTACAGGTATTTTATGGGTTATGGGGGAAGACCTAGATCAGGTCTGTCTTTCTACTCTGCCGTCTTGGCTCCACCCCCTCCTTTACTTTATATATAATTTATATATACAAAAATTAATATACTTTGTAAATAGATACAGAAATAGAGACCCAAGCTCTCTTAGAAACACATAAAATATATATGTATGTGTATGTATATACATACATGTACGTGTATGTATATATGTATGTATAATTTGTCTTCCATGATAGAATATACTTTCCTCAAAGGAAGATATTGGTTTGGTTTTTTTTTTTTTTTTTGTATTCCTAGTGACTAGTACAGTGTCTGGTACAATGTAGGTGCTTAACAGATGCTTGTTGTTTAGTTGCTTGATATTTACGGGAATGTATGCCTTTCAATTTTCATCAAATAATACCACAGACATGACTATCTCAGTTTGCTTATGTTTGCACTGAGTTTGGAACTGGACTATGATATTTGATTGCATCCACCATACCTTGGTGCCTGAGTGACATCTGATAATCTTTAGGTCCCACACCCAATAGAATGTCCCATTTTCTCCACTATCCCTCTCAAGCCACCCTCTCCTCTCAATCATAGTCTGAAATATATTGCTTTGCTTCCCAAAGTCCCTGCTCTACCACCTTCACTTGCCTCTATTATTCTATATTCCATTTCAAACAGGAACCTGGATTGTATCTCATTGCAATTATTGACTTTCCTATGCTACTCTGTGCACAGTACCTAGGTCATCTCCTCAAGGTAGCCATTGATATCCCATCCTTGGGGAACTTCCTCAGTCCAGCTCCACTGTACCTCCCCTGAAACAAATGCTTCCTCTAGCAATTTCTCTGCAGCACTGGAGATGTAGAGGAAACCTTCCTATTCCTTCCAATGCCCACAAATTGATTCCCTCCCAGTAAATTTGTGATGGGTGGTCAGAGTGCAGGAGCAGGAAGCTGTCCCATGCACAGTGCTCATCTAGCTTGCACTTCTCGTCCTCCCAATTCCTCTTATCCAGCTTAATGAAAATATCCCCCTCCTAGGGAGCCCTTTGTGTCCTTCTAGGGAAGCCAGTCAAGGCCTCTCTACAGGTACCAATATGTCTAGTGGAACTCCTCAACAGAGCTGGATGAAAGGGAATGACAGATGCACTAATCTCCCTGCACATTATGCTGAGTGCCTTCAATTACAATAAGTAGTACAATTATCCCTATTTAAAAATCAGGTTCTACCATTTCCTCATATTTCCATTTTGGCCCATTTGACACTGAGTAGATTACTCTTACTGGCACTGCAGGAATTTGCATTGTGTACATACTAGCTTGAGATAAGAATCAGGAATAAAGGTGACAAAACTTGCAGTTCTGGGGTGACCCTAACTAGAAGAGTGATCATGTGTTCAGTTACTGAATGAAATGAAATAAGATACCATACATAAAGCCCTTTCTACTACTCTAATTTTTGAATTGGGTGGAAGCTCTTGAATATGTATGATCTAAGCATGGAAAGGCTATGATGCTTGCAGACGTGTGTGTGTGTGTGTGTGTGTGTGTGTGTGTGTGTGTGTGTGTGTGATTTTGATAGACCCAGTCACAGGATTCTCACAATGAGGGTTTTGATATTGATTACCTTCCCATTATATCCCCTAGACCTATGCTGCCTTAGGGCTTAGCATCCCACATTCCCTTCTACAGATGTTGTTCCCATTTCAGCAGGGATGGCATCTGCTGTCCCTCTGGGATCTTTACCATGCATTTGCATGCATGGAGACAACCATGAAGCATTTGAAAGGGACAACTCCAGAAAGTGGAACGTGATGTGTCATTCTTGGCAATCTCTGTCATTGACAAGAAGCCCAAGTCCTGCTGCAAGAGTACAGTATAACAATGGAGACATACTCCTGTATGTACTTGTATGTTTACTCTGTATGTACTCTGGCCTTTGGGGATCCATAGCGATAACAGTCACTTAATCCCTAACTGAAAAATGTTTTATCGATACCTTTAAGGAAACCAACTGAACCCCTTCTTAATGGAGGGAATTATCCCAGTAGAAAACTTGTGGGGCAACAAAATCAGGATGGAGATCTTGGCTAAAATATTCAAAAAATCCTTCTATTTTGTTAAGAATCCCTTCTCTCTACTCCAAAAAGAAGTGTGTCTGGGTCAAACAAGTCTCATATTTCTGAGCATGCTTACAGAGCTTTTCAATGAGGAAGCCTACTTTGGCTGAAACTCCACACAGCACTAGCTTTATGTGGTCATAATCACAGTAGCCCCAATATCACCTCAGCTACAGCCATGCCTGTAATTCTCACTCATCCACCCATCCCTTACAACCCTCTGCCTGCCAAATCAGGTGAAGGCTTTTTGGCTTCCCAGGCCCCCTCCCAAAAGATTGCCTTCTTAAAGTAACCACCCTCCTCCAAAGATCTGAGCGTAGAAATTCCCTTTGCTATCACTGTAAAAATGGACAAATACAGACTTGGAAAGCATCCTTAAAAACCTACCTAATGATGAAACACAAAGATCAACACTTCTCATTAAAAGCACATATTAAACAAGTTTATGACAGACATAGTTACTTGTGGAACACAGAGATGTAACACTTCACTTAGTAAAACCAAAGTAAAATAAATCGACAAAAATAAAATAGATCCTCAACCCTGCATGTTTCTAGTATATCAGAAAGTAGTCAATCTCTGGGGGTAGCCTATAAGGTAGCAAAGATCCAAGAGTGGAGTCCAGATGCACTCCATAATGATGTCACACAGAATTCATCCAACAATGTGTGTACAGAGAACCACAGAGCACATGCTCATCATATGGGTTTGTTTATCGAAATGGAGGGGATTTCTGATGGCAATCCCATATCACATAATTGTCAGCTGAAATTATAGACTTGTACTTCAGGAGCCCAGATCTAGCAATCAGCACAGACTATGTAAGGAAGTGGTAGAAAGTAAGCAACTCTTCACTGCAGGTTGTAAAACCTTAATGTCTAATGAATACTTAGCAAAACATGAGCTGGAGGCTATAATTATCCAACAAAACTCAATATCTTTCAGGTGACTGATGTTGTACCATGACTGGAATATTGTCATGGAACAAAACTATTGTCCCCATCTCCTAGTCATTATATTGATCCATAAAAATTAAAGAACAACATTTTAAATACCATACCAAGTGTTCTTAATGTCTAAACTGCCTGAATGAAAATTTAGAACATATAGTGACCTAGGGTAAGACCTGAAAACCATGTGGGAATAGCTTGAAGAACATGTGACCCCCGACAGACCTATCTTCTGCTCCAACTGTCCTAAAGATGTATTCATGGAGCCTGCAGCAGATGAGTTAACATCCCAATACTTTGATTGAGTTACCAGAGACAGCGATCCTATGCAATGATCTGGAGAACACTACACAGAAAAGAATCAATAGCATGACATGTAGACTTCATTAAAAAGACTGACAGATGAATAGTGATGATGATAATAATAATAAATTCTTTTATAGCGGGTCATGGTATAAAAATCACCTGGCAAACATCTCATTTGAACCTTACAGACATCTGGCAATTTGCTTGGAATAAGTATTATTATCACCCACATATGACAGATATTAAAATAGAACTTAAGAGAGTTTAAGTGACTTGCTTATTGTCACACAGTGACTAAGGCAGAACTTTAGTCTAGGTATTGTGACTCCAATTCCAGATCTCTCCACTATTACAATTCACTAGTGGAAGAGCAGCTAGTACTGGAGAGAACAAAGGCCCAAAGAAATTTATTAAGTCACTTGGTAGAGGAGACTGAGGCAGAAAGTAAAGTGTGGCTTCCTGTTGTCCAGGCTCTGGAAGGTTTATATGACATAGGATTTAGATCAGAACACTTACATATAAATGGCCAGGGCAGACACACTGCCTCCCTGGGTGCCCCCTGTCCCTCTTGCCTGGCCTGATCTTTGTCTCCCCTTGCCTGGAGAAAGATGGCTGAGCCCTGCACCATCCCTAGCCCCCACCCCTTTCCTCCTCTGCTTTGGAGAATGGGAGGAATCCAAGCCCCAACCAAGGCCTGCTGGTTTGCAGAGGCTGTTGTAGCTCCTGTGCTCTTTCTTCCCTTTTATGGAGTCCAGGAGAGCAGTCATCCCTTGACCTCCCCCTTCCCTTTTGTACTCCCCCTCCAAGTTTCCATAAGGGGGCTGACCTTCCACAAACCCAAGCTGAGATCACATGCTGCTCCCTACTACAAGCCCCACCAGTCTGTCCTCAGGAATCTAGGAGCCTGGTCGGCCCTATGCCCACCTCCAGGTAGAGGATGCACCTGTGGATCACTGCCCTAGATAGATTGGGTGATGGTACCTAAAACGACTGGTTGGCTCCTCTACTGCTCTGGTTCTGATGAAAGAGACTCCCCCTCTTTCCTCCTGCCTCTGTTCTGGGAGAAGACTAGCCTTTCCATGCAGTTATGTCACAATACCCACCCCCCACCTCCGTTAAGTGCAAGTCTTCTTTGTCTGGAGGAGGATGTGAGTGAGGTGAGCAGGGGAAAATCTGAATGCCCCTCATCCACATCCCTTTCCCTTCCCCTTCACACCCCACTCCTCCCATCTGTTACCCCCATCTTCCCCCTATCTTCCAGACTGACTGTTCCTGAAGGTCCCGTTAGAGCCGAAGTGGCTATGGGTGAGGTAAGTGTCCCCTCCTTCCTCCTGTGTCAGCCTCTCTTTCTTCTCCTATTATTCCCCTGCCGTGCAACCTACATGAAGCTAAGACCCTCTCTTCAATTGATTTTCCTTATTCCCCAGGAAGAAGCATGAAAAGGTAGGTGGAAGGGCCTGGGATATTTATACTTTGGTTTATGTCTGTGTTGTGTATGTAATGAGGATCATCTATGTTTGTGTAAGAGTATCTGAGTGGGTGTGCAGATGTGTGGATATATGGTTGTGTACCTCCTACTCCAGAATTGTTCTTGACTGCTCAGACCTTTCTCTGGAGGACTGGGGCTTGAGGGCCTGTAGGGTGGAGTGAAACCTACCTAGAGGCCAGCAGAGAGAAATCCCTGAGGGAACTCCCTTTCTACCCTCCTCAGGTGGACATTTCCATCTTTTATTCCTCCCTTCCTCCCATCCTTGTCTTAGCCTTGGGGTTGGGGAGAGAGGAGACAGTCTACGAAATCTTCCCCTCCCCTTCTCCATAGTATCTCCTTTGTTTGGTATGATTTAATTAAAGGGTGTATTTTTTGGTTTGGGTTTCAAGACAGAAAGAGGGAATACAGGGGGTAGAGTCAAGATGGTAGAGTAGAAAGATGCACATACTCTAGCTCTTCCCACACAGTCCATAAAATACCTGTAAAGAAAGACTCTCAACAAGTTCTAGAACAACAGAAGCCACAGAACAATGGAGTAGAGGAGATTTCCAGCCGAGGGTGACCTGGAAAGACAACAGGAAAGGTCTGTTGGACAGGATGCAGAGCAGAGCCCAGCCCAGCCTTGGCCACACAGCACTCACAGGAGCAGGACAAGAGCAGATTTCACGGATGAAATCTCTGGCAGAAGTGGCGATTCACAGATCTCTCAACCCACAGGCACAAAATATCAACGCTTTTTCAACCAGAGTGAAAAGGGAGCAGGGTCCTCCCCTACGCCAACCCAAGGTAGTGGTGGAGGTGGCAGCAGCAGCGAGCAGTGGCACTTTCTGGTGGTCAGAGCAGGCAGGCAACAGTCAGCATACATTCTTGGATAAAGCCCCTGGGGGAACTGAGGAGCTGATCTAAACCTTAGCCATGAGTATTGGCCCCACCCCCTCCTAAAGCCCTTGGGGGAATTGAGTAGCTGATCTGAAATTCAACCTTGAGCCAGGTGAGAAAGCAAACTCTTCTTCTGTAACTGTGACACCTTGTGGGAACTGAGATCTTACAGGTCCCCAGAATATGCCCTACTCTTGACAAAAGACCCAAAAGTCAAGTAACTAGCTGGGAAAATGCCCAAAATGGGAGAAAAAATAAGACTATAGAAGGTTACTTTCTGGGTGAACAGGTATTCTCTCCCATCCTTTCATATGAGGAAGAGCATTTTTTACCATCAGAGAAAGACATAAAAGTCAAAGCTTCTGCATCCAAAGCCTCCAAAATAAATATGCATTGGTCCCAGGCCATCAAAGAGCTCAAAAAGGATTTTGAAAATCAAGTCAGAGAGGTGGAGGAAAAACTGGGAAGAGAAATGAGAGCAATGCAAGAAAATCATGAAAAGCAAGTCAACAGCTTGCTAAAGGAAACCCAAAAAATGCTGAAGAAAATAACATCTTTTATTTTTATTTATTTAACTTTTTACATTCATTTTCACAAAATTTTGGGTTCCAAATTTTCTCCCCTTTTATCCCCTCCCCCCACCCCAATACCCCACGCACCTAATTTTCCCTATCTCCAATCTGTCCTCTCTTCTGTCATCCCTCCCTTCTCTTGTCTCCATCTTCCCTTTTCTCCTGTAGGACCAGATGACTTTCTATTCCTCATTAACTGTATGTCTTCTTTCCTAGTAGCAACAACAATACTAAACAGTTGTTCCTAAAACTTTGAGTTCCACATTCTCCCCATCCCTCCCTCCCCACCCATTCCCTTGGGAAGGTAGGCAATTCAATATAGGCCATATCTGTGTACTTGTGCAAATGAATTCCCTGATAGTCGTGTTGTGTAAGACTAACTGAATTACCCTCCATCCTACCCTGCTCCTCATTGTTTCTCTTCTGTCTTTTGATCCTGTCCCTCCCCAAGTGTTGACTTCAAATTGCTCCCTCCTCCCCTTATCCTCCCTTCCATCATCCCCCCCTTGCTTATCTCCTTCTCCCCCACTTTCCTATAGTGTAAGATACGTTTTCATACCAAAATGAGTGTGCATTTTATTCCTTCCTTTAGTCAAATGTGATGAGGGTAAACTAATTGTTTTTTTTTTCTCAGCTCTCCTCTTTTTCCCTCAACCAAAAAGTCTCCTACTTGCCTCTTAAATGACATATAATTACCCCATTCAATTTCACCCTCTTTCCTCCCTCTACATTTCTCTCTCACCATTTACCTTAATTTCTTTTCAGCTATGGTCCCATCCTATTCAATTCACTCTGTGTTCTCTGTCTGTGTGTGTGCATGTGTGTATGTGTGTGTGCATGCATGCATGTACATGTGTGTGTGTGGTCCCACCTACTACTCAGATACTGAAAGGTTTCAAGAGTTACAAATATTATCTTTCCATGTAGGAATGTAAACAGTTCACTTCTGGTAAGTCCCTTAAGACTTCTCTTTGCTGTTTACTATTTCATGCTTCTTCTCATTCTCGTGTTTGAAAGTCAAATTTTCTTTTCAGCTCTGGTCTTTTCAAGAATGATTGAAAGTCCTCTGTTTCACTGAAAGACCATATTTTCCCTTGAAGTATTATACTCAGTTTAGCTGGGTAGGTGATTCTTGGTTTGAGAAAGACACACGTACCCTAGCTCCCGTACCCACAGCCCATAAATAACCTGTAAAGAGGAACTCCTGACAAGTTATGGAGCAGAAGAAGTCCTGGACCGACAGAGTGGAGGAGATTTCTGTTCCAGAGAGATCAGAAAAACTTACACTGGGGGTCCGTCCCACACCGGACACAGAATGGAGCCCAGCCCTGCCCTGGCCGCACGTCACTGAGAGGAGAGGATCCAAGTGGGCTTCCAGGACAGAATCTCCAGGGGCTGTGCAGTTCCCTCTGCCTATGGGCTCAAAGGTCAGTGAGAGGGCCTGTTTGACCAGACGAGAAGGGAGCAGGGTGTCTCCATAATTCGGGCCCCCTCTGAAGGCAGGGGCAGACAGGGGCTCCCAAAGCAGACAGGAACTCCAGTTCATTGTTGAAGTTCTCCACGTAAACCCCCTGAGGGAACAGAGCCTGAGTGGAGGCCCTGCCCCCAACTGAGAACCTGAACTTAATCTCATACTGAATAGCAGCCCCACCCCCACTGAAAGCCCTGAGGCTGGGGGGCAGCATTTGAATCTCAGACCCCAAGCATTAGCTGCGCAGACCTGGTGGAGAGGTGGGTGCAGAAAGGAATCTCAGCAGTCAAGTAACTGGCTGGGAAAATGCCCAGAAAAGGGAGAAAAAGTAAGACCATAGAAGGTTAATTTCTTGGTAAACAGATATTTCCTTCTTTCCTTTATGATGAGGAAGAGCAATGCTTACCATCAGGGAAAGACATAGAAGTCAAGGCTTCTGTATCCCAAACATCCGACATAAATATTCAGTGAGCTCAGGCCATGGAAGAGCTCAAAAAGGATTTTGAAAAGCAAGTCAGAGAGGTGGAGGAAAAACTAGGAAGAGAAATGAGAGAGATGCAAGAAAAGTGTGAAAAACGGGTCAATGGTAAAGGAGACCCCAAAAAATGCTGAAGAAAATAACACCTTGAAAAATAGGCTCACTCACTTGGCAAAAGAGGTTCAAAAAGCCAATGAGGAGAAGAATGCTTTCAAAGGCAGAATTAGTCAAATGGAAAAAGAAGTTCACAAGCTCAATGAAGAAAATATTTCCTTCAAAATTAGAATGGAACAGATGGAGGCTAATGACTTTAGGACAAAACAAGAAATCACGAAACAAAATGGAAAGAATGAAAAAATGGAAGATAATGTGAAATATCTCATTGGAAAAACAACTGACCTGGAAAATAGATCCAGGAGAGACAATTTAAAAATTATGGGACTACCTGAAAGCCATGATGAAAAAGCGAGCCTAGACATCATCTTTCATGAATATATCAAGGAAAACTGCCCTGAGATTCTAGAATCAGAGGGCAAAATAAGTATTGAAGGAATCCATCCATCACCCCCTGAAAGAGATCCAAAAAGAGAAATTCCTAGGAACATTGTGGCCAAATTCCAGAGTTTACCGGTCAAGGAGAAAATATTGCAAGCAGCTAGAAAGAAATAATTCCAGTACTGTGGAAATACAATCAGGATAACACAAGATCTAGCAACTTCTACATTAAGGGATCAAAGGACGTGGAATACGATATTCCAGAAGTCAAAGGAACTAGGACTCAAACCAAGAATCACCTACCCAGAAAAACTGAGTATAATACTTCCAGGGAAAATATGGTCTTTCAATGAAATCAAGGACTTTCAAGCATTCTTGATGAAAAGACCAGAGCTGAAAAGAAAATTTGAGCTTCAAACACAAGAATGAGAAAAAGCATGAAGAAGTAAACAGCTAAGAGAAGTCATAAGGGACTTACCAAAGGTGAACTGTTTACATTCCTACATGGAAAGACAATATTTGTAACTCTTGAAACGTTTCAGCATCTGGGTAGTTGGTGGGATTACACACGTACACAAACACACACACACACATGCACCCACGCACACACACAGAGACAGAGAGCACAAAGTGAATTGAATAGGATGGGATCATATCTTAAAAACAAATGAAGGTAACAGTGAGAGAGAAATGTATTGGGGAGAGGGAGAATGGAATGGGGCAAATTATCTCTCATAGAAGAGGCAGGCAGGAGACTTTTTAGTGGGGGGACAAAGAGGGGAGTTGAGAGAAAAACATGAAGTTTGCTCTCATCACATTCGACTAAAGAAGGAATAAAATGCACACTCATTTTGGTATGAAAACCTATGTTACAATACGGGAAAGTGGGGGAGAAGGGGATAAGTAGGGTGTGATGGATGATGGAAAGGAGGGCAATGGGAGGAGGGAGCAATTTGAAATCAACACTCTTGGGGAGGGACAGGATCATAAGAGAGAAAAGAAGCAGTAGGGAGAAGGATATGATGGAGGGTAATATAGTTAGTCTTACACAACACAGCTATTATCGAAGTCATTTGCAAAACTACACAGATATGGCCCATATTGAATTGCCTGCCTTCTCAAAGGGGATGGGTGGGGAGAGAGGAATGGGGAGAAGTTGGAACTCAAAGTTTTAGGAACGACTGTTGAGTATTGTTCTTGCTACTAGGAAATAAAAAATACAGGTAATGAGGGGTAGAAAGTTATCTGGCCCTATAGGACAAAAGAGAAGTTGGGAGCAAGGGAAGGGAGGGATGATAGAAGAGAGGGCAGATTGGTGATAGGGGAAATTAGAATGCTTGGTGTATTGGGGTGGGGGAGGGGACAAATGGGGAGAAAATTTGGAACCCAAAATTTTGTGAAAATGAATATAAAAAGTTAAATAAATAAATTTATTATTAAAAAAATAGTCTAACTCAATTGGAAAGAGAGGTCCAAAAAGCCAATGAGAAGAATGCTTTAAAAGGCAGAATTAGCCAAATGGATAAGGTGGTTCCAAACCTTACTGAAGAAAATAGTTCTTTCACAATTAGAATAGAGCTGATGCTAACAAATAACTTATGATAAAGTAAGAAATTACAAGACAAAACCAAAAGAATGAAAAAATGGAAGAGAATGTGAAATACCTCATTGGAAAAACAACTGACCTGGAAAATAGATCCAGGACAGACAATTTAAAAATTATGGGACTACCTGAAAGCCATGATCAAAAAAAGAGCTTAGACATCAACTTTCATGAAATTATCAGGGAAAGCTACCCTGATATTCTAGAACCAGAGGGACAAATAAATATTGAAAGAAGCTACCGATCCCCTCCTGAAACAGATCCAAAAAGAGAAACTCCTAGGAATATTGTAGCCAAATTCCAGAGTTCCCACGTCAAGGGGAAAATACTGCAACCAGCTAGAAAGAAACAATTCCAGAATTGTGGAAATACAATCAGGATAACCCAAGATATAGCAGCTTCTACATTAAGGGATTGAATGGAGTGGAATAGGATATTCCAGAATTCAAAGGAACTAGGATTAAAACAAAGGATCACCTAGTCAGCAAAACTGATACAATACTTCAGGGGAGAAAATGGTCAGTCAATGAAAGAGAAGGACTTTCAGGCATTCTTGATGAAAAAATCAGACCTGAAAAGAAAATTTGACTTTCAAACACAAGAGTGAAGAGAAGCATGAAAAGGTAAACAGCAAAGAGAAATCACAAGGGATTTACTAAAGTTGAACTATTTACATTCCTATTAGAAAAGTCAATATTTGTAGTTCTTGAAATTTTTCTCAGTATCTGTGTATTTGGAAGGATTATGCACACACACACGCACACACACACATATATATGTGTGTATATATATATATATATATATATATATATATATATATAGAGAGAGAGAGAGAGAGAGAGAGAGAGAGAGAGAGAGAGAGAGAGAGAGACAGACAGAGAGACAGACAGAGTCAGAGAGCCAAAGTACAGGGCAAGTTAAATAGAAAGGGATTATATCTAAACAAATGAAATTAAGGAATGAGAGAGGAATATATAGGGAGGAGAAAGGGAGAAATCCAATAGAGCAAATTATCTCTCTTAGAAGAAGCAAGAAAAAGCTTTCCCAATGGAAGGGAAAATGGAAAATTTGGAAATGGAAGGGAGGTGAGAGGGAAAATGTGAAGCTTACTCTCATCACATTTAACTCAAGGAAGGGTAACATGCACACTCAATTTGGTATGAAAATCTGTTACACTATAGGAAAGTAGAGGAGAAGGGGATAAGCAGGGTGGGGGGCATGATGGAAGGGAGGGCAAATGGAAGGAGGGAGCAATTAGAAGTATACAAATTTGGGGAGGGACAAGGTGAAAAGAGAAAATAGAAGAAATGAGGGGACAGGATAGGATGGAGGGAAATGTAGTTAGTCTTACACAAAATGACTATTATGGAAGTCATTTGCAAAAATACACATATATAGCCTATATTAAATTGCTTGCCTTTTCAGTAGGGATGAGTGGGTTGGGAGTGAGGAATGCAGAGAAATTGGAACTGAATGTTTTAGGAACAAATGTTGAGAATTGTTTTTGCATACAACTGGGAAATAAGAAGTACAAGTAATGGGGTATAGAAGTTTATTTTGCCTTACAGGACAAGATAGAAGATGTGGTAAGGGAAGGGAAGGGTGTTATAAGGGAAGGGTGTTACATTTTTGGAAGGGGCAATCAAAATGCAATTCGTTTTGGGGTTGGGGGGAGAGGAGAGATGGGGAGAGAATTTGGAACTCAAAATTTTGTAGAAAGGAATATTGAAATCTTAAAATAAATAAATTTTAAAAAATGTAAAGAAGAAAAAGAGGAGATTTTCCCTGAAACTATGGATCTCTCTGATTTACAGACTGAACGAAGAGATTTGTTTTAATGTTCACATCTCTCATTGTGAGAGATCTGGGGCATTTTATGACAGGGTTATTGATAGCTTGGATGTCTTCTTTGACAATTTCCTGTTACTTTGACCTGTTGGAGAATGGCTCTTTATCTTAGAAAGTAGAATCAGTTCCTTCTATATCTTGTATATAGAACGGTTCTTAGAGAACTTTACTATAAAGATGTTTTTCCTCATTTAACTGCATTCCATCTGTGTGTGCAAAAACATTTCATTTTTATAGAAGCAGAATTATCCATTTTAATGACTGTGATTCTCTTTGTTGCTTGCTCTGTCATAACCTCTTCCACTCATAGATATCAGAAGTAATTTCTTCCTTGCTCCTCTAATTTGCTATTGATTCTACTTTTACACCCAATTCATGTATCTGTAGTTTAATTTCATAGGTATTGCGAGGTTTTGATGTCCTATCAAATTTCTGGAAAATTGTTTTGCCTTATATCATCTTTTTTTTTTTTAAATCGGAAAGTGTGTCCTACTCTTTCACTTACCCAACTTCCGTCTTTGCATTTATTATACACTTTTATTTGTTCTCTTGTATATATTGCATGCTTTATCTTTTGAATTGATCAGTCTTTTAATTTTTAATTTCTTCAGTCTCAGGAGAGCTCTGGAGCTTGTAGCTGTCCCAAGCAGTGCTGATCTTGCTTGGACTTCTCCTCCCCCTAGTTCCTCTTATCCAGCTTAATGAAAATATCCCCATGCTATGGAGCCCTCTGTGACCTTCTCGGGAAAGCAGTCAGGACCTCTATACAGGTACAGATGTGTCTGGTGAAACTCCTCAACTGAGCTGGGTGGAAGGAAATGACAGATGGATTAATTCCTCTGTACATGGTGTGGGGTCCATTCTATTATATTATCATACTATTGTGCTATCATCTTCACTTTAAAAACCAAGTTCTACCATTTCCTTATATTCCTATCTAGTCTTATTTCACACTGGGTAGATAATTCTTACTGTCACTGTAGGAAATTACCTTGTGTACACTCAAGCTTGAAATATGAATCATGAAAAACGTGACAAAACTTTCAACTCTGGGGTGATCATAACTAGGAGGGTGATAGTGTGTTCAGTTGCTGAATGAAATTAAATAAGCTATCACATGTAAAGCACTTTGTACTGCTTTCATTACTGAATTGGGTGAAAGCTCTTAAGTATGCATGATCTAAAGCATACAAGGGCCAGGGTGCTTGCAGGGATATTCGTGTGACTGTGATAAACCCAGTCACAGGATTCTCATAATGAGGCATTTGATATTGCTTACCTTCCCACTGCTTCCCCTAGACCTGTGCTACCTTAGTGCTGAGCAGCCGAGATTGCCTTTTCTGGATGTTGTTCCCATTTCAGCAGAGCCGACATCTGCTGCCCCTCTGGAATCTTTACTAGGTGTATGCATGTAGACAAACATGAGGCATTTGAACATGTAAATTCCAGAGGGTGGAACCTGATGGGTCATTCTTGGCAATCTCTTCCATTGACAAGAAGCCCAAGTCCTCCTGCAAGGGTTCAGTGTAATGATGGAGATATTCCTGTATATACTTGTATGTTTACTCTTTGTGTACTCTGACCTTTGGGGACCCATAGTGATGGAAGTCTCTTAACCCCTAACTGAAAAATGTCTCATTGATGCCTTTCAAAAACCAGTTGATCCCTTTCTTAGTGGAGGGGATGTCCCCAAGAGAAAGCTTATGGGGCAAAACATCAGGAGGGAATCTCCTGTTTAAAACATTCAACAAGTCCTTGTATTTTGGTGAAAATCTTTTCTCTACTCTAAAAGGAAGTGTGTCTGGGTGAAACAAGTCTCAGGCCTCTCCTGAGCATGCTTAGAGAGCCTTTCAATGGGGAGCTCACACAGCACTAGTTTTTATGTGGTCATAACCATAGTAGCCCCAATACCACCTCAGCTACAGGTATGCCTGTAATTCTCAGTCATTCACCCATCCCTTACAACCCTCTGCCTGCCAAATGAGGTGGAGCCTTTCTTGTTTCCCAGGCCCACTCCAAGAAGATGGCCTTCTTAAAGTAGCCACCCTCTTAGGCTGAGTGAAGAAAAGCTCTTTCCTATTTCTGCAAAAATGGACATCAGATTTGGAAAGTATCCTAAAAATTCTGTGTGTGTGTGTGTTCGTCCTTCGTTGCCAAAGAAGACCATGCCATCAGAGAAATAATGACATGACTTGCACTTGATTTTGTTTTGAGGGAGGGAGGGCTGTGCAGGTCACTAGCCTCACTTCTCCTCCAGAGCCATCTGAATCCAGTGACCAGATATTCATCAGGATGACTGGAGATGACCCAGGATGAGGCAGTTGGGGTTAAGTGAATTCCCCAAGGTCACACAGCTAGTGAGTGTCAAGTGGCTGAGATGAGATTTGAACTCAGGTCCTCCTGACTCCTGCACTGGGACTCTATCCACTGCACCACCTATCTGCCTAAAAATTCTACCTAATAACCAAACACAAAGATCAACTCCTCTCATTAAAGGCACATAGTAAACAACTTTAAAATGGACAGAAATGTTTGTGGAACATAGAGATGTAACACTTCACTTAGCAATACTAAAAATAAGTAAATAAAAATGAAA
Organism: Bettongia penicillata ogilbyi; assembly: GCA_023548195.1. NCBI lineage: Eukaryota > Metazoa > Chordata > Mammalia > Diprotodontia > Potoroidae > Bettongia > Bettongia penicillata. The sequence goes on from JAJHZJ010000594.1 coordinate 465,594, forward strand.
TAGATGCTCACCCCTGGATGTTTCCAGTGCATCTGAAAGTGGACCATCTCTGAGGGAAGCAAAGATTCAAGAGTGGAGTTCAGATGAATGCTATAGTGAAAATCCACAGGAATTCATACAAAAATGTGTGTACAGAGAACCACAGAGCACATGCTCATCATATGGGTTTGTTTATTGAAATGGAGGGGATTTCTGATGGCAATCCCACATCATATCATTGCCAGTGGAAATTATAAACTGTGCTTAAGGACCCTAGATCTAGCAATCAGCACAGACTATTCAAGGAAGTGGTAGAAACTGAGCAACTCTTCACTGTAGGTTGTAAAATATTAGTGCCTAATGAATAATTAGCAAGACATGAACTGGTGATTAGAATTATCCATCAGAAGCTCAATACCTTTCATCTGATAGAAGTTCCTATTACAAATTATGAATGTAGGTTAGATATATCTGGGAATTTAAAAATAAATTGTGGGAGGTGGAGCCAAGATGGCAGAGTAGAATGACTCAAGTATGCTAGCTCTGAACAAACATCCCATATATTTCCTACAAGAAGAACTCCCCACAAATTCTGGATCACTGCAAGGCATGCAGAAACACAGTGGAAAAGATTTCCGTTCCAGAGAGACCTGGAGAGCCCTCCCCAGAGTCCGTCACACCCCGGAAAGCAGAGCTCACCCCTGCCCTGCCCTGGCCTGGCCGGGTGGCCCCAGAGAAGCAGTTCCGAGAAGGCTTCAGGGACGGAATCTTTCGTGGCCGGGAAGGTCCCTCCGCCCACAGACGCTACAGGTCAGTGAGAGAGACGTCCAGGCTGGCCGAAAGGGGAGCGGAGTGTCTCTGTGACTCGGGGCCCCTCGGGAGGAAACGGCAGAGGCAGAGGCAGGGGCAGCAGCAAAGGCAGCAGCAGCGGCCCCCGGGACTCCCCGAGTAGGAAGTATCTTCATTACTGAAGGTCTCTGCATAAACCACCTGAAGGAGCTGAGACTGGGAGGTGGCCCTGCCCCCACCACTCCATTACTGAAGGTCTCTCCATAAAGACCCTGAGGGAACTGAGCCTGGGAGGTGGCCCTGCCCCCACCCACTACATTACTGAAGGTCTCTCCATAAAGACCCTGAGGGAACTGAGCCTGGGAGGTGGCCCTGCCCCCACCCACTCCATTACTGAAGGTCTCTTCATAAAGCCCCTGAGGGAACTGAGACTGGGAGGCGGCCCTGCCCCCACCCAAGCACCAGAACTTAAGCTCACATTGAATAGCAGCTACTCCCGCCGCGGTTAGCCCTGAGCCTGGGAAGCAGCATTTGAATCTCAAACTCCAAGCACTAGCTGGGCGGATCTGGGCAGGGGTGCAGAGGAATCTCAGAAGTCAAGTAACCAGCTGAGAAAATGCCCAGAAAAAGGAAGCAAAATAAGACCATAGAGAGCTATTTTCATGGGGTGCAGATGTTCCCGCCTTTTAATTCTGATGACGAGGAAATATTCTTACCATAAGGGAAAGATGTGGAGGGCGGGGCCTCTCTATCCCAGACACCACAAATGGATGTCCGGTGGACTCAGGCCATGGAAGAGCTCAAAAAGGATTTTGAAAAGCAAGTTAGACAGGTGGAGGAAAAACTGGGAAGAGAAATGAGAGAGCTGCAAGAAAAGCATGAAAAACGGGTCAATACCTTGGTAAAGGAGACCCCAAAAAATGCTGAAGAAAATAACACCTTGAAAAATAGGCTAACTCAATTGTCAAAAGAGGTTCAAAAAGCCAATGAGGAGAAGAATGCTTTCAAAAGCACAATTAGCCAAATGGAAAAAGAGGTTCAAAAGCTCACTGAAGAAAATAGTTCTCTCAAGATTAGAATGGAACAGATGGAGTCTAATGACTTTCTGAGAAACCAAGAAATCACCAAACAAAATGAAAAGAATGAAAAAATGGAAGAGAATGTGAAATATCTCATGGGAAAAACAACTGACGTGGAAAATAGATTCAGGAGAGACAATTTAAAAATTATGGGACTACAAGAAAGCCATGATAAAAAAAAGAACCTAGACATCATCTTCCATGAAATTTTCAAGGAAAACTGCCCTGAGATTCTAGAACTGGAGAGCAAAATAAGTATTGAAGGAATCCATCGATCACCGCCTGAAAGAGATCCAAAAAGAGAAACTCCTAGGAACATTGTGGCCAAATTCCAGAATTCCCAGGCCAAGGAGAAAATCTTGCAAGCAGCTAGGAAGAAATAATTCCAGTATTGTGGAAATACAATCAGGATAACTCAAGATTTAGCAGCTTCTACACTAAGGGATCGAAAGGCGTGGAATAGGATATTACAGAAGTCAAAGGAACTAGGACTCAAACCAAGAATCAACTACCCAGCAAAATTGAGTATAATACTTCAGGAGAAAATATGGTCTTTCCATGAAACAGAAGACTTTCAAGCATTCTTGATGAAAAGACCAGAGCTGAAAAGAAAATTTGACTTTCCAACACAAGAATGAGAAGAAGCATGAAAAAGTAAAAAGCAAGGAGAAGTCATAAGGGACTTACCAAAAGTGAACTGTTTATATTCCTATATGGAAAGACGATATTTGTAACTCTTAAAATTTTTCAGTATCTGGGTAGTTGGTGGGATTATATACACACACATACACACACATGTGTATGCGTGCATGCATACACACATACACACATGCACGCATACACAGAGACAGAGAGCACAGAGTGAATTGAATAGGATGGGATCATATCTTAAAATAAATTAAGGTAAATGATGAGAGAGAAATGTAGTGGGAGGAAAGAGGGTGAAATAGAATGGGTAAATTATCTCTCATTCAAGAGGCAAGCAGGAGAATTTTTAGTGGAGGGAAAAAGAGGAGAGCTGAGAAAAGAAACAAGAAGTTTATCCTCATCGCATTCAATTAAAGGAAGGAATAAAATGCACACTCAGTTTGGTATGAAAACCTATCTTACAATACAGGAAAGTGGGGGAGAAGGAGATAAGCAAGCTTGGGGGGAATGATGATAGAGAGGGCAATGGGAGGAGGGAGCAATTTGAAGTCAACATTGGGGAGGGACAGGATCAAAAGACAGAATAGAAACAATGGGGGGCAGGATAGGATGGAGGGAAATAACAGTTAGTCTTACACAACACGAATATTATCGAAGTCATTTGCAAAACTACACAGATATGGCCTATATTGAATTGCCTGCCTTCCCAAAGGGAAAGGGTGGGGAGGGAGGGATGGGGAGAATTTGGAGCTCAAAATTTTAGGAACAACTGTTTAGTATTTTTGTTGCTACTAGGAAATAAGAAATACAGTTAATGGGGAATAGAAAGTCATCTGACCCTACAGGACAAAAGAGAAGATGGGGACAAGAGAAGGGAGGAATGATAGAAGAGAGGGCAGATTGGTGATAGGGAAAATTAGAAAGCTCGGTGTATTGGGGTGGGGGGAGGGGATAAAAGGGGAGAAAATTTGGAACCCAAAATTTTGTGAAAATGAATGTAGAAAGTTAAATAAATAAATAAATAAATGAGCAAACAAACAAATAAGGAAACAAATAAATAAGTAAATAAATAGGTTGTGCTGGAACTGGAACACAGTTATGGGACAAAAATACTTTTGCCCTCTGCCTTCCATCTTCTAGTCATAACACTAATTCATAAAAATTCAAGAGCAATGTTTTTAATATCATACCAAGTGTTCCTAATCTCTAAGCTGCCTGAATGAAAAGCTTGCAACACATAGAGACCTAGGGGAAGACCTGAAAACTGTGTGGGCACAGCATGAGGAACTTGTGATTCCTCACAGTCATGTCTCCTCCCAGAATTGTCCTTAAGGTGTATTCAGAGAGTCCTCAGTATATGAGTTAACATTCCAGTACTTTGATTGAGTTACCAGAGACACTAATTCTGTGCAATGTTCTGAAGGGCATTACCCAGAAAAGAATCAATAGCATGATATATGAACTCCATCAAAAAGACTAAGAGATGAATAGTGATAATAATAATGATAAATACTTTGTGCTTTATGGTTTGAAAGGAAGTTTGCAAAACATATCATTTGAACCTTACGGACACCCTGTAGTTTGCTTGGCACAGCTATTATTATCACCCCATTTGAAAGATATGAAAATTGAGCTTTAGAGAGTTTAAAGTACCTTGCCCATGGTCACACAGTGAGTAAGACAGAACTTCAATCTAGGTATTGTGATTCCAATTCCACATCTCTCTCCACTGTGCCAATTCACTAGTGGCAGAGCAGCTGCTGTTGGAGATAACAAAGCCCCCAATCTGAAATACTGTTAAAAAAAGAATGATTAAGTCCTGTGGACACTGAGGCAGAAAGGAGGGTTTGTCTCCCTTTTGTTCAGTTCTGTAAGGTTTATATGACATAGGCTTAGACCCGGATACGACACTTAAAAAGCAAGGGCAGACACGCTGTCTCCCTGGGTGCCCCCTCTGTTCCTCCCTACCAGACCTGATCTTTGTCTCCTCCTGCCTGGAGAAAGGAGGCTGAGCCCTGCCCCTTCCCCAGGCCCCGCCCCCCCCCCCCACTTCTTTCCTCCTTTTCTCTTGGGGATAGGAGGTATTCAAGTCCCATTCAAGGGCTGCTGGTTTGCAGAGGCTGCTGCAGCTACTGTACTCTTCCTTCCCTTTTGTGGAGCCCAGGACAGCTCTCCCTCGACCTACCCTTTCCCCTCTTTGATCTTCCCCTCCCCCAGTTTCCGTAAAGGGACTGACCCTCCACAACCCCACGCTGAGTTCAACTGTTCCCTCTCCCCTACCTCCAGAAGCCCGAACTCAGGAACCTGGGAGCCTGGTCAGCCCTGGGCCCACCTCCATGAGGAGGATGCACCTGCGGCCCCCTCCCCTAGCCAGTTTAGGTCATGGGGGCTGAGATAAAGAACGAGGGAGGGGCTCCCCATGGCTCTGGGGCTGATGTTAGAATTTCGCTCCCTCTTCCCTTGCCCCTTTGTTCTGGGAGGAGACTAGCATCTCCATGCAGTTATGTCACAATACGCACCCACACCTCCCGTTAAGTGAAAGTCTTCTTTGTGTGGAGGAGGATGTGAGTGGGTCAAGCAGGGAGAGGTCTGAGTGCCCCTCACCCACTTCCCTTCCCCTCCACATCCCAGCCTCCTCGGTTACCCCCATCTTCCTCCCATCTTCCAAATTGATCCTGAGCGGACTGCCTAAGTGACTGTGAGTGAGGTAAATGCCGCCGCCCCCCACCCCGCTCCTGCCTCAGCCTCTCCCTTTCTTCTCCTTCTCTTCTCTTCAGCCCTCTCCCCAACCTTTTCCTGAAGCAGAGCACGCCCTCCACAATTGACTTCCTTTAATGCTGAGGAGGATGTGTGTAAGGGTGGGTGCAAGGGCCTGGGGTTATCAAGATCTTTGTGCGTGTGCTGTCTATGTAGGTATGATAATCTGTGCGTGTGTGTGTGTGTGTGTGTGTGTGTGTGTGTGTGTGTGTGTGTGTTCAGGGGCGAACCTGTTTGTGTCTACCCCTGCCTAGGGCTTCCTGCCAGCCTACATCTTTGTCTGGAGGTCCGGAGAGTGGGGTGTGGTGCCATGGAGGCCAGCATGGAAAAGCCTTTGGGAACATTCCCTTCTCCCTTCCTCAAGTAGAGTTTCCCATCCTTTCTCCTCCCTTCCGCCCATCCTGGGCTTGGCCTCAGGGCTGGGGAGAGAGGATAGAGTCTAGGACTTCTTTCCCTCCCCTTTTCCAGATCATCTCTTTTGTTTGGTGTCCTTTAACTTAATAATACATTCATTTATGTTCTCGTTTGAACCAAAATCTGGTGAAAGAGGTGTCCCCAGGTACTTTGTGGTTGAAGAGAAAGAGGGGACTGTCAGTGAACTGCGGATCTCTATGATTTACAGACAGTAAGAAAAAATGTTTTTAATGTACACTTACCTCATCGTGAGGATTTGGCCCATTTTGTCTATTGACAATTGATACGTTGAATTTCTTCCTTTGAAAACTTCTTGTTCCTTTGACTGTTGGAGAATGGCTCTTAATCTTAGAAATTGGAATCAGTTCCTTCTATATCTTGCATATGCAACAGTCATTAGAGAACTTTGCTACACAGATGTTTTTCCTCATTTAACTAAATTTGATCTGGTTGTGCAAAAACGTTTCGACTTTATAGTAGCAGACTCCTCCATTTTACTTTCTGTGACTCTCTTTGTTGCTTCTTCTGTCATAACCTCTTCCTTTAATAGATGCGAAAATAATTCCTCCTTACTCCACTAAGTTGCTATTGATTACATTTTTACACCTAATTCTTTCACCTATTTGTAGTTTAATTGGAAATGTGTGGTGTGAGGTGTTGATGTCCTATCACATTTCTGGTAAATAGCTTTTCCCTTATCTCATCAGTTTTTTTTTTTTATTTAGTCAAATAGTTTTTCCTCCTCTGCCCCATCCCAAACTCATTCTTGAATATATTAAACATGATTTTATTTTTTGCATACTTCTGTAAGTTGTATACCTAATCTTTCACTTTTTGATAAGTTCTAATTGTTTTCTGGACAACTACATATTCTACAGCACTTGAAGACCAGAAGATTCATCTCCTTGAATTCAAAGCTGGCAGACATTTGCCAGCTGTGTGACCCAGGGCAAGTCACAATCCCGTTTACCTCAGTTCCTCATCTGTGGAATGAGCTGGAGAAGAAAATACCAAACCACTCCAGTATCTGGCCAATAAAAGTCAAACAGGACTAAAAACTAAATAACTACAATTGTTTTCATAATCACTGATATGTAGCAGAGTTCAAGATCTACTGCTGACAATCACTAACCTCACAACCTTTATTCTCCTTCCCTCTCTCAATTATTTCCCTTGAGATATTTGATCTCTCTTCAAAAATTTTTATTAATGTTTTCTGTTTCTTCCATCACAAGGGTATCCTAGGTATCCCTTCCTCTCCCCATCCTCCAGATCTATGCCATGTCACAAATTGTCTTTTTGTTTTAGGGAGGAAAAGAAAAACAACCCCAAATGATTAATGCATTCAGGAAAAGGTGTGCAATGTTTAACATCATTGGACCTCTCAACTCCTGGACAGGGTAGGATGAGGCTGGTGCTGTCTTCTCATGTATCCTTTTCAGTCCCACATGCTCGTCAACATTTTGTGACATGTACCTTTAATTTTTATGTGTCATTCTTTCTGTTTTAATTGTTGTATTTACTGTGAGCATATACTGTTTTCTTGAATCTTCCTTATTCACTTTGCATCAGTTCACAAAGCTATTTCCATACCTCCCTGTACTCATCTAGCATGTCATTCCTTACAGCATGGTAACAGTATTCCATGACATTCATGTTCCATGCCCTGTTTAGTCATTCTTCAGTTGACAAGCATCTACATTGTTTCCAATTCATACCTGTCACAAAAAGTGTTGTTATAAACGTTTTGGACTATATGGGGATTTTTTTTTTCTTCTTGATGGCTTCCTGAGGGTGTAATGAAAGTCCTTGCTTTAAAGGCTTTGGGCATTTTTGTTACTTTATTTGCATAATTCCAAATTATTTTCTGAAACGAGTATGTCATTTCATAGTTCCACCAACAGTATATTAGACACCCTTGTTTAGGTATCAAAACTATATTTGTGCCATTTTAAATTTTAAAATTCCTTTTATAAAAAGGACACTTTCTTTAGCTGTTGTTTCACATAGTTTATATAGTATGGGGATGAAATGTTCTTTAAATGTTTAGTAGAATTTCCTTTCAAATCCATGTGGTTCTGGGAATTTGTTCTTAGGGAACTCATTTATGGCATGTTCAAAGTCTTCTTTTAAGGTAGGGTTGTTTAAGCATTCTATTTACTCTTTTTTAAACGTGGGCAGTTCATATTTTTGTAAGCATTCATCCATTTCATTTAGATTGTTAGTTTTCCTGGCATATGATTGGTCCAAATAACTGTGAAGCAACGCTTTAATTTCATCCTCATTGACTATTGTATTCGCCATTTTGTTTTTGAGACTGGCAATTTGGTTTTATTCTTTCATTTTGTTAATCACGTTACCGAATGGTGATTTGATTAGTACTTTTATAACGTCAGCACTTACTTTTATTTATTATTTTGATTTTAAAAACATTTTCTTAATCTCATCTTAGATATAGGGCTTTCCATTTTGGTGTGTAATTGGAGAATTATCCTTTGTTCTTTTTCTACTTTTAAAATTTAGTGCCCAGTTACTCCATCTGCTTTTTCACTGTTTAATTGATATAAGCATTGACACGTACAAAAACATTTCCCCTAAGCACTGTTTTGGCCAAAATTTGACACAAATGTTTGTATGTTGTCTCGTTGTAATTCATTTTAGTGAACTTACTGGTTAATTAAGTGATTTGTTCTTTGGTCCACCCATTCTTTAGGATTAGATTATTTAGTTTTCTTTTTTGTTGTTGTTGTTGTTTTCTAAATTTATGTATTTATGTTTTCAACATTCATTTCCACAAAATATTGGGTTACAAATTTTCTCCCCATTTCTCCCCTACCCAACCCCAAAACGCCAAGCATTCTTATTACCCCTATCACCAATCTGCCTTCCCCTCTAGCATTCCTCCCTTCCCTTATCCTCATCGCATCTTTTGTTCTGTAGGGGAAGATAACTTTCTATACCCCAGTACCTGTATTTCTCATTTCCTAGCTGTATGCAAGAAAAATACTCAACAGCTGTTCCTAAAACTTTGAGTTATAACTTCTCTTCCTCCCTCCCAACCCACCTTCCCTTTGGGAAGGCAAGCAATTCAATATAAGCCATATGTGTCCAGTTTTGGAAATGACTTCTTTACAGTCGTGTTGTGTAAGATTAGCTATATTTCCCTCCATCCTATTCTGCTTCAAATTACTTCTATTCTCCCTTTTGATCCTGTCCCTCCCCAAGAGTGTTGATTTCTAATTGCTCCCTCCTCCCACTGCCCTCCCTTCCATCATCTCCCCACCCTGCTTATCCCCTTCTCCCCTACTTTCCTGTATGGTAAGATAGGTTTTTATACCAAAATGTGTGTGCATTTTATTCATTCCTTTTGCTGAATGTGATGAGAGTAAGTTTCATGTTTTTTCTCTCACCTCCTCTCTTTTTCCCTCCACTGAAAAGCTTTTTAATTGTCTTTTTTATGAGAGATGATTTGCCCCATTCCATTTCTCCCTTTCTCCTCCCAATATATTTCTATCTCACCACTTAATTTCATTTTTTAAAGATATGATCCCATCCTATTCAATTCACCCTGTTCTTTCTGTCTGTCTGTCTCTGTGTGTGCGTGTGTGAGTGTGTGTGCGAGTGTGTGTGTGTGTGTGTGTGTGTATTTGTAATCCCATAAACTACCCAGATACTGAAAAAAAATTCAAGAGTTACAAATATTGTCTTTCCATGTAGGAATGTAAACAGTTCAAGTCTAGTAAGTCCTTTATGATTTTTCTTTGCTGTTTACCTTTTCATGCTTCTCTTCACTCTTGTGTTGGAAAGTCAAATTTTCTTTTCAGCTCTGGTTTTTTCATCAAGAATGTTTGAAAGTCTTCTATTTCATTGAAAGACCATTTTTCCCCTGAGGGATTATACTCAGTTCTGCTGGGTAGGTGATTCTTGGTTTGAGTCCTAGTTCCTTTGACTTCTGGAATATCATATCCCATGCCCTTTGATTCCTTAGTGTAGAAGCTGGTAGATCTCATTTTATCCTGATTATATTTCCACAATACTGGAATTGTTTCTTTCTAGCTGCTTGTGATATTTTCTCCTTGACCTGGGAACTCTGGAATTTGGCCGCAATATTCCTAGGAGTTTCTCTTTTTGGATCTCTTTCAGGAGGTGATCTGTGAATTCTTTCAATATTTATTCTGTGTCCTGGTTCTAGATTCTCAGGGCAGTTTTCCCTGATAATTTCATGAAAGATGATGTCTAGGCTCTGTTTTTTGTTCATGTTGATCATGGCTTTCAGGTAGTCCCATAATTTTTAAATTGTCTCTCCTGGATCTATTTTCCAGGTCAGTTTTTTTTCCAATGAGATATTTCACATTATCTTCCATTTTTTCATTCTTTTGGTTTTGTTGGTGATTTCTTGGTTTCTCATAAAGTCATTAGCCTCCATCTGTTCCATTTTAATTTTGAAAGTTCTTCAGTGAGCTTTGGAACCTCCTTTTCCATTTGGCTAACTCTGCTTTTTAAAGTATTCTTCTCCTCATTGGCTTTTTAAACCTCTTTTTCCAATTGAGTTAGCCTATTGGTCAAGGTGTTATTTTCTTCAGCAATTTTTTGGGGTCTCCTTTAGAAAGGTGTTGACTTGCTTTTCATGCTTTTCTTGCATCTCTCTCATTTCTCTTCCCAATTTTTCCTCCACCTCTCTTACTTGATTTTCAAATCCCTTTTGATCTCTTCCATGGCCTGAGCCCATTGGATATTTATTTTGGATATTTGGGATAGAGAAGCCTTGACTTTTATGTCTTTGCCTGATGGTAAGCATTGTTCTTCCTCATCTGAAAGGATGGGGGAAGATATCTGTTCACCTAGAAAGTAACCTTCTATACTCTCATTTTTCCTCCTTTTTGGACTTTTTGCCAACCAGTTACTTGACTTTTGGGTCCTTTGTCAAGAGTAGGGTACACTCTGGGGATCTGTAAGCTCTCAGTTCCTCCAATGTGGCACAATCAAGTATGTACACTGGTCTGGGAGCAGAGAGAAATTTTTGTGCACAGAATCTTAGCAGTTCCCTCTCCACAATTACCTGGTGTCCAGTTCCACCACATCAGCTCTGGGGGCTGATTTTCAGATAAGCTGTGGGGGCAAGGCCGCCATTCTGTGTGAGATAAAGATCAGCTCCCTTAGGTCCTCTATATAGGGCTGATGTAAGGATCAGCTCCTCAGTGCCCCCAGGATTTCTACTATCCAACAATGGATGTTGGCTGCTGTAGGGGCTGCTGTGGAAAGCACTGCTTTGTGCCTGATTTGGCCTCTGCCACAGGCTCCTGCCTAAGGCCAGAGCTATGGGAAGGCCCTTCTCCCTTCTCGCCCAGCTGAAAAATCCCTGTCACTGGTCTTCGATATCTGTGTCCTTTTCTCTAAGAGAAGATGAAATGTATCCCTTCTAAGAATTTTATCATTATTCAAGTAAGTAGAAGGATTCTCTCTGGAAAGAGGGTTTGAGCATGAGTCAATTAGGTGAGGATGTTGTAAAGCAAATAAATAGTTGAGAAATATGAAAAAGGTAGAAGAGAGAGAAAGAATAGTGGAAATTTTCTCGCATAAAATAAGCATGCAATGAAGAGATTTTACATTGGAGTTAAAAATGCTGGGGATGGTGGGATTTCAGGTAGACAATATTTGCACTTCACTCATCTAAATTTGTTCAAAAAGTGAAAATATATATTTTCTCAATTGTTCCTAAAAATCCCTCTTACCCTACAGGTGAGTAGGAGAAGGAGAAAAGAGAAAGAAAAAGTACTGATAAAAAGGTGGTCAGATAAAAGCAGACAGTGTCCATATGCAAAACAGACATTAGAGGAAAAACAGGACAAAAAGAGAGAGAAGGAGAAACAGAAGAAAATAAGATGGAGCGAAATTCATAGTTATTAATCTAACAGTGTCTATGAGATGAACTCATTCATAAAATGGAAGCAGACAGCTAAATGGATTAGAAAACAGAATAGAGTCCTAGAAAACTTATTTATGAAAGGCCTTTGGAGAAAACTGAATGGAAATAGAAAGTAATGCATCAGATATTGTTTTCCATAAATTCACATTATAAAAATTGGACTTTACATAAGGAACTCTAAAAGAAATCTGTATTCCGAAAAAACCACCCATGTAAACTGGGACCTCTTTCTGCTCCTGCAACTGACCTTGTTACTCTGTCACCTCCCACCTGACACCTCCCAAAAAGCCTGTAAAAAGTCCTCCACATGAAAGCAGAAGAGATATGCAGGGAGAAAGCCACCACCACTGCTGAGTCAGGGCTTGACTTGAGACCTCCAGCGCCAAGAGAGGAGACCTTGGTTTCAGTCGACCAACCTGCCAGAGAGTTTGGTTGCCACTTTTTGGTATTTTTCCTTCTGCCTTGTCCAGGCCTCTCCTGAATGTTTCCATGCCTAGCTCCCATCTGCCTGTCCACCAGAATATTCTTCCTTTTAGCTTTAGCCAGGCCCTGGAGTGGCTATCCCAGCTAGGCGTGCGTTCTTCCTCCTGCTCTTGCTTCTCTGTGCCTAGCCACTCTTTATCCATATCCTTGAGCAGTGTGCTAGCCCACCCATCCATGGGGGCATAGCTTCCTTCTGCCTCTTTCCTGTTGTCTTCCACATCCATGGTTATATTCACATTGTGTAAAGGGTCTACAGGATGGTCCACTTATGACAGTTTTTAATATTTATGTAGTATTTTTCCCCAATAACATATAAAACTTTTTAGCATTTGTTTTACAAATTTTGACTTCTGAATTCTCTACCTTCCTCCCTCCTCATCCTCTCATTGAGAAGGAACTAGTCTGATATAGCTTATAAATGTGCCGTCTTGTAAAATACATTTCTTTATTAGTCTTCTCGTAAAAGAAAACAGAATAAAAAAAACGCTTTCGAGAAAATTAAAGAAGGCACAAAAAAGTGTGCTTTGATCTGTTTTCAGACACCATTTCTTCTTTTCCTGGGAATGAATAGCATTTTCATCCTAAGCCCTTCTGAGTTGGCCTGGATCGTTGGACTGTGGAGAATAGCAAAGTTATTCATAGCTATTGTCTTACAATATTGCTGTGACTGTGTTCTCTTGGTTCTAGTCATTTCATTTTCCATCAATTCATGTAAGTTTTTCTAAGTTTTTTGAGAGCACTCTGCTCGTAATTTTTATAGCATGGTAATATTCTGTTACAATCATATATCAGAGCTTGTTCAGCCTTTCCCCAATTGATGACTATCCAATTTATTGCCATCAGAAAAGAGCTTCTATAGAAATTTTTGTACATAAAAGTCCTTTTCCTTTTTTTAAAAAAAATATCTCTTATATGATATAGTCTTATCCCTTTGGTCATAGATCCAAATAACTCTCGAAAATGGTTGGTTCGGTTCACACCTCTACCAACAGTGTATTAATGTTTCAATTTTCCCACATCCTCTCCAGCATTTGTCTTTTTCTGTTTCTGTCTTATTAGCCAATTATGAGGTAGTACCTCACAATTTTTTACTTTACATCTCTTCACTCAATAGGAATTTAAAGTATTTTTTCACATATCTATCGATAACTTTGATTATATAATTTGAAAACTGGTGATACCTTTTGATTATCTATCTGGTGGGGAATGGCTTTTATTTGTACAAATTTGACTCATTTCTTTATATATTTGAAAAAAGATGCCTTTGTAACAAGAACATGGCTTCCAGAGTTTTGGAATGCAACAGTTTAACTTTTTAAAGTCCCTTATGATTTTCCTTTCTTGAATATATTTGTATACTTCTTTTCGGACTTGTATTTAAACGTCAAATATTATATTCAACTCTGATCTTTTCATTAGGAATGCATGAAAGACCTCTATTCCACTTAATATCCATTTTATCCTTGAAGGATTACACTCTTTTGCTGGCTAGATGATTCTAGATTGAATTTCAGCTCCTTTGCCCTCCAAAATATCATATTCAATGGCTTCTGACCATTCAATATAGAAGCTGCTAAATCTCATGTTATCTTTACTGTGGTTCCACAATACTTGAATTATTTCCTTTCTGAATGTTTGCAGGATATTTTCCTTAACCTAGGTGCTCTGGAATTTGATTATAATACTCCTGAGAGTTGTCTTATGGGAATCCCTTTTAGGAGGTGATAGGTAAATTCCTTTTTTAAATTTTATCAATCATTTTTATTGATAAAATTGTACAGTAAATTCCAAATACACATTTCAGTCTGCTGGATTACAAAAATGGTGTGAATTGATGAAAACTTATTACACCAAATGAAACTCTGAAAAACCCTAAAATTAAATCTCAAAAAATACAATATATCTATTACGGGAAAGAGGAGACAAATTAGATCACAAATTTATTTACAAAAACTCTTATCAAGCATTTTTAAAATAATAGCTGCCTCAAGATTGCACATGCTAAATCTTAACAGTGCATCTATTTTATTTTCTTAAGTTAAATGGTATAAAATCAAAATTATTTGGAGAAATCTGCCACCTCATCAAGTACTTCTTCTTAATCAAAATAAGATAGAAGACAATTACCAAACAATTTTAAGGAAAAAAAATGTTTCTTATTGAAAATATTCACTAAGGCCTCTGGAATAAGGTTTGATTTTATATTCAATAAAAGAAACCCCCAATGTTTGGGAAAGATAATTTTGAGTAAATAGTTGTTACTTTTTACTCTTAGCAATATGTGAGTCTTAGCACATTAATAGGTTCTGCTGTAAGTAGTATTTCTTCAACAGATGATCTAAATGGAATTTTCAATCTGTGCTAATTTGAGAAAGCTTAGTTTATATTTTATTGTCTATTTAAACAATGACCCAAGCGTCAATTACTTTTTCACCTGGTTTTCTATTTTGAAAATTCACACAATGGTGGTAAATAACTTGCAGTTTATATAAAATCCAAGAAAATCAACTATTCCCAAGTATCTGTTTCAGTGTGATGGCCATAAAACTTTTTAAAGTAACTAGGAAGAAATGAGTTCAAGGACAGATTCATAGACCTACAATTATAGTTTATTTGCTCCCATTGGCATCTGATAAGAAAAAAAGAGACTTTATATGGAATAAAGATTTACTTTTATAAAACAGGTAAAAGTGCATGTTTACTATTAATAAGGCTAAAATAAATACTTTTCTGCCCATTTCAAATCTCTTTATTACTGGCTTGCTATATCAGGTCTTCCAACTGGGACATCTGGTTCATGAATAGGTTGATATTCCTAAAATCAACTGGAAAGCATACTTGACCAAATTGATGTTTATTCGGGAATATAAACCTAACCTTCTCCCCCTCTAAAGTAGTAGTTTATCTACTAAATAATCTTGTCTTCTATATGGATTTCTTTCTCATAAAGTAGTATAGCTTTCTGTTTTGCTACTGAAAAGACAATTTCTACATTTCTTCAGCTTCAGTAAGTCATGGACAATTATTACCCAAAATGTTAGGATCAACTATGGTATGTCTCTGGCTTAAAAAAAAAGCACCTCTTAGGTGATAGGTTTGAAGAACAAACACATCCAATTTATGGCCTATATCACAAAATCAAAACGTTATCAATCTTTTAAAAGTTTTTTTGGATAATCTTGAAATCTTTGAATGTCATTTTTTAAGAAATGTAAAGGCAGATTCAATATATGCAACATATAATACCATTTGCTATCCTTCATATCAAATTCAGATCAAATTTAGGAATGGACACATTTCCTTTTTCATATGTTGAAGGGAAGAAAATATAAATATAAATTTACTTATTTAACTTTTTACAATAATTTTCACAAAAATTTGGCTTCCAAATTTTCTCCCCTTTTATCCCCTTCCCCACCCCAATACACAGACCAATCTAATTTTCCCTATCACCAATTTTCCCTCTCTTCTTTCATCCCTCCCTTTTCTTGTCGCCATCTTCTCTTTTGTCCTGTACGACCAGATGACTTTCTATTCCCCATTACCTGTATTTCTTATTTCCTAGTAGCAAGAACAATACTAAACAGTTGTTCCTAAAACTTTGAGTTCCAACTTCTCCCCATCCCTCCCTCCCCACCCATTCCCTTTGGGAAGGCAGGGAATTCAATATAGGTCCTATCTGTGTAGTTTTGCAAATGACTTCGATAATAGTCGTGTTGTGTAAGACTAACTGTATTTCCCTCCATCCTATCCTGCCCCTCATTGTTTCTGTTCTGTCTTTTGATCCTGTTCTTCACCCGAGTGTTGACTTCAAATTGCTCCCTTCTCCCATTGCCCTCGTTTTTATCATCCCTCCCTCCCCGCTTATCTCCTTCTCCCCCACTTTCCTGTACTGTAAGATAGGCTTTCACACCAGAATGAGTGTGCATTTTACTCCTTTCTTTAGTCGAATGTGATTAGGGTAAACTTTATGTTTTTTTCTCAGCTCTCCTCTTTTTCCCTCCACTACAAAGTCTCCTGCTTGCGTCTTCTATGAGAGATAATTTACCCCATTCCATTTTGCCCTCTCCTCCCACTACATTTTTCTCTCACCATTTACCTTAATTTCTTTTAAGATATGGTCCCATCCTATTCAATTCACTCTGTGCTCTCTGTCTCTGTATGTGTGTGCATGCATGTGTGTACGTGTGTGTGTGTGTGTGTGTGTGTGTGTGTGTGGTCCCACCAACTACCCAGATACTGAAAAGTGTTAAGAGTTACAAATATTGTCTTTCCATGTAGGAATGTAAACAGTTCACCTTTGGTAAGTCCCTTATGACTTCTCTTTGCTGTTTACTTTTTCATGCTTCTTCTCATTCTTGGGTTTGAAAGTCAAATTTTCTTTTCAGCTCTGGTCTTTTCATCAAGAATGATTGAAAGTCCTCTGTTTCATTGAAATACCATATTTTCCCCTGAAGTATTATACTCAGTTTTGCTGGGTAAGTGTTTCTTGGTTTGAGTCCTAGTTCCTTTGACTTCTGGAATATCCTATTCCATGCCCTTCAATCCCTTGATGTAGAAGCTGCTAGATCTTGAGTTATCCTGATTTTATTTCCACAATACTGGAATTGTTCCTTTCTAGCTGCTTGCAAGATTTTCTCCTTGGCCTGGGAATTCTGGAATTTGGCCACAATGTTCCTAGGGGTTTCTCTTTTTGGATCTCTTTCAGGCGGTGATCGATGGATTCCTTCAATACTTATTTTGCCCTCTGGTTGTAGAATATCAGGGCAGTTTTCCTCGATAATTTTATGGAAGATGATGTCTAGGCTCTTTTTTTGATCATGACTTTCAGGTAGTCCCATAATTTTTAAATTGTCTCTCCTGGATCTAATGTCCAGTTCAGTTGTTTTTCCCATGAAATATTTCACATTCTCTTCCATTTTTTCATTCTTTTGGTTTTGTTTGGTGATTTCTTGGTTTCTCAGAAAGTCATTAGACTCCATCTGTTCCATTCTAATCTTGAGAGAACTATTTTCTTCAGTGAGCTTTTGAACCTCTTTTTCCATTTGGCTAATTGTGCTTTTGAAAGCATTCTTCTCCTCATTGGCTTTTTGAACCTCTTTTGCCAATTGAGTGAGCCTATTTTTCAAGGTATTATTTTCTTCAACATTTTTTGGGGTCTCCTTTACCAAGGTATTGACCCGTTTTTCATACTTTTCTTGCATCTCTCTCATTTTTCTTCCCAGTTTTTCCTCCACCTGTCTAACTTGATTTTCAAAATCCTTTTTGAGCTCTTCCATGGCCTGAGCCCTCCAGACATCCATTTGGGGTGTCTAAGAGACAGAGGCCCCGACCTCCACGTCTTTCCCTGATGATAAGAATAGTTACTCATCATCAGAATTGAAAGGCGGGAACATCTGTACCCCATCAAAGTAGCTTTCGATAGTCTTATTTTTCTTCCTTTTTCTGGGCATTTTCCCAGCCAGTTACTTGACTTCTGAGATTCCTCTCCATCCCCACCTACATCCGCCCAGCTAGTTCTTAGGGTATGAGATTCAAATTGGCTTTCCACGGCAGGCACGGCTGCTATTCAATGTGAACTTAAGTTCTTGTGCTCAGGTGGGGGCAGGGCCGTCTCCTAGGCTCAGTTCCCTCATGGGCTTTATGCAGAGACCTTCAGTAATGGAGCTCCTGCCTACTTGGGGAGTCCCTGGCTGCCACCGCTGCCTTTGCCTTTGCCTCTGCCGCTGCCTCTGCTGTTCCCTGTGCTGCTTCCTCCCTAAGGGGCCCGAGCCATGCAGACACCCCGCTCCCCTCTCGGCCAGCCCAGACGTCTCTCTCACTGACCTGTAGCGTGTGTGGGCAGAGGGACCTTCCCGGCCGCCGGAGAATCCGTCCCTGAAGCCTGCTTGTATCTGCTCCTCTGGGGCCTCATGTCCAGGGCAGCACAGTGGTGGACTCTGTTTCCGGAATGCAACGGACCCCTGCGAATGGCTCTCCAGGGCTCTCTGGAGCAGAAATCTTTTCCAATGTGTTTCTGCGTGCCTTGCAGTGCTCCAGAATTTGTGGGGAGTTTTTCTTGCAGGAAATATATGGGCTGTGGGTTCGGAGCTAGCATACGTGAGTCTTTCTACTCGACCATCTTAGCTCCACCCCCCCAACTTGTTTTCTTAAGGTCTTCTATTGCCTGAGCCCATTTTAAGTTCCCTTTGGAGGCAGAGGTCTTGACTTCCTCTGACAGTAAGCCTTATTTTTCCTCATCTGAAAGGATGGGGGGAGACACATGTTCCCCAAGAAAGTGACCTTCTATGGTCTTATTTTTCCCGTTTTTGGGGCATTTTCCCAGCCAGTTACTTGACTTCTGAGTTTCCTCTCCACAACCACCTGGCCTCTAGTTTGGCCAGGCCCTTTGGTGCTATATTTTGGACACTGAGAATGCTAGTCTACCTAGAAACCCATTCTAGAATAGCTCACAGAAATCAGACTTGAAGTTCATTGATCTATAACTTGCAGATTCATTTCTGTTCCCCTTTTTGGAAATTAGATCGTTTTACTTTCTCCAACCCCTTCATGTATTCTTCCCCAAAGCAGTAAGTGTCACTGAGGGAGATCCAGGAGCCTGCTAGTACCAGGGAAGTCACACTATCCCCACTATCTCAGCCAGCATTACCCATAAGACCATGATGGAAGTAGCTCAACACCTGGATCCCAAGAGTCCCTCAAATACATGTGCCTCTCCCAGAACAATGGTCCTGCTTTAGGCTCAGCACCCAGAGTCTTCCCTGGGGGAACCACTTCCTGTGAATACGAGGCCAGTCAACCATATCCATCACCTGCTCCCTGAGGGCCAGGCACTCTAATCTAGATAAGGCATAAAGCACCTGGAAGAAAAGATTAGAGGTGGCAGGTGGGTCGACTCCTCATGTGGCTATAACTGGTAATTAGGGATTGTGGATTAGCCTATAGTCTTCCAGGGCTGCACATGTATCCTCAGATGTGTCCCGGGAGAGCTTTACTGAGGATTAAAATCTCCTCTAGCCCCAGGAGAACAGCTTTTTAAACTCTATGTTGATGCTGGGGAATGTGGCCTAGCCATACCAGATCTCAAATTGTATTATAAGGCAGCCAGCAGTCATAAAACCACTTGGTATTGCCTAAGAAATAGAGGGGGAAAACAGTGGAATAAGTTAGGTACTCAAGACACAGTCAACAATGAATATAGCAGTCTATCATCTGATAAACACAAGGACCCTAGTTTCTGAAATAAAAATTCACTGGTTGGCAAAAACTGCTAGGAAAACTGCAAAAAAAGTGTGGCAGATACTGGGTATAGACCAATGCCTGACACTGCACACAACAGTAAAGCCCAGTGGGTACATGATCTATGTATAAAAGCTGATTGTCTAAATTCATTGAGGAGCAAGGGCTATTGTGTTTGTCAGATTTATGGAGAATGGAGAAATTTTTGGCCAAACAAGAGATAGATAACATTATGTAGTCAAAATGGATAATTTTCACTACTTTAAATTGAAAAATTTTTGTACAAACAAACTCAATGCAACCAAAATTACAAGAGAAGCAGGAAACTGGGAAAGAGTTTTTACAACTAGTGTCTGTGATAAAGGCTTCATTTCTAAAATACATAGAGAACTGAGTCAAATATCCAAGAGTACAACTCATTCTCAATTGATAAATGGTCAAAGGAGATGAACAGGCTGTTTACCGAGGAAGAAATCAAAGCTATCTGTAGGCAAATGAAAAAATGCACTAAATCACTAATGATTAGAGAGACACAAATCAAAGCCACTCTGAGGTACCACACATCACACTTATCAGATTGGGTAACATGACAAAACAGGAAGATGATCAATATTGGAGATAATGTGGTAGAGTTGGAACACTAAATCAATGTTTGTGGAACTGTGAAATGATTCAAACTTTTCAGAGAGCAATCTTGAACTATGCCCAAAGGGCTCCAAACTGTGCATACCCTTTGATCCTGCAATATCTGTGCTAGGGCTGTATGCCAAAGAGATCCTGAAAATGGGAAAATGTCCCACATGTACAAAAATATTTATAGCAACTCTTTTTGTGGTGACCAATAACTGCTAATTGAGGGCATGTCCATCAATTGGGCAATAACTCAGTAAGTTGTGATATATGAATATAATTAAATACTAGTGTGATATAAGAAATGATGAACATGAAGACTTCAGAAAAAACCTGAAAAGACTTATATGAACTGATGCTGAGTGAAATGAGCAGAGTCAAGAGAACATTATAGACAGTAACAGTCACAGTGTGTGAGGGCTGTTTCTGATAGACTAAACCCTTCACAGCAGTGCAAGGACCTAAATCATTCCCAAAGGACTCTTGAGGCAAAACGGTATCCACATCCAGAGATAGAACTATGGAATCAGAATGCATAATGAAGCAGACTCTTTTCTCTTGGGTTATGTTTTATTTTGGTTTTTTTCTCATGGCTTCTCCCATTCATTTTTATTTTTCTATGCAACATGACTAATGTGAAAATGTGTTTAATAAGAGTGTATGTGTAGAACCCACATAAGATTCCATGTCTTGAGGAGAGAAGGGAGAGGGAAAAGGGGGAGGAAGGAGAGAGAAATTTTAAGCCTTATGGAAGTGATTGTTGAAAACTAAAACTGAATTAATTGATTAAATTTAAAAAAAAAATTGTACCCTATGTTGTGCTTAGACTTCCTTCTCAGCCTCGATTCCCATAATTTGTCGAACACTTGATCATTAGAAGAGACCATAATTTGTCATCCAGTCCAATCTATATGTGAAGGGAATCCCCAGAGCAACATAACAGATAAATGGTCATCTAGCTATTGCCTTCTTTTTTTCAGGGCAGTCCTGTCTCCAGTGCCCCTCCTGTTAGCAGAAAAGGCATGGACCTGGAGGTTTTTGCTTAGGCAGGGGACAGTTAGGAGACCAATGGCCTTGATTGAGACAGTGAAAACATGAGGCTTATCCAGGAGTTTTAGGAAAAGGTCCTTCTGGAACTCAGATATGGTGGCAGCCAGGATCTGAACCTGTTCTCTCTCCCTTGCCTTGGCACTGTGGTCCCTTTTCTCTACTGAAGCATGGTCCCTACTGTTGAGTACCCTAAAAGATATTTCCAATATTTGAGTCTGCAGTGTCTGAGGACTTCAAGCTGACTATTGCAGTTTTCTTTGGATATCTGGGGCAGACTGACTAGTAAAATGCATACCAAGACCTGCAATCACTTCAAGTGGAATAGGGTCTAGATTGGTAAATTTTTTTAGAGCTTCCACTTGCCTGCCTTGAAGGAGGGCATGGTTCTCCTCTGACCCCTGGGTGATTTCCTTGAGGCTCTCATGATTAACCTGTTCTTTTAAAGACCCTCACCATTTCTTCAATGAGGCAATTTAGCATATGGTCCCTCTTTTCCCTACCTCTCCTCTGCTCTTGGCAATCATATCTGGGATCTGCAACTGGAACTTCAGTGACTCCTGGGGGGACACCTTGAAAGGGAAGACAGAGTCAATTCATCCATGAACCTTTAAGCTAAATCTCTGATTCTCTTTTTCTCCTTAATTGTGCAATAGGTAGAGATAATATTATTATCCCCCCAAGTGAGGTCAAATTGCAAAACTAACTCCCTGAAACTCTACATGAATTTAGTGGGCTCTTCATAGTAACAGCTAAGCTTTTCCTTTACCTGGGCAAGGTCACATATTGAGGTGGGGACATGAACTCTAATTGTCGCTCCTGATGGGGCTGCTATTTCACTTAAAGGGGGACGTCTATTGGTGGAGGTTGTCGGGTCAGGAATTTGTGGAGGGAGAAAGAGAGCCCTACTCCTTGTATGGGAGGGATTAAGGATTTGGATGTGCTTGGTGGTTGTAGAATTTGGGGATTTGAGAGAAAAGAAACATCAGAAAAGTTCAAATTGGTTCTCCCTTTTAGGAATTGTTGGAATGAATAAGGCCATAAATATCCTACACTGTTGTCTTAGAGCTGTATTTTGGGAGAGATCCCTAAAAGCCTGTGCTTTCCATATTTCGGTCCATTTCCCTTCCCTGCTGTAATAAAGGTCAAGATGATAAATGGTGTTACAGTTGATTGATCCATCCTTAGGACGTTTCTCTTGGTCTACCAGATAATATTGAGGCCAGGAATTATTAAAGAAAAGTATGAGGCATTTTCTTTTTAAATATCCTAGGCCAGATTTGTCCCAATTATGCAAGATACAGACCAGTGGTGACTCTTGGAGGACAGGGGGAATGAATCCTAAGATGTTTAACAATAATGAATGGTGCTGTAGGCCTGCAGAATTTCCACCTATAGCCACAGTTCACCTCTCCAGTGGCATCCCACTTTGAGGTGATGACAGATGTGTTCAGAGACAACTCCCTGGGCAATTCCCAGAGAGTGTCCTCTGTATAGAGGAAATTTGCCTGCTGCAAGGGCTCTGGGTCCTATGATCCAAGAAGGACCTCCCAGCTAAGAGAAGGAAAAATAGGCCTACCTTATGGTTGGAGACACTGGAGTTTTCAAAGAGACAAATGCCAACCCAGGGACACCAAAGTGACACATGAGGATGAGGTAGATTTTCCACATGATGTCTCTAAAGAATTTCAAAGGCTCAGGTCCACTCTAATCAAGGTGGAAAGGTTTATTATAGTTTTGAGGTATCACACTAAGTTCCTTGGAAGAATTAGCAACTTCAGTAAAGGCAAGACATACAATTTCATACAGAAAATGATGCTGATTACAAAATCAGCAATTACAAAATCGGAGGCAGGAACTGTGGTTCTCAGATTTTTCAACCCACAAACGTCAAAGACAGCTTCAATGATCAGCGAGGAAGCTCTTTCACCTGGGTGAGAAGGGAATAGAATCTGCCAGTTCTGAGCCCAAGGCCACGGCAGTCACTGCTGTAAGGTGTCCATTTCTTGTACTCTCGTCCTAAAGACCCTGGAGAATTGAGCAACACATCTGGGTCTCAGCCCTGAGTGCTGGTCCTGGGGTGAGGAAGAGCGATGGTGTGGTGGAGCTGGTGGAGGCTCTGGAGAAGGAATTCTACACGCAGATTTTGGATAGAAATGTTTGTGGTTGATCACAGATCAGAGCACAGGCTAGGAGGGGAGCAAACTCCTCCCACTTGATTGTGCTACCTTGGAGGAACTGGGAACTTTCAGGTCCATACATATCCCCTCCACATGACAAAAGACTCAAAAGTCAAGTAACAGGCTGTGAAAATGCCCTGCAAATGAGAAAAATTAGACTACAGGAGGTTAGTTTCTTGGTGAAAAGATATCTTTTTCCATCCTCTCAGAGGAGGAAGAACAATGCATACCATCAGAGGAAGACATCAAAGTCAAGGCTTCTGCATCCAAAATCTCTAAAAAATATGCAGTGGTCTCAGGCCATGGAAGACCTCAAAAAAAGAATTTTGAAAATCAAGTAAGAAAAATTAAGGAAAAATTGGGAAGTAAAATGAGAGAGAGTGATGCAAGAAAATCATGAAAAGTAAGACAACAGCTTGCTAAAGGAGACCCGAAGAAATGCTGAAGAAAGTAACACCTTTAAAAATAGACTAATCCAAATGGCAAATGAGGTCCAAAAGGCTAATGAGGAGAAGAATGCTTTAAAAAGCAGTATTAGCCAAATGAAAAATGGGTTTCAAAACTCACTAAAGAAAATAGCTCTTTACAATTAGAATGGAGCAGTTGGAAGCTAATGACTTTATGAGAAACCAGGAAATTACAAAATAAAACCAAAAGAAAGAAAAAAACAAAATGCAATATGAAATATCTCAGTGGAAAAACCACTTAACTGGAAAATAGATCCAGGGGAGACAATTTAAATATTTTGGGACTACCTGAAAACCATTATAAAAAAAAAGAACCTAGACATCATCTTTCATGAAATTATCAAGGAAAACTGCCCTGATATTCTAGAACAATAGGGCAAAATAAATATTGAAAGAACCCACCAACCACCTCCTGAGTGAGATCCCCCCAAAAAATCTCCTAGGAATGTTGTAGTCAAACCCCAGAGTTCCCAGGGAAAGGAAAAATATTACATGCAACCAGAAAAAAAAAAAACAATATGAGTATTGTGGAAATTCAAACAGGATCCTAGTAGCTTCTACATTAAAGTATTATAAGGCTTGGAATATGATATTCCAGAAGTCAAAGAAAGTGGGATTAAAACCAAGAATAACCTTCCCAGTAAAACTGATTATAATATTTCAGGGAAAATGGTCATTAAATGAAATAGAGGACTTTCAAGCATTCTTGATGAAAAGGCCAGAGCTGAACAGAAAATTTGACATTCAAACACAGTCTCAAGAGAAGCATGAAAAAGTAAATAGAAAATAGAAATCAAAACGGACTTACTAAAGTTGAACTGTTTATATTTCTACATGGAAAGATAATATTTGTAATTCTAAATATTTGGGTAGTTGGAGGGATTATATACACACATACATACGTGTGTGTGTGTGTGTGTGTATACACATATACAGAGGGCACAGGGTGAGTTGAATAGGAAAGCATGATATCTAAAAATAAAATTAAGGTTTGAGAGAGGAAAATATTGGAAGGGGAAAGAGAGGTATAGAAAGGGGTAAATTGTCTCATAAAAGAGGCAAGGAAAAGCTTTTTCAATGGTGGGAAAAAGGGACAGGTGAGAGGGAAATAGTGAAGATTATCCTCATGACTTTTGGTTTAAGGAAGGAATCACATGCGCACTCAATTTCGTATGAAAAATCTATCTCACACTACAGGAAAGTAGGCGAGAAGAAGATAAGTGGGGTGTGGGGGAATTAAAGAAGGGAAGGCAAGTGGGAGGAGGGAGTAATTAGAAGTAAACACTTTTGGGGAGGGACAAGGTCAAAAGAGAGAACAGAACAAATAGGGAGCAGGATAGGATGGAGGAAATATAGTTAGCCTTTCACAACACGACTATTAAGGAAGTCTTTCATAACTGCACATGTATGGCCTATATTGAATTGTTTGCCTTCTCAGTGGGGATGGGTGAGGAGGGAAGAAGGGAGAGAAGTTGGAACTCAGTGTTTAAGGAATGAATGTTGAGAATTTTGTTATATGCAACTGGAAAATAAGAAATACAGGTGAAGGTGAAATCTATCTTGCCCAGAAGAAAAGAGAGAAGATAGGGATAAGGGAAGGTAGGGGAGGTGAGAGAGGGGAGAAAATTTGGAATTGAAAATCTTGTGGAAATGAATGTTGAAAATAAAAAATAAAGAAATAATTTTTTTTATTCTATTTATTTATTTAATTAATATTTTTACATTCATTTTCACAAATTTTTGGGTTCCCAGTTTTCTCCTCTTTTATCCCCTCCCCCACCCCAATACCCCAAGCAATCTAATTTTCCCTATCTCCAATCTGCCCTCTCTTCTGTCCTCTCTCCCTTCTCTTGTCTCCATCTTCTCTTTTCTCCTGTAGGGCCAGATGACTTTCTAATCCTCATTAACTGTATGTCTTCTTTCCTAGTTGCAACAACAATACTAAACAGTTGTTCCTAAAACTTTGAGTTTCAAATTCTCCCCATCCCTCCCTCCCCACCCATTCCTTTTGGGACAGCAGGCAATTCAATTTGTGTAGTTTTGCAAATGACGTCCCTGATAGTCGTGTTGTGTAAGACTAACTGGATTACCATCCCTCCTAACCTGCCCCTCATTGTTTCTCTTCTGTCTCTTGATCCTGTCTCTCCCCAAGTGTTGACTTCAAATTGCTCCCTCCTCCCTTTGCCCTCCCCACCATCATCCCCTCCCTTGCAATATCTCCTTCTCCCCCACTTTCTTATACTGTAAGATAGGTTTTCATACCAAAATGAGTGTGCATTTCACTCCTTCGTTTAGTCAAATGTGATGAGGGTAAACTTCTTGTTTTTTTTTTTCTCAGCTCTCCTCTTTTTCCCTCCACTAAGAAAAACTCCTACCTGCCTCTTAAATGACATATAGTTACCCCCTTCCCTTTCCCTCTCTTTCCTCCCCCTACATTTCTCTCTCACCATTTACCCTAGTTTCTTTTAAGGTATGGTCCCATCCTATTCAGTTCAATCTGTGCTCTCTATCTCTGTATGTGTGTGCATGCGTGTACATGTGAATGTGTGATCCCACCAACTACCCAGATACTGAAAAGTTTTAAGAGTTAGAAATATTGTCTTCCCCTGTATGAATATAAACAATTCACTTCTGGTAAGTCCCTTAAGACTTCTCTTTGCTGTTTAATTTTTCATGCTTCTTCTCATTCTTGTGTTTGAAAGTCAAATTTTCTTTTCAGCTCTGGTTTTTTCATTAAGAATGATTGAAAGTCCTCTGTTTCATTGAAAGACCATATTTTCCCTTGAAGTATTATACTCAGTTTAGCTGGGTAGGTGATTCTTGGTTTGAGTCCTAGTTCCTTTGACTTCTGGAATATCCTATTCCACGCCCTTCAATCCCTTAATGTAGAAGCTGCTAGATCTTGGGTTATCCTGATTGTATTTCCACAGTACTGGAATTGTTTCTTTCTAGCTGCTTGCAAGACTTTTTCCTTGAGCTGGGAGTTCTGGAATTTGGCCACAATGTTCCTAGGAGTTTCTCTTTTTGGATCTCTTTCAGGTGGTGATCGATGGATTCTTTCAATACTTATTTTGCCCTCTGGTTCTAGAATGTCAGGGCAGTTTTCCTTGATAATTTCATGGAAGATGATGTCTAGGCTCTTTTTTTGATCATGAGTTTCAGGTAGTCCCATAATTTTTAAATTGTCTCTCCTGGATCTATTTTCCAGGTCAGTTGTTTTTCCCATGAGATATTTCACATTCTCTTCCATTTTTTCGTTCTTTTGGTTTTGTTTGGTGATTTCTTGGTTTCTCGTAAAGTCATTAGACTCCATCTGTTCCATTCTAATTTTGAGAGAACTATTAAATTCAGTGAGCTTTTGAGCCTCTTTTTCCATTTGGCTCATTCTGATTTTGAAAGCATTCTTCTCCTCATTGGCTTTTTGAACCTCCTTTGCCAATTGAGTGAGCCTATTTTTCAAGGTGTTAATTTCCTCAGCATTTTTTTGGGTCTCCTTTACCAAGGTATTGACCCGATTTTCATACTTTTCTTGTAACTCTCTCATTTCTCTTCCCAGTTTTTCCTCCACCTGTCTAACTTGCTTTTCAAAATCCTTTTTGAGCTGTTCCAGGGCCTGGACCCATCCGCCACCCCCCTGGGGTGTCTGGGGTACTGTGGCCCCGCCCTCCACGTCATTCCCTGATGGCAAGGATACGTCCTCGTCATCAGATCCGAATGTCGGGATCATTTGCATTTGTTGGAAAAAACTCTCTATAGTCTTATTTTTCTTCCCTGTTCTAGGCATTTTCCCAGCCAGTGACTTGACTTCTGAGATTCCTTTCCACCCCTGCCTGGATCCACCCAGTTAGTGCTTGGCCTCTGAGATTTAAATGGGCTTTCCTCCTGCCGGCTGTCAATCAGTGAGCTTTAGTTCAGGTGCTGGGGTGGGGGCAGGGCCGCCTCCCAGACTCTGATCCCTCCAGGGCTTTATGCAGAGACTTTCAAGAATGGAGCAGATGGGGGTGGGGTGCGGGGTCCCCGCCTCCCAATCTCAGTTCCCTTGGGGGCTTTGAGCAGAAGCCTTCAGTAATAGAGTGGAGTGGGGGCAGGGCCGTCTCCCAGGCTCAGCTCCGTCAGGTTTTATGCGGGAATCTTCCGAAATGAAGATCCTGCCTGCTGCTGGGGGATTCCTGAGTCCTGGACCGCTACCGCCTCAGCCGCTGCCCACACCTCTGCCTCCGCCGCTTCCTGCCCCCATCTCTGCCGCGGCCACTTCCTCCCGAGGGGGCCCGAGTCACAGAGATGCCCTGCTTCCCCTCTCCTCCAGCCCAGCCTTCTTTCTCACTGACCTGTAGCTTCTGTGGGCGGAGGGACTTTCCCGGCTGCCGGAGCTTCCCTCTCTGAAGCCTGCTCAGTTCAACTTCTCTGGGGCCGCGGCCAGGGCAGTGCTGGGGGTGGGGTCCACTTTCCGGGGTGCGCCGGACCCTGGAGACGGATCTCCAGGGCTCCCTGGAATGGAAATCTCTTCCACTCTGCTTCTGCACACCTTGTATTGACCCAGAAGTTATGGGGGACTCTTTTTACATTAATTCTATGGGCTTTTGGTTTCGGAGCTCGTAAACGTGCATCCCTCTACTATGCCATCTTGGCTCCGCCAAGAAATAATTTTTTTGAAAGGAAAGTAAAAAAATCAGAGAGAACATTGTATACACTAACAGCAATATTGTTTTAAGAACGACTTTTAGTGAAAAATTTATTTTGACTAGTTTAAATCCTCAAAATACCTATAAAGGACATATGAGGAAAGGCGCTTTGTGCATCCAGAGAAAAAATTGACAAATAGAAGTATGCATAGTAAAATTTACATATATATGTATATATGTGTAGGTCACTGTACCGGGAGGGAGAGAAAGAGTAAAAGAAATTTATAGGATAAGTATGTTGTGTGCTTGAAAGAAATGGCAAGTTGTTCATAGTGGATTTGCTGTTTCTTGTGCAATCATCTTTTTTATTGTACTGTGCTATGATACTGCTTGTTTTATTCCATAAATTACAAATAAAAAAATAAAAGTTACCACAGACAATGAATTGGAATTGGCTCAAAGAGGCAATAACATATGCCCTCATTTGGGTATAGATATCTATCTTACCCTACAGCGAAGTAGGAGGGGAAGAGCCTCAGAGAAGGTGGAATGTGTGATAGAAGAGCCGATTGGGGGAACTGATATTCAGAAGCAAAACACTTTCAAGGAAGGAGGTGGTGGATGGAAAGAGACACGGAATAAGCAGTGGCAAATAGAGAAATACAATTACAAATCATAACTAAAAAAAATTCTGTAATTCAAGATTCTGTGATAAAAGGCCTCATATCTCAAATGAACAGAAAACTGAGTCAAATTTAAAAAATAAAAGCCATTCCACAATAGATGAATCATCAAAAGATATGAAGTCACTTTTCAGATGGACTCAAACCTATTTCTAGTCACATGAAAAAGTGCTCTGAACCACTACTGTTTTGAGAAATGTAAGTTTGAAAAGTTCTGAGCTACTTATTCATATGTATTAATTTGGCTAATTAGACAGAAAAGAAAAATGACAAATGATTTAGGGGAGTGGAAAAATTGAGACAGTAAAACTCTGTTGGTAGAATTGTGAACAAATCCAACCATTTTTGAGAGAAATTTGGAATTATGACCAAAGGCGATAAAATCACACATACCTTTCGACCTGCCAGTAGGACTGCTAGGATTTGATCCCAAAGAGATTTTAAAAAGAATTAAAAAAGGTAACAGACTTATATGTACAATATATCTACAGAAGCTATTCTCTGGTAGGAATGGAATGGATATCCAAGGGATAGCCATCAACTGAGGAATGGCTGAAAAATTGTGATAAATGTTTGAAATGGAATACCATCATAGAGTAAAAATTACGAGCAGGATGCTCTCAAAAAACCTAGAAAGACTTACATGAACTAATGCAAAGTGAAATGAGTAGAACCAGGAGAACCTTGTACACAGTACCAGGAATACTGTCAGATGATCAGCAGTGAAGAAGTTAACTATTATCAACCTTTCAGTGATCCAAGACAACCATGAAGGACTTAGGATAAAAAATGCTATCCATTCTCAGGGAAAGAAGTGATGGTGTCTGAAAACAGATCAAAGCATAGTTTTTTTTTTAATCTTCTGAATTTTTCTCTAAGGTGTTTTTTGGTCTACAGTTTCTTTTACAAGAAGATGTCTAAGGAAATGTGTTTTACATGAAAAAATATATATAAGCTATATCAGATTACTTGCCTTCTCAACGAGAGGGGTGAGGAGCAAGCAAGGTAGAAAATTTGAAATTCAAAATTTTAAAAATAAATGACAAAAAATGTTACATGTAATTAGCGTAATAAAATATGAAGTAAATATTAAAAGAAATTGAACCATTCTTCAGACCCTTTAGATAGTGTGAATTTTTCCATTCAACAGGAGAGAGGCAGGAAGGGCCTGGGACATTATGGAGGAGGGGCTGGCACATTGTTGCAGGATCTGGACAAGGACTGGCTGGGCATGGAGAAGCAAGAGCAGGAGGAAAAGCAAACAAGCAGGCAGACAGTTGGGGCCTGGACATGGAATATTCAGGTGAAGGCCCGACACAGGGTACCCCAAGGGGGATGGACTAAATTCCCCAGATCAGCAACCAAACTCTCTGGTGAGTCGGCCAACTGAAAACAAGGTCTCCTCTCTTAGCGCTGGAATTCTCAGTCCAAGCCCTGATCCAGGCGTGGTGGTGGCTTTCTGCAGGTCTCTTCTGCTTTTATATGGAGGACTTTGTAAAGCCTTTTTGGGAGTTGGCATGTAGGAGGTGACAGAGTGCCAAGCACTGGGGCAGGAACAGAAAGAGATCCCATTGCTCTCTGATAAAATTATATGCCTGTTTTTTGTGAATGTAGATTCTTATAGAATTCTTTAAATTTCAATTTTTATAATATGAATTTGCCTAAAGCAAGATCTGCTTACATTCCTTTCTGTTCCCATTCAGTTTATTCCAGAGGCCTTTTATAAATACATTTTCTAGAATTCTATTCTGCTTTCTAATACATTTTGCTACCTACTTCCATGTTATAAATGAGTTCATCCCTCTAACACTGCTAGGATTACAAATTTAGCATTTCCCCCCATCCTAGTTATGTCTGTTTTTCTTACTCTCTCTTTTTATGCTGTCCTTCCTCTAATGTATAATTTGTATATGGATACTGCCTTCTTTTATCTGACCACCTTTTTATTACTTTTTCTTTCTCTTATCCCCTTCTTCTACTTGCCTACAGGGTAAGATAGAGTTAGAGGACCAATTGAATCAATATGTATTTTCCCTTATTGAAGAAACTTAGATAGCTGAGGTGCAAGCATGGTCTGTGTGACATCCCCTCCCATGCCAGCATTTTTCAACCCAATGTAAAACCTCTACCTTGCATGCACATTTCATGTGAGGTCATTTTCCCTATTCTTTCTCTTCTTTCTAATCTGTCCCAGAGTGTCCATATTTCTCCCCTATTAGTTTTGCATTATCCCTACCTGATTGGCTCACTCTCAGACATTATTTCCAGAGAGAATCCTTCTAGCTATTTGAATCAAGGTTAAATTCTTAGAAGATATACATTTTATCTTCCTTTTAAGAAAAGTATGCAGTTTACCTTATTGAGTCACTTAAGATTTCTCTTTCATATTCACCTTTCAATGCCTCCTTTGAGTCTTGTCCTTGAAAGTCACATTTTTCTTCAGCTCTGGTTTTTTCATCAGGAATGCTTCAGAGGCCTCTATTTCATTAAACGTTCATTATTTTTCTCTAGATGTGTGTCCCCAGAAAGCAAACCCGTAGTAAGAGGAATGTTGTTAATGAGTGCATCTTCTGCCACAATTATCTTTTCCTCTGAATGTTCAGAGAGTAGAGGTGGTTCCCCAGAAAGCAAGCCTGTAGTAAGCAGAATGTTCTCAGATTGTGTCTTCAGCCCCAAATGTCTTGTCTGCTGAGTGTTTGGAGAGTAGATATGCCTCCCCAGAGAGTAAACCTGTAGTAACTGGAATGTTGTCAGAGAGACTGTCTCCTGCCACAAGTATCTTTTCCTCTGAATGTTCAGAGAGTAGAAGTGCGTCCCCAGAAAGCAAGCCTGTAGTAAGTAGAATGTTCTCAGAGTTTGTGTCTCCACTCATAAGCATCTCATCCACTGAATATTCTGATGTTAGATATGCTTCCCCAGAGAGTAAGCCCAGAGTAACTGGACTGTTCTCACAGAGTGTCTCCTGCCACAATTATCTTTTCCTCTGAGTGTTGGGATGGTAGATGTGTTTCCATAGAGAGTAACCTGTAGTAACTGGAATGCTGTCAGAGAGAATGTCTTCTGCCTCAATTATCTTTTCCTCTGTGTAGTATAGTGGACTGCTTTTCCCTCCTAGAACAATAAAATAACATTTTTCACATGACCTGACTCTTAGCGAGAAGAAGAGGGAGAAGGGGGGATACACGGTATACTGTGATATCAGATACAGGAAAAGGCAATAAAAATTTTGAAGTGAGGTGAAGAATCTAAAGGGCCATTCATAGAGAGGTTAGAAGGGAAAAGAAATGAGTTTTGGAGGTGCAGACTGATTCTGTCCAGCTCTGCAGTCTCAAAATCAGTGCTTGACTTGAGATTGCCAGTGCTGAGAGAGGAGACTTTTGGCTGCTCTGTCAATTTATCTGTGTATCTGGCATCTGCATGACTGTCTTCTGTGCATTCATCCTTGGGTACTGGGTGTCTTTCTCCTGTCCATGCATAAAAGCCTGGCCTTTCCTGTGTATGGCCATATCCAAACTCGATGTGTCTATCCCCTGCCTTTTCTTCTTCTAGATTCTCACCAGGCCGTAATGTACATGGCCCAGTCATTGTCTGATCTTCCTGCTCTGGCTTCTTGATTCCTAGCGACCGTATGTCCTTAAACTGTCTCCTGGCCCCTTCTCATCACGTGTGTGTAATCCCCTTCCTGCTACCCTCCCTTGACCAACCATCCATTGAAACAATGCAAGAATTCTGTCCTCGAAACAACAACAAAAAAGATGACATAAGTGTAAGGTAGTTTGACAGGAATTTGATAGGCTATCAACACCTCACAATACTTATTTAATTAAACTGTAAGGGAAAGCATGAAGTAAATACAATCATTAAAATAATAAAATGATAAGTGGTGAAAATTTCAAATGATCATCTATAAAATATGTGGTTATAATCATCATCATTTACTCCAGTTTAGACCCACAACTCAGGAATTTATTGAGTCCTTAGTTATAGATTAAGCTCCTCTCATGTTGGACAAAAAAAGGAGAGTTGGCCTAATATAGTAATCAATAAGTATTTCTTAAGTACCTCCTGCAAAAAAGGCATAGGTCTAGGTTTTCAAAATGTGCAGTCACTAACCACTAGAAGCTTAGGTGGTAAGGAGACAGAAAATACATAGAAGTGTAGAGATAAAAAAGAAAAACAAAGACAAACTATGAGGCAGTCTAGGAGGCAGGCCACTAGCAGTTGGAATAAAGAAAGACTTCAGGGATGAGACGATGCTTCAGTTATGTCTGCATGGAAAGGAGGGACTCCCTAAGGCCCAAGAATCTCTGCTTCAGTCACAGGGGCTCAGAGTGCAAGTCCTCTCTCACTTCCATGCTAGCAGCATGACCATAGTCAAGTCAGTTCAACTCTCAATTCCCCAGACCACTGAGTAAGGTCACAGAAACATTTAAGATGGGTTGCTCAACTTACTTAGGAGACAGAAAGATGAAAGAGTGCTTCACTTGGAACACTTGGACTTGCCCTTGCCCAATGTGCCATAACATACAAGTGCCCAAGGCTGCATTTGAACTCATATCCTCCTAACTCCAAGCTCAGTGCTCTAACCAGTGAACCACTGAGATGGAAAGATTCAGAGATCCTGGAAGACTGTTGCCAAGCCATTGTCCAGGAGGATGCCTTGAGGCCTTGGGAGGATAAGAAAAGAGCTCATTCTCACTGCAGGGAAGTTCTACAAGTGTTCAGTCCCTCCTCCATTCACCATCCACCCTGTGAAAAAGCTTTACTTGAGTTAGGGACTCCCCAAGTAGCTTTATGTACAGTATTTTCAAGGGTCTGGGAGTTAGAGATTTTAAACTACCTTTAATGTAAGCAGCAAGATAACCTTCAACTCTCCCATGGGAAAACATGGAGTAAATAAAAACAACCACCATTCCTCTGTGGCTTGTGGCCTTTTTTGTTCTCCTCCCACAATACTTGTCCTGAGCCATGGGCAGTGCAGGATGCTACACTCTGTTCTTTTTCCACCATAGGGCTAGTCTCATGAGTAAATTCTCTTACATAACACAATGATACCCAGTAAGCCTAACATATATAATCATCGCTGGTGTTCTAGCCTGTTTCTTGGAATCAAACACGTTCCCATTAGCATATAGCATAAGGAATTCCATTGCTTGGATGGTGCATGTCCTAACTAGGTTGTTCCCTGTGGAACAGAAACAGGAGAGCCTCAGGGAAACCATCTCAACGCTGAGTTTAACTTTCCCAGAACAGTACCAACATTGTGGAAAGAGGTTAAAAGACTTGCCCAGAGTCACTAAATTTGTAAGTGTTAGAGTCAGGATCTGAACCCACTTCTTCCTGACTGTAAGCACTGCACAAACCAACAAAACTGGTAGTGATTCAATCCCCTGAGTCTTGGTCTGGATTTGATGGGGCTCTCATTATCTGCTAATTTGGCTCATGCTGGTGTGCTCTTCTCTCCTAGGCTGAGGCAACAGACATTTCCTCTCCACCATCTAAGTGGTCTTGGGCAGGAAATTTCCTTCACTCCTATGTTTTCTGTGTTCTGCTTCTCTAGAGTTTCATTAGAGACATGTTTGACAGGTATGTGGAGGGTTTTGGGGAAAAGCTCAAATGAGGCCCTGTTTTTAATTCTGCCATCTTGGCTGCCCCCAGTCAACATTGCTAACTCTCAAGAAGTTTATCTCTACTCGTGTGGGTACAAATTTACGTTAATGCAATATATAAAAAAGTGAAGGGGGAGAAGTTGGGCTGCACTGGGAGAAGTCAGGAGGGAGAGAAAGAATGGAGTAACTGATATCACATTTAAAGATGCAAAATAACTATTTCAGGAGAAGCAACGAAGGGAGGAGGTGAGCATTGCTTGAATCCTCTGAACAACCTTGACTCAGAGAGGAAATGACATACACATTCAGTTGGGCATAGAGATCTATCTCAACCTGTAGGGAAATAAGAAAGGAGAGGATAAGAAAAAATGGGGACCTGATAGAAGGGAGGGCAGAGTGAAGGGAGGGGATAGACAGAATCAAAACACTAGTGAGGAGGAACAGGGTGCTGGAGAGTGAAACAAAAGTATAAACAGGGTGAATACAGTTAGTCATCATTACTCTACAGGTGAATGGGGTGAAGTCCCCCATGGAAAAAGAACAGATAGCAGAGTGGATCACAAGCCAGAATCCTATACTATATTGTTTACAAGAAGCATATTTGAAGCAGACATACATGCAGAGTAAAGGTAAATGTCAGAGAAGAATATATCATGCTTCAGCTGAAGTAAGAAAAAACAAAGCAGAGATAACAGTCTACATCTCAGATAAAGCAAAAGTAAAAAGAGATCTAATGAAATATACTTGCTAAAAGATACCACAGATAAAGAAGTAATATCAATACCAAACATGTATACACGAATAGGATAACATCCATTATTTAGTTAATGAGTTATTGGAGAAAACTGAGAGAAAACAACTAGTGGAGGACCTCAATTCTTGCCTCTCAGAACAAGTCAAATCTAGCCACAAGTTGAAGAATGGGCTTAAGCAGGAGATTAGAAATTTAGAGAATTTACATAAGAGAGAATTCTGGAGAAAACTGAATGGATTGATTCTGTTCTGACCACAAACCCTAAGGACCTTCTCCTCCCAGATTGATTTTTTTTTTTTTTTTTTTTGCGCAGGCAAACTAGAACATGTTTGCCTTTTTTTTACTTCTCCTTCAATCACTGAATTGGAGTTGCCTCAGACAAACTGAGACCTGGAAAGACCTTAGCTTAAAAAGGGAAAAACCTCCCACTGTATTTGGGGCCATCTCGTTGTGTTGACTTAGGTCTTGTCAGTGGCCTCAAAAGACCCTGGAGGAGGAGATGACTTTACACATTCCTGCCTCACATTCAATTCTCTTGCAAGTCAAGATATCAACCTCCTGATGTCGTTGATCCTCTTTCAGGAGGGTGGATGCATAACTCAACAACAACAAAAAGGCAAGATCAACATGAGCAGATGATTTAGACATAAGGAGTGATACCACAAGCTAATGAGGACAGCCAGGAATATTTTTCACCTGTCATATCTGTACAGAAGGGTAGATTTTACTATCCCACAAGAGACAAACGACATTACGAGAGAGAAATGTAAAATTTTAATTGCATTAACTTAAAAAGGTTTTGCAGAAACAAAACCAATGCAACCAACATTAGAAAGAAAGTGGAAAGCTGGAAGCTATTTTTACAAAAAAAAAAAAAACTGCCTTTCATAAAAGACTCCTTCTTCACATATATAGGGAACTGCATTACATTTATGAGAATACAAGTTATTCCCCAATTAATTTATTGTTAAAGACTATGAAATGGCAGTTTTCAGATGAAAGAAAACAAACCTAAATGTCTTCCCAGGGAAAAAAAATGCTCTGCATCAGTAATGGTTAGAGCAATGAAAATTTAAATAAGTTGGGGTGCTAGCTCACACCTAGGAGAATGGTTAATATGACAAAAAAATAAAATAATAAATGTTGGAAACAATAAATAAACTTGCACATCAGTGCACTATTGATGGAGATGGGAACTAATCCAACTATTCTGGAGAGCAATTGAGAAATATGCTTAAAGTGCTCTGAAATGGTGTATACCCTTCATCCCTCAATACCACTCCTCAGTCTATGTCCTAAAGAGATTAAAAAGGGGGAAAGGACATATTTGTCAAAAATACTTGTAATAGCTCTTTTTTTGGTGGAAAAACTAGAATTTGAGGGGATGGACGTTGTCTGGTGAATGACTGAAGAGGTTGTGACGTATCATTGCAACGCACTATTACAGTTGCATCAGAAATAATGAGCACCCAGATTTCAGAATGACCCGGAAGAGTTATCTGAATTGATGAAAAGGAACGGAATAGAAGCAGGAGAACAGGGTACATAGTAACAGCAGTATTATATGATGATGAATTGTGAAGGACTTAGCTGTTCTCCACAACACAATTCTTCAAGATAATACCAAAGTATTCATGAAGAAAAGTGCTGTCTACCTCCACTGAAAGAACTGATGAAGTCTAAATGAAGATCAAAGCATACTCTTTTTCACTTTCTGTATTTTTTCCTGTATTTTTGACTTTGGTCCTATACATTCTTTTACAACGTAACTAATCGAGAAATAGGATTTTACTATTTGACCCATACCAGATTGCTTCCTCACTTAGGGGGAAGGTGAGGGAAGGAGAGAAAAATTTGAAACTCAAAACTTTTTAAATGAATATTAAAAATCATCTTTACAGGTAACTGGGAGAAAATAACATATTACTAGAAAATCAAAATGTTATCCTCAGATTTCCCTGTCAGCATTGGTTCGCATAAGTTGCATAAAACTTGAGAGCTAGAAGAGATCACAGCAGGCATCATATCAAAACTATATAGAAAAGGAATTTCCAGTCTAAGAGATAAAAGGTCTTTCAGCTTTTCCTTGAATACTTCTAAGGAGAGGGAAGCACCGCCTCTTCAAGTCAGCCTATTACTCTTTTGGAGAACGCTCATGTTTAGGAAGTTTTTTCCTAATATTAGGCATAAATTGGCCCCTTCATAACTTCCAGCTACTGCTCATGGTTAGAACCTCTAGAGCCAAGAAGAACGAATCTAAACCTTTATCTATATAACAGACTTATGATTCTTGCTACTAGATGTCTGAAATTTGTCTGAAACACTTCATTAAGGCATTTCTTACTGTGTGATAATATTCCATTATTTTAATGGAATTTAATTATTTTTAACCTCCAGAACTAGGACTGAAAACAGCATTGTGAAAAGTGCAAAAAGATCTGGAGCTTCAGGTATTCCTCCCCCACTCAGTGCTCCCCCCCATCCTCTAATAATGGATTATACCCATATGTGCAAAAGTACCCCTAATAAAATGTTCTAGATCAAGTGGGCCTGAAAAGGAAAGATGAGAAGACAGCATCACCCTACCCCATCCAGGAGGTGAGAGGTACACAGGTGTTACCCATTGCACACCTTTACCTGAATGCATTCATCAGTTGGGCTTGTTTTTCTTTTTGTCCCAGAAACAAAAAGACAATTTGTTACATGACATGACTCTGGAGGATAGAGAGAAGCAGGAATACATGGATTCCCAGGTGATAGAAGAAAAAGCAATCGCCATAAACTTTTTAAAAATAGGTCAAATATCTCAAGGGAGATATTTGGAGGGAGGAAGGAGAAAATGGAATGTGAGGTTAGAGATCATAGGAAGCAGATCTCAAACTCTGCTAGAGATCAGTGATTATGAAACCAATTTTCATTACTGCTTAGTCCTGCCTGACTTTCCTGGACCAGATACTGGAGTGGTTTCCATTTCCTTCTGCATCTCATTGGACAGATGCGGACCTGAGGGGAATGGGATTATGACTTGTCCAGTATCATGAAGCTGGTAAGTTTCTGCAGCCAAGATTGATCAGTAGGAGATAAATCTTTCTGTCTTCAGGCCCTGCAGAATACTTAGCAATCAGAAAAACCATTAAAATTTTCTGAAAATTGAAAGGGTGATCAATAGAAAGATTATGTATGCAAAGTACAGAAGGAAGCCAATAAAATAAAATGAAATTGTGCTTAATAAATCCAGAGATAAAAATTAAAGGGAGGAAGGCCAGGGGAGGGCGCACTACTCAATTAAAAAAAAAAACACATGGGATAAGGGAAAAGTAGTTAACCATTCAAATTAAACTGCAAAAAGGTACATGGATTAGGTGTAAATGAGGAATCAATGACAACTCAGAGGAACAAGGAGGAAATTGCTTTTTACATCTATTAAGGGAAGAGGTTATGACGGAACAACAGCAGAGAGAAACACAGAAAGTTAAATGAATGATTCTGCTTCTATAAGGTTGAAATGTTTTTGTACGAACATGGAATTCAATTAAATAATGAAAAACATCTTTGTAATAACATTCTCTTAGGACTGTTGCATAGGCAAGATACAGAAGAAACTGATTCCGTTTTTAAGATTAAGAGTATACTCCAATATTCAAAGGAACAAGAAGTTTTCAAAGGAAGAAATTCAAGCTGGGGAGGAGCCAAGATGGTGGAGTAGAAAGATTCACATATGCTAGCTCCGAACCCCCATTCCATAGATTACTTATAAAAAGAACTCCCAATGGGTTCTGGGGCACTGGAAGCCACACAGCAATGGAGGGGAGGAGATTTCTGTTCGAGAAAGCCGGGAAAAACCATCACCAAAGGTCAGTCATGCATCGGACCCGGAGCGGAGCCCAGCCCTTCCTTGGCCTCACAGCACTGAGTTGAGCAGATCTGAGAAGGCTTCAGGGACAGAATCTCTGGTGGCTGCAAAGGTCCCTCAACCCACAGGTGCAGCAGGTCAGTGAGAGAAGCTATCTGGTCGGCCGAGAGGGGAGTCTCCATTATTCAGGCCCCCTCTGGAGGAAGTGGGAGGGAAGCAGCGACCAGGGGCTCCCAAAGCAGACAGGAGCTCAGATCCATTATGGAAGGCCTCCACATAAACCCCCTGAAGGAACTGAGCCTGGGAGGTGGCCCTGCCCCCACCTGAGAACCTGAAATTAATCTCTCACACCGAGTAGCAGTCCCGCCCCCCCGAAAGCCCTGAGGCTAGGAAGCAGCATTTGAATATCAGACCCCAAGCACTAGTAAGGCGAGGGTGGAGAAGGATCTCAGAAGTCAAGTAACTGGCTGGGAATATGCCCAGAAAAGGGGGGAAAAAAAGATCACAGAAGGTTACTTTCTTGGTGAACAGATATTGCCTCCTTTCCTTGCTGATGAGGAAGAACAATGCTTACCACCAGGGAAAGACATAGAAGCCAAGGCCTCTGTATCCCAAACATCCGAAATAGATATCCAATGGGCTCGAGCCATGGAAGAACTCAAAAACGATTTTGAAAATCAAGTGAGAGAGGTGGAGGAAAAACTGGGAAGAGAAATGAGAGAGATGCAAGAAAAGCATGAAAAACGGGTCAATACCTTGCTAAAAGAGACCCCAAAAAATGCTGAAGAAAATAATACCTTGAAAAATAGGCTCACTCAATTGGCAAAAGAGTTTCAAAATGCCAATGAGGAGAAGAATGCCTTCAAAAGCAGAATTAGCCAAATGCAAAAAGAAATTCAAAAGCTCACTAATGAAAATAGTTCTCTCAACATTAGAACGGAAGAAATGGAGGCTAATGACTTTATGAGAAACCAAGAAATCACAAAACAAAACCAAAAGAATGAAAAAAATGGAAGATAATCTGAAATATCTCTTTGGACAAAACAACTGACCTGGAAAATAGATCCAGGAGAGACAATTTAAAAATTATGGGACTACCTGAAAGTCATGATCAAAAAAAGAGCCTAGACATCATTTTTCATGAAATTATCGAGGAAAACTGCCCTGATATTCTAGAACCAGAGGGCAAAATAAGTATTGAAGAAATCCATTGATCGCTGCCTGAAAGAGATCCAAAAACAGAAACCACTAGGAACATTGTGGCCAAATTCCAGAATTTCCAGGTCAAGGAGAAAATACTGCAAGCCGTTAGAAAGAAACAATTCCAGTATTGTGTAAATACAATCAGGATAACACAAGATCTAGCAGTTTCTACATTCAGGGATAGAAGGACTTGAAATATGATATTCCAGAAGTCTAAGGGACTAGGACTAAAACCAAAAATCACCTACCCAGCAAAACTGAGTATAATACTTCAGGGGAAAATATGGTCTTTCAATGAAACAGAGGACTTTCAAGCATTCTTGATGAAAAGACCAGAGCTGAAAAGAAAATTTGACTTTCAAACACAAGAATGAGAAGCATGAAAAAGTAAACAGCAAAGAGAAGTCATAAAGGACTTACCAAAGTTGAACTGTTTACATTCCTACATGGAAAGACAATATTTGTAACTCTTGGAACTTTTCAGTATCTGAGTAGTTGGTGGGATTACACGCACACATACACACACACACACGCATACGTGCGTGCACATACACACATACACACATGCATGCACACACAGAGAAAGGGAGCACAGAGTGAAGTGAATACTACGGGATCATATTTTAAAAAAATGAAGCGGTAGGAGAGAAATATATTGGGAAGAGAGAGGGTGAAATGGAATGGGGCAAATTATCTCTCATAGAAGAGGCAAGATGGAGAATTTTTAGTGGAGGGAAAAAGAGGAGAGCTGAGAGAAAAACATGAAGTTTACTCTCATCACATCCTACAAAAGGAAGGAATAAAATGCACACTCATTTTGGTATGAAAACCTATCTTACAATACAGGAAAGTGCGGGATAAGGAGATAAGCAGGGCGGGGGGGGGGGGGATGATGAAAGGGAGGGCAATGGGAGGAGGGAGCAATTTGAAGTCATCACTTTTGTGGAGGTACAGGATCAAAAGAGAGAATAGAATAAATGCAGGGCAGGATAAAATGAAGGGAAATATAATTAGTTTTACACAACACGACTATTCCAGAAGTCATTTGCAAAACTACAGAGATATGGACTGTATTGAATTGCCTGCTTTCCCAAAGAGAATGGGTGGGGAGGGAGGAATGCAGATCAGTTGGAACTCAAAGTTTTAGGAACAACTGTTGAGTATTGTTCTTTCTACTAGGAAAGAAGAAATAGAGGTTATGAGGAATAGAAAGTTATCTGGCCCTACAGGACAAAAGAGAAGATGAGGTCAAGGGAAGGGAGGGATGATAGAATCGAGGGCAGATTGGTGATTGGGGAAATTAGAATGCTCAGTGTATTGGGGTGGGGGGAGGGGACTAATGGAGAGAAAATTTGGAACCCAGAATTTTGTGAAAATGAATGTAAAAAGTTTAATAAATAAATTTATTAAAAAAAGAAATTCAAGCTACCAATAACCCTGTGACAAAATGGGTCAAATTCCTCACAACGAGAGAAGTGCACATTAAATCATCTCTCCTTTCTGTTTCCATAATTCATAGAGATCTCCAGGATCAGGGACAGTCCCCTCTGTCTATTCAACCACAAAGTACCTGGACAAACCCCTTTCACTAGATTCGGTTTCAAAGCAGAACAAAAACAAATCCCGGATTTAATGTAACAATACTAAACAAAAGAGATGATCAGGAGAAGGGGAGGAGAAAAATTCCTATTCTGTCTCCTCTTTTTCCAGGCCTGAGGTCAAACCAAAGATGGGAGGAAGAAAGGATGAGAAGCTCCACTTGACGAGGGGGAGGGCATGTCCCCAAAGGCTTCTCCCTTGCTGTCCTCTATTGCAACCACCCAACCCCATGAGGCCACCCAACCGCAAGACCCCCCCTCCCCGAAGCCCTCGAGTCCAGACAAAGGCCTGGGAAGGCAGGAAGCCCCAGGTAGGAGCAGGCCTGGAGGAGAAAGCACGCGCAGGTTCAGCCCTGAATATGCACACAGGCACACACACACACACACACACACACACACACAGATTATTCTACCTCCATACACCACACGAAGGGAAAGCAATTGGGGAGGGGGATCCCGATCAAGAAACGATTGCGGTGTGGGGAATGCAGAGGGTGGAGAAGACAAAGAGAACAAATGGAGAGGCTGAGGCACAGGCAGGGAGGGGCCACTTACCTACTTAGAGTTACTTAGGCACTAGCAGGACCCTCAGGATCAGTCAGTCTGTAAGATTAGGGGGCAGATGTGGGTAAGGGAAGGGAGGGGAGGGTTTGGAGGGTAAAGGGAAGGGATGTGGGTGAGGGGTACAGATACCTCTTCTTGCTTGCCCCACTCACACCCTCCTCCAGACAAAGAAGAGTTACACTTAATATAGGATGGGAGGGGGCGTGCATGGTGACGTAAATGCGGGGAGGGGATAGTCTCCCCCCAGAACAAAGAGGGAAGAGGGAAGGAGAGGGAGGTGTGGTCTTTGACATCAAGCCCAGAGCAGTGCCGAACCCCACTCACCCCAGTCCTTTCTCTTAGCCCCCGTGACCCACTCTATCTAGAGGAGAGGGGCGCAGGTGCATTCCTCTTTTGGAGTCGGGACCAGGGCTTACTATGCTCCCAGGCTTCTGTGGGGAGGCTGACGTGGCTGATGTGGGTGGGGGGTGTAACTGAACTCAGCTTGAAGTTGTGGAGGGTCAACCCATTGACAGAAACTGGGAGAACAACAACAAAGAGAGAAACGGAGCAGAAGAGGGAAGCAAAAGAGGGGAAGAAGGAGGTCAAGGGAGCCTGTTCTGGGAGCACAGGCCCGACAGCAGCATCTACAAACCATCAGCCATGGAGTGGGACTTGAATTCCTCACAAGGAGGGAAGGGGTGGGGCTCAGCCTCCTTTCTCCAAGCAAAAGGAGACAAAAATCAGGTAGCTTGGGGAGGAACAGGGGGCACCCAGGGAGGATGCGCGTCTGCCTCTGCCATTTATGTGTGGGTACTCTGGTCTAAATCTTTGTCATATAAACCTTCCAGAGTCTGGACAAGAATTCTGCCTCAGTCTCTACCAAGTCACTTAGTAAATTTCTTTCTTTCTTTTTTTAAATTTATTTATTTATTTATCTATTCACCTACTTATTTATTTATTTATTTATTTATTTATTTATTTATTTATTTATTTAACTTTTTACATTTATTTTCACAAAATTTTGGGTTCCAAATTTTCTCCCCTTTTATCCCCTCCCCCCACCCCAATTCCCCATGCATCTAATTTTCCCTATCTCCAATCTGTTCTCTCTTCTGTCATCCCTCCCTTCTCTTGTCTCCATCTTCCCTTTTCTCCTGTAGGGCCAGATGACTTTCTATTCCTCATTAACTGTATGTCTTCTTTCCTAGTAGCAACAACAATACTAAAAAGTTGTTCCTAAAACTTTGAGTTCCAAATTCTCCCCATCCCTCCCTCCCCACCCATTCCCTTTGGGAAGGCAGGCAATTCAATATAGGCCATATCTGTGTAATTTTGCAAATGACTTCCCTGATAGTCGTGTTGTGTAAGACTAACTGAATTACCGTCCCTCCTAACCTGCCCCTCATTGTTTCTCTTCTGTCTTATGATCCTTTCCCTCCCCAAGTGTTGACTTCAAATTGCTCCCTCCTCCCTTTGCTCTCCCTTCCATCATCCCCCCTCACATTATCTCCTTCTCCCCCACTTTCTTATACTGTAAGATAGGTTTTCATACCAAAATGAGTGTGCGTTTTATTCCTTCTTTAGTCCAATGTGATGAGGGTAAACTTCTTGGTTTTTGTTTTTGTTTTTTTTCTCTCAGCTCTCCTATTTTCCCTCCACTAAAAAAGTCTCCTACTTGCCTCTTAAATGACATATAA
The DNA here is from genome assembly GCA_023548195.1 of Bettongia penicillata ogilbyi. Lineage (NCBI taxonomy): Eukaryota > Metazoa > Chordata > Mammalia > Diprotodontia > Potoroidae > Bettongia > Bettongia penicillata. Next base: position 509,797 of record JAJHZJ010000594.1, read on the forward strand.
TTACCCCCTTCCATTTCATCCTCTTTCCTCCCACTACATTTCTCTCTCACCATTTACCTCAATATTTTTAAGATATGGTTCCATCCTATTCAGTTCAATCTGTGCTCTCTGTATCTGTATGTGTGTGCATGTGTGTATGTGTGTGCGCATGCATGCATGTACATGTGTGTGTGTGGTCCCACCACCTACCCAGATACTGAAAAGTTTTAAGAGTTATGAATATTGTCTTTCCATGTAGGAATGTAAACAGTTCACTTCTGGTAAGTCCCTTATGACTTCCCCTTGCTGTTTACTTTTTCATGCTTCTGCTCATTCTTGTGTTTGGAAGTCAAACTTTCTTTTCAGCTCTGGTCTTTTCATCAAGAATGCTTGAAAGTCCTCTGTTTCATTGAAAGACCGTATTTTCCCCTGAAGTATTATACTCAGTTTAGCTAGGTAGGTGATTCTTGGTTTGAGTCCTAGTTCCTTTGACTTCTGGAATATCCTATTCCACACCCTTCGATCCCTTAATATAGAGGCTGCTAGATCTTGAGTTATCCTGATTGTATTTCCACAGTACTGGAATTGTTTCTGTCTAGCTGCTTGCAAGATTTTGTCCTTGAGCTGGGAGTTCTGGAATTTGGCCACAATGTTCCTAGGAGTTTCTCTTTTTGGATCTCTTTCAGGTGGTGATCGATGGATTCTTTCAATACTTATTTTGCCCTCTGGTTCTAGAATGTCAGGGCAGGTTTCCTTGATAATTTCATAGAAGATGATGTCAAGGCTCTTTTTTTGATCATGAATTTCAGGTAGTCCCATAATTTTTAAATTGCCTCTCCTGGAACTATTTTCCAGGTCAGTTGTTTTTTTCATGAGATAGTTCACATTCTCTTCCATTTTTTCATTCTTTTGGTTTTGTTTGGTTATTTTTTGGTTTCTCGTAAAGTCATTAGACTCCATCTGTTCCATTCTAATTTTGAGAGAACTATTAAATTCAGTGAGCTTTTGAGCCTCTTTTTCCATTTGGCTCATTCTGCTTTTGAAAGCATTCTTCTCCTCATTGGCTTTTTGAACCTCCTTTGCCAATTGAGTGAGCCTATTTTTCAAGGTGTTAATTTCCTCAGCATTTTTTTGGGTCTCCTTTACCAAGGTATTGACCCGATTTTCATACTTTTCTTGTATCTCTCTCATTTCTCTTCCCAGTTTTTCCTCCACCTGTCTAACTTGCTTTTCAAAATCCTTTTTGAGCTCTTCCAAGGCCTGAGCACACCCGACATCTCCCTGGGGTGTCTGGGGTACTGAGGCCCCGCCTTCCACGCCTTTCCCTGATGGCGAGAATATTTCCTCGTCAGATCCGGAAGTTGGGATCATTTGCATTTGTTCGAAAAACTCTCTATAGTCTTATTTTTCTTCCCTTTTCTAGGCATTTTCCCAGCCAGTTACTTGACTTCTGAGATTCCTGTCCACCTCCGCCTAGATCCACCCAGCTAGTGCTTAGGGTCTGAGGTTCAAATGGACTTTCCCCGCCGCCAGCTGCTAATCAATGTGAACTTTAGTTCTGGTGCTGGGGTCGGGGCAGGGCAGCCTCCCAGGCTCAGCTCCCTCAGGGGCTTTATGCAGAGGACTTCAACAATAGAGTGGGGTGGAGCAGGGCTGTCCCCCAGGCTCAGCTCCCTCAGGTCGCTTATGCAGAGACATTCAGTAATGAAGATCCTGCCTGCTGCCGCTGCTGCCTCAGTTGCCGCCCACACCTCTGCCTCCACCGCTTCCTGCCCCACCCCCCGTCTCTGCCGCTGCCGCTTCCTCCCGAGGGGGCCCGAGTCACGGAGACACTCCGCTCCCCTCCTCCAGCCCAGCCTCTCTCACTGACCTGTATCTTCTGTGGGCAGCCGGGAAAGAGCTTCCATCTCTGAAGCCTGCTTGGGTCAGCTTCTCTGGGGCCGCGGCCAGGGCAGCGTTGAGGTGGGGTCCACTTTCTGAGGCACGACGGACCCTGGGGATGGGTCTCCAGGGCTCTCTGGCACGGAAATCTCTTCCACTCCGTTTCTGTACACTTTTCAGTGGTCCAGAAGTTATGGGGGTCTCTTTTTACATTAATTCTATGGGCTTTGGTTTTGGAGCTCGTAAATGTGTGTCCTTCTACTCCGCCATCTTCGTAAATTTCTTTCTAAAAGTATATCAGATTGGGTGCTTTCTTCTCTCAAACACCAGTTGCCCTGACACTGGTAAATTGGCATAGTGGGGAGACACATCGAATTGCATGCACAAGCCCCAGACTGATGTTCTGCTTTACTCACTGTGTGACCATGAGCAATCCACTTAAACTTTCTAAACCTCAATTTTAATATCTGTAAAACTGGGTGATAATACCTGTGCCAAATACTTAATAAGGTGGTTGTAAGGTACAGATGAGATGTTTGCAAAATGCTTGTTTATATCATAAAGCACTATAGAAGAATTTATTATTATGGTCATTATCAATCATCTGTCAGTCTTTTTGATGGAGTTTACATTTTGTGCTATTGATTCTTTTCTGTGTAATGTTCTTCAGATCCTTGCACAAAATTACTGTCTTCTGTAACTCAATCAGATTATTAGGATATTAGCTCATCTGCTACAGGCTCCATGAATACATCTTTAGGACAATGCTGGGAGGTAAAAGGATTTTGGGGATCACATTTTCTTCATGCTGTTTCCACACAATTTTCACGTCTTCCCCTGGGTCTCTATGTATTACAAGTTTTTCGTCCAGGCAGTTTAGAGATTAGGGACACTGGGCAGAAGAGCCAAGATGGCGGAGTAAAAAGACTCACATATGCTAGCTCTGAACCCACAACCCATAAATTTTCTGTAAAAAAAACTCCCCAGAAATTCTGGAACAGTGGAACCTGCGCAGCAACTGAGTAGAGGAGATTTCCGTTCCAGAGAGCCCTGAACAACCGCCACCAAAGGTCCATCACACACTGGACAGTGGAGCCCAGCTCTGCCCTGGCTGTGCAGCTCCAAGAGAAGCAGATCTGAGCAGGCTTCAGGGATGGAATCTCCGGTGGCCATGAAGGTCCCTCCACCCACAGGCGCTACAGGTCAGTGAGAGAGACTTCTGGGCTGGCTGAGAGGGGAGCGTGGTGTCTCCATAACTCAGGCCCCCTCGGGAGGCAGCAGTAGAGGCAGTGGTGGCCAGAGGCTCCCAGAGCAGACAGGACCTCAGATCCATTACTGAAGGTCTCTGCATAACCCCCCTGAGGGAACTGAACTTGGGAGGCGGCCCTGCCTCCACCTGAGAACCTGAATTTAATCTTACCCTGAACAGCAGCCCCCCCCCGCTGCTGAAAGCCCTGAGGCTGAAGCGCAGCATTTGAATCTCAGACCCCAAGCACTAGCAGGGAGGATCTAAGCGGGGGTGGAGAGGAATCCCAGAAGTCAAGTAACTGGCTGGGAAAATGCCCAGAAAAGGGAAAAAAAGAAGACCATAGAAGGTTACTTTCTTGGTGAACAGATGTTTCCTCCTTTCCTTTCTGACAAGGAAGAACAATGCTTACCATCAGGGAAAGACATAGAAGTCAAGGCCTCTATCCCAAACATCAGAAATAGATATCCAATGGGCTCAGGCCATGGAAGAGCTCAGAAAGAATTTTGAAAATCAAGTCAGACAGGTGGAGGAAAAACTGGGAAGAGAAATGAGAGAGATGCAAGAAAAGCATGAAAAACGGGTCAATACCTTGCTAAAGGAGACCCAAAAAAATGCTGAAGAAAATAACACCTTGAAAAATAGGCTAACTCAATTGGCAAAAGAGGTTCAAAAAGCCAGTGAGGAGAAGAATGCTTTCAAAGTAGAGATTAGGAACACTTAGTATGCTATTAAAAACACAGTTCTTGAATGTTCGTGCATCAATGTTATGACTAGGAGATGGGAAGTACAGTTTTGTTTCCTGACAGTGTTCCAGTTCCAGTACAATTTATTTTTTAATTCCCAAGGATTTCCTGACGTCTCCACGTGTAATAGGAACATTTCTCATCTGTTCACTTTTGAAAGGTATTGAGCTTCTGATGCATAATTCCAGACACCAGCTCATGTCGTCTTGCTAAGTGTTCATTAAGTACTAATGTTTTACCACCTTCAGTACAGAGGTGTTCATTTTCTACTCGGTCATTCCATAGTCTGTGCTGATAACTAGATCTGTGCTCCTGAAACACAGTCCATAATTTCTGCTGACAGTGACCTTATGTGGGACTGCCATCAGAAACCCTCCACCATTTCCATAAATAAACCCAGGTAATGAGCATGTGCTCTGTGGTTCTCCGTACACATGTTTTTGGATGAATTCTGTGGAACATCACTAAGGAATTTATCTGTACTCCACTCTTGGATCTTTGCTATTTCATAGACTTGCCCCATAGATTGACCACTTTCAGCTACCCTGCACAAATCCAGGTGTGAGGATCTATTTCATTTATGTTGACTTACTTTTACTCTAGTTTAATGAAATATTACATCTCTGAGTTCCACAAGTATTTCTGTCCATTTTAAACTTGTTTTCTTTGTGCTTTTATTTTTTTTTTATTAATTAATTTATTTATTTAATTTTTTTTACATTCATTTTCACAAATTTTTGGGTTCCAAATTTTCTCCCCTTTTATCCCCTCCCCCCACCCCAATACCCCAAGCAATCTAATTTTCCCTATCTCCAATCTGCCCTCTCTTCTGTCCTCTCTCCCTTCTCTTGTCTCCATCTTCTCTTTTCTCCTGTAGGGCCAGATGACTTTCTAATCCTCATTAACTGTATGTCTTCTTTCCTAGTTGCAACAACAATACTAAACAGTTGTTCCTAAAATTTGAGTTCCAAATTCTCCTCATCCCTCCCTCCCCACCCATTCCCTTTGGGACAGCAGGCAATTCAATATAGGCCATATCTGTGTAGTTTTGCCAATGAACTCCCTGATAGTCGTGTTGTGTAAGACTAACTGGATTACCATCCCTCCTAACCTGCCCCTCATTGTTTCTCTTCTGTCTTTTGATCCTGTCCCTCCCCAAGTGTTGACTTCAAATTGCTCCCTCCTCCCTTTGCCCTCCCTTCCATCATCCCCCCCCCGCAATATCTCCTTCTCCCCCACTTTCTTATACTGTAAGATAGGTTTTCATACCAAAATGAGTGTGTATTTCACTCCTTCGTTTAGTCAAATGTGATGAGGGTAAACTTCTTGTTTTTTTTTTGTTTTTTTTTCTCAGCTCTCCTCTTTTTCCCTCCACTAAGAAAAAACTCCTACCTGCCTCTTAAATGACATATAGTTACCCCCTTCCCTTTCCCTCCCCCTACATTTCTCTCTCACCATTTCCCCTAGTTTCTTTTAAGGTATGGTCCCATCCTATTCAGTTCAATCTGTGCTCTCTATCTCTGTATGTGTGTGCATGTGTGTATGTGTGTGCATGCGTGTACATGTGTATGTGTGGTCCCACCAACTACCCAGATACTGAAAAGTTTTAAGAGTTACAAATATTGTCTTTCCATGTAGGAATGTAAACAGTTCACTCATGGTAAGTCCCTTAAGACTTCTCTTTGCTGTTTACTTTTTTATGCTTCTTCTCATTCTTGTGTTTGAAAGTCAAATTTTCTTTTCAGCTCTGGTTTTTTCATCAAGAATGATTGAAAGTCCTCTGTTTCATTGAAAGACCATATTTTCCCTTGAAGTATTATACTCAGTTTAGCTGGGTAAGTGATTCTTGGTTTCAGTCCTAGTTCCTTTGCCTTCTGGAATATCCTATTCCACGCCCTTCGATCCCTTAATGTAGAAGCTGCTAGATCTTGGGTTATCCTGATTGTATTTCCACAGTACTGGAATTGTTTCTTTCTAGCTGCTTGTAAGATTTTTTCCTTGAGCTGGGAGTTCTGGAATTTGGCCACAATGTTCCTAGGAGTTTCTCTTTTTGGATCTCTTTCAGGTGGTGATCGATGGATTCTTTCAATACTTATTTTGCCCTCTGGTTGTAGAATGTCAGGGCAGTTTTCCTTGATAATTTCATGGAAGATGATGTCTAGGCTCTTTTTTTGATCATGAGTTTCAGGTAGTCCCATAATTTTTAAATTGTCTCTCCTGGATCTATTTTCCAGGTCAGTTGTTTTTCCCATGAGATATTTCACATTCTCTTCCATTTTTTCATTCTTTTGGTTTTGTTTGGTGATTTCTTGGTTTCTCGTAAAGTCATTAGACTCCATCTGTTCCATTCTAATTTTGAGAGAACTATTAAATTCAGTGAGCTTTTGAGCCTCTTTTTCCATTTGGCTCATTCTGCTTTTGAAAGCATTCTTCTCCTCATTGGCTTTTTGAACCTCCTTTGCCAATTGGGTGAGCCTATTTTTCAAGGTGTTAATTTCCTCAGCACTTTTTTGGGTCTCCTTTACCAAGGTATTGACCTGTTTTTCATACTTTTGTTGTATCTCTGACATTTCTCTTCCCAGTTTTTCCTCCACCTGTCTAACTTGCTTTTCAAAATCCTTTTTGAGCTCTTCCAGGGCCTGAGCCCACCCACCACACCTCTGGGGTGTCTGGGGTACTGAGGCCCCGCCCTCCACGTCTTTCCCTGACGGCAAGGATACGTCCTCATCATCAGATCCAAAGGTCGGCATCATTTGCATTTGTTGGAAAAAACTCTCTAAAGTCTTATTTTTCTTCCCTTTTCTAGGCATTTTCCCAGCCAGTTACTTGACTTCTGAGATTCCTTTCCACCCCCGCCTGGATCTGCCCAGCTAGTGCTTGGCCTCTGAGATTTAAATGGGCTTTCCTCCTGCTGGCTGTCAATCAGTGAGCTTTAGTTCAGGTGCTGGGGTGGGGCCAGGGCTGCCTCCGAGACTCTGATCCCTCGGGGGGCTTTATGCAGAGACTCCAGGAATGGAGCGGGTGGGGACGGGGTGGGTGGCCCGCCTCCCAATCTCAGCTCCCCTGGGGGTCCCGAGCAGAAGCCTTCAGCAACAGAGCGGGGTGGGGGCAGGGCCGTCTCCCAGGCTCAGCTCCGTCAGGTTTTATGCGGGAATCTTCCGTAATGAAGATCCTGCCTGCTGCTGGGGGATTCCTGGGTCCTGGGCCGCTGCCGCCTCAGCCGCCGCCCACACCTCTGCCTCTGCCGCTTCCTGCCCCCATCCCCGCCGCTTCCTCCCGAGGGGGCCCGAGTCACGGAGACGCCCCGCTTCCCCTCTCCTTCAGCCCAGCCTCTCTCACTGACCTGTCGCTTCTGTGGGCGGAGGGGCTTTCCCGGCTGCTGGAGCTTCTGTCTCTGAAGCCTGCTTAGATCAGCTTCTCTGCGGCCTCGGCCAGGGCAGCGCTGGGGGTCGGGTTTACTTTCCTTTTCTTTGTGCTTTTAAAGGGAAGTGTTGATCACTGTGTTTCATCATCAGTTTTTTAAGGGTACATTCTAAGTCTGTTGTCCATTTTTACAGAAACAGGAAAGAGCCTTTCTACATTCAACTCTTTATAGAGAGTGGCTACTTATGAAGGCCATATTCTGGAAGGGGACCTGGGAAACCTGAAAGGCTCCCCCTGATTTGGCAGGCTGAGTTTTTGAAGGAAGAGTGGATGACTGAGATTACAGGCAGGGATGTATCTGAGATGGTATTGGGGCTACAGTGGTTATGGCCACATAAAACAAGTGCTGTGTGCAACTCTAGCCAAGGTAGGATTCCCCAGGGAAAAAATCACTAAGCATGCTCAGGAGACACCAGAGACTTCTTTTTCACCCAGACAGACTTCCTTCAGGAGCAGAGATGATTCTCACCAATATAGAAGTTCCCTCCTGATTTTGCTACCCCCGATAATTCTCCTGTCAACATCCCCTCTATTAAGAATGGGTTTAGTTGGTTTGTTTGAGGGCATCAATAAATATATTTTCAATCATGGTTTAAGTGATTGCTAACATTATGTATCCCCAAAGGCTAATGTACACACAGAATAAACCTACTCTGTATATGTTTGAACATAACATACCATTGTTATACTGCACCCTTGCAGCAGGACTGGAGCTTCTTGGGAATGTTAGAAATTGCCCAGAATGACCCATCCTGTTCAATGCCTCATCTTTGTCTCCATACATACACATGGCAAAGATCCCAGAGGTGCAGCAGATGGCAGCCCTACTGGAATAGGAGCAACATGTGGAAAAAGGGGTCTGGGCTCCTCTGCACCTAGGCAGCACAGGTCTAGAGGAAGCAGTGGGAAGGCCACCAACATAAGGGACCTCATTGTGGGAACCTTTGACTGGATCTATGAAAAAAACACACACCTCACTGTAAGTGCTATGGTCCTTCCATACTTAGATCATACATATATCAAGGATATGAAAGGTCTTTGAAGGTATATGAGGGAGTCACTGACCAAGGGTCATTCTCCTATGTCCTCCTTTTCTGACAGGGTAAACCCATCAGAGACTCAAATTTCCAGAAGTCACAGGGACCAAGTCCTCAGCTGCATAGTAGACCAAGAGAGTAGCGTCTCCTCGAGGGCACAGGGTTGTGAGTGACTGCGCTATCATATATAGCTCTTCTATTGTGACTGTGTGTACTCGTGCACATGTGTGTCTGTGTGTGTGTGTGTGTATGTGTTTGAGTACAGGAGAGGGCATATGTGAGAATGGGTGGCTTTGTGCTAGAGAGAGCAGGAGGGAAGTGGGAGAGCCCAGTACAGCAGAGAGAGTTTCTTCTGTTCCATTCTCTCACCTCCTACAACATTTTCATCCGTCAGCCTCAGAACCTCAGCATACTCCTTGTGCCCTTGGTGGAGACCCTAAATGCTGGCTTCCTTCCTGTCTCTCATTTCTCTTCTAGGCCTTTATCAATGAGGGAGGGAGGCTTTTCCCATCAGCCTTCCAGGCTATCTTGGGCTGGAAATCTGTTTCACTGTCATTTTGTGCTTATACTGCTCTACAATTTGTTTAGAGTCATTTTATAGGTATTTTAAGGGCTTTAGGGGGAGAGCTCAAGTAGGTCTGTGCTTCTTCTCTACTATCTTGGCTCTGCTCCCTTAACAAGTATTTATTAAGTGCCTACTTTGTCATGGAGGGTAGTCTTTGCAGAGATATGGAGATGGGAAATGAAGTGTCAAAGGTGAGGAACAAGAAGCAGGCAGATTTTGCCGCATAGAGCTCCCGAAGGGGAACAACCCTTCCTACCTCTCTAGTCTTCTTGCACCTTAATCTTTGAACCAGTGACACTGGCCTCCTCCCTATTCCACAAAGAGGACACTCAGCTCCCTGTATTTTCTCCAACTCCTTGGAATTCCATGCTTGGAATGCTCTTCTTTCTCATCTCTGCCTACTAACTTCCCTGGCTTTTATTAAACCTCAACTAAAATCCTATCTTCTATAAGAAGCTTTTTCTAACCCCTCTTAATTCTAGGGTATTCTCTTGGTTAATTATTATTTATTCTGTATATAAGTTTATCTGTATTGGTTTGTTGTCTCGTCCCATAGAGTGGGAGCTCTTTGAGGGCAGGAACTATCTTTCATTTCTTTTTATATTGTAAGCGCTAAGCATAGTGGCTGACACATTGTAGGCACTTAATAAATGTTTATTGATTAATCCTGTTATTATTGAGAAGTATATAATAGAAATTTTAAGGTAGGATGTAGCCAGGGTTGAAAGTTCTTTAGATGACAAACAGAGGTACCTGCATTTGATCCCCAACATACTGGGGAGCCACTGGAGTCTATCAAACACATTGCTTGACCAGGGTTTTTGGAATATCCCTTTGGCTACTGAGTGAGTGATGGATCAGAGAGGAGGAATAACCTGATATGGAAAATCCAACTTGAGAGGTGAGAAAAATAGTCCAGATGAGAAATGATGAGGTTTTGAAAATGGAGAGGCAATAGATGCAAGATCCTCTGAGGAGGTGGTAATGACAAAACTTGGTGACTGATTGGATATGGGGTTTGAGGAGTGATGATAATGGGATAGAACCAGTGGCCAGAAAGGGAGGTGGAAATGCTAATTTCGGGGATTCTTGGCTCTGCATATCACATTCAGCAACTCTAGAATGGCTCAAAACGTTTTGTCATAGCCAAATACACCACAGGAGGACATGGACAGATGAACACCAACTCAGTAAAGGATAGAGTCCCATTGGAACATGGACCTGGAACGAAAGAGAAGTCTCTCACCATTAACCAAGGAGGCCTATTCGGGAAGGTGGAATTAGAACTGTGATCCACTGGTAAGTTTGGGGGATGGATCCAGTCACTTATATTTTTAGTAGCTAGGAATAGTTAAGCCTTAAACCCACCAGTGTTGTATAATAGGAGCCATTCCAGGTTTGGAGCTGGGAGGGAATGCTTGTATAGCACAAGGATGGCATGCAATTTCTGTTGCTAATTTCCCCTGAAGTTGAGGAGGAAACATGAGTGGAGTCAAGGGTCCACATTGGTCTGCGACATTGCTTAATATTTTGGAGAGGATATTTATATGAGAGAATTTACAAAAGCTGTGTTCACTGCCATTAAAGTACCTGCTAATTTAGTCCAAAACTTCTCTCTCCACCCCAGGGGAGTTGGCTTGTTGGCCAGCCATTAGTTGGGGTATGTGGAGCTGAGCACCCTGGTGGAGTTAAATATAGAAAACCTTGCATCTGTCCATCAGGTATTCCTGGGTCACAAACACAGCACACCACAGGTGCCCTGCTGAGGCAATCACCTGGGTCAGTCTCACCAGTGTATTCTGCTTTTGTGGTAGAGTCCCCTGAAGGTCTCAGACCAGGACTTCCCCAAGAGTATTCATATCCTCAGTAAAAATCTTATGGGAAGGAGAGGGGCCAATGATGAACTAATGGGAGAAGTCACAAATCAGGTAGATCAGGAGAAAGAGTAGGAGGAAGGCATTATTAATCAATTTAATATACTCATTTAAAATGGATAATTAGGCATAGTTTCCTTCTTTCCTGCACCAATTCCTTATCATCCTCTGATGGTCAGGATCCAGAGGCTTCCAGTCCCACTAACATGAACTTCTTTCTTTCATTAGCTACAGTAATATTCCCTGAAAAATGTATGACTCTGGGGAAGGCAAATACTATGGACACCTTCCCCATAGGAGTGATTATAATAAAGTCACTATGAGGTTTTAGGGTATCAGTTGTTGGTGCCCCTGTATTTGTGGAACTAGCCACAAAGAAGGTGTGACTCACATATTCACATGTTTTAGTGGGGAAAAAGAGGGATATCAAGATATCAGAAACACCTGTCCTGTTTAAGACAGTCTTAGAAATGTTAGGAATAACAAGGAGAAAAGAAAGACCAAATGAAGGAATAAGCATAAACAAAGAAGAAACAAAATTGTTGCTCTTTGTAGATGATGAGATAATTTACTTAGAAAATTCTGATGAGTCAACCAAAACATAAATTCAACAGAGATTCAAGATGTTAGATAAATCCCCATAAACTAGCACTACTCCAGTATGAAAACTAAACAAGAATTAGAACAAGAAACTCCATTCAAAATATGAGTAGAAATTGTAATATATGTATGTGTTTGTGTGTGTATACACATGAATGCATCTACCTAAAAAATCCAGGAACTATATGAATCCAACTATAAAATACTTTTTGCAGAAATAAAGACAGATCAAATAATTGGAAAAACATTAAGTGCTCAGGAATAGGTTAAGCCAATATAAGAAAAATAACAATATTGATTCATTAAATACCCTCCTGATTTACCAAAGCAGTATTTTATGGAGCTAGAAAAATAATATTGAAATGCATACGGAGGAATAAAAAGTCAAGATCTTCAAGGCTAATAATACAAAAAAACTGGCAAGGAAACGGAGATCCATGGGTAACAGACCTCAAACTGTACTGCAAAGCAGGGATCATTCATTTGGCATCCATAAAAAATGAAGAGGTCAAGAAGTGGAACAGAGTAGGTGCACAAGACACAGAATCAAACAAACACAGTAGCATGAAGTGATCAAGAAACCCCAAAAACCCAAATTACAAGGAAATGGCAATTTGTTGAAAAAAAAAAAAAACTTCTGGAAAAATTGGAAATCAGTTTTGGCAGAAATTGGAGATGGAATAACAAATTGGAAGAGTAAGGAAGAAATGACCTTTCAAGTCTGTGGATAGGGGAAGAGTTCATGGCTATATAGTGATAGAGTGGATCCCAAAAGATAAAACAGGTAATTTCCACTATATAAAACTGGAAAGCTTTTGCACAAACATAATGGAGTTAAATGAGAAGGGGAAAATATATATAAGTGGGGAAAAAATCTTTGTGGTAACCTCTGAGTAGTTTCTCATATTCAAGATATAAGAAGAATTGATTCCTCATCTCCAGCATCTGTGGGGAACAGGAGAAATGCCATTCCACCAGATGTCAGGCTCCTGCCTTGGAGGTAAGGGGATGTAAGAAACATGTACATTACCATGTGCATGTACATGGCCATTAGTGAATTCAGGAAAAGATTTTCATTTAACATTCTTAGAACAGGTGACCCATAAGAAAAGGCACAATCTTTTCGTGCAAAAAACATAATCTTTTATCTTCCTGTCCCAAACGCAAATCCCTCTCCTGGTTCCCCATTGGTTGCATACTGCAGAGTTTACAGCCTATCCAAAAACACCTAAACACCCACCCCCTCTTACACACACACACCTGAGTCTCTATTCCGGTTTACATTTCCCATTTCCCAGATTTTAGTGCTTCCTCATCCTGTTTTCTTTGTTATTTTATTTGGTAAAAGAATGACAAGCCCTAAATACTTTCTGGAACAATACCAACTCAGGATGTCTGCATCACTGAGATTTTATTATCTCCATATGTGTTTAACCATAGCATGAGAAAGGAATTTTTCTCAATTGATAAGAGAATTGACAAAGTGTAAATTGAAGATACATTCCAAGGTATCAGTGTTTCATTTTACCATTAACATAAGAAAAGTCCCATTATTCAAGACAGTGTCTTATGTTACTTCATCTGGCCAGCTCCCCAAGTAACAAAATTGCTTTCACCTTAACTTTTTCTCTCCCGCTTGATGCCACAGCCTCCCTTGCCTTCCTTTTACGTATTGGCTACACTTTCACTCATTCAGTCCACTCACTAATTAAGATGGGGGAATCAGCATACTCCTTTCTCTGTCCTGTCACTTCCAGGCTTTCCTTCTCCACCACCACTCAATATCTTCTCCTCCAAGGGTAACTCAATCCACATCTACCTAACTCAGTCAAAATCTTGTCGTTGTAGTTTACAGACCTCCAGGACTCTGTCCTTCTTTCCTTAATGTGTTCATTGTCTGGATCACAGTCTTTTTCTTCTCAATTCCTGCCCTCATGTTAGGGGAATTCAACATACAAGTTGTTATTCTCTCCATCACCTGAACCTCACAGATTTCCTCAGTTTACACATTTCACATGAACTGCTCCCCTACCTCAGCCATACACAAAGAAGGTCATATCTGGATCTTGTCTTCACCCACAAGTAAGACACTTCCATGTTCAAAAACTATGAAATGCCCTCATCTGATCAGAATCTATCATCATTCTACCTCTCTCTTGCAACTCCAAACCATTCACAACCCCCAGTTCCTCAATGCCTCAGTTGTTTCCCAGGTCATCACCCCTGTCCTAGCTACACTCTCTTCCCTTCTCCATCTTGAAGATGAACTCCCTTGTAAACTAGTTGATCTCTCAACCATCCTCCTTTCTTGAGTTTTTTGTATCCTTCCTGATCTTGCCCAGGAAAGCCTCTTCCTTGGATCATTCCTACAATCCGCAACCTTCATTCCTACATACATGCTGCTCAGTGAAGTTGGAGAAAAATCAGGAAATGATGATGATCAAGTCCTCTACAATTTTGAGTTATGTTATGTTATGTTATGTTATGCTATGTTATGTTATGTTTATGTCTCAACTGAACTCTCCATGCAGCAAGGCAACCTTTTTGACACTTCCTAATTAAATCATGATCCCACCCACTATTACAAACTTTTTCATCTCTCCTCAAACCTCCCATATCCCTTCCTCTACCATGTCAACTGAGAACCTTGCCTCAGAATTTACTAAAAAACATTGAGACCAATGACTGAGAGCTCTCTCTTGTCCCTTCATCTCATATCACCCACATGATTTCTGCCACTACCTCTTCCTTCACTCCAATCTCACATAATAAGATACTTCTTCTCACCAAGGTAAACCCCTCTGTAGGCACAAGAGATCCCATTTTATCCTAGCATCCAGTAAACTGCCCTGCTCTTATTTTCTCCACATTCCTAATCTCCAGACTCTCTTTCTCTACTGGCTACTTCCCCATGTTCATGAACAAGCATGCTCATGGGTTCCCCATCCTCAAAGAACCTCATGTGATCCCTCCATCCCTTAGTCTCCTGCCTTTTACAGCTAAACCTCTGGAGAAAGTCACCTGCAATGGCTGCCTCCACTTCTTTTACTCTCACTCTTTTCTTAACTCTTTGTATTCTGGCTTCCTACTTCATCATTCAACTGAGACTGCTCCCTCTAAAGGCACTAACCATCTCTGAATTGCCAAATTGGCCTTTTCTCAGTCCTCATTCTTCTGGACCCTCAGTCTTTGAAACTGTTGATCACACTCTTTTCCCTGTTATTGTCTTCTCTATGTGTTTATGGGATGTTCTAGTTTGGCATAGAAAGTCCTTCAGATCATCATCCCTTTCTTACCATTCAGTCTTTTTCTACCTTATGTCCCATTCCCCATAGATTGTGCAATCCAGTCAAACTGGCCTCCTTGCTGTTCCTTGAACAAGACACTCTTATCTCAATACTCCAGGCCTTTCCCCAGCTGACGCCCAAGTGTACCATGTTCTCCTTAAATGGGTTACAAGTCCTAGATGGGAATTGTCCCTCTTTCCTTTTCAGGAAATAAATCCAAAATTAAATTGAATTGATTTTAATTCAGTTAATTAATTAAATTAATGTAAATTAGTCAAATTGAACTGAATTTAAATTAAATTAATTAATTAAATTAAATAAACTGATTAAAATAAGTTAAACTAAATCACTTAAATTAAATCAAATTAATTAAATTAAATTTAAATAAATTAAACAAAATTTAAACTAAATTTAAGTAAATTCAAGTAAAATTAACTTAAAAATCGGTCTGCAAGAGCCAATTAAATGGGTTACAAGTCCTAGGTGGGAACTGTCCCTTCTCCCTTTTCAGGAATCTAAGATGGGGGGAGGTGCAGACCTGGAAACACAGACACCCACACTCTTTCTGCACCCAGGTCCCTGAGATGAGGAAAATACAGGAGAGGTAGGAGTTCTTATAAGGGGAGGCCTTTGCCCCGCTAACAGACTTCGAACCTGATCCCTTCAGAGACCATGAATGACCTACTCTCCCTGTACTGTGACACAGGGAGGACCCAAGATGGGAACAAGACAGGATGTCTTCAGACACAGCCAGGGTAGGAAGGAGAGGACAATTCTTTGTTTAAACACAGGTTTTGTTTTCCTGAGGGGGTTGGGGGGGGGGTCTGAGGCCCTGGGGAGATTGGGGTGGGGGAAAGGAAATGAGGAGAAGAGGGGGACAGAGACACACCCTTGTCCCTCTTCCCAGTTATGGATGTGAGCATGGGGCGTCCTTAGAGCTGGAAACAGAAACAAAGGCAGCATGACAGGGCAGGAAACAAAAGGGGTGAGTGTGGAAGGGGCTCCTCTCCTCAATCCCCTCCTTCCTCCTCAGGACCAGAAGGACCAAAAGAACCACTAGGCCTCCCCTTCTAGACTCAGCTGAGGATGCTGGAGAATGGGGAATGGGAGGGGGACCCCACAAAGTCTCTCGGAGGCTCCTGCCCCACCCATACCCAGGCCGACACGAGAAAGGGGGAAGAATCTGAGCTGCCCAGAAATAAAGTGGAGTATGGGGAGGAGGGGTGATGTGAAGACCTCCAGCAGCAGCCCTACCATGTTCCGCTCAACTGACCTAGCCTCTACTTGGCTGGGCCCTGTAACCACAAGCAATCAGCATAGAGTCATAACTGCAATGAATAAATTGGAGGGCTGCTTAAAGAAATACTGAAATAGCCTAAGCATTGGCTGACTTGATTATGTTTTAAAAAAGAAAATCACATGCCATAATCACAAATGAAAGAGGATAAAGTGGAGGAAATGATTAGAAAAAAATTTATCCAGATATATGCCAAGAGATCTGATAAATGGATAAATATTTGCAAAAATATAAAATATCAAATGAAGAAAACAAATGAAATGGAGAATTAAAACAGCCCAATCACAGTAAAAGAAATGAAACAAGTGATAAATGAATTTTCAAATGCAAGGAACCCAAGGAATAGATGAATTTACAAGTGGATTCTTTCAAACATTTAAATAGCAAGTATCACCAATTTTATATAGATTGTTTGCATGAACAGGGAAAGAAGAGGTCCTCCCAAACATCTTCTGTAAGTCCAGTCTGATCCTAACTACTGAAGCCAGAGACATAAAATTCAGAGAAAGAGAACTAGGATACAGGCTGTCAGAGCTGATAGGAACTATAGAACAGAGACTGTCACAAAGGGAAGGGTCACTGTACCACCCAGCTGCTGGGGCTCTTTCCACTGGACAAGACTGAGTCTCGTGTGTAAGACAGAAGAAGGCAACAAAGGGCAGAGAATAGGAATCAAGATGAGAAGAAGAACAGCTCATGTCTCTGTAGCACTGGAGGGTTTACAAATATAAACAAAAACCTTTGTGAGGTAGAAGGTACAAGTATTATTGTCCATTTTACAGAGGAGTCAGCAGAGACTGAAGCTTAATTACCATCCCAGATCCACGGGAACAGTCCCATGTTCCTTGTATGGGGGGAGAAATAAGTAGCTCATAGGTTTATAGTCCTTTAAAGTCTGATGAGTGCTCTACAGACCTCATCTGTAGATAAAGGCCTCACAGAAACCCACTGAGGGAACTGCTACTGTAGCCTTAGCTCGATCTTACAAGTAAACAGTTAATGTGGGGAGGTAGGCTCAAAGTCTTCAGCTCCTCCTGCTGAGAACATGGCTTGATCATGAGACTTAGCCACCTCCAGGAGTTTGGACAAAGGAATTCATCTCTACCCAGACTACTCTTGTTGGCTTTCTCCTTCATGAGCTGGTTTACTCTAAACCACAAAGTGGAGGGAGGTACTGCTTTGGTATAGATATAATACTTATGACTGGACTTCACTTACATTACGTTCTGTTTACATTCTAAACAGCAACAAGACCCTCTAATCGGTTGGGTCCTGCCCAAGAGCCTTTCTTTCCTTTTCCTTTCCCTTCTCTTTTTTCTGTCTTTCTCTTTCCGTTTCCCTTTCCTTTCCCTTTCCCTTTCCCTTTCCTTTCCTTTCCTTTCCTTTCCTTTCCTTTCCTTTCCTTTCCTTTCCTTTCCTTTCCTTTCCTTTCCTTTCTCCTTTCCTTTCCTTTCTCCTTTCCTTTCCTTTCCTTTCCTTTCCTTTCCCTTTCCCTTCCTTTCCTTTCCTTTCCCTTTCCTTTCCTTTCCTTTCCTTTCCTTTCCTTTTCCTTTCCTTTCCTTTCCTTTCCTTTCCTTTCTTTTCCTTTCCCTTCCTTTCTCTTTCCCTTTCCTTTCCTTTCCTTTCCTTTCCTTTCCTTTCCTTTCCCTTTCCTTTACCTTTCCCTTTCCTTCTTTCTTCTCTCCTCTAAAACCTTAGACCCAGGACAACTAGGTGGTGCAGTGGATAGAGCACCAGTGCAGAAGTAAGGAGGACCTGAGTTCAAATCTCACCTCAGACACTTGACATTCAGTAGCTGTGTGACATTGGGCAAGTAACTTAACCCCAATTGCCTCAACCTGGGTCATCTCCAGTCATCTTGATGAACATCTGCTCGCTAGATGCAGATGGTTCTGGAGGAGAAGTGAGACTGGTAACCTGCACAGCCCTCCCTCACCCAAAACAAAGTCAAGTGCAAGTCATGTCATCATTTCTCTGATGGCATGGTCTTCTTAGCAACAAAGGATGAACACACACACACAAAACCTTAGACCCAATACATTTTGAAGCCCATGGATTGAACAACAATGGGGCCGTACCCAACCTCCACTAAAGGACTGTTTTTGGACTCTCCTGGCTTAGAGTGAATGTCAATAGTATTAGTTTCTCTTCTAAACAACAACTCTGAGGCTCCTGCCCCTACTAGCATGATTCATCTATTTATTTTTTTCTTTTTTATTACAGGGGCCATCCCTCTAACTATTTTTAAAGAGGCCTATTGGCTGGGACATTATCTCACATTAAGTGAGTACCTGAAAAGACCTTAGCCTGAAAGGCCCATTGCATCCTGGGCCATCTGCAGTCATCCTAATGAACATCTGACCACTGGATCCAGATGGCTCAGGAGGAGAAAGTGAGGTTGGTGACCTTGCACAGACTTCTCTCACTCAAAACAAAGTCAAGTGCAAATCATGTCATCATTTCTCTGATGTCATGGTCCTCTTCAAAAATGAAAGATGAATACAACCTCCTGCCCAAGATCAAGGAACACATTCTCCAAAGATTTGAAAATCTCATTTATCAGGAATGTCCTTCAGAGACTTCAGAGACTGACTGACTTACAGGGGCTGATTCCTGAATGAGGAAATAGAGAAAAATTGGTTATTAATATAATAGATAAAACACTTCTCTCAGCAAGAGGATGAAATTTGGAAGTAGAAAAGTCAGACTGGAATCTAAGTCCTACTAAGGGCAATGACTACAGCTATAACTTTGCTGTCTGATTGTGTATATTCCCTGGGTTATTGGTTGTTTTTCTTATTTTACTAACCCTGGACGTGACAGTTAGACAGTGCTGTGGATAGGTTACCACGATTGGAGCCAAATAGAGATGAGTTCATGTCTGGCCTTCGAAATTTACTAATTGTAATCCTGGGTAAGTCACCTAACCCTTTTTTGTAAAATGCAAACACACTGGAGAAGGAAAACACAAATCATTACATTATATTTGCTGCAAAAACCCCATGGATAAAAGTCCATGGTGTCACATGACGTTGGACATGACTGAGTGCCTAAAGTACAAGGCCTGGGCAAATATTTCTCTGAATGCCTGATTTCACATTGGTAAAGTCTGAGTGAAACTTGATGTTTCTTTCAAAAATGTCCTTCCAACCAAAGATCAGTCTTTTTTTGCGTTTATTTCCTCACAATTTCTATCTCCTTTGATCGGGCAACATGAAGCCTTCAGTCACCTAACCACAGTGGAGGTCGACATCAGCTCAGTGGTGTCTCCATTACTATGAAGGCTTATCCTGTATCAGAGGACTTTTGATATGAGGGAGAGTTTAATAGATAATTTTGGTGTTGATGACTGAATCGGACTTCATATTGACACTGAAGGAATTCATTACTCTCTTAATACCACAGATTTGGGACTTTGTTTAGTTCTTCCTGCTTAACCAGTAAAGAACTGTAACAAAGGGATAAAATTCCAAAAAAAAAATGTGATTTGAAATGACTCGGAGGTTTGGGCACAAGATGACGGTCTAAAAGTATAATATTTGCATTGGCCACAAGACAGGGATCTCAATTGTGTATTGTATTTCTCTGTGACCTGAAACATTCGTTACAATACAATATTCTGTCTACAAGAGGCTATCAAAAAAACCTAAAAAACAAAAAACCCACTACATTCTGCAATGTTGGTTTTGACCACTCAATGTCACCCAAGACCATGATCCTTCAAGATCTAATTTTGGACCACCAGATGTCACCAAAAGATGTAATGCGATCTGCACTGGCGCTAAAATTGGTCAAAAAACATTTATTAAAGGCCTACAATGTGCCACACTCTGCTCTGGGTGCTAGAGATGAAAAGGAAACAGTCCCTTCCATCAGAGAAAAGAGCATCTGATTAATGCTGACCAACTCTGTGTGAGAAATACAAAACTCAATAAACCTGGCCCTTAAAAAGAGGAAGAAAATAAGTCTCCCCCTTTGTTTCCAGAGATGAAAGATCCACAGGCATGACAGCATTAATTTATTTTCAGATATTTTCAATGTACTGATTTGTCTTACAGAATTATTCTTACATTTTGTTTTCTTGTTTCAGATGTTTCTCCGTATACTTTTGTTATGCAGTCATTTTTCAATTGTGTCAGACCTTTTCATGACCCCATTTGGGATTTTCTTGGCAGGAATACCAAATTGCCATTGCCTTCTCCAATTCACTTATAGATAAGGAAACTGAGGC
Source organism: Bettongia penicillata ogilbyi (assembly GCA_023548195.1). Taxonomy (NCBI): domain Eukaryota; kingdom Metazoa; phylum Chordata; class Mammalia; order Diprotodontia; family Potoroidae; genus Bettongia; species Bettongia penicillata. The sequence goes on from JAJHZJ010000594.1 coordinate 529,963, forward strand.
AAACAAGTTTAAGTGACTTACCAAGTTCACACAGCTAATAAGTGTCTGAGGTCAGATTTGAACTCAGGTATTCCAGTCTCCAGTCCCAGAGTTCTATCTACTGAGTTACCTAGCTGCCCCAATCCCTGTGCAGTATAGCATTAGACATATAGACCATCAAGGTCAAGGCTCTCAGAGTGAATGGGAGGGGGCCAGAGGTCTCAGCTCCGATAGTGGCCCTTCCTTCCAGGAACTCTGACTGGTAGCTTTCTTGGCATCTTCTCATCCAGGCCCCTACCCTTCTTGCCTACTAACCTCTTTGCACCTCAGTTTCCTCATCTCTAAAATGGGAATGATCCTGGCATTTTGTTCCTATAAGGGCTTTTATGAAGAAAGCTCTGCATCCATCTCTGAGTTGTAGAGAAATTAGTTTTTCTATCATTATCTTTGTTTTAACTAATCTCTGTCCTGGGAATAACATAGAAAGGAATGGGAGGTAAATAAGGGGGAAGCCAGTGTAGAGACCAAGAATGGCTGAAACATTGGTACCTCAAGTACAGTAAATACTGGGAAACACTAGGCATGAGTGGAAACAGACTCTGAGAAGGCTAGCTTCCCCAGTGATGTGGGAAAGGAAGCCTAGAGTCTGGGCCAGCAAGACAGGGGCAGGAGGAGGTGGGAGTGGGAGCAGGAGAGGTGAGAAGGGATTTCCAATACCACTGAAAGGAAGGGGGTCAGAGAGCAAGGACGTGGAGACAACGGCCTGCCCCAATCAGAGGGGAGACAATGGTGCTGCCTCAAGGCCCCTGGGGACACAGAGCCTACAGACATTAAATTAATGATGTCAGTCTAAAGAAAGACAGAAAAGGCATCTGGCAACTAGGAGATCATGAAGAAAGGACTCCACAGGTAACACAAAACCCTTCTGAAAACATCTGGGGCCCAGCTGCAGGTCCCCTTTGGAGAAAGGATTGAACAAAGACACCAGTGTCTTTGCTCATGAAAGAGAGGTTGCTTAGTTTCTAGGAGAGAAGAGGAAAAAAATGATTCCACCACCCCAAAGTGAATCCCATGAAAGTAGTGCCAAAAGGGACAGTTCATAGAAGTCTCAAATCTTAGGCCTGGAAAGGACTTAGAGTCAGTCTCTCATTTCCAACCTGAGATACAGTGAATCCTATTTATAGTATCCCTGCCAAGAGACCCAATCTCTGCTTGGTGTTCTTCAGTAATGGGGAACTCACTACTGGTAATCAAGATTATTCCAGTTTGTTAAGTTCAGTATTTCTTTTGTATCAGACAAACCTGTAATGAATCCATTGGGACAGCTAGGTGATGCAGTGGATAGAGCACCAGTGCAGGAGTTAGAAGGACCTGAGTTCAAATCTCCTCTCAGACTCTTGACACTCACTAGTTGCGTGACTTTGGGCAAATCATTTAACCTCAGTTGCCTCATCCTGGGTCATCTCCAGTCATCCTGATGAATATCTGGTTACTGGATTCAGATGGCTTTGGAGGAGAAGTGAGGCTGGTGACCTGCACAGCCCTCCCTCACTCAAAATAAAGTCAAGTGCAAGTCATATCATTGTATTTCTGTTGGCACGGTCTTCTTCAGCAACGAAGGACGAACACACACAATCAATCCATTATTCAACCAATCCCAGAAGTATTCAGTAAGTACCTACTACGTGCCAGGAGTTCTATCTTACCTCTTCATTCTAGGTCTCTACACCAAAGCCATACCAAATCTAATCCCTTTGCCCTGTGAGAGTCCTGATACGTGAAGACAACTACCACTGCCTCAGCAGTCTTCTCTTTTCAGAGTGAAATGCCACCCACTTATGAATTCACGAAATTTAGAGCTGCTTGGGTCCAATCCCCTCTGTTAAACTAGAGGAAACATGCCTAGAGAGGGAGGTTCAGTGACTTGCCCAGAGTCACACCGGCTGTAGATAGTAGAGCTGAAATTCAAACCAAGGTTCTGATTCCACATTCGGATCTCCTTCCTCCATATTTCCCCCCCTACTTTCTTCTGTTTCTCATAAGATGAGGTTTCCACATCCCTCGCCATACCTCTCTGTCAATGTCCTTCCTAAATGTGGATCCTAGAAGTGAACATGATACTCTAGGTGTGGTCTGACCAGGACCACAGAGCGTTGCATTGATTCTTCGCATGATTATTTTATTCAGTCCTGTGATTTCACTGGTGTGGGGGTTATCCAGCTTGGAGAGTCCTGGTGATCATGTCAGTCATCCATGGATTAGGGATTTGCCTGGACACAGAGGGGTTAAATGATTGGCTTATTGTCACATGGCCAAGCCAGGAAGCAGGACATGGACCCAGGTCTTCCTCACTCCCAGGATGACCTTCTATTGTCTACCCCTGACTCCATCGCATCCTTGTATTAATGCAACTTGAAATCACCCCATGTAAGGAAGCTATGGACGACCAGGCAGAGAGCACTAGACAAACAGAAACAAGTACTACACACAGACAGATAGACATATATGCACGCACACACACACACGCACAGAGACACTTTCTTCTGATAGACTGGCAAGAGAGAGGGGGATCAGAGCTCTGAGAAAAGATTGTGATTTTTATATTAATCTATATGATGTGTGTAATGAATGTACTTATAATTTAGTTTTGTCAAGAGCTCTCTCTCTGGCTTGGTAGTCAGAGTTCACAATGCAGCTTAAACTGATTAATCAAAACTCTGACAGTGCTTACATTCATTGGATCCTGTGTGAAGCAAATCAAAGACTATAGAACCTGTTTCCATCACAGAACTCGGGCTCTGTACTTTTGTGGAGGTGGTAAAATATTCCAAGCTCATATCGCACTGATCAGCCACATTCTGAGACACTGAAACTTCACTTTATCATGGTGATGTCATTTTGGTCCTCATGGAAAATGAAGGACAACAACCAATCATGACCCCCAAAGACTTGACTTCAGACTGTGGGACTTGGGGGTTTCTGGTGGGAACCACTAAATGTTTTTTTTTTGTAATCCACCTTCCACTCTCCTTCCCTGCTTGTGATTTAAGTCTGGAACCTGTGCTTTTTCTTCAGCTAAGAAAATAGTCCTCCCTCTGAAACTGATTAATTGTACTACTTGATTACTGGCATTCCAGTCTCTAGGCCTGCTTTGTTGGTCTCTGAGTATTCTCAGGTTAGAGACTAGCTCAGTAAAAATCCTGCTAACAACTCCAACCTTTTCACAGGGGCTAGAGACCCTGCTCCCTTTCCCTCTGCTATCCCTATCTGAAGCCATCATGTCTGAGCAGCACTACTCCTCCTGATATCTCAAGATGGTGAAATAAGCAGTCAATTGCTGTAGCTCTCCCATATTCACCTCCAAACTCCAATAAAACAGACTCCCAGAACAAATCCTGGAACACTGGAGCCAGCAGTGGAGAGGTCTTTTAGCCCAGGAGAATTGTAGAATCAGCAAGAAAGATCCATCTTGTTCCTGAAAGGGGAGTGCATTCCAGGACAGGAGGGGTCGCATCAAACACAAAGCAAAGCTCAGAAAACCAGTAGGAAATCTTGATCCCCAATGTGGTGTAGCAGGCAAACACCAACACCAGGACTCCCACAAGCCTTAGAATAGCCAGGAAAACCAGTAGATTCCAGCTGTGAGAACTACCACATGCTTTAGCACAGCCCAGGACAAACAAGCATTCCCCAGTTGTGAGACCTCCATGGCTTCAGTGTAACCCCAGAGAAATGGAGAAAAACCTTCACAAAGCTCACCACCTATCATATGCCATCACTAAGACCCCAGCTCAGCCCTAGCTAAGCTGCCAGACCCCTGGGGCCTCCAAAAACAACAACCACCTCCTCAACACAGCACTAGACAGGAGCGTCCCCCTTGGGCCTCAGGGAAATATTAGTAAAGCATCAGGTAAACAGCTAGGGGTCAGAAACCATTGGAACAGAAAGTCTGAGACAGAACCCCCTCCCATCCTGGGAACAGAGCTCAAATTTAAAAGAAGGGGAAGCCCGCCCCCCCCCAAAAAAAAACCTAAGGTGAGCAAAAAGCAACAAAAAAAGAAGCTGACCATTGAAAGTTATTGTGGTGACAGGGAAGACCAAGACACAAACACAGAAGAGGACAACAATATGAAAACATCTATGGGCAAAACCCCAAAGAAAAATGGGAGGTGGTCGCAAGTTTACAAAGAATATATGGAAGAGCTTAAAAATTATATGAGAGCTCGAAGAAAAGTTAGGAAAAGAAATGAGAGTGATGGAAAGAATTATTTCAGAAAGAGTCAATAGGTTGAAAAAGTGCTTTAAAATGTAGAATTGGCCAAATGGACAAGAAAGTACAAAAGTTAATTGTGGAAAACAATATGTTAAAAGTTAGAATTGGGCATTTGGAAATGAATGACTCAATAAGACAATAAGAATCAAAGTCAAAAGAATGAAAAAATGAAAGAAAATATAAAATACCTCATGGGAAAAACAATTGACCTGGAAAATAGATCCAGGAAATACAATATCAGAATCATTGAACTATGTATAAAACATAATCAAATGTATGACCTGGAGAGTATCTTTCAGAAGTTATCAAATACAACTGCCCTGATGTCCTGGAACCAGAGGGGAAAATAGGCAATGAAAGAATACCCCAATTGCCTCAGGAAAGAGGTCACAAAATAAAAATCTCCAAGGAAAACTATAGCTAAATTTCAGAACTATCAGGTCAAGATAAAAATAATACAGGTGGCCAGAAAGAAACAATTCAAATATCTGAGTCACAATCAGGATCACACAGAACTTGGTAGCTATAACATTAAAGGAATGGAGGTCATGGAATGAGATATTCTAGAAGGAAAAAGAGCTAGGACTACAATCAAGAATCACTTATCCAGCAAAATTAATCAAAATACATCAAGGGTACAAATGGTCATTCAATGAAATAGAAGGATTTCAAGAGCTTTCATAAGAAGACCAGAACTAAATAAAAAATTTGACCTCCAATATCAAGACCCAAACGAAGCATAATCAGGTGAAAGGGGAAAATAAAACACAAGGGATTCAATAGAGCCAAACTGTTTACATCCCTACATGGGAAGATGATACTTGTAACTCTTAGAAATTGTGTCAGTAATAGTGCAGCTGAAAGGAATATTCATGAACAGAGGGTATTACAGGTATAAGGGTAATTTGAGGGAATGGCATAAAAAAATTTTAAGGCATGAAAAAGAGGAGTGCAACGGGTGCTGAAGGAATGTCTCCAGGGGGACCTCTGACTACATATAGATTGGCCACACTAGAAGGGTCCTAAGCATACAGACAGACAGAGCTGGGAGAATCTTTAGAATGTTGCGTATTGCTGCTGGAAGGGTGTTTGCCAAGCCCACACAGTCTGTGCTAGGGATCTTCCGAATTAGGGAGTGGAACTGAGATCAGGTCTATTGATAGAATTTCCTAGGATCTTTGATTCTTCAAAGCTACCTAAGGTCAAATTATTCCTCCCACCATTTGACTTCTGGCAAAACTTAGGTTGTGTAGGGTGCAAATGTAGTGTAATCTAATCCTGTAAGAAGACCCTCCTTCCAGTGATTTTTAGTGATAACTGAATAAAAAGAAAAAAGAAAAGTTTCCCTTGCCAGGTAACACAAATAAACTTGTAAGTGCAGCAGAGTTCAAGCCCCTGCCATTGTATGAGTGACTGATGCTACCTCCTTTGGTTCAATCACCGCAAATTATTCAAGAAGTAAATCAGTTATTTATTGTAAATATGAACAAGTGAATAAGCATTGAAACCTCTGTGCCAAAAAGCCCAATCCCTGGGCCCCAGAATGTTTGTCACTGGCTTGTTCAAAGAGCTGGGAGTGGGACAGGGGTCTCACACCTTTTCCAGTGGAAATTCAGGTGAAATGAGCCACCCCACCTTTGGTGTAATATAATCTCTCTAGAGGCAAAGTTTAGCGCTCAAAGAAGCAGCAGCTAGTTCCAATAACTGGTTGCCATAGTGACTGGTTGTTGTCAAGGATACCTGGAATCCTGAGTTGCTGGCACAAAGGTTGTCTCTTTATCAGACCTCCATTATTTTCCTTAAGCCAAGGAGAGGGGGGGGGTTTCTTCTCTGCTTTGTTCTGGACTACCAGCTGGGAGCAGATCTAAATCACCAGAGCCTGCAAAATATCAGGAGGTCCCCACAAATGTACAATACTGACACACAGGCACTGTGTTATTGTCTATATTTATAGAGAACAGAGCAAAGACAGACATAGAGATGCAGAGACAGAGATAGGGAGAGCCAGAGCTAGAGACAGGGAAATAAAGATGCTGATTGCAGATTAGTATGCAGAAGAAGAGACATAAAGCAAGTAGCTGTCGCAATGAGACATGCATAAGGCAAGGGAAAAACATCACCCAAGGCACTCTGGTCACCTCACTGATCTCTTCCTAGCCAGATGAAAAGAGGCTGAGGCCCAACAAAGGTAAGCTGTTGCCCAGGTTACACATCAGAGGCAGCATTGGAACTCAGGTCCTCTGACTCTATGGCAGTCAGAGTTCTTTTCAGGATACAATTCTGTCTCCCAGAGTGGCTCTTGCCACCAAACCATGGTTTCCTTGGGGGACATCAGAATTTGCCTTTCATTTCTCCACAAAGGGTAAAGTACCTTAAGCTTGCATGTAATCAATCAGGCTAATAATATGATAAATACAGGACAGCCTTTATTTTTACCTGGTGAAAAATGCAGAGTATTTGTACATCATCACATACAGGAGGCACTTGGTAAATGTTTATTTGATTGACTAGTCCCATAAAAGTCAAGACAGCTCGTCCTCCCCCTCCAGTGGTCTGGTCTGTCTCTCTGTAAGAGATGAATTGAACTTCTGTTTGCACAGAAAGTATGTAATATAAATCAGAAAGTTTTTCATTTCATGTGGAATGCAGGAAAATAAAAGGAAAGTCTTGGGAATGTTGATTAACACTTCACTCAACAGGATGTTGTCACCTGTTTGTCAGCATATCTAAAGCATATCTCCTTCTTTGTATTTTGGTTAAATCTATAATGCCAAAGGCCAGAGGAGAATTTCATTCCACAACACTATTTTGAATGTTAAGAACCTTCTTGTATTAATGCTTAAAGTAATTAAACATCTTCTCCTCCATCTCTTTTCAACTGAGGGAATTCTTTTACATGTATTTATGACATGTCATTCTTTTACTAAGTAAAGGATAAAGAAAACAAGAAATGTAAGCAGGGATGGAGACCAACAAAAGGGTAGGGTTTACGTGTTGTTAAGTAGGCTGTGAAGCCCGAAATGCTGAACAATGAGACAGGGTGGGAAATTCGAATTGAGAACAGGATAAAAGGCCTTTCATTTGTCTGTTGTGTGTGTAGGTAGGATCACATGTGTATGCGTATACTTGTCTGTATACACATGTGTACCTTGTGCTCCAAGGCTGTTCCTGCCTGGGGCTTCCTCCCTGCCGGACCTTTGTATGGAGTTCTGTGGATTGGGGGATTTTGGAATGGGCTCAGGTGGAGGCCAGCAGGGAGAAGCCTTTGAGGACACTCCTTCCCTCTCCTCCTCAGGTGGACTTTTCGATCCTTCCTTCTTCTCATGCTTGGCTTAGCCTTGAGTCTGGGAAAGAGGAGAAAGTCTAGAATAGCCGTGGAGAACAAATTTGTTCTGTGAAATTTGGATTTAAAGGATCACACTTGAGGACCTAGAAGACCACATGTGCCCTTAAGGCCATAGGTTCCTCACCCCTGATTAGGAACTAATGTCCCCTTGTCTTCCTCTTCCTGAGAGAGAGGAGGTGGATCTTTCCCAGGGATGGGTGGATAAATCTTTTCTGGGAGAGGTGACCTGGTTCTATAGGCAGGTAAATCCTTGATTTACTCTTTTAATTGAGCAGTAGAATTCTGACTGTCATTCTGGAGGGCACAAATCTCCTATACCCTTTCCCATTCTTTTAAATTCCGTTTAAAGTTTCCTTAAAGGAGTCCAAATTACAAGAAGCTTCTCATTTGGTGGTTTAGAGTAGTCACTTATTAAAAGCATCCCACTTGGGATGTTCAATTTGATTGCCAACTTCATCAAAATATTTCTTAAGGTAATTTATTTTATCTCAATCAAAAGAACCTCCAATTGGCTAATGGTGACAGGATTATTTGGGGTCAATTTTCAATTAGCTAGATACATGCAGGTGTGTGAAAAGTAATTTCCTTCTTGCTCCTCTAACTTGCTGTTGAATTCTCTTTTACATCATGTATTCAAAGCTGAGCTCAGCTGCTCCCCTTGTCCCCAGCCCCAGCAGCCTGCCCTCAGGAACTTGGGAGACTCATCAGCCCAGGTCCTACCTCCATGTGGAGGATGTACCTGCAGCCCCCTCCCTTACCCATTTTGGGACATAGGGATTCAGAGAAATGACTAAGTAAGCTCCCCACTGTTCTAGTCCTTATGTCAGAGACCCCTCCCTCCCTCTGTCCTTCCTCTTCTGCTCTGGGAGGACACAAGCCTCTCCCAGCAGTGATGTTGCCATGTCCACCCCCTCCCATTCTATATTAAATATAAGTCTTCTTTGTCTGGAGGTGGATGTGAGTGGGCCGAACAGGGGGAGGTCTGAGTGCCCCTCATCCAATTCCCTTCCCCTTCCCCTCCACCTCCAGGCTCCGCTCCATTATCCTATCTTCCGCCCATCTTCCAGGCTGACCGATCCTGAAGGTCCTGCTAGCCTCCCTTTCTTCTTCTCTTCTCTCCAACACCAACCTTTTCAAGAATCCGAGCCTCCCTCTCCCCAATTAACTTAGCTTAGTGCCAAGGATGAGGTGTGTAAGGGTAGGTGGAAGTTTCTGGGAATATCAATACTTCTGTTTCTGCCTGTGGTGCATAAGTAGGTAAGATTATCCATGGGGTATGTGAGGGGGGTGTAGCTATAAGTGTGTATTCAGGGGTGAACCTGTATTTGCCTTATCTTCCTGGGCTGCTCCTGCCTGCCTAGGCCTTTGTCTGGAGGTCTGGAACTTGGGCAGGGGGGCTGCGATTGAGTGAGGTAGCAGTCAAAAGGGAGAAGCTTTTGAGGACACTCTCCCCTCCCCTCCTCAGGTAGATGTTTCCATCCTTTCTTCCTCCCTTCTTCCCAACTTTGGCTTGGCCCCAGGGCTGGGAAGAGAGGATGCAATGTGGGAACACTTCCCTTCCCTTTCTACAGATCATCTCTTTTGTTTGATGTTGTTTAAATTATACACACACACACACACACACACACACACACACACACACACACACACACACATATATATATATATTTCAGGTACCTGGTTGCGAAACAGAAGAGAGGTCTGTCCCTGAACTTGTGACCTGTGGATCTCTATGATTTACAGGCTGAAAGAAGAGAGCTGTTTTAATGTACACTTCTCTCATTGTGAGGGATTTTGAGGATTTTGTCACAGGGCTATTGATGGCTTGAATTTCTTCCTTTGACAACTTCCTTTTCATTTAACTTATTGAAGAATGACCCTTAATATAAGAAATTGGAATCAGTTCCTTCTATATCTTGCATGTACAACAGTTCTTAGAGAACTTTACTGCAAAGATGTTTTTTGTCACTTAATATTGACCTTTCTCATTTTAACTGCATTTAATCTGTTTGTACAAAAATATTTCAACTTTAAAAATCTTCCATTATATTTTCTGTGATTCTCTCCATTGCTTTCTCTGTCATAATCTCTTGTCTTTGCTTCGCTAACTTGCTGTTGAATCCTCTTTTACACCTAAGTCGTGTATCCATTTGTAGTTTAATTTGATAGGTGGTATGAGGCATTGATCCCCTTTCAAATTTCTGGTAAACTTCTTTTCTCTTACCCCATCTGTTTTTTTTTTTTTTTTTATCAAATACTGTAATCTCACCACCCACCTCACCATGTCTGTCTTTGGATTTATTGAACATGTTATTTTATTTGTTTCCTTCTTTACGGTGTGTAGCGAATCTTTTCCATTGATCAACCTCCCACATTTCAACAAGTTCCCATTGTTTTCCAGTGGCTAGGTGTCCCACTGGGTCTGAAGTCAGGAAGACTCATCTCCTTGAGTTCCAACCTGGCCTCAGACACTTACTAGATGTGTGACCCTGGGCAAGTGACTTAACCATGTTTATGTCAATTCCTTATCTATCAAATGAGCTGCCGGAAGAAATGGTGAACCACTCCAGTATCCTTGCTAAGAAAACCCCAAATGGGGGTCAGGGAAAGTCAGACAGAACTAAGAAACAATGCCAATGTTTTTCATATTCACTGATCTGTAGCACAGTTTGAGATCTGCTGCTGATAATCACTAACCCCAAACCCTTTTCTTTCTTCCTTCTCTCCCCCCATCATTTCGCTGGAGATACTTGACCTCTTTTTAAACATTTTTTTCTTGATTTTTTTCTGTTTCTTACATCTCCAGGATTTCCCATGTATCTCTCCCTCTCCCATAATGGAAGTGTCATTTCATATCTCCACCAATAAAGTATTAGTGTGTGTATATCCCTACACCATTTTTTAGGTATCAAAAACGTATTTGAGTCATAAATTGAACTTGAAAGGACTACTTCCTTACCTGATATTTCAAATATTTTATATAGTATTGGTATGAAATGTTTTAAAATGTTTGGTAGAATTCTCTTTCAAATATATCTGCTCCTGGATGAAAAACCTGCAACATATGGAGACCTTGGGGAAGATCTGAAAATCATGTGGGAGCAACATGAGGAACATGGGATTCTCACAGTCCTGTGTCCTCCTAGAATTGTCTTCAAGACTTACTTCTGGAACCTGCATCAGATGAGTTTAAATCCCAGTACTTTTATTGAATTAGAATAGACAGTAATGCTGTACAGTGATCTGAAGTACATTACACAGAAAAGAATCAGTAGCATGATATGTAAAATCCATCAAAGAAACTGTGTAACAGACATGAATGATAGGGATGATAATAATTAACACTTCTATGGGATGTCATAGTTTGAAAAGCACTCTGCAAATACCTCATTTGACCTTACAATCACAGAGTAATTTATTTACCCTAGGTATTATCACTCCTTTTCTACAAATATGAAAATTGAGGTTTACCGAGTTTAAATGGTTTGCCTAGGGTCATAGTGAGTAAGGTAGAACTTCTGCGTAAGTCTGAGGGAGAGGGGGGAAACACGATACACCCTTGAAGCCACATGTACTCTCTAGGTTCCCAAGTGTGACCCTTTGACTGAATCCAAACTTCACAGAACAATTGCCCTTAATAAAAGGATTTGTTCTGTAAAACTTGGATTCAGTCAAAAGGCTGTACCCAGAGACCTAGAAGGACACACGTGGCCTAGAGGTCACAGGTTCACCTATTTGAGGGCTTATGCCTCCAATTACAGGTGTCTCCACTATACCACTTCACTAGTGACAGGGCAGCTGATGTTGGAAATAACAAAGGCTCAAATCTGAAATAGGTTTAGAAAGAAATTGATTTGTCACTTGATAGAGGAGACAGAGACAGAAAGGAGTGTGTGGTTGCCTCTTATCCAAGCTCTGCAGTGTTTATATGACACAGGATTTAGACCAGGGTATCCACACATAAAAGGTGGAGGAAAATGTGCTACTGCCCTGGGTGCTCAGCCCTGTTCCTCCCAACCCAGTCTTATATTTGTCTCCTGCTTGTAGAAAGGAGGCTAAGCCTCGCCCCAGATACCCCCTCTCTTTCTCCTCTGCTCTGGGAGTTGTGAGGAAGCCAAGTCTCATTCAAGGGCTTCTGGTTTTCAGAGGTTGCTGCAGCTCCTGTTCTCTTTCTTCTCTTTTGTGGAGCCCAGGGCAGCCCTCCCTGGACCTACTCCTTCCCCTCTTTGTCCCACCTTCCTGTCTTTGTCCCCCTTTCCCTTCTTTGTCCTCCCCATATCCCTCTTTTTCTTTCTTCCAGTTTTTGTAAAGGGGCTGACCCTCCACAACCCCAAACTGAGATCAGCAGCTGGCCCCCACCCCAGCCCCAGCCCCAGCAGCCTGCCCTCAAGGACTTGGAAGCCTGGTCAACATCCAGCCCACCTCCAGGTGGAGGATGCACCTGCAGCCCCCTCCCCTATCCAGTTAACTCCATGGGGACAGGGAGAAAGAACTTTGGGGGAGGCTCCCCACAACTCTAGGCCTGGTGTCAGAGACCCCATCCATCCCTCTTCCCTTCTCTCTCTACTCTGGAAGACTAGCCCCTCCATGCCATGACATCACTATGCCCATCTCCTTCCCACCCTATATTAAGTGTAAGTCTTCTTTGTCTGCAGGAGGATATTAGTAGAGCAATCAGGGGATGTACAAGTGCCTCTTATTCACGTCCTTTCCCCTTCTCCTCCACCCCCATGCTCCACTCCATTATCCCATCTTCCCCCCATCTTTCAGACTTACTGATCCTGAGGGTCCTGTTAGTGCCTAACGGCTGTGAGTGAAGTAATTGCCCACTACCTGCTCCTGCCTCAGCCCTTCCTTTTCTCCTCTTCTTCTCTCCACCACCAACCTTTTCAAGAAGCTGAGCCCCACCTCCCCAATTGACTTAGCTGAGTGCCCAGGATGAGGTGTGTAAGGTGAGTGGAAGGCCCTGGGAGTATCAATATCTTTGTTTGTGACTGCGTCGTACATGTAGGTAGGATCATCTATGTGGGGGTGGGGGGGTACATATGGGTGTGTGTGTTCAGGGGTGAACCTGGGTGTGCTTTCTCCAGGATTGCTCATGCCTGGAGCTTCCTTCTTGCCAAGACCTTTGTCTGGAAGTCTGGGGCTTGAGGGGGCATCATGGGGTGGGGTGCAGTAAACGCCAGCAGGGAGAAGCTTTTGGGGACACTTCCTCCCCTCGTCAGGTGGAGGTTCCCATCCTTTCTTCCTCTCTTCCTCCCATCCTTGTCTTGACTCTTCCTCTCCCCTTCTTCAGATCGTCTCTTTTGTTTGGTGTTTAATTAAATCATGAATTTATTTTTGTTCTGATTTGAACCAGAAACAGGTGAAAGGGACATTTCCAGGTACTTTGTGGTTGAACAGAAAGAGGGACCTGTCCCTGAACTGAGGATCTCTGTGATCTATGGGCGGAAAGAAGTTGGATTTTTTTGGTTTGTTTGTTTTTTTTTTTTTTTTAACATACATTTCTCTCATTGTGAGCGATTTGGAGCATTTTATCACAGGGCTATTGATGACTTGAATTTCTTCCTTTGACAACTTCCTTTTCCTTTGACCTATTGAAGAATGGCTCTCAATCTGAGCAACTGGAATCAGTTCCTTCTATATCTTGTATATGCAACAGTCCTCAGAGAACTTTACTGCAAAGAAGTTTTTCATCACATAACTGTCACCTTTCTCATTTTAATTGCACTTAATCTGTTTGTACAAAAATATTTCAACTTTATAGAAGCAGCATCATCCACTACATTTTCTGTGATTCTTTCCATTGCTTATTTTGTCATAACCTCTCCTCCTTGCTGCTAAATCTTCTTTTAGATTTAATTCATATATCCATTTGCTCTCTAGGTCCTCAAATGTGACCCTTTGACTGAATCCACACTTCACAGAACAAATGGCCTTAATAAAAGGATTTGTTCCCTAAAACTCGGATTGAGTCAAAAGTCTGCACCCCAGGACCTAGAAGGTCATAACTGGCCCCGAGGCTGCAGGTTCCCTTAGTCTAGGTCTTGTGCCTCCAGTTCTAGGTCTCTCCTCTATACCACTTCATTAGCGACAGGGCAGCTGATGTTGGAGAGAACAAAGGTCCAAATCTGAAATAGTTTTAGAAAGAAATTGATGAAGTCACTTGGTAGAGGAGACAGAGACAGAAAGGAGTGTGTGACTGTCTCTTGTCCAGGTTCTGAAAGATTCATATGACACAGGATTTAGACCAGGGTACCCACACATAAATGGTGGGTGCCACCTCGTCTCACTCACCCGTCCAGGTCTTTGTCTCCTCATGCCTGTAGAAAGGAGGCTCTCTCTCCCCCTTCCCCTCTTTGTCCTCCCCTCCCAGTTTCCATAGAAGAGCCTACCCTCCACAACCACAAGCTGAGCTCAGCGGCTGCCCCTCCCCTCCCCAGCCCCAACAATCTTCCCTCAGGAACCTGGAAGCCTGGTCAGTTGGGGGCCCACCTCCAGGTGAAGGATGCACCTGCGGCCTACTCCCCTAACCAGTTGAGTTGATGGGGGCTCAGAGAAAAGATGAGGGGCTTCCCCTCTATTCTTAGAGACTAGACTCTCCCCTCAGTGACATCACCATGCTCACTCCCTCCCACCCTCTATTAAGTGTACGTCTTCTTTGTCTGGAGCAGGGGTAGGTCTGAGTGCCCTTCACGCACTTCTCTTTCCCTTCCCCTCCATTCCACATGCTCTTCTCTGTTACCCCCATCTTACCCCTACTCTCCAGAATGACAAATCCTGAGAGTTCTGTTAGTGCCTAAGTTGCTTTGAGGGTGCCCCTTCCCTGCTCCTACTTCAGCCCCTCCCTTTGTTCTCTTCTTCTCTTTCCTCCTCTCCTACTTTTTCATGATACCCTCCCTCCCCAATTTTCTTTCCTCATGCTCGGGGGGATTCGTTTGTAAGGGTGTGTGGAAGGTCCTGGGAATGATAATACCTTTGTTTATGCCAGGAGAAAGAGAGTATTTGTGTAGATGTGTATGTATGAGTGTGGGTGTGTGTATTCAGGGGTGAACCTGTGTGTCTGCTGTTCTTACTGGCCCAGGCCTTTGTCTGGAGGTCTGAGGATTGGGGAGTTGTCAGGTGGAGTGGGTTAGAAGGATGCCAGCAGAGACAAGTTATTTTGGATGCTCCCTACCTACCCTCCTCAAGTGGAAGATTCCCTCCTTTCTTCCACCATTCTTCCCCATCCTTGCCTTGGCCTTGAGGCTGGGGAAGAGAGAGAGAGACAATCTAGGAAGTCTTCCCCTCCCCTTCTCCCTACGATCTCTTTATTTTGGCATTAATTAGTTTAATATTTATTTATTTGTTTGTTTTTTGTTCTAGTGTCAATCAACACCAGGTAAAAGGGCCATTTCCATGCACCTTACTGGGACAGAGAGGGGACAGTCCCTGAACCTGCGGAGCTCTATGATTTGCTGGATGAAAAAAAAAAAAGTATTTTAATGTGCACTTCTCTAACTGTGAGAGATTTGGAACATTTTGTCTTGGGGCTATAGAGAGCTTGGATTTCTTCCTTTGAAATTTTCCTGTTCATATTCTTTGACCTATTGGAGAATGACTTTTAATCTTGGAAATTAGAATCAGTTCCTTTCAAATGTTGCATATGCAAAAGTCCTTAGAGAACTTTACTGCAAAAATACTTTTCCTCCTTTACCTCTTACCCTTCTCATTTTGACTGCATTAAATCTGTTTGTGCAAAAACATTTCAACTTTCTTGTTGCAGAATCATCTTTTTTATTTTCTATGATTATCTCTGTAACTTCTCATGTCAAAACCTCTTCCCCTTTCCATTCATGTGAAAAGTAATTTCCTTCTATTTCCTCTAATTTGTTATTAATTCCCCCTTTTCACCTAATTCAAGTATGCACTTGTAGTTTAATTTTATGCAAGGTGAGGGATGTTGATGACCTATCAAATTTCTGGCAAAGTACTTTTCCTTTATACCCTGTGTTATTTTGGAGGGTTCTTTTTCAATCAAACGTTTTATTCTCCCCAAACACCCTATTCCCGCTGCTGTCTTTGGATTTATTAAACACTATTTTATTTCTTTCCATTTGTACATTGTAAACCTAATCTTTTTCACTTATCTCCCTTTCAACTTCTAGTAAGTTCAAATTATTTTCTGGGCAACTAGATATTTTGCAGTGCCCAAAGTCATTAAGACGTATCTTTGGGAGGTGGAGCCAAGATGGCGGAGTAGAAAGACTCATGGGGGGGTGGAGCCAAGATGGCAAAGTAGAAGGATGCACGTTTACAAGCTCCAACCCACAGCCCATAGAATTAATGTAAAAAGAGACCCCAATAACTTCTAGACCACTGAAAGGGGTACAGAAACAGAGTGGAAGAGATTTCCGTGCCAGAGGGCCCTGGAGACCCGTCCCCAGGGTCCGTCGCACTCTGGAAAGCAGACCCCACCCCCAGTGCTGCCCTGGCCCCGGCCTCAGAGAAGCTGACCCGAGCAGGATTCAGGGATGGAAGCTCTGGCAGCCGGGAAAGTCCCGCCGCCCACAGAAGCTACAGGTCAGTGAAAGAGACGGCTGGCTGGCTGAGGGGAGTGGGGTGTCTCCATGACTCTGGCCCCCTCAGGAGGAAGCAGCGGCGGCAGAGATGGGGGCAAGAAGCGGCGGAGGCAGAGGCGTGGGCAGCAGCCCAGGACTCCCCAAGCAGTCAGGATCTTCATTACTGAAAGTCTTTGCATAAACAACCTGAGGGAGCTGAGCCTGGGAGGCGGCGCTGCCCTACCCCATTACTGAAGGCCTCTGCATAAAGCCCCTGAGGGATCTGAGCCTGGGAGGCGCCCCTCCCACCTGCTCCATTCCTGAAAGTCTCTGCATAAAGCCCCTAAGGGAGCTGAGCCTGGGAGGCGGCCCTGCCCCGACCCAAGCACCAGAACTAAAGCTCACATTTGATTAGCAGCTGGGTGGGCGGTGCGGAAAGCCCATTTGAATCTCAGAGCCCAAGCATTAGCTGGGTAGATCTAGGTGGGGGTGGAGAGGATTCTCAGAAGTCAAGTAACTGGCTGGGAAAATGCCTAAAAAAGTGAAGAAAAGTAAGACTATAGAGAGTTTTTTCCAACAAATGAAAATGATCCCAACATTAGGATCTGATGACGAGGACGTAATCTTGCCATCAGGGAAAGACATGGAGGGCGGGGCCTCAGTACCCCAGACACCCCAGGGGGATGTCAGATGGGCTCAGGCCTTGGAAGAGCTCAAAAAGGATTTTGAAAAGCAAGTTAGACAGGTGGAGGAAAAACTGGGAAGAGAAATGAGAGAGATGCAAGAAAAGTATGAAAAACGGGTCAATACCTTGGTAAAGGAGACCCCAAAAAATGCTGAAGAAAATAACACCTTGAAAAGTAGGCTCACTCAATTGGCAAAAGAGGTTCAAAAAGCCAATGAGGAGAAGAATGCTTTCAAAATCAGAATTAGCCAAATGGAAAAAGAGGTTCAAAAGCTCACTGAAGAGAATAGTTCTCTCAAAATTAGAATGGAACAGATGGAGTCTAATGACTTTACGAGAAACCAAGAAATCACCAAACAAAACCAAAAGAATGAAAAAATGGAAGAGAACATGAAATATCTCATGGGCAAAACAACTGACCTGGAAAATAGATCCAGGAGAGACAATTTAAAAATTATGGGACTACCTGAAAGTCATGATCAAAAAAAGAGCCTAGACATCATCTTCCATGAAATTATCAAGAAAAACTGCCCTGACATTCTAGAACCAGAGGGCAAAATAAGTATTGAAAGAATCCATCCATCACCACCTGAAAGAGATCCAAAAAGAGAACTCCTAGGAACATTGTGGCCAAATTCCAGAATTCCCAGCTCAAGGAGAAAATCTTGCAAGCAGCTAGAAAGAAACAATTTCAGTACTGTGGAAATACAATCAGGATAACTTAAGATCTAGCAGCTTCAACATTAAGGGATCGAAGGGCGTGGAATAGGATATTCCAGAAGTCAAAGGAATTAGGACTCAAACCAAGAATCACCTACCCAGCTAAACTGAGTATAATACTGCAGGGGAAAATATGGTCTTTCAATGAAACAGAGGACTTTCAAGCATTCTTGATGAAAAGACCAGAGCTGAAAAGAAAATTTGACTTCCAAACACAAGAATGAGCAGAAGCATGAAAAAGGAAACAGCAAAGAGAAGTCTTAAGGGACTTACCAGAAGTGAACTGTATACATTCCCACATGGAAAGACAATATTTGTAACTCTTAAAACTTTTCAGTATCTAGGTAGTTGGTGGGACTACACATACACATGTACACGCATGCACGCACACACACATACACACATGCACACACACACAGAGACAGAGAGCACAGAGTGAATTGAATAGGATGGGACCATAGCTTAAAATAAATTAAGGTAAATGGTGAGAGAGAAATGTAGTGGGAGGAAAGAGGTTGAAATGGAATGGGGTAAATTATATCTCATTGAAGAGGCAAGCAGGAGACTTTTTAGTGGAGGCAAAAAGAGGAGAGCTGAGAAAAAAAACATGAAGTTTACCCTCATCACATTCGACTAAAGGAAGGAATAAAATGCACACTCATTTTGGTATGATAACCTATCTTACAGTACAGGAAAGTGGGGGAGAAGGAGATAAGCAAGGGGGGGGGTTGATGGAAGGGAGGGCAATGGGAGGAGGGAGCAATTTGAAGTCAACACTCGAGGAAGGACAGGATCAAAAGACAGAGTAGAAACAATGGGGGGCAGGGCAGGATGGAGGGAAATACAGTTAGTCTTACACAACACAACTATTATGGAAGTCATTTGCAAAACTACACAGATAGGGCCTCTATTGAATTGCCTGCCTTCCCAAAGGGAATGGGTGGGGAGGGAGGGAAGGGGGGAATTTGGAACTCAAAGTTTTAGAAACAACTGTTGAGTATTGTTGTTGCTACTAGGAAATAAGAAATACAGTTAATAGGGAATAGAAAGTCATCTGGCCCTACAGGACAAAAGAGAAGATGGGGACAAGAGAAGGGAGGAATGAAAGAAGAGAGGGTTGGTGACAGGGGAAATTAGATTGCTCGGTGTATTTGGGTGGGGAGAGGGGATAAAAGTGGAGAAAATTTGGAACCCAAAATTTTAAGAAAATGAATGTAAAAAGTTAAATAAATAAATTTTTAAAAAAAATAAAATAAAAAAAAGACTTATCTTTGTGAGTTCAAATCTGGCCTCAGACACTTAATGGATGTGTAGCCTTTTCAATTATTCATATGTCAAATGAGTTGAAGATGGAAATGGCAAACCACTCAGTATCTTTGTTACGAAAAGCCCAAATGGTTTCAGCAAAAGTCAGACAGGACGAAACACTAACAGCAATTATTTTTATAACCACAGATTTGTAACATAGTTTGGATTTCCTACACATAATCACTAACCTCAAAATCTATCTTTCCTCCTTCTTCCCCCATTATTTCTTTTGAGATACTTGACCTCTTTTAAAATGTGTTTATAGATGTTTTTTGTTTCTTGTGTCACCAGGGTATTCCATTTGTCTCTGCCTCTTCACATCCTTGAGAGCCATGCCATGTGACAAATCATATTTCCTGTTTCAAGGAAGAAAAGAAAAGCCATCACAACTGATTGATGCAT
This sequence comes from Bettongia penicillata ogilbyi, assembly GCA_023548195.1. Classification (NCBI taxonomy): domain Eukaryota; kingdom Metazoa; phylum Chordata; class Mammalia; order Diprotodontia; family Potoroidae; genus Bettongia; species Bettongia penicillata. The sequence goes on from JAJHZJ010000594.1 coordinate 549,216, forward strand.
TCGGAAAAAATTGTTCAAAGTGTAATACTTGTGGATCCCTCACCTCCTGGACAGGATAGGCTGATGCTGCCTTCTCGTTTCCTTTTAGGTCTACTTGATCTTTAGCATTTTGTTACAGATACTTTTCAATTTTTGTTGTTATGTTCTTTCCATTTCAGTTGTTGTAATTGCCATGTATATATACTGTTTTCTTGGCTCTGCTTAATTCATTTTGCATGAGTTCACAAAGATATTTCCAAATATTTCTGTGCTCATGAAACAGATCATTTCTTGCTGCATGATAGCAGTATTCTGTGCCTTTCTTGTCTTCCTTGTCTTGCGTGCCATTCACCAGATGATGAGCATCTACTTTGTTCCTAATTCATCACTGTCAAAGAAGCGCTGTTGTGTTTTGAAATAAATAGTCACTTTTTCTTCTTAATAGCTTCATTGGGGTGCAGTGGAGTCTCTGGATATCTTTCCTACTTTCTTTGAATAATACTTAATTACTTCTGTTAACAGAATTTTTACGAGCCAGTCTCTAATGTGAGAATGCTTAGATCCACACAAAGCAGTACTAGAGATGGGAGTGTCAGCAATCGAAGAGTGTAATTAATGATTTTCAGAGGGAGGAATGTTATACCAGCTGAAGTAAAAGCACAGATTATTTACTTAAGTCATAACTAAGAAAGGAGAAGGGAAGGTGGATTACAAACAATCCTTTAGTGTTTTCCTAGGACAAACCCATAAATCCCACAATAAAACATTTCTGGAGTCAAGCCTTTGGGGATTGTGACTACCTCCTCTAAAGTACAGAACCAGAGTTCTGTGATAGGAGCAGGTTTTATTCTTTGATTCATTTTCACTTCAGGTAAGCAGGAGGCCAGTGATTGTGAGTCTTAATGTTTGATTGATGAGTTCAAGCTGCATAGTCATTCTGACTCACAAACTAGAAAAGACAATTCTGCAAAATCCAATCTGTTAGTATATTCATTACATGTATCATATTGATTATTACAACCATCTTAAATTCCTTCCTCACTTTTCAAGATAGATTGACATTTAACAGTTCCACCAAAATCTATTAGTGTGTGTATATTCAAAAACACATTTCTGCCTTAAATAATTTGATAGGATTCCATCTTTTTTTATTTTTTTTAATTTTAATTTTTATTTATTTAACTTTTTACATTCATTTTCAAAAAATTTTGGGTTCCAATTTTTTCTCCCCTTTTCTCCCCTCCCCCCAACCCAATACACCAAGCAATCTAATTTTCCCTATCTCCAATCTGCCCTCTCTTCTGTCATCCCTCCTTTCTCTTGTCCCCATCTTCTCTTTTGTCCTGTAGGGCCAGATGACTTTCTATTCCTCATTAACTGTATGTCTTCTTTCCTAGTAGCAACAACAACACTAAACAGTTGTACCTAAAACTTGAGTTCCAAATTTTCCCCATCCCTCCCTCCCCACCCATTCCCTTTGGGAAGGCAGGCAATCCAATATAGGCCCTATCTGTGTAGTTTTGCAAATGACTTCCATAATAGTCGTGTTGTGTAAGACTAACTGATTTACCCTCCATCCTATCCTGCCCCTCATTGTTTCTATTCTGTCTTTTGATCCTGTCCCTGCCTGAGTGTTGACGTCAAATTGCTCCCTCCTCCCATTGCCCTCCCTTCCATCAACCCCCCCCTTGCTTATCTCCTTCTCCCCCACTTTCCTGTACTGTAAGATAGGTTATCATACCAAAATGAGTGTGCATTTTATTCCTTCCTTTAGTCAAATGTGATGAAGGTAATCTCCTTGTTTTTTTTTCTCAGCTCTCCTCTTTTTCCCTCCACTAAAAGGTCTCCTGCTTGCCTCTTCAATGACATATAATTTACCCCATTCCATTTCACCCTCTTTTCTCCCACTATATTTCTCTCTCACCATTTATCTTAATTTCTTTTAAGATATGGTCCCATCCTATTCAATTCACTCTGTGCTCTCTGTCTCTGTATGTGTGTGCATGTGTGTATGTGTGTGTGCGTGCATGTGTGTACATGTGTGTGTGTGTGATCCCACCAACTACCCAGATACTGAAAATTTTTAAGAGTTACAAACATTGTCTTTCCATGTAGGAATGTAAACAGTTCACTTCTGGTAAGTCCCTTAAGACTTCTCTTTGCTGTTTACTTTTTCATGCTTCTTCTCATTCTTGGGTTTGAAAGTCAAATTTTCTTTTCAGCTCTGGTCCTTTCATCAGGAATGCTTGAAAGTCCTCTGTTTCATTGAAAGACCATATTTTCCCCTGCAGTATTATACTCAGTTTTGCTGGGTAGTTGATTCTTGGTTTGAGTCCTAGTTCCTTTGACTTCTGGAATATGCTATTCCATGCCCTTCGATCCCTTAATGTAGAAGCTGCTAGATCTTGTGTTATCCTGGTTTTATTTCCACAATACTGGAATTGTTTCTTTCTAGCTGCTTGCACGATTTTCTCCTTGACCTGGGAGTTCTGGAATTTGGCCACAATGTTCCTAGGAGTTTCTCTTTTGGGATCTCTTTCAGGTGGTGATCGATGGATTCTTTCAATACTTATTTTGCCTTCTGGTTGTAGAATGTCAGAGCAGTTTTCCTCGATAATTTCATGGAAGATGATGTCTAGGCTCTTTTTTTGATCATGACTTTCAGGTAGTTCCATAATTTTTAAATTGTCTCTCCTGGATCTATTTTCCAGGTCAGTTGTTTTTCCCATGAGATAATTCCCATTCTCTTCCATTTTTTCATTCTTTTGGTTTTGTTTGGTGATTTCTTGGTTTCTCATAAAGTCATTAGACTCCATCTGTTCCATTCTAATTTTGAGAGAACTATTAAATTCAGTGAGCTTTTGAGCCTCTTTTTCCATTTGGCTCATTCTGCTTTTGAAAGCATTCTTCTCCTCATTGGCTTTTTGAACCTCTTTTGCCAATTGAGTGAGCCTACTTTTCAAGGTGTTATTTTCTTCAGCATTTTTTGGGATCTCCTTTACCAAGGTATTGACCCGTTTTTCATACTTTTCTTGCATCTCTCTCATTTCTCTTCCCAGTTTTTCCTCCACCTGTCTAACTTGCTTTTCAAAATCCTTTTTGAGCTCTTCCAAGGCCTGAGCCCATCCGACATCCCCTTGGGATGTCTGGGATACAGAGGCACCTCCCTCCACATCTTTCCCTGATGGTAACAAGATTTTCTCATCGTCGTCAGATCCAAAACCACAATCATTTACATTTGTTGGAAAAAACTCTCTGTAGTCTTATTTTTCTTCCCTTTTCTAGGCATTTTCCCAGCCAGTTACTTGACTTCTGAGATTCCTGTCCATCCCCGCCTAGATCCGCCCAGCTAATGCTTGTGGTCTGAGATTCAAATGGGCTTTCCGCGGCAGGCGCAGCTGCTAATCAATGTGAGCTTTAGTTCTGGTGCTGGAGTGGGGGCAGGGCCGCCTCCCAGGCTTAGCTCCCTCAGGGGCTTTATGCAGAGACTTTCAGTAATGAAGATCCTGCCTGCTCGGGGAGTCCCAGGGGCCACCGCTGCTGCTTCTGCCTCCGCAGCTTCCTGCCCCTGCCTCTGCCTCCTCCGCTTCCTCCCGAGGGGGCCCGAGCGGAGACACCCTGCTCCCCTTTCGGCCAGCCCAGCCGTCTCTCTCACTGAACTGTAGCTTCTGTGGGCGGAGGTACCTTCCCGGTCGCCAGAGCTTCTGTCCCTGAAGCCTGTTCAGATCAGCTTCTCTGGGGCCGTAGCCAGGGCAGCGCTGGGGTGGGGTCCGCTTTCTGGGGTGTGATGGACCCTGGGGACCACTCTCCAGGGCTCTCTGGCCCGGAAATCTCTTCCACTCTGTTTCTGCACACTCTGCAGTGATCCAGAACTCGTGGGGAGCTCTTCTTACATTAAATGCATGGACTGTTGATTCGGAGCTAGCATACAGTGAGTCTTTCTACTCCGCCATCTTGACTGCGATCCACGACTCCTTCTTTACCTGTTGTTTCAAATAGTTTATGTAGTATCATGATGAAATGATTCTTAACTGTTTAGTAGAATTCACTTTCAAATCCATCTGGTCCTGGGAATTTTTTCCTAGGAAACTCATTTATTCCGTGTTCAATTTCTTTTTTCAAGATTGGCTTATGTATGTAGTCTATTGCTCTTCTGTAAACATGGCCAGTTTGTGTTTTTACGACTATTTATCCCTTTCACATAGATTGTTAGTTCTGCTGGTATATGATTGGGCAAAATAACTCCTCAACAATGCTTTAATTTGATTTTCATTGATTACGCATGCACCCTTTCGAATTTGAGATTGCAAATTTCATTTTATTTCTTTTTGTTAATCAAGTTGCCCAACAGTTTGTCTGTTTTCATCAGTATTTTCATAAGAGCAATACCTGTTTTTATTTACTAATTTGATCATTACAATTTTTTTCTTAATCTTACCTTTGATGTTTGATGTATAATCGGGGATTTTTCATTTGTTGTTTTCCTCCTTTTCTACATTTCATTCACAGTTCTTTGATCTGTTGTTTCACTGTTTTATGGATGTGAGCATTTAGAGGTTGAAATTTTCCCCAAAGTACAACTTTGGTTGCATCACACAAATTTTAGTATCTTGCCTCATTGTTATAATTCCATTTAATGAAATTATTGGTTGATGCTGTGTTTTGTTCCTTGACCCACTCGTTCTTTATGATTGGTTATTTTACTTTCCAATTAATTTTAATCTCTGTTTCCACATCTCTGTAATTTGTATTGCATTGTGGTCAGTAAAATTTGCTTTCACCATTTATGTTTTTTGCATTTAGTTGTGAGATTTTTGTGCCCTAATACATCTTCATATTTTGTCACGGTGTCTTATACAGCTGAGATAAAGTTATATTCCTTTTTATTCCCATTCAATTTTCTCCAGAACTCTATCATATCTAACATTTCTATTATTCTTTCCCTCTCTTTAACTTCTTTTTAATTATTATTTAATGCATATATTTGCCTAATTATGAGAGGGCATCTTGGGGTCACTCATTGGTATGTTTTTACTGTCTGTTTCCTTCTGTAAGTCATTTACTTCTTCGTTTGAATAAGTTGGATGCTCTGCCATTTGATACATCTTTGCAGAGTATTGACATTATACTATTGTCTATGTTATTCTTTAGCAAGACATAGTTTCCCTGCTTATTTCTTTGAGTTAGGACTATTTTAGCTTTTGGTTTTTCTGAGGTCATGATTACTACCCTTGCCTTTTGGACTTCATCCAAAGCCTACGTGTGTGTGTGTGTTTCTTTGTGTGTATGTGCGTGTGTGTGTGTGTCCGTGTGTGTGTGTGTCTGTGTGTGTGTCTGTGTGTGTGTGGTGGGGAATTGTCTGAAGCCTCAGGCCTCTTTACACTGCTGTTTTCAGAGCTAGTTTCGGAGATTTGAAAGTTTTTGGTGGTTCCAAAGTGATAGGAGTTGGAGAGAAGTTTGGTCACTGCTTTCTTGGTCTGTACTCTGGATCTTACCCAGGAAGAACCTCTGATCCCTTGGGACTGCACTCAGTGCTGCTCCACAGGGTTCCTGTACCTTTTTCAATAGAAGTGACCTTGCCTTTCAGCAGCCCTGTGCCACTGGAATTGAAAGGGACACTGTTTCTCAGTTCCCTGCTCCCTCTTGCCAGAAGGTGCTCCTCTCTGCCCTTGAAGTGTGACCCAGAAAACTGTATAGGCATTGGAATATCTGAGCAGCTTCCAAATTTTCCCATGGAACAGATGAAGCACCTGTTGCTATTTACATTAAAGGTAGTTTACAGTCTCTTTGGGATTATGGGTCCTGCTCCCAGACCCTTTTACCCACCATACATAAAGCTACTTGGGAAGTTCCTAACTCAGTACAACTAGTGTCTTTGCTCAGGATGGGTAGTGAATTTAGAAGGGACTGAGCACTTGTAGAATTTCCCTGCACTGAGAATGAGATCTTTTCTTATCCTTCCCCAGTTTTGGGGCAGTCTCCTAGATAGTGACTTGGCAACAGTCCTCTGGGATCCCTGAATCCCTTCATCAAGGTGGTTCAAGTGGTTAGAGTACTCAGTCTGCAGTCAGGAAGATCTGAATGAAATCGTGCCTCAGGCATTTACTAGTTATGTGATCTTGGGCAAGAACAAGTGAGAGTGTACCTAGTCAAGTACTCTTTCATCTTTCTGCCTCCTCAGTAAGATTTACAGTCCTGAAAGTATCTATGATCTTACAGAGTGGTCTGGAGAACTAAGAGGTTAGGTGACTTGACTGTGATCATTCTTCTATCATTGATCTGAGGCAGTATTTGACCTCTGAGCCCTTCTAACTCTGAAGCTGGCCTTCTGTCCTCAGAGAATCTCTCTCTTCTATGGAGACACAGTTCAAGCATCACCTATTCCTTGAAGACTTTCTTAATTTCAACTGCTAGTGGACTCGCTCCTAAACTGCCTTATACTTTGCATTTTTTTGTCCTTATTCTCTATATATTTTTATATATTTTCTGACTCATTAGCACGTAATTTTCAAGTGGTTAGGGACTGTGCATCTTCAGAACCTAACCCTGGGCCTGTTATACAAGAGGTACTTAAGACATCCTTGTTGATTGCTTAATTAGTTCACCTATCTCCCTGTGTGTCCAGTACATGGGAGGAGCTTAATCTAATACCTATAGAGAGAATAATTTAGTGAGTTGTAGGTCTAACCTAGAGGTACCATTAATGATTATATTTATATCTCTTATTAATGATTTTCAGCATTTCTCAATATATTATTTTATCTATCATATCTAATTCATATTGTTCTATCAAATTTCCACCAAAACTGCTTTCTAATTATGAAATTAATTATTTTTATTTTTTCAACTACAGACAGTTCTTCTTTTGCATAAGTGAACCACTGGGCAAACCTCTAGGTAAAATGATTTGGAGCAAAGGTGAATTTGCCCACGGACCTGGCTACAAGAGAGGGAGGGAGGAAGGGAGCCACATACCTCTGAAAGGAGGGTACCACGAGACAGTTCAAGGACATGTTGGGGCTGGGGACAGAGAAGCAAGAGCAACAAGGGGATGAGGCAGGTGTCGGCCCAGCCACATGATTTTCAGGTCAGAAATGAGAAGAAGAACACATGGGGGACAGACGTGTGGAGGCTGGACATGACCATACACAGAAGAGGACTGGTGACACATGAACTGAGTAAAGATCCACAGTATTGGAAGGTGGATGGACAGAAGATAGACATGTAGATGTAAGACATAGAGATATATGGACAGAGCAACTAAAAATCTCCTCTTTCAGTACTGGAGGTCTCAAGCCAAGACCTGATTCTGAGGCTGCAGAGGTGGAAGGCATCACTCTGCATGTTCAAAATTTCTTTCCTTTCTCAGCTGTTCATTAATACCCTTAAGATCCTTCACCCCACTTAAAATTTTTATTGATGTTTTCTGTATCTTATATCATGGTATCCCATGTATCCTTACCTCTGCCACTCCTTCTCCCTGATAGCCATGCCCAGTGACAAATGGTATTTTTTTTTGTTTTAGGAGGAAAAAGCAGTCAACATAATTGTACTACACAGAGAAAGAGACAATTGAGGCAGAAGACACAGTCTCTGACAACATTTCAATTACTACAGACTTACTCTCTGTGGAAACACATCAACCCTCCAAACACTCAGAGGAAAAGACACTTATGACAGGAGACACTCTTTCTGAGTACATGCCAGTTACTACAGGCTTACTCTCTGGGGAAGCACATCTAGCCTCCAAACATTCAGTGTATGAGATACTTATGGGTGGAGATACAAAATCTGAGGACATTCTCCTTACTACAGGCTTGCTTTCTGGGAAAGCACATCTACTCTCTGAACATTCAGAAGAAACGATACTTGTGGCAGGAGACAGTTTCTATGGGAATATTCCAGTTACTATAGGCTTACTGTCCGGGGAAACACATCTAGCCTCCAAACATTCAGTGGATGAGATGCTTATAGGTGGGGACACATATTCTGAGAACATTCTGCTTACTAAAGGCTTGCTCTCTGGGGAAGCACACCTACTTTCTGAACACTCAGAGGAAAAGATACTTATGTCAGGAGACAGTCTCTCTGGGAACATTCCAGTTACTACAGGCTTACTCTATGGGGAAGCACAACTATCCTCAAAACACTCAGCAGACAAGACATTTGTGGCTGACGACACATGCTCTGAGAACATTGGACTTACTGCAGGTTTGCTCTCTGGGGAAGAACCTCTACTCTCTGAACACTCAGAGGAAAAGGCACTCGTGGTAGGAGACGCTCTTCTGCAACATTCTGGTTACTACAGGCTTACTCTCTGGGGAAACATATCTAAAGAAAAAATGGATATTTAATAAAATAGAGGCCCTTGAAGCATTCCTGATGAAAAACCTGAGGTGAAGAGAAAGTATAACTTTCAAAGACAAGAATCAAAAGAAGCATTAAAAGGTAGATATGAAAGAGAAATCACAAGCAACTCAATAAGGTTAAAGTGTGTACTTTTCTATAAGGAAAGATGATACACCTATCATCTAAGAATTTTATCATTATTAGAGCTGGTAGAAGGACTGTACAAGGGAAGAGGTTAGGAAGTGAGGCAGTTAGTTTGGGATAATGTAAAATAAATGGATAGGTGAGAAATATGGATTCCCTGGGAGAAGGCAGAGAAAATTGCATCAAAATTTTTTCACAGGTACTGTTGGTAATTGTATTGCTTTCCATCCTATCCCTCTCCATTTCTTCTATTCTCTCTCTCCTTTTCACCACGTATTCCTTAGAAATATTTTGCATCTGACTACCCCTTCTCCCAAACTACCCTCTCTTTTAAAACATATATCTCCATTTCTTATCCCCTTTTCCTCCTACTTTCCTGTAGGGTAAGGTATATTTCTGTACCCAACTGAGTGTGTATGATATTCCCTCTTTGAGCCAATTCTGATGAGAGTAAGGGTCACCCCTCAACTTCCCCATTATATCCTCCACCATGAAAGGTTTTTTTCTTTTCTCTCTTATGTGAGATAATTTTTAAAACACATATCTCCATTTCTTATCCCCTTCTCCTCCTACTTTCCTGTAGGGTAAAGTATATTTCTGTACCCAACTGAGTGTGTATGATATTCCTTCTTTGAGCCAATTCTGATGAGAGTAAGGTTCACCCCTCAACTTCCCCATTATATCCTCCACCATGAAAGTTTTTTTTTCTTTTCTCTTTTATGTGAGATAATTTACCTTATTCTACCTCTCCCCTTGTCTAACTTCCAGTACATTCCTTTCTCATCCCTTAGTTTTGTTTTTTAGATATTATTTCTTCATAGTCAGCCTATACTTGTACCCTCTGTCTACTTTTTCTAAATATATCAATAAAGAGAAAAGTCTTATGAGTTACAAACATCTTTAAATGTAGGAATGTAACTAGTTTAATCTTATTGAGTGCTTTAGGATTTCCCTTTTCTGTTTACCTTTTTGTCCTTCTCTTGAGTCTTGTATTTGAAATTCAAATTTTCTATTCATTTCTAGTCTTTTTCTTAGGAATGCTTGAAAGTCTATTTCGTTGAATGTCCATTTTTTACATTTCTCCATTATCCATTTTTCCAGCCTTGTCCAGTATGGATGTAAGGGTGGTGGTAGTAGATGGCTGGAGTGATCCAAGACTTAGTTAGAATTACACCATGATGGTATTCTCCCTTCCCCTGGGATAAACCCAGGCCCTATGCTTACCACAGTACTTGTCACATAGTAAGCACCAAAGAAATGCTTGCATTCCCTCTCTCTCTTTCTCTCCCTCCCTGCCTCCCTTCCTCCCTCTCTTTCTCTCTCTTACCTGGAAAGACTGCAGCAGACAGTATTCTTTAAAATGCTTTAAAACCTATGTGACCTCATTTCAGTTTTACAGATGTAGTTCTAGGGCCCAGAGAAAGAAAGATGGGGCATGTGGATAGTTCTCTGTGACTTTGTCAAAAATCTTGTTCCATTGATTAAGTTTATTTTGGATAGAATGTCCATAGGCAGTATTGCTGACTCCTGGGATCTTGGTAATTGTAGGTGGGGATTTGCACGATGAGGGGGACATATGAAGGTGGTTGTGGGACATGCCACTTGGCATGACTGTAGCCCCTGTGGCCAGTTTATTTGTATAAGAAAAGTAGTTATGTCCTGTTGAAGCACACAATGATGCAGAATCCCTAGAATGCATAACGATGACCTTAATCCAGCCTCTTTGCACACCATGTAACTTTCTCCAAGTGCATTCCCATCTATTCACTCATTGGTTCATGAGGATGACAGATACATTCTGTACATGGAATGTGCTTGGCTGGATGGTCTGGTTTACCTGGGAGAGAGAATGACAATGTATGGCATGAAGTTTAGGGAGTTGGATTCAACTGATTCCTTCATCAGACACAGATTTTACACCTGTGATATGTGTCAGCCAAATCCCTGCCATAAGGATCGAATGGCCCCAACATTGCTCCTTCTGAACTGCATATCAGAGAAAGTAAAATGGATCATGGACTTGACGGTATGTGGGAGAGAAGAATGGTGCTTAAGGCAATTTCAGAGGCCTTGCTGGGTGCAGGTGTGGAGGAATGCAAGGACAGTAGGAATATGAAGCCAATGAGTGGAAGAGGAGTAAAAAGAAGAAGGGAACAAAAGGCTTTTCACAAGGTTTGATTTGTTGTGAGGAGCCGGAAGTGGAGGAGACATAAAATATGCCCCACCAGGGTTCAAGAATTTATAGGTGCTGGACTCTGTGGTAGCTGAGACCTGAAAATAAAGTGGATACCCATCATTGGGAATGGAATGAGAAAGTGTGATGTATGAATATGAATATAATAGTCTAACCTTATCGCTTCCCTGAAATTGATCTCTCCACTGGGACAATCATGTCTTAATTGACAAGTCTCATGGTCTTCTCTCATTCCCCATCATTCTTGACCTCTCTGCTGCCTTTGAAGCTGTCATTCACCCTCATCTCTTGGATACTCCCTTCTCTCTCAGTTGTCATGACACTGTTCTCTCTTAATTCTCATTTTGCCTGACTATGGCTGACTGGTCCCAATGACTGAATCTTCACTCACATCATGCCCATGAACTTTGGGCATCCCTCAAGGTTTTGTCTAATCATTGTGTTCTTAATGTTTGTACTGAAATGTAATAGAATGAGTCCATGGAGTTTCTCCAAAAGGAGTTCTGCTTGAGCCCCATCACACCATGTTCTCCACAGGTATGGTTCCAGTGACTTTGGAGGTTACTGTTTAAATTTCTCCTGTTATCTTATAAGGTCTTTATTCAATCACTCACTTGGTCAATAGGCATTAATATAATGTTTACTCTAGTTTTAAACACTGAGGATAAAAAGAAAGGAAGAAGATATTCTTTGCTTTAAGGAGTCACAGTCTATTTGCAGAGCCAACATACAAACCACTCAGCACAAGAAGCCAAAAACAGGATGAATTAGACATGATCAACAGAAGGAATGTACTAAAAAGAAGAGAGATTAGGAAAATCTTCCTATAGGATATGAGATTGTATTTGGGACTTGTAGGAAGCCAGTAAAAACAGATGCATACTAGTTTTATGGGACTACCACTAAAAGAGCAAGAGGGTTGGGACATTCTAAAGTCATGTGTGAGAATCAGGAAGGAGGTGAGTGCCAGTAGATCTCACAATGTGTGGGAGGTGAGTGTCAGGTTTTATAAAGCTAAGAGGGTAAAGGGGCTGTTTGGGAAGGGCTTTGAATATCAAGCAAAAGTGTTTAAATTTTATCTGAGGAATGATTGGGAACCCTGGGAGTCTACTGAGTAAGGAGAAGGGTGACATCATCAAAAATGTTCTTTAGGAGGATCACTGGGAGCAGGAAGATTTGGAGTGGAGAGAGACTTGAGGCAGGGAGGTCAATTTATTGCAGTAGCCCAGGTGTTCAGTGCTGAGGATTGCACTAGGCTGTTGTCAGGCCAGAGGAGAGAAGTGAACACATTCCAAAGATGTTGGGAAGGTGAAATGGACAGATTTTGGCAATAGATTGAATACCAGGAGGTGAGAGAGTCAGAAATCTGGGATGACCACTAGTTTGCAAACCAGGGTGACTTGGGTAATGTTTACAATATTGGTCCACTGCTAACAGTAATGAGAAAGGTAGGAAGGAGGGGTGGTTTGGGGGGAGGGGAAGTATGAGAGGAAGCAAGATGGGATTTTTTGCTATTTTTTAGTGTTCAGTTCCTGAGGTTCATCCTAAATTGTAAACATCTAAAGGATTAATTTACTTTGAACCATGTTAATTCACAGCTGAGCAACATGGGTTTTAGCACGTTTTGACTCTGAGCCAATCAGGTACTGAGTCACATAGGTTTTCTTACTTTGAACTGATTAGTTGTAAGTGTGTATGTGTGTGTGTGTGTGTGTGTGTGTGTGTGTGTGTGTGTGTGTGTGTGTATTCTGAGCTGAGATATTGCCTTGGGGCTTACTAATGTGAAGAATGTTTTGTCTGAGGTCTTGATTTTTAGGATAAGACTCTGGGTTGCTGTTGTTAAGGCCCCCTCCACACCCACTCTCTAGCTGTGTGAAACCAAATGGCAGTGGTCTCTTGACTTAGTGATGTATGTGAATGGTTTTATTATTCTGCTTAGACAGTTGGAGCCCCGTCTTTCAGACATTTCTTTATCCTTACTTTCTATTATTTTGCTGTGCTCAGAGTTCAAATGGAAGTGACCACTCCTATGATAATTCCTGGGGAAGATGAGTTGCCCAAGATTTGGGGAGGTGAGGGCCAGAAACAGAATCTGGGTACAGGAGCCCCTGGTGCCTGCTGATCCTGGACACAAGCAGGAGTAGGGAGAACTTGGAATGCAGCAAGTGAGATGAGACATGGAGCAAGAGTCAAGAGCTGCTTATGTGTGAACCCAAGCAGGAGTTGGCAATGGTCAGTCCCTGGACCTGCAGGAGGAGGAACCAAGGAACTCAGGGCTCAACCCTTGATTCGAGATGGAAGCTTTTCAGCAGGGCAGGAGCAGCAAGCATGCTTTCCTGCCATGTTCCTCTGGGATTAGTTGGGACACAGATTTTTCTATGGTGGGATGAGGAGAATATAGTGGCCCCAGGGATCCACCCTCTTGCCTTTATCACTCAGGTGCCCCTCAGGACTTGGAAGCAAGGCCTGGAGCAATGTTAACACTTGTATACTTTGACTCTTTAGAGCATGTGTGCACCTGAGAGTGCCAGGTGTGAGTCTGTAACAGCAGCATGGGGAGGACACCCACACCCAAAGAGGACCTTACTTGGACACTCTGTTTGGATGGAGGGGATTGTAATATACTATGACCTAGGGGTGGAGTGTATTGTGTTTGCTTTCCCCCTTGGGAATGTGCTCTGCTGAGGGAAGACACTGACCTGGGATGCCCTAATTTTATAAACAACTGTTTTGGAGCATTACCTGAGTGAAGAGGAGTTATTTGCTCACTCCACAAAGATTTTGGCTCCCAAACAAAGTATAAGGTGGATGGGAGTATGCTACATTATGTTATGTGCTTTTGTGTCTATTCAAGCCCATGTGGCCACCCTGGCAATAAGTTGTGTCGTTAATGATATGATTTATTTTCTTGGCTCAAAGTTTAGTTTTGAATAGAGTGCTCATACTAATGTGTTATTTGAACCTCAAATATATTCACAGTAGCTATCCTCAAGTGTCCTATGCTGATTGGCGTTACAAGAAGTAAGATAATAAGTTCAGTGTTGGACATGTTGCATTCAATATGTTTACACAATATAACATTGAAGATGCCCAATAGACAGAGATGTGAGAATGGATATATGCAGAGATCAGTGCTGGACAAGTAGATTGTTGAATCATGCAGTTACCCAACTTCCAACCCTTCTGTGGTGAAAGTCCTATCCCTGCCCCAGTAATAGTGTAAAATAGAGGTTCCTTTCCTTCTATGGTAGTTTTCCAGATTTCACCTACTCTTCCCAACCTGTTCTACTGGTAAGTCACTGTTCCATATTGCTGAAGTCTACCTGGAAGAATTTTAATAAATACTTTATAGGCATGTGAAATCAGCACAGCAGTTTAGTAAATTGAACATTCCTTGGCACTGCTCAATAGGAATCAATAGTTTAACATAGCCTCCCAAAACAGGAAAAAGGATAATAGTAGTGACCTTGCTGGTTGGTTGTTGCCCTTCATTCTAGAAGAGGACCAAGACTGTATCACTATGTTAGACTCAAGTTGCAATTTGTCTGACTGTGGATGAGCAGACTAATATAAGTTCAGAATGCTTTACCACAGGTCCTTCACAAATAGTCCATATGAATATTTGGGATGGAGAGGTCTCTAAATTTGTGCATCTCATTTTTCTTTTGAGATTCTGTAATTCTGCTTTGCTCATAGAGCAATAGAATCTTCTTGGATGCAGACATGCCATGTCAGGCAATCAATTCAAAAATTCTTAAGAGACACCTTGTGAATATCCTTATATTGCTTCCTCTGACCACCATGTTATCACCTCCTTTGTGTGAGTTCTCAGGAAGTATTCTTTTAGGCAAGCATACATTTGAAATTCAAACATCAGAGTTACACTCTCTGCCATAAGTTTGAAGGTTAGCAGTTTAACTCGAGAAACGACCTCACTGCCCACTACCTTATCCTTCCAGGAATTCTTCAGAATCTTCCTAAGCCAATTCAAATGGAAGAGATTCCATTTTCTGGTATGGCACTGGTAGACTGTCCAGGTTTCAGAGGCATACAGCAGTGAAGTCCACACAACAGCCCTGTAGATCTTCAGTTTGGTAGGCAGTCTAGTGCCTCTTTTTCTCACACACTTTGCTTCAGAGCCTCCCAAACCCTGATCTGGCTCTAAAAATGTGTACGTGCAACTCATTACCATTGTGTACATTCCCGGAAAGTATACTGCTAAGGTAAGTGAACTTATCCATAGTATTCAAAACTTCTCCATTTTCTGTAACTACTGGTTGCCTGAATGGATGTTGTGATACTGGCTGGTATAGAAGGTATGTTTTCTTGGTGCTCATTATTAGGGCAAAATCAACACAAACAGCAGAGATTTGATCCATATTTTTGGTGCGGCCTAGTTTCAGAGGCTGCCTTGAGTGCAGTCATCTTGGAACAAAAAGTCATACAACAACTCTCCCTCAATTTTGATCTTGATTTTCAAATTTCCAATCCTTTTGAACTTAAACAATTCACCATCAGTGGAGTTGCTGACCATGATGCCGCATTTGTTCTCACTGACAGCATCTGACAACATTACTGCCTGAATGGGGAGCCAGCCAGTGGGGTAACTCAGCTCATCCCCTCCCTCTCCAAAGGAAGGTAAATTTTGGTGGCCAAAAGTCACCCAGTTTATTTGGTGTTTAGTGGATAGATTCCATCCGTCTTCTTTCCTTCCTAGGCCGAACTTTAAACCCATTTCACTCCGGAGCTCATAGTTTGGACAATAGGACACTGTCCAAGCACCACTGAATGGCTATATTTTGGCCCCTTCCAGCCCAGAGTGAATGTCAATAGTAAATATTATTCTTTTGACAGGCAACCCTAATGGTCTTCCCCTCCCAGTTTGAATTTTTTTAATTAAAGGGCCATCACTTGACTCACGTCTTAAAGGGGATTATTTACTGAATAGAGGTCACCTCACTCAAAGTGAGAACCTGAAAAGGCCTAAACCTTAAAGGGCCAGGGTTTTCATGGTCTCCCATTGTATCCTGGGCCATCTCTTGTAATCCTGATGAATATTTGGCCACTGGGCCCAGATAGCTCAGGAGGAGAAAGTGAGACTGGTGAACTTGCACTGCCCTCCTTCACTCAAATCAAAGTCAACTGTAAGTCATATCATCATTTCCCTGATCTCATGATTCTCTTCAAAAATTAGGGGCAAACATAACTATGTTTCCCCCCTCCCACTGTCATAACAGTTTTCCAGAGGGAAGCTTCTCCATCTCTGCTCTGACTTCTATAGGTAACAGTGAAGGTTTGGGAAGGGAAGTTGAACTCATAAAGATAAGTATTCCTGATTCCAAGCCTAGTGTTTTATTCACTGAGCCACTTAGCTACTCTGTTGCTGTGGCTAAACAACCCTAATTGTCATTTTAGTCATGTGAATAATTCAGTCATGCATTTGGGCTAGGGACAACTTTAATAGGGGCAGCTACTTGGCTCAGTGGATGCAATGTGCCACTAAGAAAAACGTATATTCCTTTCTGTTCACATTCAATTTTATCCATAATTCTCTTGTATCTCACTTTTTTTAAAAGTTTTGGTTTTCTTTTGTTAGATTTATCTAATTCTGAGAAGGGAAAGTTGAGATCCCACTGTACTATAGTTTTATTGTCTTTTTCCTCCTGTAACTCAATAAACTTCTTTAAAAATTGAGATATTTTACCATTTGGTTCATATATGTTGAGTATTGATATCATTCCATTGTCTATGACACCTTTTAATAAGATAGAGTTTTCTTTCTTATCTCAATTGGATCTATTTTTGCTGTTGTTCTGTCTATGATTATGATTGCTACCCCTGATTTTTTTTTTTACTTCAGCTTAAGCATAATATATTCTGCTACAGCCTCTTACCTTTATTCTGTATGAGTCTATGTGCTTGAAAGTTGGTACTTGTACTGTGTATTGCAAGACTCTATTTTTTAATCCATTCTGCTATCCACTTCAATTTTATGGCAAAGTTCATCCCATTCACATTTACAACTATGATTATATTTTTTCCATCCTATTTTCCCCATTTTTTCTTTTCTCTATCTTACCATTTATGCTGTCCCTCTACATAAATATTTTAATTCTGATCAATACCTCCCCTAGCTGACCCTCTCTTTCATCAGTCCCCCAACTTCTTTTTTCCCTATACAGCACAATAGATTTCTGTCCCCAAATGAGTTAGTGTTATTCCCTCTTTGAGTCAATTCTGATGAGAGAACGGTTCAAAGTTGCTCACTTCTTTTCCACCTCTTTTATATGAGATAATTTACCCCAAGTCTATCTCTCCCTTCTCTTTTTTCCCAGTGCCGTCTTACTTCTCACTACATCATAGTCAACTCACACCCCAGATCCTCTGTTTATGTATATACTGCTTCTAATTTCCCACCTGCTGGATCAGGATTTGGCTTAAGACCTCCCGTGCTGAAAGAGGAGACGTCTGCTCACCTGCCTAAGAGTTTCTTCTCTGTGTTTTGGTATTTTGTTCATCCAAGTTGAGGTACTGTGTGTCTGTCCTGGTCCCTACTGCATGTGGCCTATCCTCTCCTGACTATTTCTGTCTATGGCCCCATTTGTCTGCCTGTTGATACGTTCTTTACAGATCCTGCCATATTTTCCTCCTCCTGCTCTTCCTTCTCTGTGCCCAATCCCTATGTGTCCTTGAATCATGTTCTGGCCCTCCTCCATGGCAGTGAAGCCTCCTTCCTGCCTCACTCCTTCTCTTTTCCACATCCCTGAATAAATTCATATTATGTAAAGCATCTGTAGAATTGTCCACTTACGTTGTTGTTGTTTTAATATTTATTTGGTAATTTATTTCTTCCCAATTATGTAAAAAACAATTTTTAACATTTGTTTTCAAAATTTGCAGTTCCACATTCTCTGCCTTTCTCCATCTCAACCCCCTTCTCACTGAGCTGGCAAATATTTTGATATAGGTTATACTTGTAATATAGAAATATGCAAAACACATATCTACATTTGTCATAAAGTAAAAGAAAACATAGACCAAAAAATCCTCAGGAAAATTAAGTTTAAAAGTATGATTTGATCTGTATCCAGTCACCATCAGTTCTTTCTCTAGGCATGGATAGCATTTTTCACCATAAGTCCTTCAGAGTCATCTTGGATCTTTATATTGTTGAAAATTGCTAAATCATAGCTAATCGTCTTATAGTATAGCTTTTCCTATGTACATGTTCTCTTAGTACTACTCATGTCTCTTTCCATTATTTCATGTAAATCTTTGGAAGTTTTTCTGAGACCCTCCTCATCATTATTTCTTATAGCATTAAAATATTCTATCACAATCATATACCACAGCTTAATCAACCATTCCGCAACTTATGCTCATCCCATCCGTTTCCAATTCTTTGCCACCAGAAAAGAGCTTCTATAGACATTTTTGTACATATAGGTCTTTTTTTTTTTCCTTTTTGAAATGGCTTTTGTGATACAGACCTACTAATGTATTGAAAGGTCAAAGGGTAGGCATTGTTTTATAGCCCACTGAGCATTACTCCAAATTGCTCTACCAAATGGTTGAATCTGTTCAAAACTCCACCAACAGTGTATTAATGTCTCAGTTTTTCCACGTTCCCTCTAGCATTTTTCATTTTCCTTTTCTTTCCTATTAGCCAATCTTATATATTTGAGGTAGTACCTCACAAGTTTTAAATTTGTATTTCTCCAGTCAGTAGTGATTTAGAGTATTTTTCCATATGGCTATACACAGCTTAGATTACTTTATCTGAAAACTGACTGGTCACTTCTATTGATCGTTTATCTAGTGAGGAATGACTCGTATTTGTTCAAATTTGTGTCCATTCTCTACATATTTGAGAAATGAGGCTTTTATCAGAGAAACTTGGTTCAAAATTTTTTTCACAATTACTATTAGTAGTAGTATTTCCTTGTACTATCCCCCCCATTTTTTCTACTTTCTCTCTCCTTTTCACCACGTATTCCTTAAAAATATTTTTAAACTACCCTGTTTCCCCAAACTAACCTCTCTTTTATAACACGTATCTCCATCTTTTATCCCCTTTTCCTCTTTCCTGTTAAGTAAGATATATTTCTATACCCAATTGATTGTGTATGGTATTCCCTCCTTGAGTCAATTCTGATAAGAGTAGGTTTCATTCACTCCCCCTCACCTCCCCCTTCTTACCCTCCACTGTAAAAGTGTTTTCTTTCCTCTTTTGTGTGAGATAATTCACCTTTTTCTACCTCTCCCTTTGTCTTCCTTCCGGTACATTATTCTCTTAGCCCTTATTTTTTTATATATATTATTCCTTCATATTCAGCCCACACTTGTGCCCTCTGTCTACTTCTTAAATACTCCAATAATAAGAAAGATCTTATGAGTTACAAATATCATCTTCACATGTAGGAATGTAAACTGTTTAATCTTATTAAGTGCTTTGTGATTTTCCTTTTCTGTTTACCTTTTTTATTCTTCTCTTGAGTCTTGTATTTGAAAGTCGAATTTTCTATTCATTTCTGGTCTTTTCACCAGGAATGCTTGAAAGTCCTCTATTTCATGGAATGTCCATTATTTCCATTTCTTCATTCTCTATTTTTCCAGCTTTACTCAACATGGATGTATGGTTTTTGGTAGCAGATGGTTGGAGTGATCCAAGACTGTGTTAGTATTACAGTGTGATGGTATTCTCCCTCCCCTGGGATAAACCCAGGCCCTATGCTTAACACAGTGCTTGACACATAGTAAGCACCCAAAAATGCTTTCATTCTCTCTCTCTCTCTCTCTCTCTCTCTCTCTCTCTCTCTCTCTCTCTCTCTCTCACTCTCTCTCTCTTCCCCTCCCGTCTCTCTCTCTCTGTCTCTCTGTCTCTGTCCAGATTGGATCAGAGAGCATCTGGGGACAGATCTCTTCTTTAGGGAGTTTATGAAGCCTAGAAGTGGAGTTGCCAAGGTATGAACCAGTGAGGACCATTCCCCTCTGGAAATTCCCCTTAGCAGCAGGGTCTGTGGGGGGAAGGGAAGAAATTCAAAATACATATGCACATACTTGAATATACAAACAGTCATATTTATTCTTCTCTTACAAATTCTCTCTTCCTCTAATAGAGCCTAGAGAAAAGTACTGGAAAACCACTGAAGCTGAAAATAATGATGTCTGGATGAGAAATAAAGCAAAAATTTCAGACCAGCAGATGCTGGCAAAATTACCCAAGTAAGTGATATTTTCAGAAGGAACTGAGCATTTATGGTGGCTTTGTTCAGTTTTATAAGGAAGTTACATGAGTCAAAGGAAAACTGGTCTAGGAGATTAGAAGGTGAATGGCAAAAGCTGGTGGTAGATGGTGTGAGGCAGAGCAGGACTTGTGATTTGGGCAACAGTTTGACTCCTCTGCATGATTCCATAAGGACTGCTATACTGGCCATGACACTGTGCCCCTAGCAGCTCTGGGAGAACCCAAGTACTCACATAAAGACTGGACATGTGAGAGCGGTGTCAAGGATGCCCCTTAGCACCAGCACTTCATCTGTGGTGGGCATATGGGTAGTAGGGGGCCTGTGGACCATACTGTCTGACTTTAACTTTTATAGACAACTGCCCAGGGCAGATGGGGAAACTGAATCAGAGAAGGAAATAAATTTTCCTTGGACACACATGTACTAAGTGTCAGAGGCAGTTCCAGAGCTCTCTTTACCAAAGAATAACCCAGAGTGAGAGCTGGAAGGGATCTGAGAAGCCACTGACTTCAATCCTCTTCCTAATAGGAATTCCCAGTTATCACATGGCTGAAATATGATCATGTAACCTCTGATTTAAGAACACAAAGGAGGTTCCAAGCATCACTTCAAGGGAGTTCATCTCATCTGAGGGCAGATCTCATTCCTAGGAAGTTTCTCCTGATGCCTGGCCTAGATTGGAAATCTTTACAATTTTTTGCCACGTGTCCCCATCCCATCTCCTATCCCTAAATATTATATGACCTTATATAGTGTTTTAAAGTTCAAAAAATGCTTTAAAACTTAAGTGATTGCATTTAAATCTTAGAGATGCAGTTCTAGGTTCCAGAGCAGGGAAGATGGGAAATGTGTGTAGTGCTCAGTGACTTTGACACAAACCTTTGTCTAAATTTTTGACAATTTATCTTGGATGGAGTGACCAAAGGCAGCACTGTTGTCTCCTGAGAACTTGTTACTTGAAGGTGGGGATTTTACACTATAAAGGGGGCATGTAAAGGTCGTTCTGGGACATGCCCCTGTACATACCACTGTAGCCCATGTGGCTGATTTACTGGTGAATGAAAAGCAATGATATCGTTTGCAAGTACACAGTGATGCAGAATCCCTAGAAAGCATAATGATGACTTTAATCCAGCCTCTATGTAGGGCACATAACTTTCTTACTGCACATTCTTATCCATATTCTCACTGGCTCAGGTAGATGACAGGTACAGGCAGTATGTGGAATGTGCTTGACTGAATGGTCCGGGTTATCTGGGAGGGAGAGTGGCAATGTACGACACGAAGTTTAGGGAGTTGAACTGAACCACTCCTTTCCTCAGACATAGATTCTCTGTCTGTTATCTGTGTCCAGCCAAGACCCTGCCATGAGACTCAGTAGCCCTCCTGACCTGCATATCAGGGAAAAGAAAATGAGTCATGAACCCAAGGGTATGCGGGAATGTGGTGCTGACGATCACGACAGGAGCCTTGCTAGGTGTAGGTGAGGAGGAATGCAAGGAAAGTAGGGCTATGAAGCCAATGAGTTGAGGAGGAGTAAAGAGCAGAAGGAACCAAAGGATATTTCGTAAGATTTCGGTTGTTGTGAGGAGCTTGAAGGGGAGAAGACAAAAATTATGCTCTTCCAGGGTTCCAGGAAGTATTGGCCTCCATATTGGCTGAGACCTGAAAACAAAGTGGATACCCATCCTTGGAAATGGAATGAAAAAGTGGGGTATATAAATATGAATGAAATAGGCTTACCTCATCATTTCCCTGAAATTGATCTCTCCACTGCAACAATCATGTATTAATTGACAAGTCTCATTGCCTTCTCTCATTCCCCATCATTCTTGACCTCTCTGCTGCCTTTGAAACTGTCATTCACCCTCATCTCCTAAATACTCCCTTTTCTCTCAGTTGTCATGACACTTTTCTCTCTTAATTTTCATTTTGCCTGACTATACCTGACTGGTCTCAATGACTGCATCTTAACTCGAGTCATGCTTGTGAACTGTGGGAATCCCTCAAGGTTCTGTCTAATCATTCTGTTCTTAATATTTGTACTGGAAGTTAATCGTATGAGTCCATAGAAATCTTCTGCCAGAAGGAGCTCGCTTGGGCCCCAAAAGACCATGCCCTCCACAGGTATGGTTCCAGTGACTTTAGAGGTTGTTGTTTGCATTTCTCCTATTGCCTTCTCAGGTTCTTATTCAATCACTAAGTCAGTAGGCATTTATTTAATGTGTGCTATGGTTTTAAATGATGAGGATAGAAAGAAAGGTAAAAGATATTCCTTCATTTCAAGGAGGCACCTTCTGTTTAAAGAGACAACATGTAGACAGTTCTGCACAAGAAATGCAAAAACAGGATGAATTAGAAATGATCAACAGAAGGAATGCAGTAAAATAAAGAGGGATTAGGAAAGTATTCCTATAGAATATTAGATTGTGTTTGAGACTTGAAGCCAGCCAGGAAAAGCAGTTGTATTCCTGTCTGATGGGATAACTACTAAAAAGGGAAGAGAATTGGGAGATTCTAATGTCATGTATGAAAACTAGAAAGAAGATGAGTGCCAGTAGATATCACAAGGTGTGCGAGGTGAATGTCAGGTCTCAAAAGAATTAAAGGGGATGTTTGGGAAGAGCTTTGATTACTAAGCAAAGGAATTTACATTTTATCTCAGAAGTGATTAGGAACCTTGGGAGTTTATTCAGTAAAGAAGAGGGTGATATCACCAGAAGTGTGCTTTAGGAAGATCCCTGAGAGCAGGAAGATTTGGAGTGGAGAGAGACTTGAGGGAGGGAGGCCAACTTACTGCAGTAGCCCAGGCGTTTAGTATTGAGGGCTGCACTAGGCTGTTGTCAGTGTCAGAGGAGAGAAGTGGACATCTTCCAAAGATGTTAGGAAGGGGAAATTGATAGATCTTTGCAGCAGGTTGGATGGGAGGAGGTGAGAGAGTCAGGAATCTGGGATGACCAATAGCCTGCAAGCCAGGGTGACTTGGGTAATTTTGACAGTACTGGTCTTCTCTTTACATTAATGGGAAAGATAGGAAGGAGGGGTGGTTTGGTAAGAGGGGAGGCCTCAGTGGAAGCAAAATGGGACGCTTTGATATTTTCTGGAGTTCAGTTTCCCAGGCTCATGCTAAATTATAAACATCTGAAGGCTTAAATTCCTTTGAACTCTGTAAATTCACAGTTGAGCCACAGTGAGTGTTTTCACCTTTTGGCTCTGATTCAATCAGATACTGAGTCACATAGGTTTTCTTGTTCTGAGCACATTTTTTAAATTTATTTATTTAACTTTTAACACTCATTTTCACAAAATTTTGGTTTCCAAATTTTCTCCTCATTTTCCCCCTCCCTTCACCCCAAAACACCGAGCATTCTAATTGCCCCTATCACCAATCTGCCCTCTCTTCTCTCATCCTCCCTTCCCTTGTCCCTATCTTCTCTTTTGTCCTGTAGGGTCAGAAAACTTTCTATACCCCACTGCATGCATTTCTTATTTACTAGTAGCAAGTACTCAACAGTTGTTCCTACAACTTTGAGTTCCAAATTTTCTTCATTCCTCTCTCCCCACCCATTCCCCTTGGGAAGGCAAGCAATGCAATATAAGCCATATCTGTGTAGTTTTGCAAATGACTTCCATAATAGTCGTGTTGTGTAAGACTAACTATATTTCCCTCCATCTTATCCTGCCTCCCATTGCTTCTATTCTCTCTTTTGATCCTGTCCCTCCCCAAGAGTGTTGACTTCAAATTGCTCTCTCCTCCCATTGCCCTCCCTTCCATCATCCCCCCACTCTGCTTATCCTCTTCTCTTCCACTTTCCTGTGTTGTAAGGTAGGTTTTCATACCAAAATGAGTGTGCATTTTATTCCTTCCTTTAGTCGAATGTGATGAGAGTAAGCTTCGTGTTTTTCTCTCAGCTCCCTTCTTTTTCCCTCCACTAAAAAGTCTCCTACCTGCCTACTGTGTGAGAGATAATTTGCCTCGTTCCATTTCTCCCTCTCTCCTCCCAATATATTTCTCTCTCACCACTTAACTTAATTTTTTAAGATGTGATCCCATCCTATTCAATTCACTCTGTGCTCTCTGTCTCTGTCTCTCTCTGTCTCTGTCTGTGTGTGTGTGTGTGTGTGTGTGTAATACCACCAACTACCCAGATACTGAAAAGTTTCAAGAGTTACAAATATTGTCTTTCCATGTAGGAATGTAAACAGTTTAACTTTAGTAAGTCCCTTATGACTTCTCTTTACTGTTTACCTTTTCATGCATCTCTTCATTCTTGTGTTTGAAAGTCAAATTTTCTATTCAGCTCTGATTTTTTCATCAAGAATGTTTGAAAGTCCTCTATTTCATTAAAAGACCATTTTCTCCCTGAAGTATTATACTCAGTTTTGCTGGGTAGGTGATTCTTGGTTTTAGTCCCAGTTCCTTTGACTTCTAGAACATCATATTCCATGCCCTTGGATCCCTTAATGTAGAAGCTACTAGATCTTGTGTTATCCTGATAGTATTTCCACAGTACCTGAATTGTTTCTTTCTAGCTGCTTGCAATATTTTCTCCTTAAACTCTGGAATTGGGTCACAATGTTCCTAGGAATTTCAGGTGGTGATTGGTGGATTCCTTAAATACTTGTTTTGCCCTCTGGTTCTAGAATATCATGGCAGTTTTCCTTGATAATTTCATGAAAGATGATGTATAGGCTCTTTTTTTAATCATGGCTTTCAGGTAGGCCCACAATTTTTAAATTGTCTCTCCTGGATCTCTTTTCCAGGTCAGTTGTTTTTCCAATGAGGTATTTCACATTACTTTCCATTTTTTCATTCTTTTGGTTTTGTTGGTGATTTCTTGGTTTCTCGTAAAGTCATTAGACTCCATCTGTTCCATTCTAATTTTGAAAAAACTATTTTCTTCAGTGAGCTTTTGAATCTCCTTTTCCATTTGGCTAATTCTGCTTTTTAAAGCATCCTTGTCCTCATTGGCTTTTTGAACCTCTTTTGCCAATTGAGTTAGTCTATTTTTCAAGGTGTTATTTTCTTCAGCATTTTTTAGGTCTCCTTTAACAAGGTGTTGACCTGCTTTTCATGCTTTTCTTGCATCTCTCTAATTTCTCTTCCCAGTTTTTCTTTCACCTGTGTAACTTGATTTTCAAAATCCTTTTTGAGCTCTTCCATGTCCTGAGCCCTTTGAATGTTTATCTTGGATGTTTGGGATACAGAAGCCTTGACTTCTATGTCTTTCCCTGATGGTAAGCATTGTTCTTCCTCATCTGAAAGGATGGGAGGAGATATCTGTTCACCAAGAAAATAAGCCTCTATGGGCTTCTTTTTTCCCCCTTTCTGGGCATTTTCTCAGCTAGGTGCTTGACTTCTGAGTTTCCTCTCCACACCCACCTTGCCTCCAGGTCCTCCAAGCTAGTACTTGGGGTCTGAGATTCAAATTCTGCTTACCAGCCTCAGGGCTTTCAGTGGGGCAGGTCTGCTATTCAGTGTCAGATTAAGTTCAGGGGCTCGGGTCGGGGCAAGGCCACCACAAGGGGCTCAGTTCCCTCAGGAGGTTTGTGTGGAGACGTTCCACAATGGATCCCAGCTCCTTCCTGCTTTGGGAGCCCCTGACGGCTTCCATGTCCGCTGCTGCCTCCCGGGGTGGCCTGAGTTATTGAGGCACCCCGCTCCCCTCTCTGCCAGCCAAAAGACTGTCTCACTGACCTTTGGCACCTGTGGATTAGGGACCTGTGAGGCCGCTGGAGATTCTGTCCCTGAAGCCTGCTTGGATCTGTTCCTCTTGGTGCTGCATAGCCAAGGCAGGGCTGGGCTCTGCTCTGGGTCTGGTGTGCAAAAGACCTTTCGTGTCAGTTTTTCAGGTCTCTCTGGAAGGGATATCTCTTCTACTCCATTTTTCTGTGGCTTCTGCTGCTCCAGAATTTGTTGGGAGTTCTTCTTTACAGGTATTTTATGGTATGTGGGTTAGGAGTTATCATATGTGTATCTTTCTACTCTGCCATCTTGGCTCCTCCTTCTGAGAGTATTTGTTGTAAGTGTATATATGTATTCTGATCTGAGATATTGCCTTGGGGCTCACTCATAGGAAGAATATTTTGACTGAGGTCTTTTTGATTTCTAGGATGTGACTCTGGCTTGCTGTTGTTAAGGCCCCCTCCACACCCCCTCGCTGGCTGTGTGAACCCAGATGACAGTGGTCTCTTGGTTTAGTGATGTATGTGAATGATTCTGTTAGAGTTGGAGCCCTATCGTTTGGATAACTCACTTTATTACCTTTATTTTCTATTATTTTGCTGTTCCCTTGGTCCAAACTGGAGAGACCCCTCCTCCTATGATGCTGGGGAAAGATGAGCTGCCTCAGCGTTGTCGGGGGGGTGGCAGAGTCAAGCTGGGGTCAGATGCTTGAGGAACCTGCTCTACCTTGACCAAGGAAGGAGCAGGTAGAACTTGAAATGGAGCAATTCATTTCCCCATGAGTTAAGACCCGGAGTAGGAGCCAAGAGCTGCTCATGTGAACCCAGGCAAGAGTTGGGAGAAGTCGGACCTTGAACCTGTAGGAGCAAGAATCAAGGAACTCAGGAATCAGTCCCAATTGGAGATGGAAGCTTTTCACCAGGGCAGGAGTAGTGACCATGTTTTCCTGCCGTTTTCCTTTGGAACTGTTGGGACCCAGGGAGTGGAGCTGTCTTTGTTAAATGGGAGAAGTGCTGTGGCCTCCAAGAACCCACCCTGTTGGCTTTATTATTCAGCTGCCCCTCAGGATCTGGAAGCAGGGACTGGAGCAGTGCTAAGACTTGGTCTCTTTGACTCTTTAGAGCATGTTTGCACCTGAGAGTGCCAGGTGGAAGCCTGTAACTGAAGTGTGGGGTAGGACACTCCATCAAAAGTGCTTTACTTGGATACTCTGTTTGGATGGAGAAGATTGTAACCAACTCTGTGACGTAGGGGTGCGGTGTGTTGTGTTCTTTGCTCCCCCAGAAGACAAGTTGTGGTAAGGGAAGACCTTGGACTGGGATCCCTTAATTGTATAAAGTATTTTGGAAAAGTACGTGAGTGAAGCAGGTTGCTCACTCTGCAAAGATTTTAGTCCCCCAAAGAAAGTATCAGGTTGGGGGTGGTAGGCTACACTATGTTATACACTTTTGGGTCTGTTTAAGGCCGTGTGGACACCGTGGCAATAAGTTGTTATCCTGTTAATGATATGCCTTAGTTTCTTGACTCAAGGTTTAGTTTCAAATAAATAGAGTGATCATTATAATGTGCTATTTGACCCTTAATATATTCACAACAGCTACTTTTGAATGAGCTGTGTTGATTGGCATTACAAGAGGTAAGACAATGGGTTCAGTGTTGGACATGTTGTGTTCAAGATGTCTACAGAATATAGTATTGAAGATGCCCAATAGACAGAGATGTGAGAATGGGTGTGTACAGAGAGGTTAGAATTGGATAAGTGAATTGTTGAATCAGTCAGTTACCCAACTTTGAACTCTCCTGTGGGGAAAGTCTTATCCCTGATCCCAGTACATGGAAATAGTGTAAAATAGAGGTTCCTTTCCTTCCATGGCAGTTTCCCAGTTTTCACTAACTCTTCCTCATTGCCCTTTTCCTTTGTTGTTATTCGGTCATTCAATTATACTCATGTTTTTAACCCCTTGAACCATAGCATGCTAGGCTATTTCCCCCCCACTATCTCTCAAAGTCTGTTCTAGTTCATGTTCGTTGTTTGCACGACACTATCTATCTCATCCTCTACCATTTCCTTTTCCTTTTACCTTCTATCTTCCAATTCTTCAGCATCTTTTTCAATGAGTCCCATTTTCTTATGATGTGCAGGAAGGGGTTAGTCTCCTACCAGTGCAAAGGGGGAAGGGAGAAGGTAGGAGAGAGTAGCCTCTGACATCAGGCCCAGAGCAGTGGAAAAGCTCTTCAAGACTTTTCTCTAAGTCCCCGTGATCCAAACTGGCTAGGGGAGCAGGCCAATGCATCCTCTACTGATGGTGGGACCCTGGCTGACCATGCTCCCAGGTTCCTGAGGGTAGACTGCTGGGGTTCAGGGAGGGCAAGAGCTGAGCTCAGCTTGGAATTGTGGAGGTCTGCCCCTTTATGGAAACTTGGAGGTGCAGGCCAAATAAGGGAAGGAGGAGGACAAAGAGGGGAATGAGGAGGCCATAGAGGGGAAGAGGTAGGCCTAGTGAAGGCTGTCCTGGGATCCACAAAAAGGAAGAAAGAGCACAGAAGCTGCAACAATCTCTGCGGAACAGCAGCCCTTGAATGGGGCTTGGATTCCTCACAACACCCAGAGCAGAGGAGAAAAGGTGGGGAGGGGGAGATCCAGGGAAGGGGCGAGACTCAGCCTGCTTTCTCTAAGCTAGAGGAGACAAAGATCAGGCTGAGAGCGGAGGGTTAGGGGGACACCCAGTGAGGCAGTCGGTCTACCCCACATTTATGTGTGAGTACCCTGGTCTAAATGCTATGTCATAAAAACCTTCCAGATCCTGGACAGTAGGCACAGCCACACGCTCATTTCTTCCTCAGTGTCCACAGGATTTAATAAATTTCTTTCTCAAACCATTTCAGATTGGTGTCTTTGTTCTCTCCAGCACCAGCTGCTCTGACATTAGTCATAGTGGAGAGAGTTGGAATTTGAAGCACAAGACATAGACTAGAGGAACCTGCGGTCTCGAGGTTACATCCATGTGACTTTCTTGGTCCTTGGGGGCAGTCTTTTGACTGAGTTCAAGTCTGACAGAAAAGAATTCTTTTCTTAAGGGGATTTTTTTCTGTGGAGTTTGGATTCAGTCTTATGGATATGTTTGAGAGCCTAGAGAGCCACATGTGGCCTAAAAACCTCAGTTTTCATATCTATAAAATGAGGGTAATAAAAATACCTAGGCTAAGTAAATTATTCGTTGGAATGTTCCAATGAGGTGTTTGCAAAGTGCTTTTTAACATAGCAGTGTTTATAATTGTCACTATCACTCATCTGTTAGTCTTTTTGATGGAATTCACATATCATGCTATTGATTCTTTTCTACTTAATGTTCTTCAAATCACTGTACGTAATTACTAACTCGATAAAGTATTGGGATGTTAACTCATCTATGGCATCTATCCAGGAATAAATATTTAGGATAATTCTAGGAGAAGACAGGACTGTGGTGATCATATGTTCCTCGTACTGTTCTCACATGATTTTCAAGTCTTATCCTAGGTATCTATATGTTACAAGCTTTTCATCCAGGCAGCCTCGAGATTAGGAACACTTGGCATATTAAAAAGATTATTCTTGAATTTTAGGGATTAATGTTGTGAGTAGGAGATGGGGATGATAGCTGTGTTCCATGGCAATGTTCGTGTTCCAGTACATCTTCTTTTTGAATTCCCAAGGATAACTTGAGGTCTCCATTTGTCATCTGTTCACATTTGAAACATATTGAGCTTGATACTTAATTCCAGTCACCAGTTCTTTTTTTGCTAAGTATTCATTAGGTCTTGAGGTTATATAAGCTTCAATGTTGTTCAGTTTCTACAACATACATCTAATTTTCTGTGCTTATTGCTAAATCTGGACCCATGAAGCACAATCTATAACTTCTGTTGACAATGCCTTGATGTGGAATGATCATCAGGAACCCTCAACATTTCTATAAACATATCTACATGAGGAACATGTTCTCTGTGGTACTGGGTGAATTCCTGTGGAATGTCACTATGAAGTGTTTCTGGATTCCACTCTTGGATATTTTTTTGTAGAATTCCCCCATAAACTGACCACTTTCAGATACACTGGACACATCCAAGGTTATGTACCTATTTCAATTTTTTAAAATTTTTATTATGACTAATTGATTATGTTTCTTTCAAAAGTGTTTCTGCCCATTTTAAACTTGTTCAATATGGATTTTGAGAACATCCCTTAATCCTATCCCTCCTTTTTAAGAAGTATTGATCTCTGTGTTTCATTATTAGGTAGATTTTTGTTAGGATACTTTCCAAGTCTCTTCTTGTCGATTTGGGCAGAAAAAGGAGTGGGCCTTTCTATACTAGGCCTTGTCTAAGAGGTGGTTACTTTAAGAAGGTCATCTCCTGGGAGGGGGCCTGTAAAGCAGGAAAGGTTTCCCTTGATTTGGTTTACAGAAACATCTAAGGGATGGGTGTTTGACTCTAAGGAGTTATAGGCATGGCTGTAGCTGAGGTGGTATTGGGACTACTGTGTTTGTAGCCACATAAAACAAGTGTTGTGAGGAGCTCCAACCAAAGTAGAATTCCCCATGGAAAAGCTCTCAGCATGCTCAGGAGACACCTCAGACTTGTCTTTCCCCAAACGAACATCTTTTAGAAGCAGAAAGAAGGGATTCTCCCCAAAATACAAGGATTTGCTGAAAGATTTAGCCAGGATCTCCCTCCTGATTTTGTTACCACATAAGCCTTCTACTGGGGACATCCTCTCCTTTACGAAGGGTTTCAGTTCTTTTACTTAAAGGCATCAATAAAACATTTTTCAGTTAGGGTTTAAGTTACTACTATCATTATCAATTCCCAAGGCCAGAGTAAACATATGTATATATATACATGTATATACATGTGTATATATATATATCAAAGGGATTGGAATAAGTTATTCTGGAAGGTAAAGGAGCCAAGAATCAACTACATTGTAAAACTGAATAAAATCTTTTAGATGGTGAAATGAACATTATCATTCAGTGAAATAGGGGCCATTCAAACATTTCTGTTGAAAAGACCAGAGCTAAAGAAAAAACTGGATTTTCAAATATATGGCTCAAGGGAGGTGTAGAACGGGAAAGAGACAAGCAATAATTTAAGGTATTCAATGCTGTTAAAGCTTTCTCATCTCTACAGGGGAAGATGGTACTTGTAACTCTTAAGAAATGTATCACCATTAGGGCAGTGAGAAGGGGTAGACATATACAGCAACTACGGGTATAAATTGATTTGAATGAGATGATATAAAAAAATTAAAAGGTGAGGAGGGCTGCACTGGGAGAAGAGGGAGGGGAGTGGAAGAATAGAGTAAATTATATCACATTTCAAGGTACAGAAGACCTATTGTAATGGAATGAAAGACAGGAGAGGGCTGAGAATTGTTTGAACCTTTCTCTCAACGAATTTGGCTCAGAGGAAATAACACACACATTGAGTTGTTGATAGAAAACTTTCTTATATGTGGACCCACTAGCAATTAGTCCCATTTTCTTATGATTTGGCTAAAGATTTTAACTTCAGCTTTTGACCTTCCAGTGAATAGAATACATTAATTTCTTTTAGTCTTGACTGATTTGACCTCCTTGCTGGCCAAGGATCTCTCAAAAATCTTCTTTACCACCACAGTATGAAAGCACATTTCTGCGGCACTCAGTTTGTCTTAAAATCCAAATCTCACAGTCATACAGTGTTACTGATAAAACCATGGCTTTGTCTATATGGACCTTTGTCTGCAACACGATATATCAACCTTTAAGTGTGCTGTCCAGCATGACCTAGTTTTTCCCTCCTAAGGAGCAAGTGCCTTTTAAATTCATTGACTGCAGTGATCTTTGAGCACAAGAACATAAAATGTGTCACTGCTCTCATTTCTTCTCCCTTTGCTTGCCAGGAAGTGATGGGACCAGTGACCAAAATCTTAGAGTTTGTTTTTTTTTTTTTTAATATTAAGCATCAAGGCAGTCTTTATAGTTTCCTCTTTCTCTTTCAGCAAGAGGCTTCTTCATTCGTCTTCACTCTCTGCCAACAGAATGATGATCTGATCTGCATAAGATGGATGATTGTTAATTCCAACTTTTCATTCACCCAGTCTGGCATTCACATGATATACTATACATGTAAATTTAAAAAAAAGTGATAATGTGCAACTTTTTCATATTCCTCTTCCAATCTCACCAATCAGTTGTTCTTGTTTGATTTTAACTGTAGCTTTTTGGTCTACATATAAGTTTCTCAGGAGACAAGTTTCTCATACTAGAATCTCTTTGAGGCTTGACACATTTTGTTGTGATCCACACAGTGAAAGAGTTAAGTGTAGTCAAAAATAGATTTTTTTTCCCCTGGAACTCCCTAACTTTCTCCATAATCAAGTGAATCTTGGCAAGTTAGTCTCTAGTTCTTCTGCCTCTTCAAAAACCAGCCTGCTCAGCAGACTTCAGAAAAACCTGGAAAGACTTGAATGAATTGATGCTGAGTGAAGTGAGCAGAATCAGGAGTAGATTTTACACACTAACAGCTCCAATGTGTGATGACTAACTTTTGTAGACATCTCTAGTTAGCAATTCAAGTATCCAACACAACTCAAAATGACTCATGAGGAAAAATACTGTCCATGTCCAGAAAAAGAGCTATGGAGTCTGAATACAGATTGAAATATATTTTTGTCTTTTTTCTTTTCTGGTTTGTTTATTTTCTTCTGGTTTCTCTCATTGGTTATCATTCTTCTTTACAACATGACTAATGTGAAAATAAGTTCCATATGAATGTTTATGTAGAGTGTATAATACGTTATACCCTGCCTTGCAGCGGGGAGGGAGGGGAGAGATGGTGAGAAAATTTCGAACTCAAAACGTTATGGAAGTGAATGTTGAAAACTAAAAATTAACAATTTGAAAAACCAAACCTGCACTTCTGGTAAGTCTGTCTTCACATATTGCTGAAGTCTACCTGGAAGAATCTTAAGAACAACTTTCCAGGCATGTGACAATCGCACAATTGTTTAGTAAATTGGACATTCCTTGGCATTGCTCAATAAGAATAAGTAATTTAACATAGGTCCCCAAAACAGCAAAATCAGTAGTACTGGTGACCTTGTTGGTTGGTTCTTGTTTTTCATTCTCAAAGAGGACTAAAATGGTATCACTATGTTGGTGTCAGTTTCAATATGACTGATTGTTGGATGAGCAAAGCAATAGGAGCTGAGAAGGCTCTACAATAGATTTCACACAAATAACCTATATGAATATATGGAATGGAGATGTATCTAAATTGTACATCTCACCTATCTTTTAAGCTTCAGCAATTTTGCATTGTTCATAGAACAACACAATCTTCTCGGATGAAGTTACACCATGCTGGCCATTCCTTTGCCTCATGACACACAATCAATTCCAAAATTCTTAAGAGATACCTTGAGAGTATCCTTATATTGCTTCTAACCTCCATGTGATCACTTTCCTTGTGTGAGTTCTCAGTAAAATATTCTTTTAGGCAAGCATACATTTCACATTCAAACATCAGAGTTGTGCTCTCTGCCATAAATTTGAAGGTTAGAAGTTTAACTCTAAAACCGACCTCATTCTCCACTACCTTATTCTGCCAGGTGATCTTCAGAATCCTCTGAATCCAATTCAAATGGAAGGGATTCATTATTTTTGGAATGACACTGGTAAACTGTCCAGGCTTCACAGGCATACAACAAGGAAGTCAGCACAACAGCTCTGTAGATCTCCAGTTTGATAGGCAGTCTAATTCCACTTCTCCCACATACTTTGCTTTGGAGCCTCCCAAGTCCTGAGATGTCTCTGAAAATGTGTACGTCAAACTCATTTTCAGCATGTACATCCCTGAAAATTATACTGCCAAGATAAGTGAACTAATCCATAGTATTCAAAACTTCTCCATTTGCTTTAACCGCTGGTTCCCTGAATGGATGTTATAGTGCTGGTTGGTGGGGAAGGTCTGTTTTCTTGGTGTTAATTCTTAGGCCGAAATAAAAACAAGCAGTAGACACTCGATCCATTTTGGTGCAGCCCAGTTTCAGAGGTTACCTTGAGTGTACAATCCTCTGGGAACAAAAAGCCATGCACCAATTGTCCCTCAATTTTTTTTTTGCTTTTCAAGTGTTCAAACTTTTTAATTGAAATAATTTACCTTCGGTGGAGTAGCTGACCTTGATGCCACTTTCATCTATACTGAACTCATCTGACAACATTGCTGCCTGAATGGGGAGCTAGCCAGTAGGGTAAGTCAGCTTGTCCTTTCTCCTCCAAAGGAAGGTAAATTTTCATGGTCAAAAACTGCCCAGTTGAATTTATGTTTTCTGACTACATTCCTTCCTTCCTTCCTTTCTTCCTTCCTTTCTTCCTTCCTTTCTTCCTTCCTTCCTTCCTTCCTTCCTTCCTTCCTTCCTTCCTTCCTTCCTTCCTTCCTTCCTTTCTTCCTTCCTAGGCCAAACTTTAAACTCATTTCACTCTGGAGTTTATAGATTGGGCAATATGTCACTGCCCAAGTACCACTTAATGGCTACATTTTGGGCCCTTCTGACTCAGAGTGAATGTCAATAGTAACTGTTTCTCTTTTGGAGAGCAACCTCAGCTGTTTGTTTGTTTTTTTAATTAAGGAGGCTATCTCTTGACTCACTTCTGAAAGAGGTCTATTTCTTTAGTGGGGGTTACCACACTCAAAGTAAGAACCTGAAAAAGTCTTAGCCCAAAATTGCCAGGTTTTTCAGGTTAACCTGGGCCGTCTCTAGTCATTCTGATGAATATCTGGCCACTGGACCCAGATAGCTCTGTAGGAGAAGGTGAGCCTTGTGACCTTGTACTGTCCTCCCTCACTGAAATTGGAAGTAATTGAAAGTCATGTCCTCATTTCTCTGATCTCATGGTACTCTTCAAAACAAAGAACAAACATAACTATCTTTTCCCCTAATCCCACTGGCATAACAGTTTCCCAGAGGGCAGCTGTTCCATCTCTGTTCTGACTTCTAGAGGTAGCAGGGACGGCTTTGGTGGGTGGGTGGGGGGGTGAACACATGAAGATGAGTCTTCTTGACTCCAAGCCTAGTGTTCTATTCACAGAGCCACTTAACTGCTCTGTTGCTATGGGGATAGTGCCCTAAAAGCCATCTTGGCCATGAGACTAGTTCAGTCATGAATGTGGCCTAGGGACAGCCTTATTGAGGACAATGACTTGGCTCAGTGGATAGAATGCAATGCACAATGAGATAAAGGTATATTCTTTGCCGTTTTCCTTCAGTTATTTCCAGAATTCTCTCTAACTTTTTAAAACTTCTTTTTCTTTTGTTTTGTTACATTTGTCTAATTCTGAGAAGGAAAAGTTGAGATCCCCCATTATTATAGTTTTATTGTCTTTTTCCTCCTGTAACTCAATAAACTTCTTTAAAAATTGAGATATCATACCATTTGGTTCATATATATTTAGTACTGATAACATTTCATTGTGTGTGATATTTTTAATATAATAGATTTTCTTTTCTTGTCACTTTTAATTAGATCTATTTTTGCTTTTCCTCTAAGATTATGATTGCTACGCCATATTTTTTTTACTTCAGCTAAAGCATAATAGATTTTGCTACAGCTCCTTACTTTTACTCTGTAAGTGTTTCTGTGCTTCAAATCTAGTTCTTGTAAACAGTGTATTGTAAGATTCTTTTTTATTTATTTATCTATTTATTTATTTATTTAATTTTTTACATTCATTTTCACAAATTTTTGGGTTCCAAATTTTCTCCCCTTTTATCCCCTCCCCCCACCCCAATACCCCAAGCAATCTAATTTTTCCGATCTCCAATCGGCCCTCTCTTCTGTCATCCCTCCCTTCTCTTGTCTCCATCTTCTCTTTTCTCCTGTAGGGCCAGATGACTTTCTATTCCTCATTAACTGTATGTCTTCTTTCCTAGTTGCAACAACAATACTAAACAGTTGTTCCTAAATCTTTGAGTTCCAAATTCTCCTCATCCCTCCCTCCCCACCCATTCCTTTTGGGACGGCAGGCAATTCAATATAGGCCATATCTGCGTAGCTTTGCAAATGACCTCCCTGATAGTCGTGTTGTGTAAGACTAACTGGATTACCATCCCTCCTAACCTGCCCCTCATTGTTTCTCTTCTGTCTCTTGATCCTGTCCCTCCCCAAGTGTTGACTTCAAATTAATCCCTCCTCCCTTTGCCCTCCCTTCCATCATCCCCCCTTGCAATATCTCCTTTTCCCCCACTTTCTTATACTGTAAGATAGGTTTTCATACCAAAATGAGTGTGCATTTCACTCCTTCGTTTAGTCAAATGTGATGAGGGTAAACTTCTTATTTTTTTTTCTCAGCTCTCCTTTTATTCCCTCCACTAAAAAAAAAAAAACTCCTACCTGCCTCTTAAATAACATATAGATACCCCCTTCCATTTCCCCCTCTTTCCTCCCACTACATTTCTCTCTCACCATTTACCTTAATTTCTTTTAAGGTATGGTCCCATCCTATTCAGTTCAATCTGTGCTCTCTATCTCTGTATGTGTGTGCATGCGTATATATGTGTATATGTGGTCCCACCAACTACCCAGATACTGAAAAGTGTTAGGAGTTACAAATATTGTCTTTCCATGTAGGAATGTAAACAGTTCACTTCTGGTAAGTCCCTTAAGACTTCTCTTTGCTGTTTCCTTTTTCATGCTTCTTCTCATTCTTGTGTTTGAAAGTCAAATTTTCTTTTCAGCTCTGGTCTTTTCATCAAGAATGATTGAAAGTCCTCTGTTTCATTGAAAGACCATATTTTCCCCTGCAGTATTATACTCAGTTTAGCTGGGTAGGTGATTCTTGGTTTGAGTCCTAGTTCCTTTGACTTCTGGAATATCCTATTCCACACCCTTCGATCCCTTAATGTAGAAGCTGCTAGATCTTGGGTTATCCTGATTGTATTTCCACAGTACTGGAATTGTTTCTTTCTAGCTGCTTGCAAGATTTTTTCCTTGAGCTGGGAGTTCTGGAATTTGGCCACAATGCTCCTAGGAGTTTCTCTTTTTGGATCTCTTTCAGGTTGTGATCGATGGATTCTTTCAATACTTATTTTGCCCTCTGGTTCTAGAATGTCAGGGCAGTTTTCCTCGATAATTTCATGGAAGATGATGTCTAAGCTCTTTTTTGATCATGAGTTTCAGGTAGTCCCATAATTTTTAAATTGTCTCTCCTGGATCTATTTTCCAGGTCAGTTGTTTTTCCCATGAGATATTTCACATTCTCTTCCATTTTTTCATTCTTTTGGTTTTGTTTGGTGATTTCTTGGTTTCTCGTAAAGTCATTAGACTCCATCTGTTCCATTCTAATTTTGAGAGAACTATTAAATTCAGTGAGCTTTTGAGCCTCTTTTTCCATTTGGCTCATTCTGCTTTTGAAAGCATTCTTCTCCTCATTGGCTTTTTGAACCTCCTTTGCCAATTGAGTGAGCCTATTTTTCAAGGTGTTAATTTCCTCAGCATTTTTTGGGGTCTCCTTTACCAAGGTATTGACCCGTTTTTCATACTTTTCTTGCATCGCTGTCATTTCTCTTCCCAGTTTTTCCTCCACCTGTCTAACTTGCTTTTCAAAATCCTTTTTGAGCTCTTCCAAGGCCTGAGCTCACCTGCCACCCCCCTGGGGTGTCT
Organism: Bettongia penicillata ogilbyi; assembly: GCA_023548195.1. Lineage (NCBI taxonomy): Eukaryota > Metazoa > Chordata > Mammalia > Diprotodontia > Potoroidae > Bettongia > Bettongia penicillata. The sequence continues at coordinate 586,503 of JAJHZJ010000594.1, forward strand.
GGGGTACTGAGGCCCCACGCTCCACGTCTTTCCCTGATGGCAAGAATACGTCCTTGTCATGAGATCCGAAGGTCGGGATCATTTGTATTTGTTGGAAAAAACTCTCTATAGTCTTATTTTTCTTGCCTTTTCTAGGCATTTTCCCAGCCAGTTACTTGACTTCTGAGATTCCTTTCCACCCCCTCCTGGATCCGTCCAGCTAATGCTTGGCCTTTGAGATTTATATGGGCTTTCCTCCTGCTGGCTGTCAATCAGTGAGCTTTAGTTCAGGTGCTGGGGTGGGGGGCAGGGCTGCCTCCCAGGCTCAGTTCCCTCAGGGGCTTTATGTAGAGACTTTCAGGAATGGAGCGGGTGGGGGCGGGGTGGGGGGCCCCACCTCCCAGGCTCAGCTCCCTCAGGTTTTATGCAGGATCCTTCTGTAATGAAGATCCTGCCTGCTGCTGGGGGATTCCTGAGTCCCGGGCCGCTGCCACCTCAGCCGCCGCCCACAACTCTGCCTCTGCCACTGCTTCCTCCCGAGGGGGCCCGAGTCACGGAGACGCCCTGCTCCCCCTCTCATCCAGCCCAGCCTTCTTTCTCACTGACCTGTAGCTTCTGTGGGCGGAGGGACTTTCCCAGCTTTCGGAGCTTCCGTCTCTGAAGCCTGCTCGCATCAGCTTCTCTGGGGCCGGAGCCAGGGCAGCGCTGGGGGTGGGGTCCACTTTCCGGGGTGCAACAGATCCTGGGGACGGGTCTCCAGGGCTCCCTGGAACGCAAATCTCTTCCATTCCGTTTCTGCACACCTTGTATTGACCCAGAAGTTATGGGGGTCTCTTTTTACATTAATTCTATGGGCTTTGGTTTCGGAGCTCGTAAGCGTGCGTCCTTCTACTCTGCCTTCTTGGCTGCACCCCCTTTGGATTTCTTTAAGGAGGTGATCGATGGATTATTTCAATACTTTTTTTGCTGTCTGGTTGTAGAATATCAGGGCAGTTTTCTTCGATAATTTTATGGAGCATAATGTCTAGGCTCTTTTCTTGATCATGACTTTCAGGTAGTCCCATAATTTTTAAATTGTCTCTCCTGGATCTATTTTCCAGGTCACTTGTTTTTCCAATGAGATATTTCACATTCTCTTCCATTTTTTCATTCTTTTGATTTTGTTTGGTGATTTCTTGGTTTCTCAGTAAGTCATTAGACTCCACCTATTCCATTCTAATTTTCAGAGAATTATTATCTTCAGTGAGCTTTTGAGCCTCTTTTTCCATTTGGCTAATTCTGCTTTTGAAAACATTCTTCTCCTCATTGGCTTTTTGAACCTCTTTTGCCAATTGAGTGAGCCTATTTTTCAAGGTATTATTTTATTCAGCATTTTTTGGGGTCTCCTTTAGCAAGGTATTGACCCATTTTTCATGCTTTTCTTGCATCTGTCTCATTTCTCTTCCCAGTTTTTCCTCCACCTGTCTAACTTGATTTTCAAAATCCTTTTTGAGCTCTTCCATGGCCTGAGCCCATTGGATATCTATTTTGGCTGTTTGGCATACAGAGGCCTTGGCTTCTATGTCTTTCCCTGGTGGTAAGCATTATACTTTCTCATCAGAAAGGAAAGGTGGAAACATCTGTTCACCAAAAAGTAACCTTTTATGTTCTTATTTTTTTTTTCCCAGTCAGTTACTTGACTTCTGAGATTCCTCTCCAACCCCGCCTCACCTCTAGATCTGCCCAGTTAGTGCTTGGGTTCTGAGATTCAAATGCTGCTCCCCAGCCTCAGGGCTTTCAGCAGCGGGTGCGGCTGCTATTCAATGTGAGCTCAAGTTCTGGTGCTCAGGTGGGGGCAGGGGCGCCTTCCAGGCTCAGTTCCCTCAGGGGGTTTATGCGGGGATCTTCAGTAATGGCCCTGAGCTCCTCCCTCCTCTGGGAGTCCCGGGCCACCGCTGCCTCTGCCCCTGCCTCTGCCGTTGCCTCCCGAGGGGGTCTGACTTATGGAGACACCCCGCTTCCCTCTCGGCCAGCCCAGAAATCTCTCTCACTGACCTGTAGCACCTGTGGGTGGAGGGACCTTCGTGGCCAAAGAGATTCTGTCCCTGAAGCCTGCTCGGATCTCCTTCTCTGTGGCCACGTGGCCAGGGCAGGACAGGGCTGGGTTCTGCTGTCTAGTGAGTGATGGACCTTTTGAGTCGGTTTTTCAGGGCTCGCTGGTATGGAAATCTCCTCCACTGCGTTGCTGCATGTCTTGCACTGCTCCAGAATTTGTGGGGAGTTCTTTTTACAGGAAATTTATGGGCTGTGGGTTTGGAGCTAGCATATGTGAGTCTTTCTACTCCGCCATCTTGGCCCCTCCCCCCTGTTCTTTTCTCTAAAAATCAAAAACTGTGTACTCCCAGCCATCCCTCCCCATACTGCTATCTTTGGATTTGTGAAGCACTATTTTATTTTATTTCTTTTCATCTGTACATATTGTACCTAATGGTTTTCATTAATTTCCTTTTCAATTTTTAACAAGTTCAAATTGTTTTCTGGACAGCTAGATATTCTGTGAGTCCTGAAGTCAGGGAGGCTCATATGCTCAAGTTGAAATCTGGTCTTGGACACTTAATGGATGTGTGACCTTCACATGTCACTTAACTTAGTTTCTCTCAGTTCCTCATGTGTCAAATGAACTGGAGATGGAGACGGCAAACCACTCTGGTATCTTTGCAGTTAAAAGCCCAGTTGTGGTCAGCAAAAGTCAGACAGGAGGAAACAACAGTAATTATTTTCAAAATTACAGATTTGTAATATAGCTTGGCTATGCTACCGATTATCACTAAGCCCAAACTCCTATCTTTCCTCCTTCCTCTCCCATTATTTTCCTTGAGATACTTGACCTCTTTTTAAATTTGTTGATTGATGTTTTCTGTTTCATACATCACCAGGGTATCCTATGTGTTACTGTCTCTCCATATCTTTAAGAGCCATACCATGTAACAAATCATATTTCCTGTTTTAGGGAAGAAAAGAAAAGCCAGGATAACAGATTGATGCATTAGGAAAAATTGCCCAATATATGACACTTGTGGTTATCTCACCTCCTGGACAGGGTAGGGTGATGGTGTCTTTTCATTTTTTCTTTTCAGTTACACTTGATCTTTTATGTTTTGGAACAGGTACTTTTAACTTTTCACTGGGTCATTGTTTCCAATTTAATTGTTGCACTTGCCATGTATATATATGTATATATATATATATATATATATATATATATATATATATATATATATATATATATATATATATATATATACTGTTTGCTTGGTTCTGCTTAATTCACTTTGCATCAATACACAAAGACCTTTCCATATCTCTCTGTACTCATCATATACATGATTTCTTACTGCATGGTAGCAGTATACCATGCCTTTCATGTTCCCTGTTTTGCTTGTCATTCCATAATTCATAAGAATCTCCTTTATTTCCAATTCTTAGCTGTCTCAGAAAGTACTGTTGTAAATGTTTTGAAATATGTGGGGACTTTTTTCTTCTTAATAGCTTCATTGGGGTGTAATGGAGTCTTTGTTTTAAAGTCTTTGGACATGTTTCTTATCTTCTTTACATAATTCTAACTTTATTTTGCTAAAAGGATTTTTACTGACCTAGTCTCTAACCTAAGAATACTCAAAGCCACACAAAGCAGGCCTAGAGACTGGGATGCCAGAAATCAAGTAGTTTAATTAGTCAGTCTCATAGTGAGGAATGTTTTCTGAGTTGAAGAGAAAGCACAGATTATGACTTAAATCACAAGTAAGGAAGGAGAGGGGAAGGTGAATTATAAAAAATAACTTACTGGTTTCCCAGAAGAAACCAAGACGTCCCACAGCCAAGCTTTTGGGGATTGTGACAACCTCGCCTAGAGTATAGAACCAGAGTTCTGTGATAAAAACAGGTTTCACTCTTTGATTTGCTTCCACTTCAGGTATGCCGGCAGATTGTGAGTGTTGTCAAGGTTTGATTGATCAGTTCAAACTGTGTGGTGAATCTAACTCAAGTTGAAAAAGGTAATTCTGCAAAATCTAATCTATTAATATATTAATTACACATATCATACTGATTGTTACAAAAATATTAAATTCCTTTCTCACTTTCCAAAACAGATGGATCATTTCACAGCTCCACTAACAACGTGTTTCTGTGTGCATATGCCCACAACCTTCTTTAGGTTTCAAAAACATATTAGTGCCATAAAAGGAATTTGATAGAACTCTCTCTTTACGTGTTGTTTCAAATAGTTTATGTAGTATTGGGATAAATTTTTTAAAAATGTTTAATAGAATTCCCTTTCTAATCGATCCGATCTTGGAAATTTGTCCCTGGGGAACTCATTTATACTTTGTTCAATTTCTTCTTTTAAGATAGAATTTTTTATGTAGTCTACTCCTCTTCGGTTAACATGAGCATTTTGTTTTTAAAAATGTTCATCTCTTTCACATAGATTGTTTCTGCTGGCATATGATGGAGCAAAATAACCTCTCAACATTGCTTTAATTTCATCTTCATTGGTTATTCAGTCACTCTTTCAATTTTGATGTTGTTAATTTTGTTTTCATCTTTTGTTTTATTAATCAAGTTGCCCAAGGGGTTTGTTTGTTTTTATGTGTGTTTTCATAAGAGCAACTCCTGCTTTTATTTATTCATTTTATTTTTTAAATTTCTTAATTTCACACTTGATTTATGGATTTCCATTCTGATGTTTAATTTGCTGTTTTTCTACTTTTATACAATTCATTCACACTACCTTGGTATGGTCTTTCTCTGTTGCAGGGATGTAAGCATTTAGAGATAGAAGTTTTCCCCTAAGTAGTGCTTTGGTTGCACCCCACAAGTTTCCTGCATGTTGTCTCATTGTTATGATTCTCTCTAATGAAATTAGTGATTGGTGCCACGTTTTGTTCTTTGACCCACTCATTCTTTAGGATTAGGTATTTTACTTTCCAATTAATTTTAATCTCTGTAATTTGAATCTCTGTAATCTCTCTAATGTAATTTTAATTACACATCATCCCTGTAATTTATATTGCATCGTGGTCTGTAAAAGGTGAGTTTAGTATTTCTGTTATTCTCCATTAGGTTATGAAATATTTATGCCATAATACATGTTCATTTTTTGTCATGGTGCCATATGCAGCTGAGAAAAAAGTCATATTCCTTTTCACTTTCATTCATTTTCTCCAGAGCTCTATCACATTTAGCATTTTTATATGCTTTTCTCCTCATTAACTTCTTTTTTATTACTCTTTTATGCCAAGATTTTCCTAATGATGAGAAGGGCAAGTTGGGGTCACCTATGAGTATACTTTTACTGTTATTTCCTTTTGTAAGTTATTTACCTTTTCTTTTTTAACAAGTTGGACACTCAGACATTTGGTGCATCTTTGATGAGTAATGATATTATATCTATGGTACCTTGCAGAAAGATATAATTTTGATGCTTATGTCTTTGAATTGGGATCATTTCACCTTTTGGGTTGTCTCAGATCATGATTGCTACACTTGTATTTTGGACTTCAGCTAAAGCCTAAGTATGTGTGTGTCTACATATGTGTGGTGGGGAATTATCTGAAGCCTCAAGCCTTTTTACACTGCTGTTTTCAGAGCTAGTTCTGGGAGTTTGAAAGTTTTTGGTGGTTACAAGATGATGTGATTTGGGGAGAAGTGTGGTCACTGCTGTGCTCTGGACCTTACCCGGGAAGAACCTGTGATCCCTTGGGACTGCACTTGATACTACTCCACAGGGTCCCTTCTCCCTTTTGACCAGAAGCGACCTTACCTTTCAGTACACCTATGCCACTGGGATTGAAAGTGGTACTGTTCCTCAGGGTCCCTGTTCCCTCTTGCAAGAAACTGCTCCTCTCTGTCCTTGAACTGTGACTCAGAAATCTATATAGGCAGTGGAATGTCCAAGCAGGTTCCAAATTTTCCCATGGAATAGTTGAACCTTCTCTTTCTGTTTACATGAAAGGTAGTTTATAGTCTCTTTGGGATTATGTGTCCTGCTCCAAGACCCTTACACCTACCATACATAAAGGTACTTGGGAAATTCCTAACTCAGGTCAACTAGTGTTTATTCTCAGGCTGGGTGGTGAATTTAGAAGGGATCCAGCACTTACAGAACTTCCCTGCCCTGGGAAGGAGCTCTTTTCTTATTCTTCCCTGGCTTAGAGGTAGCCTCCTAGACAGTGACTTGGCACCAGTCTTCTGGGATCTCTGAATCCTTCCATCTAGGTAGTTCAGTGGTTAGAGTACTGACTCTGTAGTTGGGAAGATCTGAGTCAAATCCAGCCTCAGGCATTAACTAGCTAGGTGATCGTGGGCAAGGACAAGTCAGAGTGTAGCTAGTCAAGCAAATTTTCATCTTTCTCCCAGGAGACACCCCGCTCCCCTCTCGGCCAGCCCAGAAGTCTCTCTCACTGACCTGGAGCACCTGTGGGTGGAGGGACCTTCGCGGCCGCCAGAGATTCCGTCCCTGAAGCCTGCTAGGATCTGTTCCTCTGGGGCCACGTGGCTGGCGCAGCGCAGGGGTGGGCTTCGCTGTCCAGAGCGTGACGGACCCCTGGGGATGACTTTCCAGGGCTCTCTGGAACAGAAATCTCTTCCACTGTGTTTCTGCGCAGCTTGCAGTGCTCCAGAATTTGGGGGGAGTTCTTTTTACAGGAAATTTATGGACTGTGGGTTCGGAGCTAGCATACGTGAGTCTTTCTACTCTGCCATCTTGGCTCTTCCTACTCCATTCAGATTCTTAAAGGGAAAGTTAAGGAAATTCCTGGAAGAAATAGTGAAACTATAGTAGTGAGTGATCTCACCTTTTATCTCTGAGAGCTAGATAACCTAATCATAAAATGATTTAAAAAGATGTTAAAAAGAATAATAGAATTTTAGAAAAGCTTCATACCACAGACCTCTGGAGACATGGAAATAGATGTTGCTTTATCTAAATTCACATTATGCAAAATGGACTTTATGTAAGGAAGAAATCTTCATTCCCCAAGAAAACATCAGTGTAAACTTTACTACCACATATGGGGATCTCTTTCTTCTTCTGATCCTCAGTTTGGTGTTCTGTGTCTTCCAACCACCCATCCATGATGACCTCAAAAGAAAAGCTACAAAAACCATCCCTCAAGTAAAAGCTGAAGAACAGATCTTCAGAGATGGCCACCACCACTGATGGATCAGGTCTTGATTTGAGATCTCCAAAGCTGAGAGAGGAGACCTTGCGTTCAGTTTGCCCACATGCTTATGAATGTGGTTCCTGTGTTTTGGTATTTTTTCCATTCAAGTTTGGGTACCGTGTGTCTGTCCTGATCCTCACCACGTTTGGCCTGTCCTCTCCTGATTGTTTTTATCTCTTGCCTCCATGTGTCTACCTGTCGCCATTTTCTTCTTTTCAGTTCCAGCCAGGCCCTCATGTGGTTGATTCCACCAGCCATATCTTCTTCTTCCTGTTCTAGCTTCTCAGTGCCCAAACCCCATGTGTCTTTGAACCACTCAGGCCCCCTCCCACTCCCACTGCCCCGCCATTGGAGTGCAGTATCCTTCCTGTCTTCCTCCTACACTTTTCCACATCTCTGGGTTAACTCACATTTTGTAAAGCGTCTGTCGAATGGTCTACCTATGTTGTTGTTGCTTCAATATTTATTTAATAATTTATTATTCCCCAATTACATGTAAAATGAATTTTAATATTCATTTTTTAAAACGTTGAGTTCCACATTCTCTCCTTTGCTCCCTTTCATCCTCCACCCCCCCCCCCCTGCACTGAGCAGGCAAACTATTTGATATAGGTTATACTTGTGTAGTCATGGAAAACATATTTCTATATAAGTCATGATGTAAAAAGAAAGTCCTCAAGAAAAATAAAGCTTAAAAAGTTTTCTTTTGTCTGTGTTCAGATGCCATCAGTTCTTTCTCTGGGAATGGATAGCGTTTTTCATAATAGTTCTTTCAGAGTCACCTTGGATCTTTATATTGCTGAGAACTGCTAAATCATTCATAGCTGATCATCTAATAATATCCATGTTATTGTGTACCATGTTCTCTTCGTACTACTCATTTCGCTTTCCATTGTTTCATTTAAATCTTTATAGCTTAATCTGAGGTCATCCTAATCATCATTTCTTATATCATTATAGTATTCTATCACAATCATATACCACAACTTAATCTTCCATTCCCCATTTGGTGCTCATCCCATCAATTTTCAATTCTTTGCCACCACAAGAGAGCTGCTATAAATATTTTTGTACAAATAAGCCCATTTCCCTTTTTAAAAAATGTCTTTTGTGATACAGACCTAGTAGTAGTATTGCTAGGTCAAAGGCTATGCATGGTTTTATAACCCTCTGAGCACAATTCCAAATTGCTCTACAAAATGGTTGAATCTGTTCAAAACTCCACCAACAGTGTATTAATGTCTCAGTTTGTTTCCACATCTCCTCCCACATTCATCATTTTCCTTTTCTTTCCTATTAGTCAGTCTAATACATGTGAGGTTTTACCTCACAAGTTTTAAATTTGCATTTCTCCAGTCATTAGTGATTTAGAGAATTTTTTCATATGGTTATAGATGGCTTAGATTATTTCATCTGAAAACTGACTAGTCATATTAAATGATCATTTGTCTGGTGTGGAAGAGCTTTTATTTGTGCAAATTTGACTCAGTTCTCTATATATTTGAAAAATGAGACCTTTGTCAGAGAAACTTGCTTCAAAATTTTTTCACAATTGCTATCGGTATATTATATTTCCCTCCATCCTATATTCCCCCATTTATTCTACTCTCTTTCTTCGTTTCACCATATCCCTCTTCAAAAATATTTTGCTTCTAATTTCCCCTTTCCCCAGTCTACTCTCCCGTTTGTCAAACACATCTATATCTCTTATCCTCTTACCCTCCTACTTTCTTTTTTTCAAGTTATTTATTTTTAGTTTTCAACATTCATTTCCACAAGATTTTGAGTTTCAAATTTTCTCCCCCTCTCTCTCCCCCACCACACCAAATCACCATGCATTCTAATTACCCTTTCCCCCAATCTACCTTATCTTCTCTCACACCCCTCCCTTCCCTTATCACCATCTTCTCTCTTCTCTTGTTGGGCAAGATAAATTTCTATACGGCATTACTTGTATTTATTACTTCCTAGTTACATGCAACAACAATTCTCAACATTCGTTCCTAAAACTTTGCGTTCCAACTACTTGACCTTCCTCACTCCCCACCCATCCCCACTGAGAAGGCACACAATTCAATATAGGCAATATATGTGTAGTTTTGCTAAAGACTTCTATAATAGTCATATTGTGAAAGACTAACTATATTTCCCACCATCCTATCCTGCACCCCATTTATTCTACTCTCTCTTTTGACCTTGTTGCTCCCTAAAAGTGTTTACTTCTAATTACCCCACTTCTCTCATTTACCCTCACTTCTATCATCCCCCATGCCCCACTTATCCCCTTCTCTAGATTTTCATATGAGTGTGCATGTTATTCCCTCCTTGAGCCAACGATGATGAGAGTAAGCTTCACTTTTTCCCTCTCACAGCCCCTTTTCCCCTCCATTGAAAAAGCTTTTTCTTGTCTCTTTGATGAGAGATAGTTTTCAGATCACTTGTTTTTCCAATGAGATATTTCACATTATCATCTATTTTCTCATTCTTTTGGTTTTGTTTTGCAATTTCTTGGTTTCTCATAAAGTCATTAGCTTCCATCTATTTCATTCGAATTTTTAAAGAATTATTTTCTTAGTGAGCTTTTGAACCTCCTTTTCCATTTGACTAATTCTTCTAAAGCATTCTTCTCCTCATTGGCCTTTTGAACTTCTTTTGCCAATTGAGTTAGCTTATTTTTGAAGTTTATTTTCTTCAGCATATTTTTCATGATTTTCTTGCATCGCTCTCATTTCTCTTCCCAATTTTCCTCCATCTCTCTTACTTGATTTTCAAAATCCTTTTAGAATTCTTCCACGGCCTGAGACAATTGCATATTTATTTTGATGGCCTCTGATGGTAAGCATTATTCTTCATCTGAAAGGATGGAAGAAAGTACCTGCTCACCAATAAATTAACCTTCTATTGTCTTATACTTTTTCAATTTTGGGGCATTTTCCCTGCTGGCTACTTGACTTTTGGGTTCTTTGTTAAGAGGAGGACATATTCTGGGGACCTGTAAATTCTCAGTTCCTCCAAGGTGGCAGAATCAAAGGAGAGGAATTTACTTCTCTCCTGACCTTCACTCTGGTCTGGGAGAAACTACAAGCACTCTTTTCTCTCCAGGATCTGCGAGTAAAATTCCCTCTCCAGAGACTCAGCTAGCTCCACCAGCTAACCAGCACTCTTCCTCACCCCAGGGCTACTTCTCAGGACTGAGTTCCACATCAGCAACTCAATTTCTTTAGACCAGGGCTCCAACAGTGGAATCTGTTGCCGCCTGGGCCTGGGGCTAGACCTCTGTGTTCTCTTCTTACCCAGGTGAAAAAGCTTTCTCACTGACCTTTGAAGCTGTCTTTGACGTTTGTGAGTTGAGGAATCGGGGACCCACAGCTGCTGCCAGTGGCACCTTGAATCCAGCTCCAGTCCCGTCCTCACCACAGCAAGGGGAAGGCAGGGCTGTGCTCTGCTCCACTCCCAGTGCAACAGACCTTTCCTGCTGGCCTTCCAGGCTGTCACTTTGTGGTTTCTGCTGTTGTAGAATTTGTTTAGAGTCATATTTTACGAGTAGTCTATGGGCTATGGAGGGAGAGTTTCTAGAAGTGCATCCTTCTATTCTGTCATCTTTGCTCCACTTTCCTGTAGGGTTAGATAGATTTCTTTGCCCAATTGAGTGTGTATGGTATCCCTCTTTGAGTCAATTCTGATGAAAGTAAGGTTCACTCACTCACCCTACCTCTTCCCCTCCACTGTAAAAGCTTTTTATTGCCTATTTTATGTGAGGTAATGTACACCATTCTACCTCTCCCCTTCCCTTGCTTCCAATACATTTCTCTCTCAATCCTTAATTTTATATTTAGGTATTATTATTTCATATTAAACTGACATTTGTGGCCTCTGTCTACTTCTTCTAACTTCCCTAATAATGAGAAAGCTCTTATGAGTTACAAATACCATTGTCACATAAATAATTTAATCCTATCAAGTACTTTATGATTTACCTTTTCCGTTTACCTTTTTATTCTTTTCTTGAGTCTTTTGAAAGTCAAATTTTCTTTTCAATTCTGTTCTTTTCATCAGCAGTGTTTGAAAGCCCAGTATTTCACTGAACATCCAGTTTTTCCATCTCTCCATTTTCCATTTTCCAACTTTGCTCAACATGGGTGTAGTGGTGGTGCTAGTGGATGGTTGGAGTGATCCAAAACCGATTTAGGATTAGAACATATTGATATTCTAGTTGAGGAGAACTGCTTGAAGTAATTGTGGTGGTACTATGGGGTGAAAAGGGTGACACAACCTGCAGAGATAATAAGGGGGCTGATATGACAGGATTTCAAAACTGATTGGACGTGGAAGTGGTGGAGAATGCAGAGGCAATCCAACTATGCAATGAATTCAAAACTGCAAATGGAGTCAGGAATACCTGAGTATAACCCTGTATCTGATACCTACTAGCTATTTTTCCCAGGGAATGGCATTTAACTGCTTTGTGCCTCCATTTCCCCATCAGTAAAAATGAAGTTGGTTGTCATGGTTTCTCATGTCCCAAGCCATGATTCACCTCATAACTTCCTGGACGCACTCTCCTATGTTCTCCTATTCTCTCTTCTTGATTGTTTCCTTGCTCACCCCTTTTCCTGCTCCCCTGAGATAAACCTAGGACCTATGCTTAGCACAGTGCTTGACACATAGTAAGCACCAAAAAATCCTCTCTCTCCCTTTCTCTTTCTCTCCCTCCCTCTCTCTCTCTTTCTCTCCCTCCCTCTATCTTTCTCTTTCCTTCCATCCCTTTCTTTCTCCCTCTCTCCCTCTCTCTCTCTCTTTCCTTCCATCCCTTTCTTTCTCCCTCCCTCCCTCTGTCTCTCTCTTTCCTTCCATCCCTTTCTTTCTCCCTCCCTCCCTCTGTCTCTCTCCATCTATGACACCTTGGAAAGTCTTCATGAAAAGTATGGGTCTAGAGCACTGGCCTTCTAACCTGGACAGATTGAAGCAGGGAATGCCTAGGGGCAGATCTTTTCTTTAGGAAGTTCGTGGAACCAGAGAGTGGAGTTGCGAAGGTATGAGTCAGTGAGGCCCTTTCCCTCAGGGGAGTTCTGAAGTCATTTTTAGATGACAGCCTTACTCAACTTAGCATTAGGATCTTTAGTGGGGAGAGAGGAAGAAATTCAAAATACACTCCAAGAAATGTGAATATGCAAACAGTCATAATTATTGTTCTTTTACAAATTGTCTCTTCTTCTGATAGAGCCTGGAGAAAAGTATAGTGATAGAAAACTGCTAAAGTTGAGAATAATGATGTCTGGAGAAGAACGTACAAACATCAAACTAGCAGATGCTGACAAAATCACCAAAACAAGTGATATGTTCAGAAGGAATTGAGAATTTATGGTGGTTAAAGTCAGTTTTATAAGACAGTTCCATGAGTCAAAGGAAAACTGGACTAGAAGGTAGGAAGATGGCTGGGAAAGGTTGATGGAGGAGGTTCTGAGGGAGAGCAGGGCCTGTGGTTTGGGCAGCAGTTTGACTCTTCTGCATAATTCCATAAGGATTGTTATCCTGGCCATGACACTGAGCTTCTAGCAGCTCTGAGTGAACCCAAGTACCCACATAAGGATTGGACATGTGAGAGTGGTGTCAAGGATGCCTCTTGGCACCACAACTTCATCTGTGATGGCCATATGGGTAGTATGGGTTCTGTGAACCATACTGTCTGACTTTAACTTTCATAGACAGTCACCCAGGGAAGATGGGGAAACTGACTCAGAGAAAGAAGTGAATTGTCCTTGGGTATACAGGTGCTAAGTATCAGAGGCAGTTCTAGAGCTCTCTTTACCAAAGAATCACACAGTGTGAGACCTGGAAAGGACATGAGAAGTCATAGAGTTCAACACTCTGCCTAAAAGAAATTCCCCTTATAACATACCTGAAAAGTAACCTTGCAGCCTCTGATTGAAGAACATCAAGGAAGATCCAAGCATCACTTCAAGGGAGTCCATCTCACCTGAGGGCAGCTCTTACTGTTTGAAAGTTTCTCCTAACACTTGGCCTGGACTGGGACTCTCTACAACTTTTTACCATGTGCCCCCATCCCATCTCCTATCCCTAAATATTACGACTTGTTGAGTGCTTTAAAGTTTGCAAAATGCTTTAAAACCGAAGTGATCTCATTTAAGTCTTAGAGAAGCAGCTTTAGGGTCCAGAGAAGGGAAGATAGGCCATGTGGGTAGTTCTCTGTGGCTAGTTCTCTGTGGCTTTTGTACAAATCTTGATCCTTTAACTAAGTTTGTCTTGAACAGAGTGGCCAAAGGGAGCACTTCTGGCTCCTGGGATCCTGTTAG